>OY723405.1:34436596-35078360 GCA_963210345.1 Inga oerstediana
TGCAATAGAAAGAGGCATTTCTTGTAATGTTTCCCAAACATGATTGATTATTATCTGAGGACATGGAAAATGGTTATTGACAACAATTAACGTGCTAGATGCCTTCTTTTAACCCATTTTACCCCATATATTCTCTTTCATAATAGGCTAAAATACTCATTTGGTCGTCCATGTTTACATCAAGGTTGAGTTTAGTCCTTTAAGTTTGTAAAGTTTACTTTTAGTCCCTTAATATTAACACTATTAACCTCTTATTAACAGAAAATGTTGACTCAACAAATTTAGTGGAAACATTAATTTTTAATTTAAAATATGTAAATTGAAAAATATTGATTAAAAAACCTAGGTGCCATCATCATAAACCTTCCATTGTTCTAACCTTACCCATACAAATATATGATCTTTGGGAATTACATCCCATCAATGCATACTAGCCGAACATCAAGCCGCTTAAGTCTTCTTCTTTTTTCTTGGCATCGTAATCCCTGTCTGAATTCTACCTCGTAGCTCTACTTTAATTAATCAAGTAGGGGAAAAAGATATATTGAAACTAGACAAGAGACAAATAATGGTTTCCAAATGAATGCCGAAACTGTGATGGCATGTTGCTTTCAACCTTACTTGTAGATAAAGACGGCGGGAGAGAAAATGAATGGTGAATGGAAAATTCAAAAGATAGTCTCATTGGTTTGGATTTTGGAATAATGAGGTGTGGATTGGTTGGAATGACAATTCATGTGTATTGGTCATCTACGTGTACGTTAAGTTTGAGTTTTGTCCCTTAAGTTTGTAAAGTATACTTTTAGTCCCTTACTATTAAGACTGTTAACCTCTTATTAACAAAAATATTGACTCAGCAAATTTAAAGGAATACTTAATTTTTAGTAAAAAAATATGTAAATTGAAAAATATTGTTTCAAAAACCTTGGTGCTATCATCATAAACCTTCCATTGTTCTAACCTTACCCATACAGATACATGATCTTTGCGACTTACATCTCATCGATGAATACTACCCGAACATCAAGCCTCTTAAGTCTTTTCTTTGTTTTTGGCATTATAATCCCCGTGGAATTCTACCGCGTAGCTCTACTTTATCGAATCAAGTAGGGGGCGAAACATATATTGCAAGTAGACATGTGACAAAGAATGGTTTCCAAATGAATGCCGAAAATCTGATGGTATGTTGCTTTCAACCTTACTTGTAGATGAAGACGGTGGGAGAGAAAATGAATGGTGAATGGAAAATTCAAAATGGTTTGATTGGTTTGGATTTTGGAATAATGAGGTGTGGATTGGTTGGAATGACAATTCATGTAGATTGGTCATCTATGTTTACATCAAGGTTGAGTTTTAGTCCCTTAAGTTTGTTAAGTATACTTTTAGTCCCTTAATATGAACACTATTAACCTCTTATTAACAAAAAATTTTGAATTAGCAAATTTAATGGAAACATTAATTTTTAATTTAAAATTTGAATATTGAAAAATATTGTTTAAAAAACTTAGGTGCTATCATCATAAATCTTCCATTTTATTGTTCTAACCTTACTCGTACAATTGCGAATTACATCTCATCAATTCAAACTAGCCGAACATCAATCCTCTTAAGTTTTTTGTTTTTTGGCATCATAATCCCTCCCTGAATTCTACCTCGTAGCTCTACTTTATTGAATCAAGTAGGGGGCGAAAGATATATTGCAACTAGACAAGAGACAAAGAATGGTTATTGTCGAAAATGTGATGGCATGTTGCTTTCAACCTTACTTGTAGATGAAGACCGTGGGAGAGAAAATGAATCATGAATTGGAAAATTCAAAAGAGAGTTTAATTGGTTTGGATTTTGGAATAATGAGGTGTGGATTAGTTGGAATCACAATTCATTGGATTGGTTGATTTTTCATGATTAAAATGGGATTTTTAATGCATTTCCTATGACATTATTGCATGATTAAGCACTAATTTGAATTAGGGACATTTGTATTGAATTAAGTTTAATTAGAAGTAAAATGGTCATAATGTGTTAATTATTCATGCAGATGATTTCTTAGACATTTGATGCTAACTTTTGTTTAATTTTCCATTGTAAGTGTTTTGGAAGAAAATTTGAAGAATGTGGAAAATGTCAATTGGTCAGAATTTATATTTTGCAGACTAGAGAAAATTATAGAAAGGTCCCTATAATTTCTGAAAATTGAAATCGATGAAGAAAAGCCGAAAAGGGACAGGAAAAGTTACAGGAAGAACCCAGAAGTTTTGGAAATTATATTTAAGCCACAAAAGTTTAATAATTTACATCGTAGTCCCTTCACAAGAACTTTTGAAAATTTCAGTTTTGACCAGGGAAATTAGCTCAGATTCTGACCTTTTTCTTCTTCTTCATCGCAAGAACATAGACTGAAAAAAAAACAGAGTTGCACTGTGGGGAAGGACTTTGGACACACTAGAGAGATCGTGAGAGAGCTTGAGAGGAGAGGGATAGAGACGCAGAGCCACCACCACCATTGAGGACTTCCACTCTCCATCCTCACACTCACCAGCATTTTCTCTACCGCTAGAGAGAGACAGAGCTTCAACAAGAGTGTGTTGTGACAAAAACTCAGAGTTAGCGAGACAGAGCTTGACGGTCGAACGATGAAGAAGCTACATCCATCATCATTCCTCCTTCTCCACTGAGCATAGCCAACTACCACCATTGTCTGCCATTTTTTGAGACCGACGGTGACTTGAGAAAAGACCTTAACCATAAGAGAAAACTAGAACCATTAGGAGCTTTAGAGTTCAAGGCGGATGTTGATTGAAGAGAGACAAGACCACCGATTTTCCTTCCTCCATTGTTACTTCCTCTCTCACTCTCACTACATTGCCGTCACCTGAAGTTTCACTGTAAGTCCACCATTCGTCCTTCTCTTTCATTATTTCCTATGAGATCCATAGATTCTGGCAGGAACCTATTATCTCCGGTGAGTTGTGTGTCATCTCCAGCGAGCGTTTTTGAAGAAGCTGTGATTATTGTTAAGATCATGAGTAGCCGGTTTTCCTTGATTCTTGGTGGTAGATAAAGTGACTAGAACTTCACTGTGCTATAAAGGGGAGTTTATTGGTTTTCCGTTAGCTCATTATATGTATTAATTGTGATCTATTTGGTTTGATTCTATAATTGGTACACATTTATGAGACTTGGATGAGTGTTCATTTATTCTTGTTGGTTAACATTTGTGGTTAATGCACTTGGATTTTGTATTAAACATATTTCCTTATGTTTTAATGAGATTATACATTGTATGTGATTACTTTGGTGTGTAATTGAGTTAATTCATATTGAGTGTCATGGTTGTGCTCTCATCAAAGAGGAAGCAAGTACATTAAAATGATTTGCAAACACACATCAAGTGACTTTTAACAATTTATCTAAGGGATGATTATGAATGCGATCATAGGATTAGTTATTAATTAGGTAGATTGGACTCAATGCAATTGCTTAAGGCTTTCAATTTGACTTAATGAAAATTAACTCCCAAATTATTTTGAGAAGATAGGGAAGTCATTAACTTCGCTGCCAAGACTCATTTCCTCATATCCATCCCAATTTATAAAGAAAATACTAAAAATAATAGTTTAGCATTTTATTAATTTGTATTATTCTTTTAGTTATTAATTTCAAAAACCAAAACCAATTACCCCTTGTTTCATTGCATTTATATGGCTCTTTGATTACTTAGGAATTAATAAAAGGTTCCTCGAGAAGAGAGAATGATTATAGGTTTGCCTATACACAATCCTTAGTTAATTTTTGATTGTGGACCCCAAGGCCGAAGACAAAAGACCCTAATCATTGGTCATCTACTTTTATATCAAGGTTGAGTTTAGTCATTTAAGTTTGTAAAGTATATTTTTTGTCCCTCAATATAAACAGTATTAACCTCTTATTAACAGAAAATGTTGACTGAGCAAATTAAATGGGAACATTAATTTTTATTTTAAAATATGTAAATGGAAAAATATGGTTTAAAAAACCCAGGTGCTATCATCATAAACTGTCCATTGTTCTAACCTTACCCATACAGATATATGATCTTTGTGAATTACATCTCATCGATGCATACTAGCCGAATATCAATCCTCGTAAGTCTCTTTTTTTTTCTTGGCATCATAATCGCTGCCGGAATTCTACCTCGTAGCTCTACTTTACCCAATCAAGTAGGGGGGAGTATATTGCAACTAGACAAGAGACAAATAATGGTTTCCAAATGAATGCCAAAACTGTGATGGCATGTTGCTTTCGACCTTACTTGTAGATGAAGACGGTGGGAGAGAAAATGAATGATAAATGGGAAACTCAAAAGAGAGTTTAATTGGTTTGGATTGGTTAGAATGACAATTCATATGGATTGGTCATCTACATTTACATCAAGGTTGAGTTTAGTCCCTTAAGTTTGTAAAGTATACTTTAATCCCTTAATATTAACATTGTTAACCTCTTATTAAAAGAAAATGTTGACTCAACAAATTTAATGGAAACATTAATTTTTAATTTAAAATATGTAAATTGAAAAATATTGTTTAAAAAACCTAGTTGCTATCATCATAAACCTTCTATTGTTCTAACCTTACCCATACAAATATAAGTTCTTCGCAAATTACATTTCATCAATGCATACTAACCAAACATCAATCCTCTCAAGTCTTTTTTTTGTTTTTTGTTTTTTGTTTGGCATCATAATCCTTACGTGAATTCTACCTCGTAGCTCTACTTTATCGAACCAAGAAGGGGGCCAAAGACATATTACAACAAGACAAGAGACAAAGAATGGTTTCTAAATGAATGCCGAAACTGTGATGGCATGTTGCTTTCAACCTTACTTGTAGATGAAGATAGTGGAAGAGAAAATGAATGATGAATGCAAAATTCAAAAGAGAGTTTAATTGGTTTGGATTTTGGAATAAGGTGGTGTGGATTGTTTAGAATGGCAATTGATTGGCGGACTTTTTGTCTCTTAGTTAGCCTTGGGGTCCACAATAAAAAATTAACCAAGGATTGCGTACAGAAAAACCTAGAATCATTCTCTCTTCTCGAGGTGCCTTTTATTGAATCCTAAGTAATCTAAATGTCATGCAAATGTAATAAAACAAGGGGAAATGAGTTTTGGTTTTTCAAATTAATAACTAAAAGAAAATGCAATTTAATTACAAGCTAAGCTATTGTTTTTCGTATTTTTATAAAAATGGGATAGATATGAATAAATGAATCTTAATAGCAAAGTAAATGGCGATGGTGGTGACGGTGGTGCTCTAGTGGAGAAGGAAAAACAAAGGAAGGACGGACAAGGCCATGATCATCGGTGAAACCGGAGCTGTCGGTTGTGAGCTATGATTCCGTCGACGGTGGGAAGTCTTCGATGGTGGTGGTGTTGTCTGTCTCTTTCCCTCTCCTCTCAATAAGCTTGCGGCGCTCCTCCACCCAACTCTTAGCTTCCGTCTCCTCAGCTCTAAGCTCCCTTCACCGGCAATGGAGGTATTGGTGTGTTGAGGAGGGTCGGTGACAGTGAGGGTAAAGGGAAGTCGTCGGCGGCGATGGTGGAGATGCAGGAGTGCCACCAGCGACACTCGAAAGAGGAAGGAAGAAAAAGAAGATGATTTGCGATGATCAGATGACACTACTACAGAATATAGATGTTGCTACCCCAAACGACACCCCTTTCTAAAATAGGGACGTCTAAAACATAGGCCGGTGACACTTTTGTAATCTTGTGTGGGAACTAAGTAGCTTTAGGCATTCCAAATGCAAATTGGGATGTCTAAAGGCAGCCTTTAGACGTCCCAAATCGAATTTGGGACGTCTAAAGTAAAAAAAAAAATTTAATTTTTTTGTACACTTTAGACGTCCCAAATTCTAAAGTAAAAAAAATTTAATTTTTTTTCAACACTTTAGACATCCCAAATTGAATTTGGGATGTCTAAAGTAATTTAAAAATTTCCTTATGAGCTGTGTTGAATGTAAGGGGTGCTCGTCCCTTATATTAAATAAAGGGACTCTTTCCTTCCTCTCTTTCTCTCGCTCCCACAACATTTTTCAATTTCTCTTAGAGGAGTTGCAGAGAGAGACCCATATTCTATAGATTCAAATGGCTTCTTCTTTTGGTGTTCTTGCCATTCTCCCCCCTCTCATCATGCCTTTCGGTGCCCCTATTTATGACGGTAACTCTCTCTTTATCACTTCTCAAATCTTACATGCTTGTCTGTTTATTATTATTATTATTATATAATTTCCTCTAAAGTTTGACTAAAAGAAGTTTGAACAAAGCTAGCAAAGTGGTGGAAGTGTGGTGATGTCAAAAAAGGAAATTCTGGAGCCAAAAAGAGAATAGAGAAAGCTAGCATTTGTGTTCAACAAAACTGTTGTAGAGGATTCTCGTCTGGAACTTGTGTTTGCTTCCGTAATTGATGACCTGAGCATCTATAGGAAATTTGAAATCCAAATGACTTTAGATGTCGCTTTTTATATTGTCATTTGACTCGAAAATTGAAAAAAGATTAAGAGTATTGAAGAGCTTCTTCTTGAACAAATAAACAATCTTTTGATGGAAACTTCTGAATATGAATTTGAAAGTAGTTCTTCTGAGGATCTTAACCAAATTCAAAATGAAGATCTTCTAGAAAACTCTTCTTCAGAAATTAATGTTATCACGAGGGAACATGATTTACTTCTTGATATCATTACTAAACTCCCATATTCTGATAGAGGAGAATATTTGTTCAAACTAAGAGAAATTCTCAATCAAACTCTTACTTCTTCAAACTCTAAATCTCCTATTCTTTTCAACAAATATGATTTAACAAATGTTTTAAACAAGTTTAAACATTCTGTCAAACCTATAACCCTCCAAGACCTTCAGTACGAGGTAAATCACCTTAAAACTAAAATCAGGCTTATTAAACTTTAACAAGACACCCATACAACTGCTATATCCCAAATACAGGATATTCAACTTGCAACTCAAACTGAATGGCAACTAAAAACATCATCCGATCAAGAAGAAAATAATCTTTCTGATCTTTCTGAACCATTTTTAAACTTGATTTCAAAAATATCAATTCAAAAGTTTTATGTTCAAGCCAAGATTATTATTAATAATGATTTTGTCTTGGACCAAACTGTTTTGTTTGACACCGGCACTAATTCTAATTGTTTTAAAGAAGGGATCATTCCTACAAAATATTTTGAGAAAACGACTGAAAGGTTTAATGGCGTCAATGGCTCACTCAAACGTCAGATACAAAGATTCAAACGTTGTTATTGAAAATGAAGGTTTAAAGATTCAAACCCCATTTATATTAGTCAAAGATACGGGAACCTAGATTATTCTTGGAGCGCCATTTGCAAGGCTATTATTCCCATATATGACTGATAAAAATGGAATTTCAAAAGAACATCTAGGTAAAACAATCTTATTTCCTTTTACTCAAAAACCCAGAGTTAAAGAATTAAATCTTCTTTCTTTAAAACAACAAGTTTATTTTTTGAAGGAAGATATCTCTTTTAAACATATAGAAACTTAGCTATGTCAAGCACAAATCAAACAACAAATCCAAACTTGTCTTGCAAAAATCCATCAAACAATCTGTTCGGATTTACCAAATGCATTTTGGAATCGCAAAAAACATATGGATGATTTGCCTTATGAAACAAGTTTTTCTGCAAAACAGATACCAACAAAGGCGCGACCAATTCAAATGACTGCAGAACTTCTTGAAACTTGTAAGAAGGAAATTCAAGAACTTCTGAACAAGAAATTGATCCGCAAATTTAGATTCCCTTGGTCTTATGCTGCTTTTTATGTAAATAAAAATGCAGAAATAGAACGTGGTGCTCCTAGACTTGTAATCAATTACAAACCTTTAAATGAAGCGTTACAATGGATTAGGTATCTAATTCCAAACAAATCTGATCTACTTAAACGTTTGTATTCTGCAAAAATCTTTTCAAAATTCGACATGAAATCTGGATTTTGGCAGATTCAAATTTCTAAAAAGATAAGTATAAAAATGCTTTTACTGTGCCTTTTGGTCAGTATGAGTGGAATGTTATGCCTTTTGGTTTGAAAAATCACTACTAGAAAAAATGCTTTTAACGTCCCTTTTTTGGGCCTTTTAAAGTATGAAAACAGGGGGATGCCTATCTGAGGGACGTAGAAAAAAATGTCAATAATGTCTGTAAAACAGAGGATGTGTATGGGGATGACTTTAGATGTCCCCACTTCAGAATGGGGACGTCTAAAGTCTAGGGGCACTTTAAACGTCCCCAGATTAGACTGGGGACGTCTAAAGTAATAAATAACTTGTTTTTATGTCCCTTTTTAGTTTAAGGATGTTAGAAGTTTTTTTAATGGAATTTTTTAATATATATAAATATCTGAAAAATTTAAACTGCATAAATAGGATGGAAACAACAGAAGACATAGCTGCCATGACACACTCTTGCCTCTATTATGCTAATGAAAACAATGACCAGGGATTTAGTAGCTAGTTACATAGCTACTAGTAGATAGCAAGAGTAGCACAGAAGCTCAGACTAAAGGAGTAATACCTTGAAATACAGTTATCAATCCCAAGGCTTTACATGCAATAACTTTAAAGAGTAGCAAACTAATTAACTAACAAACTACACAATAATCTATATCCAACAACAACAATACTAATTATATGTACAATATATAGAACCACCACAAAAGTATGTCCTACACAAACTACTAAAGACTTTACTCTGGTATACATTAAAGAAGATGTCCAGCTAAAAAGTCTCTGATCATATTTATTTCTTCATATGAGTAGGCATCTTCATTGTCAAAAATATGCAAATTAGAAAATAAGCTTAGATGAAATAATGAATCAAGTGAATGAATTAATTTGCCATTGAATTACAACACAAAAAATATTATCCTTTGAGAATGAAGAAGCGATTACTTGTTCAAAATATGTCGTAATACCACTCTTAATGATGTTAAACATATAAAGTAAGACATAGTATCCACATTCCCAGCCACCAGGTTGTTGAGGGCACTATAAATCAAAAGCAAATGGTTAAAATCAATAAAGGCATATCTAAAATGACCGTCAATCAACAAAACTTGATTTAAAACTACGTACCTTTGGAAACAACCATTTTGGCTCTTTGCCAACTTTACGATCATGTGGCCCACCAAGCACTCGATATGTCTGGCATGCCCTATCATTAAAATGAAAATCAACAGAAATTAGAATAAGTCATTTAAGTCAAGAATCAAGAAGCAATGAAATAAAAAAAATAGCATACGTGTTGAAGACATTTTTTGTTTCTTTGTCTGGCCTTTTACTCAAGGAATCAAACCAGTAAACTACGTATAACCGAGGACAGAGAACACACAAACTCCAGTGGTAACTATAACAACATATACAGATTAAAATGTCGCAAGGCAATTATTTATTAAATATCTAAAATAGACAAAATTAAAATGCGTACCCTTGAACAATCGATGCTAGATAACAACAATAGTCATTCTCTCCCATTGTGAAGCCCGCATAGTGAGTCCTTTTTTGCACAATATTTATATCCCTTGTTGTATTTGCAGGACACAAGAATCCATATAAATCAACTCTTTGCATGTCAATGCATATACGACGGAAGGAGCTATAATAGAATTAAAATGATGAATGTATTAGCCAGTGAATATATGAAACCAAAAAATCATTTCACTAAATGAAGGAAAAGATGGGAAATTAAAAACTTACAGGATTGCAAATTTGACCCATCCTACATCTATCTCCTCCAACTTAATAAACTGTTTAAGGTCATCTTTATTAATTGTTAAGGGATACTCTAATTTCTGGCCCACAATCCCTAGAGGCATATGCAAATCGATCTAGCGAACACCTTTATAGATATGCTGCAGTCATGCTAAGAAGGGCCATTTTCCTACTTCCTGCTCGTTCTTTAAGAACATAAAAAAAATTTTGTTAGTAGAATGCCAACAGATCTCAAGTAAAAGTGAGGTTGTTCCATACCATTAGAGGTGTTGCCTCTGCTAAGCCAATAAGATATACAGGCCAAAGGATGAAAGATCCTCTTGCCTGAGCTATCGTGACAAACTCGTCATTAGGAATAGGGATGGCTATACCTTCTTCCCCCTTCAAACACACGTCACAGTCACCCTACATAAATGCTGTGGAATTTACAGATGATGGTGGGTGGTAGCTTGTGTGTGAACGAGAGCATCTGCAACTACACGTATCAGTGGGGCATCCAAAGAGAGGATGACAGGTTCTCCTGGAGCTGGAGTGGGAGAAGGGTCGCCAAGTGGTTCCTCCACCGGGTTGTAACTTCCTTTAGTGCTGTGGAAGGCTGGGGATGAATGGGTTCTACGCTCGGTAGTTGCCATATGCGATTCAAACATCTTCATCATTTCAGCTTGTAGCTCAGGCATCAGCTCAAGACGTAGCTCTGGCAACAGCTTTTGTCGGAGCTTGTCATGAAGGTTGGCCTCGAGCTCTTATGAGACTTCCTGGTGAATCTTGGCCACAAGATCCCTCTCGGTTCAGCTTGTGACAAATAAGAATGTGAGGCTTGGCCAAAATACTTAACGACACGAACTCCCCCTGCCTCGCTTCGAACATGACCGGGGTGATCTGCCTTCCCAATCGCTGTTGACAAGATGTCCATCCGTCCCCTTAGAGTGAATGAACCTTAGCTACTATGATCTTTCAGTTCATCCTACAGCATAAAAGTTATCGTAAATGAAAATTAGGCACTCCTAATATGAAAGAAAAAGTTTGTACTTATGCTCTAACTACTTACAATCCTCGTAGCAACCTCAGCAATAGTCAGATTTACATACTTCCCACCCTTAATCCTCCCTGCTTTCCATTTTTTATGATGTGGAGGAGGTGGCGGGCCTGGACCACAACAGTAGGATCTGATGTGGCTGCTTCCTTCAATTTCTCTAACTCTTCTGCCATCATCTTTTGCTCAAGCTTATGATAACCACCACGAGACATGAATGTTGATACTTATTAGCTGCTTGCCTTTCTGCATTTACTGCACTTAATGCCTGTGAAAGGAAAACAATGAACACCGAATCAATAATGTCAACATATTCAAATAAAACACTGATGACAGAAATCTTACCAAAAAGTTTGGATCTTCTCGTGATGACATAAACAACGTCCAGTCCTCTGAAGGCAAATACGTACACTCTTGACATAGATCATTACCCCTCAGGTCCCCTCAAAATGTAATCTCGTGTAAGCCTATTCTTGAAATCTTTCCATCGTAGATGAACCTCCCTCATCCACTCCTTGTACATCATCGCAGTGTCATGGACATTATAGGTTTGCTGCAAGGTAAAAACATAAGTTAATTATATTTGAAGCAATAGGAATAAAGATATATATGTAGATGTATTGAAAATTATATACCAAAAGTTGTTGCCAAATCAAGTCTTTGGTTTTTAGTGGAACCAACTTCCAATTATCATAGATAATGCGAACTTTGCTCCGACCCAAATAACCTAAGTAGCTAATGAAATGGTCTTCCTCCAGACCAATTGGTTTCAAATTGTCATCAAAGTCAATATGCAACCTCTCCTGTTGATGGTGATGACGTGCTACCAAAGCAGGCAATTTGTACTACCTCTAACCCTTCTTCTCGCAACGGGTTCAGACCTATTCATTTCATTGTCCCTATCACTTTGTGAGTCACTAGAATTGTCCATATTTCTATAAGCACAAAAATCATTGTCAGATAGGTGAATAAATTGTAAGTAAATGAATAAACTAACTAGTTATAAAACAAACAGAACACATTACTATTTTATAAGTTAAGCTCTTACTCTATATTATTTCCCATATTCCTTCACCATGGTCATTTCTGATAGCATATTCTTCATCATCTACCAATTCTACTTCACTTGTTGTAGATGGATTAATTGTAAAAGGTGGTGTGTCATCAAGGTTGAAGGTCGGATCACCATGCTTCTATTTTTTACTTTGAAGAACAATGGAAATTTTTTTATTTGCAAGATCTATGACATAAAACTCTTGTTTTGCCTAGCTTGCTAGAATGAAGAGCTCATCCCTATAACCTATTCTTTTAAGATCAAGTTAGACAAATCCAAATTGTTGATCTATTTTCATACCATTATTGCTAACCTACTTATATTTGAATAAAGCAACTTTAAACTTGTTGTAAGTAATTTCCCATATTTCTTCTATCACTCCATAATAGGCCATGGATGCTAATATGGTGTTTTTGTCTTTCAAACTGGAAAAGTGCATGGCTTCAGCTTCTACCATCATCCCACTATTTTGCATGGTACTTCTGTCATCTTAGTCTTTTGTGTAGAAAGAATACCCGTTTATATCATAACTGCTCCAAGTAATGATATGAAACGTAGGCCCCCTGATTGAACCATATTTTTATATGATTTTTCATGATTAATTTGGGATTTTTAATGTATTCTCAAGGACATTATTGCATGATTAAGCACAAATTTTAATTAGGGACATTTGTTTTGAATTAATGGTAATTAGGGGTAAAATGGTCACAATTTATTAATTATTTTTATACAATTGTCCCATGAACTTTTGATGCTACCTTGTGCTTAATTTTGCATTGTAGGTGTTAAAGAAGAAATTGAAGATTTTGGAGATTTAAATTATTGGGCCAAGTGGAAAGAAAGACAAGGAAAAGAAAAATAAAACGCAGTTGGGCTTTTTCCTGGGCTAGACATAATTTTTGGGCTTAAACTGAAAAAAAAGAAAGAAGCCCAAAGGCTAAAACATTTGGACAGCTGAAAGCAAAAAAAAAAGATCACAGACCCATGGATTCAATAGCCTGACTCGGACCCAGTGGACATGGGAAAATGGACATGGAGGACCCGATACAGAAGAGAGCTGGAGGTTTATATAGATCAAATAGAGAGCGCCGCATTGGAGGGCATCACTTAAAATCATCACATCACTTGGACCTTCATCCTCTCCTTCCTTCCTCACTTCCGTCGCCAGCGACATTCACCACCATTCAAGTCGCCGGCGACCACACTTCACACTAGAGACTAGAAAATGAGAGCTTCGTCTCACACCACCACCGAAGCTAAACCAGAGTTGAGCGTCGCAAGGAACAAAGACGGAGGAGCTGATTCTCAGTCATTTCCATCATCATCGTCACATTCCACTCATCACCATCGGCAACCTGCGTTTTGAGTTCTCTGGCAGAATATCCAGATTCCGGTGACCTTCTCTGTTCTCAGACTACAGCCTCCCACATCGCTCACCACATCCATCTTCCATCCATCATTTCTTCCTCCACTTCCATAAACCACTCTCTCCACCAACCTTCACCATCACCTGAAAGCTCTACTGCCAGAAGCTACAGTCAGGAAATCACAGTTGTGGCTTCCTCTGTTTTGTATTTTTTTGGTTCAAATCCAGCCCTATTTTTAATTGGTTTAATGCTAATTAATTTCTTTAATTAGTGTTTCATATGGCTGGATGTTTGAATCCTATAATGATTATATTTCTTGAATCCATGGCTGTGAGTAGTTGATTCCTTTGCCTCTTGGGATGGAGATTTGTGCTTGAGCACAATGAACTACATAAGGTAGTTCTTTTCTATCAATCCATTAGTCTAGAATTATATATTTAATTGCCTAGTTTTAGGAATTATTGTGTATGATTCTGGAACTGAGATTGATGTTAATCGTTTCTGTTGGTTTGATATTTGTGATTGGATTGGATTTTTATGGCTTGTTGAATTTATATATATATTTCCTTATTGATTCAATGAAATTGTGCTTTCTACGTGTTATTGTTAGATTGTATATTGAATTGGATCAATTTAGTGTCGTGTTATCGCATTCATATTAAGAGGAAACAAGTTATAATTATCCATTTTAATTGCACTCTAAGTGGTTCCTAATAGTGCCTTAAGAGATAGTTACTAGCTGCATTCACAGGAGTAACTATTAATTAAGAACATTAGACCCGAGCGATCGTTTGAGGTTTTTCTTTCAAGACTTAGAGAGAATTAACTCCCATAATATTTTTGAGCAAGGATTGTCACTTCTTCATTATCAAGAGCATTCATCATTCATATTTTCCATTCCATACCATTCCATTCAATCTTATCCATTCCATTTTTATAAGAAAAATGCCAAAAACAATAGCTTAGCATTTAATTAATTTGCATCTTTCTTTTAATTATTAATCTCAAAAACCAAAAATCATTTTCTCCTTGTTTTAATTGCATTTGCATGATAATTAGTTTACTTAGATAGCTCAATAAAGGCTCCTCAAGTGAGACGACCCGAGTTTTGCATTGTACTGCAATTCTTGGATTAAAAAAATATTTTGCATTTGACCCCAAGGCGTAAAGACACGGTTAAATCACCCCCAGGCAGCCACTCTATTGTCTCAGACACACCGGTCTCATGCAAAACCTTTTCCTGAAACCACTCTATGAATGTCTTGTTTTGCTCAATAGCAATCTGCATGCCATTCTTCCTTGGATTCATGTTCTTCAATCTCTTTCTGTGTTCATCTATGTACGGTTGAACTTCTGCCATGTTATTTAGGATATAAAGGTGTGCTTGCACCACCTCTTCATGAGGCATAGTCTTCACTTTCAGTCCTCATGTTCCCTTGCTTCTCCCCTCTTCATGCCGAGATTATTCCTTCTTCCCTGATAGATAATCGCTGCAGAAGTCCATAGCCTCTTCAACTACATATCTTTCAACTATTGAGGCTTCTGGTCGATAGGGATTTTTAGAATACCCTTTTAAGATCTTCATGTATCGCTCGAAAGGGTACATCCACCTCAGGTAAACTAGACCGTAGAGCCTTACCTCCCTTACCAAATGAACTATCAAATGCTTCATTATATCAAAAAATGAAGGAGGAAAGTGTATCTCTAATTGGGACAATATAGTATAACCCTCAGCTTCTAGTTCATCCAGCTTTTCAGTGTCAATGACTTTCTTTTAGATAGTATTAAAGAAAACATACAATCTTGTTACAGTAGTTCGAACTTCATCTTTCATAATGCCTCTAATAGCTACTGCTAACAGTTGTTGCATCAACACATGACAATCATGGGACTTCATTCCCACTAACTTCAAATCATCCATTCACCTTCTCACATTCGAAGAATATCCTTGTGGTACCTTAATTTCATGCAAACACCCACATAAACTTCTTTTCTCCACTTTTGATAGTGTATGTGCTGTTGGCTCCATGTATGCCCTCCTACCATCATCTCTTAGCTGTGGATGTAACCGTTCTCTTATTCCCATATCAACAAGGTCTAGTCTCGCATTAATCTCATCCTTAGTCTTCCCTGGAATATACAAAAGCGTACTGACAAGGCTATCATAAACGTTTTTCTCCATATGCATCACATAAATACTGTGTCTCACGTCAAGACTACGCCAATATGGAATATCAAAAAAAATTGATCCCTTTTTCCATATGTTCTTCTCACCTGGAGTCTTCTGATTCTTACTGAGTAAGACAGTGATACGTTCAACCCGATTGTAAACTTCCTCTTCGATTAATGCCTTTCTTAACCTACGATATGGGTGGAACCTAGGAAGGAACCTCATGTGACCAAGGTAGACCATTTTTCTTCCATGTTTAAGTTGGTGGAAGTGAGTGTCTGCTTCATAGATCAGACATGCTTTATGCCCCTTTACACTGTACCCTAACAGGTTTCTGTACGCAGGGAATTCATTTATCATAATGAAAATCATTGCACGTAGCTTGAAAGACTCATTATTATATGCATCAAACACATCTATGCCTTCCTCCCACAACTTCTTCAAGTCCTCAATTAAAGGCGTTAAGTAGACATCGATATCGTTTCCTGGCTGTTTTGGTCCAGAAATCATCATAAAAAGTATCACTAACTTGCGTTTCATACAAAGCCAGGGAGGCAACTTGTATATTACAAGGAGTACTGGTCATGCATTGTGTGTGCTATTAAGAGTTCCATACAAATTGATGCCATCTGTACAAAGTCCAAGCCAAAGGTTTCTCAGCTCGCTGCCAAATTCAGGGAACATTTCATCTATTTTCTTTCACTATGAAGAGTCAGCTGGGTGCTGAAGATATTTTTCGTCGGATATTCTATCATCCGAATGCCATCTCAACTTCTTCACTTTTTTTGTAATGCAAAACAAATGCTTAAAGCGCGGTATTATTATAAGATACCACAAAAATTTTACAGGTTGCCTTTTAGTTGTCCTATAGCTACAACCACCATCTTTCTTCACTTTGTATCGTGCAGTTTGACACTTAGGGGGCACTCACTCAGACCTTCATACTCCTTTCTGTATAGTACACAGTCATTAGGGTAAGCATGTATCTTTTTATACTCCATACCCATTGACGATAGGATTTTATTGGCCTCATACATACGATTTGGAAATACATTATCGTCTGGAAACATATCACACAACAGTTCAAGCAGCATTGTGAAACTACCACTACTACAAAAAGGGGCTTTAACCTCCCAAATTTGGCACCTTTAACGTCCCAAAACGGGGGGACGTATATATTGGGGGCGTAGTAAGTTGAAACAAAAGACGTCCCAAATGATAGGGACACCCAAAGTCTGACTTTAGGCGTCCCAAATTACAATTTGGGACGCCTAAAGTCCCACCCTGGGGGGACTTTAGGCATCCCAATTCTTAATTTGGGACGTCTAAAAGTTAGGTTTTTTTTATACCATAATTTACATTCTGTATTACCCAACGAATTCAAACTGCAGAAACAGAATAGAAGATGGATTCATAAACCACACTGTCCGTTACAAACTGGTAAGGACATCCAGCACTACAATCTTTACTATATATACATACAATAACCTTTCATACAACCTACTACTATATTTATCAACAAAAAACAACTAGAAAGTGTCAAAACGCTGTCATCACACAACTACAAACTGATATAAAATAAAAAGTTTACTGCTCTATATGTTGAAGAAGATGTCCAGCCAAAAGATCTCTGATCAAATCAAGGTCTTCACGTAGGTAGGCATCTTGATTATCAAAAATCTGAAAATTAGAAAGTAAGCTTTGATGAAATGAATCTCAAGCAAATGAATTAATTAGCATTTCGATTAGAACACCAAAAATATTATCATTTGAGAATGAAGAAGCGATTACCTTTTCAAAATCGCTAGTAATTCCACTTTGAGTTATGTTATACATATAAAGTATAACATAATATCCGCATTCAGTGTTGCCAGGTTGCCGAGGGCACTTTAAATCAAAGGGATGCAATTGGTTGTTTAAATCAATAAAGGTATGTCTAAAAGGACCGTCAATGAAACAATTAGGTAGGATCGAATGTACTTACTATGGGATAAAACCACTTTGGCTTTTTAACAACTGTACCTTCGCGTGACCCACCTAGGATTCTATATGTTTGACAAGCACTATCATGAAAAGCAAAATGAACAGAAATTAGAACCATTCATATATTTTTGTTGTCAATGAAATACAAACAGAATAACTTACATGTCGAAGACGGATTTTGTATCTCTGTCTGGCTTTTTACTCAAGGGATCAAACCAATAGACTACGTTGCGGCGGGGACATATAACACACAAACTCTAGTGGTAACTTTAACAACATGTACACATTAAAATGAAGTTAGATGAGTGAGAAGACAATTATTTATTAAACTTCTTAAATTGACAAAATGTAAATATGAACCCTTAGACAATGGGTGCTAGATAACAACGAAGTTTGGTTTGTGCCATTGCGGAGCCGACATAGTGAGTCCTATGCGCCACAGTACAAGTATCCCCTGTCGTATTCGTAGTATATAAGAATCCATACCAATCACGTCTTTCCATGTTTGTGCAGAGATCGTGGAAGGTGCTATAATAGAATTAAAATAAGGAATCAATTCTTGAATGTATGAAAACAAAAAACCACTAAATGAATTGTATGGGAAAATTGAAAAAAAAAAACTTACCGGACTGCAAATTTGACCCAGCCTGCATCTATCTCCTCCAACTTGATAAACTGCTTGAGATCTGTATTGTCAATCGTGTAGGGATACTCCACTTGGCCCACAATCCCTGGAGGCATCTTCAAGTCAATCTATTTAATGCCCTTGTAGATCTGTTGCAGCCGTGCTAAGTAGGGCCATTTGCTCGCAGCTTCGTCATCCTTTTAGAACATCAAAAAACAAATTGTTATGAGGATGCCAACAGATTTTCAGTAACAGTAAGGTAATTCCTACCATTGGAGGTGTGATAGAGCTCAATATTTATATCTTTTTATTAATTAATCTTAGGCTTTTGTGGGACTTAATTGAATATTTTGGGCATAATCAAATGTTAATGTGAGACTTTAATGGAAGAATAATTTGGGAATTAAAGTGGTTAAATTGTTATAGTTTTAATTAATATTTGTTATTTCCATTATTCTTTAATTGTGAACAAAAGATATTACCTTTGTGAATATAATTTTGTAGGTGATGATGTGGCACAACTTGAGTGCTAAAGGTAAGAGATGTTATTTTGGAGCTTAATGAAGGACAAAAGTGGAACATCATAAGTACAGAATTTATTTTCACATTTTTTCTAAGAGGAGGTTAAATGAGTAAGGGCCTTGTTTGGTAGTTGTAATTTTGTGCCTAATGTTAAAACACATTTTTATCTCTTATCCAAACAAGGCACAACTCACTTTTAACCTAAAAAGACAATTGAATTGCAAAGAGAAAGAGGTAAGAGGGGGCTGAATTGAGAGATGTTAAACCGAATTGGAGAAGTGAAGTAAGCTGGACCGATTGAAGGATTTATTAACTAAAGAAATGGGAGCTGACCGAGTGGAGAAAATCTGGACCGAAAGGGATATAGAGGATTAAACG
Organism: Inga oerstediana; assembly: GCA_963210345.1. Lineage (NCBI taxonomy): Eukaryota > Viridiplantae > Streptophyta > Magnoliopsida > Fabales > Fabaceae > Inga > Inga oerstediana. Next base: position 34,455,511 of record OY723405.1, read on the forward strand.
AAACGGACACAAGGGAAGAAAAGAAGGAAGGGAGAATTAGAGGCGGTGGCTGTGTGGAAAGGGCAGCGAATGAGAGATCTGAAAATCAAAGAAAAAGCATGAGGGGACCGCCACTTAAAGAGAAGAATTGAAGAAGAAGGCTGTTCGTTGCTGCATCCATGGCTGATTCTCCCTTCATATATCAAGCTCCATCCTTCTCTTTCTCCATGAGTAGCTAAGCCTTGGTGATTTCCTTGAGTTGGGTAATGGTTTGAGCTTCTAAACTTCAATGGAATTCCTTTAAGCTCTCTTTTTAGTTCATGATTATGTAGCTTGGTTAAGTATGTAATTGTGATCTAGATTGTTATGCCAAGTGAATAAACTTGGTTGTTGAGCTAGGAGTTGATTAATTAAGCTTTGTATGATTCATATTATGAGTAGGTTGAATTGTTTATTCCAACTTGGTTGAGTGGATTTAAATGATTAAACTGAATGTTTTGAATTGTTGTAATGGTAATTACAAGCTAGAATTGGAAGTTGATTATTCATCTCCTTGAGTTTGAATTATTTGGTGGTATTCATTTAATTGCTTCGGTAGAATGAATTAAATGATTATTGTAAGTATGGAGCTAGTGGTAACTTAGTTCCATCCTCTTGACTCATATTATGGAATTCATATCATAAGCAAGCAAGGAAGACTAAAACCCCAACTCAAGGGAATCCCATTTCATCATTATTCTAGTTTATTAAATTTAGTTTGTTATTAGTGTTAAAATTCAATTCCATTTGCTTCTTTGTTTTAGAAACAAAAAAAATTACAAAAATATTGTTTTAGCTTAGATTACTTCATTAGTTTAAAATGCAATTTCTCCAAATGATTTCTCACAACTTTAAGGCTTTTTATCACTTTCCTACTTAGAAAATTGGAAATTAATCTCCTCACAAGAACGACCTAGGTTGAGCTATTACGCTACATTTTTTAAAACCTAGTTTTATTTTGTGAATTCACACGACATGGGTTCATCAAAATTGGCGCCGTTGCCGGGGAGGATGATTGCCAAGGTTTTAAGTAGCTAGGTGTTCTTTTCTGTTGTCATAGTGTGTCTTAGTTTGGTAGGAAGTGTGTAGCACTCATTTGAATTTTGACGAAATTCTGATTTTCGATTAAGACTGTCTTGCTGGAACTGAAGTATTTGTGCCCAGAAAATTCTCAAACCTGACAAGTTAAAGTTTTTCAGCATTCTAAACAAGACTAATAGCTAAAGTATTAGATCTGTTGGAATTTAGCCAAATTCGAAGGTTTGCTATACTTTTCTGAATTTTCTTTCTTTTTTGGTATTTTTCTAAGTTTTTGATTTAGTTTGTTCTTAAGGTTTCCTTTGATTTTTCTTGGTTGTTAGTGTGTTTTTGAGTTTGTTTTAGGTAGGTGTTCATTGTTGGAGTGTTTGATAGTGGTTTAGTGATTTTTCATATTCATAGTTGTTTTGCATTCCATTTGCATTTAGAAAAAAAAACAGAAAGAAATTTGCATTTTGTTGCTTTGCTATCATGTTCTTATTGGCCATTATGTGGTTCATTATTGTTTTGTGGTGAGCAACTCTACATTCTTCATCCTTGGATATTTGTTGGTTGCAACTTGAGATTTCAGGTAGCTATCAGATTCTGTAAGTTGTGCTTCCAGTGACTATACTTATATACTTGCGGTTTGAGGTACTACTTCATTGCTATACCAACTTGTTCCCCTAAAAGGTGAATTCTTACCTTGCAACTCCTATTTGCCTCTTGTCACATTGTGTTGCACTTGTCTTGTTATTGCTGAAACTGGTCTTACTCTTTAGACACTTGAATTTTGTTGGTTGTGGTTAACTCTTTTTGTTGTCAAGGATTAGTTAACTTGGTTTCTTACAAGTTGCTAATTTTTGTTGTATACAACCCTTCTTTAATTTACCATTTGACCAATAACTTTGTTGTACTTTGTGTGTCTAAGTGAGTCTCTTTATTGTGCACTACTAGAATGAAAGATCCTCTTTCACAAAGCTTTAAAGCCATGCAACATCAATTAGAGCTTGTTCAAGCCAAGTTATAGAGTTTAGAGAGAGGTTCCAATAGTCAAGAATATAATTCATCCTTCCACAACCTATATCATGAACCCTACCCCCAACAATCTTTTCCACCACATCAACCTTTCCATAGTCATTCTTTCCCATCACAACCCCTATATGGACCTCAACATGACTTTTGTTTCCCACCCAACAACTTAAATTTTGACCCCATCCCTTCACCATAAGGACCACCCTATGAACCATCTCCTTTACACCATCTACCCTCTTACTCACCATACCAACCCTCATTTCAATCTTCATTCCAATTATTTAACCTACCACTTTGTGAACCTTCCCCACCATCCTACCTTGAACCTCCACCTCCATTTCATGATCCACAACCTAGTGGATTGGATACCATTTTCTCACCTCATAACATGGATTCCCTAACAAGTGCCTTAACAAGAAAGTATGAGACACTCCAAGAGCAATACCTTCAATTACTCATGTATCAAGGACCAATTGATAGCTCTAAGGTGAGAGAAGAGCAATTGAAAGATATTGATGAATTCTTCAAGGCATACTATGATCACATGTTATGGGTAAAGACAGGAGGTGAAGTTGGAACCCCTTGGGCTCAAGACCTACAAAAGGAGGAACAAGGAACCCAAAATCAAGAGCTTTATGCTACTTCACATGTGGAGAGTTCTCAACCTTCAATGATTCCATCGAATGCATCTATCCAAACACAAGAAGTGAAGCAAGTACAACAAAGCAATGAAGAGTCTTCCTTACCCTTTGGTAACAATCCTATCCTTACAAAAGTTGACTCTCCTACTACTTTGATTGATGAGGTAATTCATGATTTGAGTGATAATGAGGTGGATGAAGAAATAATTGTTGAATTCCCTCTAATGCTTGAACATGTAATTGCTCAACCCATTGACTCTTGTAGTAGTAGCTTGGATGAGCCTATACCTTGTAATGATTCTACTCCTTTGCATGATACTTTGAGTGAAGATTTGGATGATAATGATGATGCTAGTGCTGAAATTACATGTTCTTGTGATGAAAATACAATGTGTATGGATTGCATTGATGAGAAATATCCTAAATTTATTGAAATGCATAGAAGTAGAGATGATCATCCTCTAGAACTTAGTGATATGCATGCCATGTATGATGTTGAGAATCAAACTTCTTTGTCTTTCTCTTCTTCTCCCTCTCTTACTTGTGAAAGTGACTTGATGCATTCCAATTCTATATTGGATTTTGCACTTTCTACTTCACACAAGAGTGAAGATAAAGATGTTAAATCACAATTGATCACTAATCCTAAGGTCAATCTTTGTTTGCAAGAGTTCAATGTGCACATATTTTATAATGATAAGCATGTACCTATTGTTTCAATTGTTAGTGCTTTTGATTTGGCAAGAGAGATTCACCTTGATTCACTTGAATTGCTTGGACCTAGTTTTGTGCTTTGTGATGATAATAATTCTTTACTAGATGATGTCAAGAATATTCATGAATCATACTTCCAAATCTTATCATGTGATTTACCTCCTGATTTATTGGGATTTGATGTTGTTAGTGATTCTATTGAATTTGATTGTGCTATAGATGGTAGAGTAGTGCTTGATTATGTCACTACCACTACTGAAATGCAAATTGATTCTCTGATACCTAGTGTTGCTTGCTGTATGCCACTAGTTGACTTTATTGGTTGTGAGAAGCATATGTTATCGAATGCACCCGACTCTAGTCTTCTCACATTACATACACCATTATGTCATTTCATTGGTCCTAATGCTTTCCATGGATTTAAGTATTTTGATTCATGTAGCATCCTTGGAGTAGGTACTGCTATTGTTTTGGTTAATTCTTTGCAGGCTAATTCTCTTGGTGGTTGCCTTTATTCTTATTTTTTTTGGATTTAGGAACCTCTACTCTTACTTGGGCTTCAACTGTTGAGGAGCAAAACACTGAGCTTACTTTTGATTTTCCTATCTAGCTACAAGCCACCATGATTACACGGTAGTCTCTTTCCTTACCTTGTTTCTTGTTTTATTTGATGATATATGCTATTGAACAAGTATGGGGGAGGGACTTACCAGTAGTAAAAGGTAGTTTGTTTGTTTGCAATTTTCAATTGAATAAAATCCATTGTGAATCATATCCTTGTGCTTAACCTTATCCTACACTACCCTTTTTTCTCTTATCCTTATGCCTAATTTCTGAGAACTATTTCCACTTATGTCTTGTCCTCTCTCTCCTTGTGATGATGATGTGTTGTGCTTCAATCTTGAATTGGACTTCACAACATTCACTTCACCCAAGAGATAAGTGCGTCTAGGTTCTTTGTTTTTGTGCATTACATTGAGGGCAATGTAAGGATTGAGTATGGGGGAGTATGTGTTATTCTCAGGAGAATTCACTGTAATATCATATGCCTCTGTCTCCTGCTTATGTCCTCTATTGTTTCTGGTCTAATTCACTGAGATTTTTGAAGCCTTTAGTCATGATCAAGTATCTTGATTACTCTAGCTGAATTCATGGTTGAAACTTGCTTTGAATTAGTGAATTACCATAAAATTCAAGTGTTTTAATGATGCATGGTTTAATTTTGATGAGTTTATTAGGAAACAAAAAGCCAAGTTGGAAGGTATTTTGGGCCTAATTGTTTATTTCATTGTGTGATTCATCTACTTAGATTATTGCTCTCTAGAACTTGTTTTATTTCTTGCTTGAGGCTACATTTTGCAATGGTATGGATAGAGATGACATTGGCATTCATTTCATCACCCATTTACCCAAACACAAACCATTCATCATTTACCTTTGTTTAGCCCCTTGAGCCCTTCACTTCTATTTCATTATACAAATGCTATGTTTGCATCCTTTATCAAGTTCTTCCTAGCACTATTGAAAAAAAAAAAGAAAAAGAAAAGAAAGAGTACTATTATATATTAGAAAAGAAAAAAAAAATACAATGTGAATAGTCAAAAGAAAGAAAATAGAAAAGAAAAGAGAAAAGTGTAAAAAAAAGAAAAAAGAAAAAAAATCAAATCAACGAAAGAAATAGATTCACTATTGTGAAATATGTGAATTAAGTTAGTTCTATAGTGCTAAGTGATCTAGCAATTTATTTGGTGCAAGCATAGTGTTTGTTACATTTTCCATCATTTGGCCTATTCAACATTACAACCCTAGAAATTCCTTTGGATTTATTTATACCATTGTTGCAAGTAGTGGAGAGCCTAGAAATACTACAAGCCTATGGTAGAGTGTGGTTAAAGTGGATGTGAGTGAAACACTACCTTATATGAGAGAAGAGTGTAAACACTTGTCCTAGTTGAGGTTTCTAATTAAGCTCATTGTAATTAAACTTTGCATTGCTTTAGCTACTTCAATTTTTGGTATGTTCATTGAATTTGGATAGGTGGATACCTTGTTATTTCACTAAGTGATGTGATTCTTGAGGCTTAATCTTGCCTATTCTTTCAACTTTCATCCCTCTCTTCCTATTGTGAATTTAATGTTTTGCTCAGGAGTGCAAAAGCTTAAGTGTGGGGGAATTGATAGAGCTCAATATTTATATCTTTTTATTAATTAATCTTAGGCTTTTGTGGGACTTAATTGAATATTTTGGGCATAATCAAATGTTAATGTGAGACTTTAATGGAAGAATAATTTGGGAATTAAAGTGGTTAAATTGTTATAGTTTTAATTAATATTTGTTATTTCCATTATTCTTTAATTGTGAACAAAAGATATTACCTTTGTGAATATAATTTTGTAAGTGATGATGTGGCACAACTTGAGTGGTAAAGGTAAGAGATGTTATTTTGGAGCTTAATGAAGGACAAAAGTGGAACATCATAAGTACAGAATTTATTTTCACATTTTTTCTAAGAGGAGGTTAAATGAGTAAGGGCCTTGTTTGGTAGTTGTAATTTTGTGCCTAATGTTAAAACACATTTTTATCTCTTATCCAAACAAGGCACAACTCACTTTTAACCTAAAAAGACAATTGAATTGCAAAGAGAAAGAGGTAAGAGGCGGCTGAATTGAGAGATGTTAAACCGAATTGGAGAAGTGAAGTAAGCTGGACCGATTGAAGGATTTATTAACTAAAGAAATGGGAGCTGACCGAGTGGAGAAAATCTGGACCGAAAGGGGTTGAATAAAGAAGAGGAGAGCTGACCGTGAGTGAAGAAGCAACAGGGAATTAATTGAATAGAGGAGGCTGACCGAATTGGTGAAGGAGAAAAGATCAAAAGGAAAGAAAAAGAACCCAGCCGAAATTGTTCACCCAAGAGGTTTGAAAAAAAAAACTGGACCGAAAGGGATATAGAGGATTAAAGGAAACAGACACAAGGGAAGAAAAGAAGGAAGGGAGAATTAGAGGCGGTGGCTGTGTGGAAAGGGCAGCGAATGAGAGATCCGAAAATCAAAGAAAAAGCATGAGGGGACCGCCACTTGAAGAGAAGAATTGAACAAGAAGGCTGTTCGTTGCTGCATCCATGGCTGATTCTCTCTTCATATATCAAGCTTCATCCTTCTCTTTCTCCATGAGTAGCTAAGCCTTGGTGATTTCCTTGAGTTGGGTAATGGTTTGAGCTTCTAAACTTCAATGGAATTCCTTTAAGCTCTCTTTTTAGTTCATGATTATGTAGCTTGGTTAAGTATGTAATTGTGATCTAGATTGTTATGCCAAGTGAATAAACTTGGTTGTTGAGCTAGGAGTTGATTAATTAAGCTTTGTATGATTCATATTATGAGTAGGTTGAATTGTTTATTCCAACTTGGTTGAGTGGATTTAAATGATTAAACTGAATGTTTTGAATTGTTGTAATGGTAATTACAAGCTAGAATTGGAAGTTGATTATTCATCTCCTTGAGTTTGAATTATTTGGTGGTATTCATTTAATTGCTTCGGTAGAATGAATTAAATGATTATTGTAAGTATGGAGCTAGTGGTAACTTAGTTCCATCCTCTTGACTCATATTATGGAATTCATATCATAAGCAAGAAAGGAAGACTAAAACCCTAACTCAAGGGAATCCCATTTCATCATTATTCTAGTTTATTAAATTTACTTTGTTATTAGTGTTAAAATTCAATTCCATTTGCTTATTTGTTTTAGAAACAAAAAAATTACAAAAATATTGTTTTAGCTTAGATTACTTCATTAGTTTAAAAAGCAATTTCTCCAAATGATTTCTCACAACTTGAAGGCTTTTTATCACTTTCCTACTTAGAAAATTGGAAATTAATCTCCTCACAAGAACGACCTAGGTTGAGCTACTACGCTACATTTTTTTAAACCTAGTTTTATTTTGTGAATTCACACGACATGGGTTCATCAAGGTGTTGCGTCTGAACCAATAAGATTGCGAGGCCAAAGGATGAAAGATCCTATCGCTTGACCTAACGTGCCAACCTCTGGATCAGGAACAGGGATGGCTGTACCTTCTTCCCCCTTTCTAACACTCGTCACATTCACCCTACAAAAATCCTCCGGAATTTGCTGATTATGGTGGGTGGTAGCACGAGTGTGAACGAGAGCATCAGCAACAACACGCAACAGTGGATCATCCAAATAGAGGGTGCAAGGGTCTCCCGACACTGGAGTGGGAGAAGGGTCGCCAAGTGGTTGCTCCAGAGGGTTGTAACTTCCTCTGGTGCTATTGAAGGCTGGGGATTCCTGAGTTCTATGCTCGTCCCTTGCCCTTTGTGCTTCAAACATCTTTGCCATTTCAAGTTGAAGCTCTGGCAACAGCTCTTGTCGGAGCTTGTCGCGAAGGTTGGCCTCGATCTCTCGTTCGAGGTCCTCTCGAATCTTGGCCACAACGTCCTTACTAGGTCCAGCTTGTAACGAATAACGTGGGTCTCGTCCAAAATACCTCGCGGCACTAACTCCCCGTGTCTCTCCTCGAACACAACCAAGGTCATCTGCCTTCCCAATAGCTGTTGACAAGATGTCCATCCGTCTACTTGGATTGAATGAACCTTGGCTACTCTGCTCGTCCAGGTCATCCTGTAGCATGCAGTTTATCGTAAATGTATCGAAACTACTCGCAACATGTAAAAAATTAGGTACTTATAGTATAACTACTTACAATCCTCGCAGCAACCTCAGCAACAGTCGGATTTATGTACTTCCCAGCCTTAATCCTCCCTGCTTTCCATTTTTTGTGACATCGAGGAGGTGCCGGTGGCTAGATAACAACGCCAGGATCAGATTCTGCTGCTTCCTTCATTTTCTGTAACTCTTATGCCATCATTTGCCGCTCAAGCTTCCGATATCCACCGCGAGACATGAAATGTTGATATTTATTTTCTGCTTGCCTCTGGGCATTTGCTGCACTTAATTTCTATGAATGAAAAACAACAAAAAATGAATCAACGATATAAAGTATATGAAAATTACAAGTTCTATATCATGATGACAGAAATCTTACCAAAAACTCAGGATCTGCTCGTGATGCCGCAAACAACCTCCAGTCCTCTGGAGATAAATATGTATACTGTGCACATGGATCCTTACCCCTAAGGGCCCCTCGAATGTAATGCGCTGTTAGCTTGTTCTTGAAACCTTTCCATCGTACACGAACCTCATCCATCCAGTGCCTATACATCTCCGTGGTGTCTGGGACATCGTATGTTTTCTGCAAGGTAAAACATAAGATTATTATATTTGAAACAATAAGAACAAAGCTACAATGCATCAAAACTTACATACCAAAAGTTGCTGCCAAATCATGTCTTTCATTTTTGGGGGAACCAATCTCCAATTATCGTAGGTAATGTGCACTTTGCTTCGAGCCAAAAGCCCTACGTAGCTAATGAAGTGGTCTTCCTCAGGACCAACTGGATTCAGATTGTCATCGAAGTCTATATGCAGTCTCTCCTGTTGATGTTCATGACGTGCAACCAATGCTCCCATCTTTGTACAACCTCTAACCCTCCTTCTTGCAGGGGGTTCAACTCTAGGCCTTTCATCATTGCTAGAGCTTTCGTCATCTCTACACCTCTCGTCATCACTAACGTTGTCCATATTCCTGTTAACACAAAAAGCATCATCAGAAACGTAAGTAAATTGCAATGAAAACGAAATATACTAAGCGGGAAGTAAAACAGAAAAAACACAGTTCTCATTTATAAATTAAGGTTTTACTCTATATTGTTTCCCATAGTCCTTCACTATGGTCATTTCTTACAGCATATTCGTCATCATCTACCAATTCTACTTCATTTGTTCGAGGTGTAGTTGTTGTGAAAGGTGGTGTGTCATCAAGGTTGAAGGTCGGATCTCCATACTTCTGCTTTTTACTTTTAAGGACAATGGACATATTTTTGCTGGCAGGATCGGTGACATAAAACACTTGTTTCGCCTAGCTTGCTAAAATGAAGGGCTCGTCTCTATAGCCAACTCTTCGAAGATCGACTGAGACAAATCCAAATTGTTTATCTATTACCACGGCGTTGTTGCTAACCCACTTACATTTAAATAAATCAACTTTGAACTTGTTGTACGTCATCTCCCATATTTCTTCTATAACTCCATAATAGGCCATAGACGCTAATATGGGGTTTTTGTCTCTCGAACTGGAAAAGTGCATAGATTCAGCTTCTACCATGACCCCACTATTTTGCATGGTACTTCTGTCATCTTGCTCTTTGGTATAGAAAGAATAGCCATTTATATCATAACCGGTCCAAGTAATGACCTGAAACGAAGGCCCCCAAGCTAGCCACTCGATTGTCTCAGACACACCGATCTCGTGCAAAACCTTTTCCTCGAACCACTGCATGAATGTCTTGTTTTGCTCAATAGCAATCTGCATGTCATTCTTCCTTGGATTCTTGTTCTTCAAAGTGTTTCTGTGTTCATTTATGTAAGGTTGAACTTCTTCTATATTATTCAGGATATACAAGTGGGCTTGCAACACCTCTTCACGAGGAACATTCTTTACTTTCAGTCCTCGTGTTCCCTTGCTTCTCCCTTCTTCATGCCGAGATTGTTCCTTCTTCCCTGACATATAATCTTTGCAAAACTCCATAGCCTCCTCAACTACATATCTCTCTACTATTGAGGCTTCTGGTCGATAAGGATTTTTAGAATACCCTTTTAAGATCTTCATGTATCGCTCGAAAGGGTACATCCACCTCAGGTAAACTGGACCGCATAGCCTTACCTCCCTCACCAAATGAACTACCAAATGCACCATTATATCAAAAAATGAAGGTGGAAAGTGCATCTCTAGTTGTGACAAAATAATGTAACCCTCATTTTCTAGTTCATCCAACTTTTCAGTGTCAATGACTTTGTTACAGATAGCATTGAAGAAAACGCACAATCTTGTCACTGTGTTTCGTACTTCATCTTTCATTATGCCTCTAATAGCTACTGGTAATAGTTGTTGCATCAACACATGATAATCATGGGACTTCATTCCCACTAACTTCAAATCGTCCATTGAGACACATCTTCTCACATTCGAGGAATACCCTTGCGGCACCTTCATTTTATGCAAACACCCACACAAACTTCTTTTCTCTGCTTTTGATAGTGTATGCGCTGCTGGCTCCATGTATGCCCTCCTACCATCATCTCTTAGTTGTGGATGTAACCGTTCTCTTATTCCCATATCGACAAGGTCTAATCTTGCATTAATCCCATCCTTAGTCTTCCCTGGTATGTGCAAAAGCGTACTGATAAGGCTATCACAAACATTCTTCTCCACATGCATCACATCAATACTGTGTCTCACGTCAAGCGAACGCCAATATGGAAGATCAAAGAAAATGGATCTCTTCTTCCATATATTCTTCTCACCCGCAACCCTCTGATTCTTACCAAAAGTGACATGGATACGTCCACTCGACTGTAGACTTCCTCTCCGGTTAGTGACTTTGGAGCCATTCCATGCTCCGGTAAGCAGTTAAACTGCTTTCTTAGCCTACGATACGGGTGGAACCGATGAAGAAACCTCCTGTGGCCAAGGTAGACAGTTTTTCTTCCATGCTTTAGTTGTTGGAAGTGTATGTCTGCTTCACATATTGGGCATGCTTTGTGACCCTTCACGCTGTACCCTGACAAGTTTCCGTACATAGGGAAGTCATTTATCGTTGTGAAAATCATTGCACGTAGCTTGAAAGACTCCTTCTTATAAGCATCAAACACATCTACGCCTTCCTCCCACAACTTCTTCAAGTCCTCAATCAAAGGTGCCAAATAGACATCAATATCGTTCCCTGGCTGTTTTGGTCCAGAAATCATCATAGATAGCATCATATACTTACGTTTCATACATAGCCAGGGAGACAAGTTGTATATTACAAGGAGAACCGGCCACGCACTATGTGTGCTAGTAAGAGTTCTATACGGATTGATGCCGTCTGTACAAAGCCCAAGCCGTAGGTTTCTCGGCTTGCTGCCAAATTGAGGGAACATTTCATCTATTTTTTGCCATTGTGGAGAGTCAGCTGGGTGCCGAAGATATTTCCCATCAGATATTCTCTCATCAGAGTGCCATCTCAACTTCTTCGCTTTTGTTGTACTCGCAAACAAACGTTTAAAACGTGGTATTATTGGAAGATACCACATAACCTTTAAAGGTTGCCTTTTACTTGTCACATCACCACAACCACCATCTTTTTTCACTTTGTATCGTGCAGTTTTACACTTAGGACACTCACTAAGACCTCTGTACTCATTTCTGTACAGTACACAGTCATTAGGGCAAGCATGTATCTTCTTATACTCCATACCCATTGTAGACAGGATTTTCTTGGCCTCATACATACGATTTGGAAGTACATTATCCTCCGGAAACATATCACACAATAGTTCAAGTAGCAATGTGAAACTACTATCGGTCTACCCACAAGTTGCCTTTAAGTTAACCAAATGTAATGTTCCTGTCAGCCACGTGTACTTACTACCACTGTACAATGGTGTCTCTGCATCACTCCGCAGGCTATCATACTCCTGCGACTGCGCAAAGGATTCTGCCTCAACATCGTTAATCATTCTCTCCATTATATCTTCATCTATGACATCCACAGCTTCCTTCTTATGTGACGGACAATCAGTTACTTCCTCACCATGCCATATCCACCTTGTGTATCGCAGATTTATTCCATCACAAAGTAGGTGATCCTTTATGACATCAACATCCCGTCTACTCTCATTCAAACAATTGACACAAGGACAAAAATACTTCCCATTTCTTGCAGAAGCATTCTTTTTAGCGAATTCAATAAATTCGTCCACCCCTTTCTCATATTCTTCACTAGTTCTCAAAGCATTCATCCAACTATGATCCATTTTGTTACCACCTAAGGCATTACCAATAACATTCACACGTTTAGTACAATTCTCAACGACATATGATGGGATTGCCTAATTAAGTTATCAACCCAATTTAGGATTTTAAAATATGGGCTTAATAACTTTATTGCCCCCTCCTAGCCTCATCTCTCCTCTTAAAAGGGTTTCAGTGCTATGTAACTTATTTTTTTAATAAGTATATGTATATAAAATTAATGTATAATAAAATAAATACAATAAGATTAAATTAAAGAATTTTTTTGAGGTTTGGAAGAATTAAAAACAAAACGAGTTTCATATTAACAAAACAATTTTAAGTTGAGTTCTTCCAAAAATAAAATTCTTTTATTGAAAATATTTAGATAAAAATCATTTAATGAATATTGGGGTTATGGTTTTCTTTTTAAGTTTTGGCTTGAATTATTCTTCATAATTCGTTTGGAATTAATACAAGAATTTCTTTAATTTAAATAAATCATATTTTATTTTATTATATATACTAATTAATGGTGCAGGAACAAGACTAATGAAATGGGGTGGTGCCACTACGTGTGTATGGATAAATCTCCATTGGCTTATAAAAGCTAGATTTCCCTAAAACTAAACAACAGGGATTTCTATTATACACAAGTAAATTTATATTTAAACAAGAAAATAAACCATTCCCGAATAAATGCAATTTAAGCAATATAACCACACCAAACACATCAGGCTAATATCAACTATCTCAATATAAGCAATATATAATAAGCACAATCTCAACCATTTCAAGTAAATTTATATTTCAAAAACAAAATATACCATTCTGTTACAAAAAAAAATGAAGAAAATAAACCAACCTACCTGATCAGGGCGCCCACTAGCTAGTATGTTGGAGAGGTAGAGAAGACGTTGGAGATCCACGGTGGTGTGCACAACAATGGAAGGACAGAGGTGGAGGAGAGAGCAAAAATCTACCCACTGTGGAGGAGGTGAAGTTGCAGCAGGGTCGGTTGCGTGCGTTGAAGAAACAAATAAACAAAGAGGAAGAAGAAGGGAGGAGTTCAACAAGGGCCGACGGTGGAGGAGAGAGCTTGAACAAGGGAGGAGGGAGGAGTTGAAGAAAAAAATAGAGGAGGGCCGACGGTGGGTGCGTTGGGAGAGGAGGAAGAAGAGTAAAGTTGAGAGGATGTGAGGAGGGAGAGGTGTGATAGATGAGAAGACGCATGTCAGACAAGTGTCTGACATGCGGGTAGGGGACGCCCAAATGGCATTTGGGACGCCTAAAGTCTTAGTTTAGGCGTCCCAAATGAATTTGGGACGCCTAAACCCACCTCCAGGCGCTAAAAAAAAATTTATGAAATTTATATTTCGCGCCAGAAAGCACTTTAGACGTCCCAAATTCAAATTTGGGACGCCTAAAGGTTCCCCTACATATATATAATTACGAAAATGCCACCACCTCCCTTTTTAACCACCCAATTTTCAATTTGGGACGTCTTTGGGGGTGGTTATATCTCAATTTTGTAGTAGTGTACTATCGGTCCACCCACAAGTTGCTTTTAAGTTGACCAAATGTAATGTTCCTATCAGTCGTGTGTATTTAACCCCTGGGTACAACGGTGTCTCTGCATCACTCCACAGGCTATCATATTCATGCGACTGCTCAAAAGATTCTACCTCAACATCATGAATCATTCTCTCCATTCTATCTTCATCTATGACATCCACAGCTTCCTTCTTGTGTGACGGACAATCAGTTACTTCCTCACCATGCCATATCCACCTTATGTATCGAAGATTTATTACATCACAAAGTAGGTGATCCCTTATAACTTTAACATCCCGTCTTCTCTCATTTAAACAATTGACACAAGGACAAAAATACATCCCATTTTTGGCTGGAGCGTTCATTCTAGCATATTCAATAAACTCTTCAACCCCATTCTCATATTGTTCACTTATTCTCAAATCATTCATCCAACCATGATCTATTTTTTTACCACCTACACCATTCCCATTAACACTCAAGTTTAGAATAATTGTCAACACAGGGAATTGCCTTTTACTATTTTTTTTTTCAAAATTTTTTTAGCATTTCCCCTTAAAAGTGAGACATTTCAAAATCAAAATAACAAACCATCTCAGCTTAATTTAAACAAAACTAAACTAATTAAGAAGAGTAAAATAAAAATTCATAGCACTAAAACAAGAGTAAAAAGAAGGAAGCTAGCATTAATTATTCTAACCCAAACAAAAATTCATAGCTTCATTTTCTCTATTGTGGAGCATTAGGTAAATGCAAGGAAAGAAAGTGCCATAAGGTAAGGTGGGTCCTACTTTAAGGGGCTATTTGATACGAGGGGTTTGGAGGGGAAGAAAAATTTTTGTGAGTTAGATATAAAAGACATGGGGTTATAAAATTTTTTAAAAGATAAAATGTAAGATAAGAGAGTAAGAACAATTAATTAAAAAATTTTAACCCTACTTCTCTAAACTTTTTAAATCCAACTCAACAAAAGTTTTCCTCCCATCATTTTCCCTCCCTCTCTTGATACTAAATAGCCTGTAAATGTTGAGTTACCCATCTCCAATTTTCCATGGGTCTTTCTCTCTTTGCATGTTACCTTTGAGGTTGGTCTAATTGGTAAGGATATGATTCATATTCTAAAAGAATGTGGGTAAAAATTGATTCATGAATCATGTATATTAATCTTAGAGGAGGTCTAAAGTGAAAAACATTATTAATTTAAGGACCAAATTGAAAATGAACTTTTCAAAGTGATCAATATAATAGGATTACATTCTTGAAAAGTAAAAGGAAAAATCCTATAAAAGGACGGTTGAATAAATCAATTTTTAATTTAGGTCACTAAACTTAATAAATTATAAATTAGGTTGTACGACACAATTAGAGATTTAAACATTGAACCAAATTACATCCATGCCCCCTAGTTGATATATCATATATCCAAACGACTCAAATGAAATGATCAAGAGGCAAAAAAAATCCCTAAATGCATGAATCACACTAATTATCACACACACACACACACACACATAGAGAATCAGGCTTTACAACACTCACATTCATAGGCATGGACATAAATTTTGAATTTATTATACCATGGAGTTGGAAAGCAATGGCTCTCCTATAACAAAATAACCATATGTTTAAATTAAAAGAACAAAAAAGAAATGATATGAAATTCAACAATTGACCTTGCCTCGAGTCTAAGATCACCAACCTTAGAATAGAGAATGGACTTGTGATTCTTAATCTCATGTACCAGAAAGCATAGAGAACAAGATTATGGTTTTCAAAAATTCAAATTCAAATTCTACCCATTTTCCTATGTTCTTGAATGCTAAAGGAAGCACCAAGTTCGACTAAACATTAAAAAATTGGCGCCATAATAATTCAACGATACAATTATAAATTGCTTCTTTGATTTCAGAAAGTATGAGAAAGCTTTTCTATAAATTCTTAATTGTGTCACATAAACAAGAGTCAAGCCTGATACAAACCTAATTTTCTGAGAATCCAAGCGCAGCAACTATCGTAGACTCACGTCTCAAAAAGAAAGCTAGTTTAAGAAAGAATACTCGTTTCAGGCAGAGCAGAAGATGCAAAAAAAGAAATAATTAACCAAGCTATTTTAAGAAACCCAAAAACGCACCTGAATAATTCTGAGAATGCAACTGCAGCAGCAAATAGCAAGACCCACTGCCAGGGGAATGAAAGAAGAGGGAAGACAAATGCAAGGGAGGTGTGGCTTTGTTCAGTGAAGGAGTTATGACAGTGTGCTCACGGGAATAGGAGAAAAGGGAAAATGAATGCAGCAGGGAAAGTGGAAGATAGCAGCAACTCACGGGTATGGGAAAAGAAGGAAGACAATGTAGAGAAGGTTAAGCTGCAACTCTATAGTTGCATGACATGATGTTTCTGCGTCCCCAGTCCAAATTGGGACGCCTAAAGTAAGCTTTAGAAGTCCCCATTTATGCAGGGGACGTCTAAAGCCCACTTTAGACGTCCCCAGTTTTTCTAGGGACGTCTAAAGTGGTGGAAAAATGTTTTTCTCTAAATTCATCCAGTGCCAAAACCTCCCACCAAATGTCTAGTTTGTTGTAGTGAATGCTCCTTCTGAATTCCAGAGAATCATGAATGAAATCTTTAATGATTGTAGTCAATTCATTATTGTTTACGTTGATGATGTCTTGATCCATTCTTATTCGATAGAACAACATTTTAAACATGAATTATTTTATTAAAATTTCATAAACAAAAGGTTTAGTAGTTTCTAAACCTAAAATCAGTTTTTTTCAAACTAAGGTTAGATTTCTTGGTCATTGGATTTACCAGGGATCCATAACGCCAATTGAACGTGCAATTCAATTTGCAGACAAATTTCCTGATCAAATCATTGATAAAACACAACTTCAAAGATTTTTGGGATGTTTAAACCATATTGCTAATTTTATTCCTCATCTTAGCAATTTCATTAAACCGCTTCACCAACTTCTTAAAATGAATCCTCCTCCTTGGACGGATATTCATTCAAACATTGTTAAGCAGATTAAACTCCAAGTTAAAGAACTTCCTTGTCTTAGCCTTCTTGATCCTTCTGCTTACAAGATTGTTGAGATGGATGCCTCTGACATAGTTATGGTGGCATTCTTAAACAGCGTATAGATGAAACAGAAAAAATTGTCTCTTTCACATCTAAACATTAGAATACTGTACAGCAGAATTATTTCACAATTAAAAAAGAAATTTTGGCAATTGTTTTATGCATTTCCAAATTTCAATATGATCTTTTAAACCAAAGGTTTTTAGTTCGCATTGATTGTAAATCAGCAAAAGACGTTTTACAAAAAGATGTTAAAAACCTTGTATCTAAACAAATTTTTGCCAGGTGGCAAGCAATTTTAAGTGTTTTTTATTTTGACATTGAATTTATCAAAGGCACTTCAAACTCCTTACCAGATTTTCTTAACCGTGAGTTTCTTCAAGGTAGGTAGTGTGTGAGTGAACCAACAAAATGCCTAGAAAAAAGAAAGAACCTGGCAATAAATAGAAGAGTAATAAACTCCAAGGTGTCATGCAAGATGCCCAAAATCAAACAGTTTCTAGAACAAGTCTGGAGGCAATCATGCAACGACTTATGCAACAATATGGATCCCAAACATAGGGATCCCAGCAGCAGAAGCAGTCTCAAACAAAGTCATCTACTCCATTGGGTCATCGATCCAAAAACCTCAAACAGAAGTAACCTCTACAGATGAGATTTTAAAATCTTATGAATAGGCATATGCCCAGAGGAAACTTCCAACTTAAACATGGGAGCAGGTAGTGAAAAAAGGGAAAAACACAGCCCTTATACCATCTTCCCACATGACTGAACAAGAGTTTGACAGGTTAAACCAACCACCCCAAAGTCTACAGGTTTGGCCAAGACCTTCTACTCCTCCAGCTCAAAAAAAAACTGACAACTGCAGCCTCTTCATCCAAAGCAATTGTCAGTCAATCCCAAACACAAGCCAGTACGCATACGCCTTTTTCCCATAAAGAGGCTTATGCAAAACACATTCTACAGGTGGAACCAGAGTTTTTTCACCAAAATCCAAATCAGGTAGCTTTAAATGTCTTTCCTTCGGGATTTCATTTTAGGCCTTCTAATTTGGCAAAAACTCAAGAATGGTATGAGATAATACTAGTTCATATTGGGTCCATTAAAATTGAAAGAAAAATGGACAAAAGAACTGGACCAATGATTACTCATTCCTCTCTCCAGATTTTAAAAGTTGTCACCCCTTCCTAGTGGGGACAAAATTTATTTAAACCAAAATCTTGGGAAATTGACTATGAACCCAAAGGATATACTTACTGGGATTATGTTGATGCATAGTCCAATGTCTTATGGGATCAAAATGAACTTTTTACACATACTTGGTTTATCTACTTCAAAACAAAAACTGAGTATAATTTTCCTCAATGGTTTGTTCACTGGTGGGGATTCTTTGGTCCAATACTAGAGATATTACCCCCAAAGGTTGTACAAGCCTTTGAATTATTTAAACAAAAATTTAACATTAGTGAGGATCCTTTTCCAATTGATCTTCACTATTTTTCAAAATTATCTGTATCTTGGGTCTTTACCTGGAATTATAGATTTTCTCGAACAAACCAAGGGTAAACTCTCTTACCAACTCTACAAAGACTTCCTTCAGTAAGATGGTAGGCGAAATTTGACATCAACAGAATTGACAGTAGAGCAGTTGATAAATGGTTAAAGGAAAATCCTCAACATTTTTGCATGACGGAACAAAGTAAATTCCTGAATCAAAAGGCAAGGATTACATCTATCCTAGCAGGAACCACATATAAGACAAATCTTATTAGTTAACTTAGTTCAATGCTGTAAGTCCTACAACAACAAGATCAAACGGCTTCGACCAGCCAACCAGTCTCTTTAGCAGCCTCAGTCAATCAAGAGGATGATGAAGAAGAATTTGTTGTAGATTTGGAAGAAGATTAAACTCTCGAAGACTTAGAATTATTTTTATGTTTTTAATGTAAACATACAAAAGCAATGTAGCACTATACACCATAGTATACACAGTAGCTTTCACCATGTAGTACTGTAACACCACGTGTCAAACAGTATCACTATAGTGTCGGTAGTACTGTGCAAATAGTACCAACCGGAACTTTTTAAATAGTAAAAAGTTACCGGTCAACCATTCACCAGAACTGTTCAAATAGTGCATGTCATTAGCCGGTAACTGGTCACCCTAAACAGTAACCTCGCCCGTCTATTTAAGGTTGATTCAGTCTCATTCTAAGGTAGGTTTGATTAGGCACTTAGAAAGAGAAAACTAGAGAGAGAAGCTCTGAGCTCCTCCGACGGTCTCTCCCTCTCCTCCGGCGAGTTAGCTTCCTTCTTCCATCTTCTTCTTCCCTTTTTACTTGTAGGTTTTCATGTTTTAAATAAAATCTTCAGTTCTCTTTTAATTTTCTTTGCATCATATCCTTCCCTCCTCTGATGACTCGGGATTAGCAGATTTAAAAGGTTAATCACTGGCAGGTTCTACAGCCGCTGATTAATTTCATTCACAATCTCAGTAGACATTACAGAGCATCCCCTCTGCATGCATCATTTAATATTTTAATTATGTTTTTTATGCCTTAAGAAGTTCATCTTTTTCCCTCTTCACATGCTCCTCCCTTTCTTTAGTTAGATCCAGTCTCTTCGGGGCCCCTCCCCATCTTGGTATCAGAGAAGAGACATCTAAAGTGGAGGCTTTAGACATCCCTATTTCAAATTTGGGAGGTCTAAAGTCCTCACTTTAGATGTCCATTTTTCAAAATTGGGACGTCTAAAGTCCCAATTTAGATATCCCACTTTTTCAAATTTGGGATGTCTAAAATCCCACTTTAGACGTCCCTTTTTTTAGGGACATCTAAAGTCCCACTTTACTACGCCCCTCACATAGATGTCCCCCTATTTTTAGACTTGAAAAGTGCCAAAATAGGGACGTTAAAACCCCTATTTGTAGTAGTGTGAAGCTCCCCCCAGCTGGGCGGCGCTAATCTGTATTTAATCTCCCTCAGCTCGTCACTTCTCGGGTCTGTCTCTGGAGCAAACCTAATGGGCCTTGGTCAAAACTCAAAACTTGAGTTTTGACCAAGGACCATTCTGTAGAGTTTAAAACATTATGAGGAGGAACTTAAGTAACAATATTTGAAATGTTTTGAGGTTCAATCAAAATTTCCTAAACATATGGGTACTTTGCTATGATTTTTCCTAGGCACTTTTCTTCACATAATTTTTAGAAATTGTGAGGCCTTTTTTGTAGTTTTCCCCAATCTTTGAAATATTAATTCTAAAACCCCATAATCTCCCATTTTCTTCCAAAACACCTACAATACAAAATTAAGCACAAAGTAGCATTAAAAGTCCAAGAGACAATTGCACAAAATAATTAACAAATTATTAAAATTTTGCCCCTAAATGTAATTAATTCAATACAATTGTCCCTAACTAAAATTAGTGCTTAATCATGCAATAATGTCCCAGAAAATGCATAAAAAATCACAATTTAGTCATGAAAAATCCTATAAAAATATGGTTCAATCAGCAATTCATGTGTTGGCGATAATTATTGGAAATAAATCTGTCAACACCTGTTTCAATTTTAATATATGCAAAGTGATAAAGACCAAATTCCATAGGCATACAGAAAAGTACAAATATACTGATAATAAGTATTTGTTTACAGACCAAAATCAACTGTCTAGAGTTTGATAGTATTTACAAATTTGTACAGAACTATCCAAAAATTATCCAAAATAAGTTTATATATAACCACTACCCCTATTCCCAGGATCTGAACCATCAATTTGCCACGTATATCGCTTTATCTTTGGATCCACTAGCTTCAGCTGGTACATTTATCATTTTTGAAAAAGAATGAGATCCCGAGGAATGTAGAATGTGGAAAGTAGATATGATATGCACCAATTAATGAACAATATAAAACATCATTGTCATGTATACATGAGTAAGGCTCCCACCCTACTGTTCGTACACTGGTTGAATTCTTACCCAACTTATAGGTGTAAGTGCACTTTCGGCACAAACTGCCCCTTCTAGGTAAACCATGTTGATTAATAAAAGCATAAACAATAGCAACCACACAATCATATCACAACAACAAAAAAGACATTTCGTAGCGATGTATCTATATCAGTTATATTTAACCACTATAAATATTGACATTTGTAGAGGTTATTTCCAAAACCGCTACATAATTGTAGCGGTAAGCCACACGCCAAATGGTGCAAGTGATTAGCAACGTGGTTTGTAGCGGTTTAAAGAATAAAACTGCTACTAATATGTAGCGATATTCCCTCCATAATTTCTTGCCATTATTTTGTAACAGTTAAAACTAACAAACCACTACAAAATGTCGTGCCAATTAGTGCCAACAAGCCATGACAATAGTAGCGATTTGTTTGTAGCGCTTACATCGAAGTATACAGCTACGAAATTCCAAATGTCGCCTATTTGTAGCGGTTATTGTTTCATAACTGCTACAGAACTTCAATGGTCATCACATTTGTAGTAGTTTAGTTACGTAACCGTTTCAGAAGTTCAATGGTTTTCACATTTGTAGCGGTTATAAAATAAACGCTACTAAATGTAGTGAGGTAGTAGTGGTTTATGTAGCAGTTTTTTCTAAAACAACTACAAAATCCAAGTGTATAAATACCCCTACCCTCATTCTCACGTTTGGCCATTTCATTTTCTGAAGCTTCTCTGAGAGTTTTCCTTCATATCTGAGCATTTAGGGATTGTCTGAGAGTTTTCGCTGCAGTATTTCTCATTCATTTTCACTTGAGGCACAAAAAAAATATTTTTTGTTTATACTTTTATTATTATTATTATATTTTTTATTAAAAATGTGACTAATTGTTTTTTTTGAACTTTTACAGTTGATATTATGGCTTCAAGGAGTGATAGGGGGAAGGAGCCCGAGGTGCCCAGACCGATTTTGCAGGGTGGTAGCAGCAAAGAGGAGGAAGCGCGAAGGGGGCAGCGTGGAGGGAAAGCAACTGCCCCATTTCAGCTTGTCTCCCCACAGAGGCCATAAGAAGCGACCCTACCGCAGCCACCATTGACGGTCCCACAACAGACGACCGCACCGGAGGTACCTCCTCTAGTAGAGAGAGAGCTCACTGTGAGCGACTATGAGGTGAATGAGGATTTTGAGATCCTGTTTCCATTAACCGATATCGAGCGGTTCCTAGATGCGAAGGACTTACGGGAACAGAATAACCCATGACCATTGTCTTCACAGTCTACTAGGTCTAAGGTGCAGGTCAAAGGTAATATGTAGTTCAGAGGTTTCCCTTACTATGGAAAGCTTCTTGATATTGTCGAACTTAATTACCAAGGTCGTTTCATTGTGACGTTGTTCAAGTGTTTGTGGGCAAATACCACTACTTCCCAGGGACTGATAATTGACGACTTAGGTATCACATTAGTCAATTTCTCACGGCCAATTCATACTGGTAGTTTTCAAGATGATGAGATGTATATTCTTGCCTCACAGGCACACCATCTTTATTATGTCGAGGATGAGAGTCATAAGGATTTGCACATTGTCGTTTATTTAAAGCCATGAGAAGGGTTTAGGAACCCGGACCGGACTGGCCGGTCTGGCCTAAAAACCGGTGAACCAACCAGTCCAGTCTGGGTTCCTATTTTAATTTTTTTTTAATTTTCTTTAGAATTTCATATTAATAAGCCTAAAATCTTTAATTTCTCACCGGTTTGGCCCCAGTTTAGCTCTGGTTTGGCCTCGATCTAACTCACTGATCCTTAACCCAGTACCTTGACCGATTCAGTACCCAATCCGGGTTAATGAACCTTGACCACGAGACCTTTACGACATGGGTGATGGCAATAACATTGCCTATGAGAGAGAGCCATTTCAGCCAGCCAATTTTGAAAACTTCTTCCCTGAAGGTGACAACAATTTACCTCTACTTTAGTGCGTCTTTTTAAAGTTCACATCATTTAAATTAATTTTTTTTAACAAAATAATACATCACTAACAATTTTTCTACACAACTTCTGTAGGGATGGAAAAGATGAATGATCAAACAAATAATATTTTGTCTTAAAAAAATATATTCTTTAAAAAAATAAAATAAAATATTAGTAGTGGTTGTCAAACCGCTACAACACTTAAATGAACTTAGTAGCAGTTATAAAAACTACTACCACACATAACATAACCGCTACTAACAACCCACTATAAAACATGTTACACTAACCGCTACAAGAGCTACGCAAATCCCTATAAATACCCCCCACCACATCTCATTTCAAACACTCCCCCATTTCTTTCCAACTTACACCCCTCTTTCATTTGCTCTCATTTACAAATTCTTTTCTATGAGCTGAGGAGCTGATAAAGGTGATCAAATATGGTAACAAGTTTTTAAATTTTTTATTTCAATACTTTTTTGCTTCACATAATATTTATTCTCACTATTTTTTTCCATTGTAGATATTTAAGAACATTTCTTTATTCTTTTTTATTTTCCTTACATAATCATAATCACATTGTACCTGACAAACTCTAATAGCTTCTTGTTACATATGTATCCTCAATAATATTAATACAATCTTCATATTTATCCAACTTAATTAAATCATTCCTTTTAAATTATGAATGAGCTAAATTATTGAATAATGAGCTAATTAAATTAGCTAAACTACTAAAATAATTAAATATTTAATTGAATATAAAAAAGCAGAAACAAAAAATTGTGTATTTTTTTTTCAATTTTACGAACATTTGTAGCAGTTATATAACCGCTACTAATAAAGGTGCAAGTTTCTAATAGAAAGGAATTTTTTAGCACAAAATTTGAATTTCAATAAAATTAGTAGCGATTATACAACTGCTACTAATTCTTGGCACCATTTTAATTCATATTAGTAGCTATTCCTAAACTGCTACAAAACAAAACCAATTTTATATTTTTCATTTCCCGCCTTTCGAATTTTTGTTTGACATTTGTAGTGGTTATATAACCGCTACAACATTCCCAGAAAATGATTTTTTCTGTTGAGAATGTTGTAGCGGTTAAATTAAGCCGCTACAAACACAGTAGTAGTGTTTATACGTGAGTAGCGGTTAATTATAACCGCTACAAAACTGCTTGCAACAGTGGTTTTTGTAGCGGTTTTATGAACTGCTATTACTTTCCTTTATAGCGGTTAAAACCGCTATAAATACAGCTTTTTAACCTCTACTAAATAGCAGTTTTTTGTAGTGTATGAACTATGGCATGATGTATGAAGGATAATGTCACTACCTCAAGTCTCTTTAACCTCGTTTTACATGCCTCGTAAAGTGTGCCAAGCTCAAGCTCCCACTTCAGTCTTAAATTATCAAATGTATAAGAATTAGGTTAAAACCCATTCATGTACCATTTTAGACACTTCCATAGTGTTATAGTGGTTATATTAGCCTACTATAAAAATTTACCAAAATGCCTATGGGACTCAGCCCGGCCCGACCCCGCTGTACCCTGTCCAACCGTACTTTTCCTGAAATTTTGACACGGGCTATTTTCACATAATTTTACCCAAGAAATCCATTTACGGACTTGAAATTACCAAATTCACTTCCAAATGAAAAAAATGCCCTTGGCAGCCCCTATTTGAGGGTTTCAGGGGCATTTTCGTAATTATACTTTTTTTGGGTTTTTTGATAAAGTGACCAACTATAAGCCTATCTAATTTTCCCTCCTAAACTCAATGAAATCATTAGAATATAAAAAATCCAACTCTAACCCCTTATACCAGCCTTAGTTGAAATGCTCAATTCCTCAGGAAAAATTGGGGTTTTAGAAATCCGACTCCGCAGGTGTAACACCCCGATTTTCGATTAAGGACTAATGATAATTATTGAGAATAATTATCTAATTAAGTGGACTGCTAAGCCTGGTTTAGCAAGAGTCCAAATTGTGATTTAAGAGGAGTTGCCATAATCAGGGGCAAAACGGTAAAGTTATCGACCAATTGATCGGTTGCCGAAGAGGAAACTCATTGGTAGCCTCAAGATCAATGGCTAGGATTGACTTGTGTAGTTGAGCATGGGGCATAATCAAGTGTATGTGTGTGCATGTGAGCCCATGAGAGTTGGAGTAAGATGGTGACAAGTGGCAAGATGTGGACCCTTGGATGGGTCAAAAGTGTGTGACACATCATCATCATCTCCATCTCCTCTCTTATCTTCCTCTCGGTTTCTCTCTCTCATCTTCCTTCCTCCATTTTCGCTGAATATGCTTGGGAGAGAGAAAGGAGAAGCTGATTTTTTAGGTAAGCAAATGGCCTCTTTAGCTCAAACTCTCTTCTCTAATGTTAATCCTTGAGTTGAGAACTTCAATTTGGTGATTGTAGCTTCTCCGTTGGTGGTGATTTGAAGATCACGAAAATATGAAGTTTGGAGAATCAAAGAGTGTTTTTGAGAAAGTTGAAAAGGTATGTGAAACCAACCTTTCTATCTATGTTTCATGCCAAATGATTTTGTTTGGAATTTCTAGAATTATTGCCCTAATTTCGAAAATATGGGTCAATGGGTAGTTTGGCATGTTATGGTTATGGAAATGGTATATTGTTATGAGTTTTGAATAGATAGAATGGATTTGGGATTAAAATGTGTAAGGTTGGTGACTTAGAGAATTGATGATTATGATGCCCTAGACCAAAGCATGTTAATGGAATGGGAATTGGGTAATTCTATTGATTCCATTGAATTCAGTGAGTGATTTTGTGTGGGAGTAGCTTTGGTAGAGGTTTTGGATCCATTTGGATCAATTGGGCAAGAGATGGGGAATGTGGTATGTTGTGCTGCGTTTTCTGATAACTGAGGGATTCACTCGAGCAGACAGGGGTGTGCTCGAGTGAGGGATGAGCATTGCTCGAGTGAGGAAGATCCTGCTCGAGTGAGGAAGATCCTGCTCGAGTGATATGTGAGTTTTCCCTTGTTTTGCTGCGAGTGCACCTGGGATTTTGTGAGCAATGCTCGAGCACATCGCTTTGTGCTCGAGTGAGTGAAGAACATGCTCAAGTGAGCATGGTTCTGCTCGAGTGAAGGTGTACACCCAGAGTAGTGGGTTGCTCTCGGGTGGATGCTCAGGGGGAAGATGCACGAGTGTGCTTTCTCACTCGCGGGTGTGAGGTGTGTGCTCGAGCACATATGGCTGTGCTCGAGTGATCGTGCTTCTTGAGAGTTGAGTGCTCTCGGGTTGTCACTCGCGGCGCTGTGCTCGCGGGTGCTCGAGCGAGACATTTGGTCTTGTGCTCGAGTGAGCTTGGCGTGCTCGAGTGAGCTTGTGCCTCAGGTGTTGATGGTGCTCTCGGGCATGTGCTTTCTGTCTTCACTTCCTTGTGCTCGAGTGTTGTCCGTACCAATGCTCGAGTGAGAGCATCTGTGCTCGAGTGATGTCCGTACTTGTGCTAGAGTGAGGGCTTCTGTGCTCGAGTGAGGCAGTGAGAAATATCAAGTTTGAGTGTCCAAAGGGGGATCTTTGGGTATAGTCTTCCAACCCTTTAGAGCTATCGATTGAGGTGTTTGAGGGTACTTAAAGGGTAATAATGATAACCAACTTGAGTGTCTAAAAGTAAAGGAATTGGAAAAAGGGATTAATCCTATGTCCTTGATTGTGGTTATAGGATATGATGATTTCCCTGATCGTGAGCAGCCGGAGCTGGAGCTTACGTGGAAAGAGTGTAGGGAACTTACCTCTCCTGCATGTATTGATAATTGTATTTGTGTATTGGTGCATGTTATTGCCTTGCGTGATTATGTGAAACCTATGAGAATGATCGAAGCTCTGTTTCTGTTTATACTATGGCCATGAGTATGTTGTGTGAACATTGAGCATGCGAATATATCATATTGTGAACATGAGTTATTGTGATGCAAGCATGTCATGCATTAAATACTTATCTGCATGCATATTGGTATTGTTTTCCTACTGAGATTCCCCAGAATCTCACCCTCCCCTATCAACATTTTAGACAGGGAAGGAAGATTGAGGATGAAGCAAGCATCCAAGGACGAAGAGGACTCGTTTCTGGGTGAGAGTTTAGTAGTTGGTTATCAATGCGTAATTGGGATTATATATTTGTATATTTGGATCAATATTGAGAATGTATTCGGATAAATTGTGTAATCCCTAATCGTTGAGTTGTATGGGCTAATGTGCCCTATGATTATTGAGCGAAGATATGATCCCAGAATTGTCGGGAATTTATATTGCGTACTTTGATAATTGTATAAATGTAATTTATCTTCGCATAGTAATTATATTCGGAGTGTGAATGTGAGACCGTGGTTTTAGAATGATTTTGGAATATATTTGTGAAAACCCCGTCTGGTTGATGGGTTTATAAATGTTGTTTTGACTTATTAGTCTCTATTTCACATTAATCGCGTAATCCGGATATTAATTACGGCAGGGGGTTACAGTAGGCGTGCTCATTTATACTCCTAATCACTTTATTAACTATTTAATTACATTATAACTACCATTTAGACACAATTTTGGCAACATAACATCTAGGCCACCTCCTTTACCAAACTTACAATAAAAGACAATCCAGTAAGATTTCACCGATTAAATCGACCACAGCAGTCATAACAACCAAAGATTGAAGTTTCAGACGTCCCTTTTGCCCCAAAATACGCTTAATTCAAATTATTAAACAAAAGATAACATCAAAAGTCTAAAAAATCATTTGTATGTATAATTAACAAATTATAACCATTTTGCCCCAAAATACACTTAATTCAATACAAATGCCGCTAACTCAAATTTTTGCTTAATCATGCAATGATATCCTAGGAAATGCATTAAAATCCCAAATTAATCATGGAAAAAACTATAAAAATATGGTTCAATGACTTCCCAAAGTATCCCTATTGATTTCACATAGGAATAGGGTTTTCATCAAAAGTAATTACAATGCACATAATCAAAAAGGGTATTTTCGGCAAACCAACACATATTTATTACAGGTAACTAATTTAACTAACTTCCTTAATATCCACAAATTAGTTATCCAGCTCTTATATTAAAGGCCAAAGCAAGTATTATATTTTGTTGACATGGTAAGCTTTAATTTTTGTATCTATTCAACGAGTTGATAGCTTCATAGCAGATATTTCTCGCGGTGATTTGATTTTTCTTGGCTTTGAAAGTTATAGATACAAGTAGGTGATGGGAAGGACATCGGTGGGCTCTAGGCAACTTAGAATTTCATTTTCATTGGGCACTTGACATCTATAATATTATTTGTGTAACGTTATTATCTTATTTTCACCTTTTTCAGAGTATTTGCAGAAAACGATACGCAGTTCGGTGGGCAACACAAGAATAGCATAAATATACTGATATTATTAATACAATGGACTTGATTATAATGCAAAAATTCCCAATAGGGCTATACATAATATTACAAACCTTTAAAATAATTAAAAGCTTGCAGATAACCAACTCCTCTTCCTGGTTTGAATCGAGAGAGTATGTGCATGCATGATAGAAGCTATTTTCTGGTTTGCCCCTAAAGCTATTTTCTTCTATCTTCACCTGCCTAAATGTTAGTAGGGGAGGGTGAGATTCAAGAAAATCTCAGTAGGAAACAATTATCATAATGCATGCATGATAGATGCTATGTGCATGACATGTTAGCTTTAACTAGATACTTGTCCTATGATGACATTTCTACATGCTCAATGTTTCATACAACATAACTATGGCCATAGTATTAACAAAAACAAAGCTTTATTATTCAAATATGCTCTACACAATCAAGTAAAGAAATCACATACATCACTACACAAGCAAATATATCAAATATATGCAAATAAGGTAAGTCCCTCAAGTGGATTGTCCTTCTCTTGCTTTTCATCGGTCCAATACTCTGTGTTCGGCTCAAGCTACTGTCCAATCCTAAAATCCCAAATTTATAATAAATGAGTTACTACTCATTCATGTATTATTATGAACTTGTTTTGTTGGTTATCTTAGCTCAAAAATTGTGAAATTGCCAAAATACCCTTAAGGACCCAGCCTAAGCCCCTTTTTACCCGGTCTGACTATACTTTTTCAAAAATTTTGACCCAGGCTATTCTTACATAATTTTGCCCAAGGAATCCATTTTTGACCTTGGTTTTGTAAAATTCCAGCCCAAATTACCATTATACCATTGGCAGCCACTATGTTAGGGTTTCAGGTGTAAAATTGTCATTTCACTCCCTAAAGCCTTTCTATTCCATATTATACATGTTCCCTACACCATTTTCCATTCTAAACACAATGGCATCATCAAATTGATGAAATTCCAACACTTAATGGACGAAAATGCCCCTGCCCAAATCTAGAAAATTTTAGGGAAATTTAGTTCTCTTGATTTCAATCCATTAAACACCTTGTATACACTCCTAATCACATGTTTAACCATCCAAACACCAATTGCACATGATTAGAGTGAATTTGGGAAGCACCTCCCCTTAGGGTTTTAACATCCCAATTCATAAAACCAACTTATACAAGCCAAGAATCCAATCACAACAACAACACAACCTTGAATTCAATCAAGAAAATAAGGTTTATGAGTTTACCTTTGATTTCTCTCTCTAGACTCCAATTTCGTCCTCCCTTTCTCCTTCTTTCCCTATATTTTCCTCTTTCTATATGTATGTTTCAAGAAGGATTAGAGGTTAGAAAGAGTTGCTCATGAATTTGGAGGCAAGAACAAGCAGAAATTGCTATCAACTCACCTTGATCTTGCTTTATGAACTTGCTCCTTCTCTCTTGTCCTCTATGTTTCTTGAACACTCCTTCTCTCTCTATTTGGTTTGAGCTGACCGAAATTATGCAAGAGAAAGAGATAAATGTTCTCCCAAAATATCTCTCCTACTCTTTGGTTTAATATTGTTTAATGGAATTACCATGTGCTTCATTTTTCTTGGCCCTAATTAATCCTTTCCTCTTTTAATATGGACTAAGTATTTATTTTCTCCCTAATTTCCCTTACTTGACCAAAAATCAAGAGGAAAAGGGAATAAATATTTACTTCTTACTTTATTGGTCAATTGACCCTCTTACCCTTACATTTTTTCCTATTTCCGCACTTGTATTAAATCTAGAAGAATTTTCATCAAACTTTGTAAACTCATAACCTTATTTGTAGAACTTCAATTGGAGTGATTTCAAAGGCTATATGACCCTTATTGAGTCTAGTTTCAATAAAAAATATAGCCTTTAGCCAACTAAAAGCTCACAATTCCCAGAATTTTTGTTTTTGGATGCTACCACGAATGCTGGTCAGTTTCATCAGGCTAACTTCAAAAATCCATAATTCCTTGCGTACAGCTCCAAATAATTTGCATGACCTATCAAATAAGTCTACTTTCATCTTGTAAAATTTCACGATTTTTAGACATTATTTGCTTATTTAAAAATGTCACACAACAAGACTGCTACACAGGGAAACTCACTGGTAGCAAATTCAAATATTGACAATTTGTGTTCCAAACATAATCATGTTGTGTGTAATCACTAATTGGTTGGTTTTTTCATTTCATGTGCTCTTTAACTCACCATTTTATTCCCTTAAATATAAGAAGTTTTGGTGATCAAAATTCAGGATGTTACATTTCTCCCCTATTCAATAAATTTCGTCATCAAAATTTGGGATATCACATAATATTGATTATTCCCGGGGAGTCCCATCTTTGTGTGCAACTTATCCCTGTGGTATGAATGTTTTTAAAGCATGCATCACAAATGATCTAATGTGTGTGTCAAATTCCTACTAGCATTCACACATTCAGCCTATTTAATAATCAAGGGTCACACAACCTATTACTGCACTATTTGCCTATTAGGTCTTACTGCCCAGAGACGCTATCCTATGCAAACCTTCACATTAGGCCTTACTACCTTTATCTCTGTTCAGCATAATTCTGATTGCATAGCAATCTACTAGCTTGAGGACATACTAGTCCAACAGGTCTTATAATCTCAGAACTCATACTCCATTTGTAACTCTAGGCCTCATTGCCTTGTCAGGATATTGCCCGGTGTGTTTAGCCTTATGACTTATGTCATTCTATTCTCACAATAATGAATATTCTGATCTTACTGTCCTGTACAAACATGTACATTGGTACTTACACCAACATGTCTGCCTTTACACATAACTGTCTACATCTATGCCTACCTGTTTGGTGTTCGGGACTAAAAGACTATTTAACCCTTACTGGTCGTATTGTGTGCACTATTCAAGATCAAATTACTATTTGACCCTTATTGATCATATTGTGTGCATTGCAACATGAGTGGATAATTGATTCTATGTCGGTTGTAATACCCTAAAATTTAGGATTGGAGGCTTGGGAATAAGCCTAAATTGAGTGGACTGCTAAGCCCCAATTTATTATGAGCCCAAATTTATCCCCTAATGATTCTTATATCTTTGGGGTATTAAGAAAGTAAAATGGTGAACTTTGGAGAATATAATTATGTTTTTGGTGAAATCGCCTATGAGGTAGTGAGCTTGTCATGTTATTTTGAATGACCAAATGATGAGCAAAAATTATGAAATTTTACAGGATGAAAGTACCCATCCTAAGCTTTAATTTGATAGGTCATATGACTCAATTAGAGCTATATACAAAAAGATATGAATTTTTGCATTCAGCCCAGAAAAATTGTGAAATTTCTGGAACAAAATGTAAAGATTGAAATTTTGGGAATTTTGTGATTCCATATAGCAAAATTCTATATTTTTCCTTGAAACTAGACTCAATAAGGATTCTATAAGTTTTGGAATCACTCCTTCTCCTAAGCTTACCTTCTATGTTGTTTGAGGTGTTTGAAGCAAGAGTTTTGGAGTTGGGAAGGTTAGAATTTCAGGAAAAGTACAGCCGGACCAGGTACGACAGGGCCGGGCCCGGTGGGGTCGAGTCCCTAGGGGCATTTTAGTAAATTTTCACAATAGACTCATATAACCCCCAGAAACACTATGGAAGTGTCTGAACGATACCTTTGGCATTGTAGGATCGAATACAGGGCCCGAGCTGTTGGCACGCTTTATGAGGCACACGTCTCGAAGCAAAAAAGGGTTAAGGTAAGGAACTTACCTCTCCTGAATGTATATGATATTTGTGATAGTGTGTTGATGCATGTTATTGCTTTGTTTGATTATGTGAAACATGTATGAATGATTTGAAGCTATGTTTCAATTTATGCTATGGCCATAAGTATATTGTTCGAAGCATTGAGCTTACAGATTTGTCATTGTGTGAGCATGAGTTATGTGATGCAAGCATGTCATGCATTAAACATTTATCGTGCATGCATATTGGTATTGTTTTTCTATTGAGATTCTCTCGAATCTTACCCTCCCCTACCAACAATTTATATAGGAGAAGACAGAAGATATTCTGAGAACAATGCAGAGAACTATATGAGGGAATTGTAGTGGTGGAATGAAGACGAGAAGATGTCTCTGTTTCACTGGGACTAGTTTAGATACCCAAGTAGCCCTATGTGGCTACATTGATGGTAATGATCATGTACGAACCCCTATGAGAAATTTATGTAATCATGCACTTATTATCAGTATATTTATGTTATTCATGTTTTGCACACCGAACCGCACATCGTTTTCCGTGAATACTCTGGTAAAAGTGAAATAAATATATGGACGTGACATCGGTCACCAATGTAATCTTAATTGAATAACAAGGTTTCTAATAAGAAATTTTAAAGATTTCCTCAAATCCAAAATTACTAGCAAATGTGAAAACGATAATGACCAACAAAGACTTTTGTAGGTGAACTTAGATACTCGTACTACATATGGGATATGTTGACTATATCCCACAATGCCATGTTGTAGTTGTACTTTCCCTTTCACTATGGATACGAGTCAAGCGAGACCCTCTAAAGACGGTGAAGTGTTTTTCCCCATTTCATTAATGATCGTTGGATTACAAACTTACCCTAAAGACAATTGGAGGTATTCTCCCTGAAATGGTTGTTTCAATTACAGTAAGAATTTTTCAGACATCGAGGCCATGTAATCTTAATTGAATAACAAGGTTTCTAATAATATTGTGCATCAAATCCAAGGTTAGTAATAACTTAGACAAAATTATATTCAAGCATGAAAGTGTGAAGAAATTTCGCATCCAAGTGGAACTTGCCCATTGAGATCCCTAAAATAATTTCAAATTTTGTATAAAAAAAATCAAATTTTGTTTAACGCTTTGAATGAAAACACTAAGAACAGCCACCTTATTACTATATTTAAGATAAGGCCAAAAAATTATGAAACTTTGTGTTTTTGATTCCCAAAATGAAATTAAATTTGGAAGCAAAAAGTCCATGTTCAAATCAAGAAGACCGAAACTCGGATGTTACAATTTGTCAACAATTCGCACTTCATATTCTAAAAGGTAGAATTATCAATCTGTCTTTATCAATTGACCAATAAATGAAGGCTTATAAAGCATATCCGATGGTCAAATTCTTTTTACAATTTTACCTACTCTTCTGCCTGGCTTATTCCGAAAATGTAGTTTGCTTTGGAGTAAACTAAGTTTTACATATTTCCCTTCTGCTTCTTGGTAAAACAAAAGAGGCTTGGAAAATGGTAATTATTGGCAACTAACATGTTGCATATGATCATATATATGTATATATATTTATCTACATATCTATATATATGTATATATGATTGAACCATATTTTTATATAATTTTTCATAATTAAATTGAGATTTTTAATACATTTTATGAGACATTATTGCATGATTAAACACCAATTTTATTTATGGACAATTGTTATAAATTAATTGCAATTAGTGGTAAAATTGTCATAATTTATTAATTATTTTGTGCAATTGTTTATTGGACTTTTGATGATACCTTTTGCTTAATCTTGCATTATAGGCATTTTGGAAGAAATTGAAGATTTTGGAGGTTCAGAATTAATTATTTTGACGGTTTGGTAAAACTACATAAAAGTACCCTAGAATTCTGAAAATTACAATGGTGCAGAAAAGGGGTCAGTGACAATCACAGAAGAGTACCCACAAGTTTAGGAAATTATAGTTGAGCTTTAAAACATTTTAAAGAGTTTCACTGCAGTGCCTAATCAACGGTTTTAAACATTTCATTTAGGTCCCTGGTCAAACTGTTGTGTGGGCTAGCTTGCATCTGGAGCTAAAGAAAAGAGACAGACCTGAGACCCGACGAAGGAAAGACGCAAGCTGAGGGTATTAACAGGGGGCGCCGCACAATCATCATCTGATCAACTTTATCTTCTTCCTCCCTTCCTCTTCCTTTGTTGCCGGCAGCCTTCGTCTTTTTCACCATAGCCGCCAGCGACCACCCTTTCCCAACACCGTCGATGAGTCTTTGAAGGAGGGAGAGAGATCACAGACGGAGAAGAGAATAGAGACCATGACCTTGAGATCGAGAAGAGGGAGTTTGAGAGGATCTCCACCTTCTCCATTCACCAACACCATCGACTATCTCCACCGTCGACGTTACCACTGCTGCCATCACTTCTAGACGAAGAAGAGAACCTCGTCATCCCTGTTCTTTGTCAACCACATCACAACCGTCAAGCCTCACCAACACAGCTGCCGATACTGTTGAGACCTTCACCAGCGCCGTCCTGCTATGTTCTTCACTCTAATAAAAAAACACAAGCTGTGACGCTTAATTTAAAGAACATTATGGCGCTTGGGAAACGCCATAGTTTCCAACACCATTAAAACAAGCTACACTGCTTCTTGAATATATGGAAGCACCGTATCTTGATTATTTAATTTTTTTAAAAAATTATAAGGCCACGACGCTTTCTGGGGGAAGCGGCATAGGAAAGTGGCACTTATTATGGCGCTTTTCCAGGGAAGTGCCATAGGAAGTCAATGACTTCCAATGGCACTTTCTTGGAGAAGCACTATAGAAAGTCTTTTTTTTAAAAAAAAATTGTAATTATTTTATTTTCCTGATGTAAATCTCCATTTACAATCTAAAATTCACAGCAATTTACAATACAATCCACAGCAAAATGAAATAACATAGCACATATCTTTTGCAATATTGTGTTTTCATGTATTAAGCATAAAAGAAATCCAACATTTAACTTACTTAAGAAAAAAGACTATTAAATTTCATGCCTTTAATAGCATTTCGTTGACTTTTTCAACTTTTTTTTTGGTTAAGCCCAGACCGCATCCTTTTGTTTTTTGTTTTTGGGTTAATCATCCCACTAAGTGCCGGAGCTATAAGTCAACTATTGTTCGCAGAGAAATATAAGTCTGACTGTAAATTTTTTTTTTTTTAATATAGAAGCTTTGGTCAATTGGCGCTATCTTTTTTTAAGTTTAAAATCTGTCATGAATCTTTACTTATAGTTTTATGTGTGCTTATAATTTATTTTCAAGTATTAACTTGAAGTTACAACTCTCTCTTAAACTTTTTATACATTATAAGTATTTTAATTTTTAAGCTTATAAATATAATTTTATTAGTTGTTACTTATTCAATTTGCTCAATGTCTTTTATATTTAACTGATTACTTAAAATTATTTTTTTTAAAAAAACTATTTTCTATATGCCAGCTTGTTTGAGAAAATGTTGAAAAAGTCTTACAAAAAAAATGTTGAGAAAGGCTTACAAAAAAAAAGGACGTTGAAAAAGTGTATTAAGCCTTTAATGACACTTCCTTGAGAAAGTGCCATTAAAGGCTTAACTTTTTCAACTTTTTTCTTTGTTAGACTTTTTCAACGTTTTTCTCAAGTAAGTAGGCATAAAGAAAATATTTTTTTAAAAAAAATAATTTTAAGTAATCAGTTAAATATAAAAGGCATTGAGCAAATTAAACAAGTAACAACTAATAAAATTATATTTGTAAGCTTAAAAATTAAAATACTTATAATGTATAGGAAGTTTAAGAGAGAGTTGTAACTTAGAGTTAATACCTAAAAAAAATTATAAGCACACATAAAATTATAAGTAAAGATTCGTGACAGATTTTGAACTTTAAAAAAAAATCATAGTGCCAATTGACGAAAGCTTCCTTTTTTTTTTTTGATACATAGATGGTCAAGTTACCTTGGAGAGTTCATACAATCAAAAAACCATTACACATCAAAATATTGAGTGTAGTCATTCCACATGATAGGAGTACAACCAGAATGGGGAAATTGACGAAAGCTTTTGTATTTAAAAAAAAAGACTTACAATCAAACTTATATTTCCCTACAAATAATAGTTGACTTACAGCTCTTGCACTTGCCTCACCAAGCGCCGGCCAAGGGTGGTTAACCTAAAAAGAAAAAAAACAGATACGGTCTGGGCTTAACCAAAAAAAAAAAAATCCAAGGGGCCTTGGCCGGAGCCTGGTGGGACAAGCACCGAAGCTGGCTATGGTTTACCAATGTAACACCCCGAATTTTGAGACTCGAGGCTAGAGAATAAGCCTGAGATTAGTGGATTGCTAAGCCCCGGTTTAGCAAGATCCCAAATTGTGATTAGGGGTTAATGACTACAAAAGTGGACGTGGTTGGTGATTAATGAACCCTTTTAGAGAATATAAAGAGGATTGTAGTCGCTTGTGTTATGATCAACACCAAAACCCTGTATTTGAGTTCAATTGTGGATTAACATCCAAATTGACTTAGAATAGAGGGAAGAATTGAATGGGGTATTGTGATGGAAATGGTGTCATGTTGTGGTATTTAATCATTGGAATTGATTTAAATTGGATTGGACACATTGGTTGTAAAACTAAAAATGTTGTCCAGTGTGAATTCTGTCTGGGCAGTCCGTTTGTGTAAACGTTTTAAATGACCAAATGGTGTCTAAAAATTCTGAAACTTTCCAGTATTATAGTTCACATCTCAAGATTCAAAATGGACATATAATTTGTGCCATTTCGTTTTGTGAACTAGGAGATATGACTGTCCTAAGTTTGGGATGAAAACTGAACTCTGTTTTGGGGCAGTGATGAGTTTTATGTAATTCTGGAATTGTGTGGTGATATTTAGTAATGGCCAATATTTTTCCTATGAAGAAGACTTAAATATCTTTCATTTGGCTTTGGAATCACCTCATTTCGATTTTTCTAGAATTAGTTATGATTTTTCAAAGTTTGGGCAGAAAATCTGCCAGAAAATCCGAAAATGCCAATTTTGGGAATTATGACATCATCAAAAGGCAAGATGACATAAGCATGGAATTAAAACATCTTCTCATCCTCTTCAGCTGCTCATTCACGCACAGCACCTGAACATAGTGTGAGAAAGTTGAGAGAGTTTAGAGAGAGAAAGAGAAGAAAAATCACAAGGTAAGCCGATTTCTCCGACGATTTCGCTCCTAACGCGTATAACTCCGATCCTAAGCTACTCCTTTATGTTCTTTAAGGTTTGGAAGCTCCTCTTTTGGTGTTTTGAAGTTAGGGTTTTCAGCCACAAGAAGGAAAAGCTAGTGGGAGCTTGAGGTAACTTCCAAACTCTTGTATATTGACTATTCTGGCTGCTGTGGGCAATTTAATCGGTGAAATTTCGCCGGATTGCCGTTGGTTTTAATTTATGGAAATGGGTTGTAGGGGCTGTTATGCTGCCCAAATTGATACTAAATGGTAGTTGTAACCTAATGGAATAGTCAATAAAGTGGTTAGGAGTAGAAAGGAACGCGTTTACGGAGCCGAAACCGAAAAACTCCAATTTTCCCCGGAGTACTTGTATATTTCGGTTATGGCTATAAATGGGTCTTAGAGTTGGATTTTCAATGATTTGATGGTTCCATTGAGTTCAGGAGCGAAAATTAGGTGGGGTTACAGTTGGTCACTTTTTCGGAAAAGGCCGAAAAAGCATAATTACAAAAACGCCCCTGAAACCCTTAAAGTGGGGCTGCCAAGGGTAATTTCGTAATTGACATTGAATTTGATAATTCCGAGTCCGAAAATGGATTCCTTGGGCGAAAATATGTTAGAATAGCCCATGTCAAAATTTCGGGAAAAGTACAGCTAGACCGGGTACGGCGGGGCCGGGCCGGGTCCCCGGGGGTATTTTAGTAATTTGTCCATATAGCCTCATATAACCCCCAGAAACACTTTGGGAGTGTCTAAATAGTACATTTGACATTGTAGGATCGAATGTGAAGCCCCGAGTTGCTAGCACGCAAATCGAGGAGAAAAGACTGGAGGTAGGGAACTTACCTCTCCTGCATGTATTGATAATTGTATTTGTGTATTGATGCATGTTATTGCCTTGCGTGAATTATGTGAAACATATGAGAATGATTGTAGCTCTGTTTCTATTATACTATGGCCATGAGTATGTTGTTGAAACATTGAGCATGCGGATATATCATGATGTGAACATGTGTTATTGTGATGCAAGCATGTCGTGCATTAAATACTTATCTTGCATGCATATTGGTATGTGTTTCCTACTGAGATTCCCCAGAATCTCATCCTCCCCTATCAACATTTTAGACAGGGAAGGAAGATTGAGGATGAAGCAAGCATCCAAGGACGAAGAGGACTCGTTTCTGGGTGAGAGCTTAGTGTTGGTTATCAAGAAGTAATTGGGATAATATATGTGTATATTTGGATAAATATTTGGTTATGTATATGAGTAGTTTTTGTAATCCCTAATCGATGAGTTGTATGGGCTAATGTGCCCTATGATTATCGAGCGAAGATATGATTCCGGGATTGCCGGAAATTTATATTGCGTACTCTGATAATTGTGTAAATGTAATTTATCTTCGCATAGTAATTATATTCGGAGTGAAAATATGAGACCGTGTTGTAAATGATTTCGAAATGTAATTGTGAAAATCCCGTCTGGGTCGATGGGTTTATAAATGATGTTTTGTCTTATTGGTCTCTATTTCACGTTAATTGCATAATCCGGATATTAATTACGGCAGGGGGTTACATTTTGGTATCAGAGCTACAGTTCCTGGCAAACTTGGGAATTTGCTAGGATAGCTCTCTTAGATCTCTACCTTGGTGGTAGATGATGTTTTGTGATAGTGATTGTGTATACACAAGTGTGATTTGTCATTGTGGACATAAGAGATTTGAGGAATATGTGTATACATTGTTGGTTATTCTAGAGTGGAGGATCATTGTGTAATCGAAAGACATAGTGATTCGTCCTAGAATTTGAGCTGTAAACCCAGAGGTGGTTGTAATCAAACCCATCATCTGATTTGAAACCGAGGAAGATGGTTTCCGAGGTGGTTGATATTGATGCTCTAGGTATCAGGACTAACCTAGATGTTGGGTATGTAACCCAAAGTGGTATGATGTTACATGTAGTAATGTCATACTGATCTTATGTGTGTAAAAGCCTTAAGACCTAGGGGACTTGTGTGCCTTCGGCTGGCTGAGATATTTGACTGTGTGTTAGGGCAGATGGTGCTCTATGGAAATGGGGGAAGTGATTTCCCAGTTCAACTAAGGTTGAGGTTTGGACAGATGGGTTGTGATCTAAGGATTAGACTCAATAACTGGGTTGATTCTTAGAGATTGGATTTGACCTCAATGGTCTGTGGTACCAGGGTATGGTACAGGAAGTGAATTGAAATGTGTATCAGTTATTCTGAGAGTGTTGGGTGTTAATCCAGCACAGAGAGAAAGTTATCTACGGAGGATTCGGATCGGAGAACGCTATCTACGGGGACTTTTGATAGGAAAGGGCTACCTACGGTGAGATCTGATCGGAAAGGGCTACCTACGGTGAGATCCGATTGGAAAGGGCTACCTACGGAAAACTCTGACCGGAGGGGCTGACCAGTCAGTGGACTGAGTGAAGCACCGAGTGCAGTAGCGTAGTGTGGAGCCACCATGACGATGAACCCTAGAGTGGAGCCACTGTGACGATGAACCCTAGAGTGCAGCCACCTTGATAATGAACCGTGGAGAGCAATCGCCGTGACGTTGAATCGTAGAATAGAGCTCTGGGAACGTTGGGAGTATGGGATCTCAACGATGTGTTGATAATGGCTTTCAATGATTCGAGTTGAATCGAGCCAAGATTTGGTACAGATTGTGAATGTTGTCAGTTGTAGTAGGAGATTCCTATGGGACTCCTGTTACATCAACTTGACATTGTTATAGCACAGATGAGGAGATAGACCTCAGAGTGTGCAGCGGAAGCGTAGGAATGTAATAGGTTTGAGAATCGTGTTGAGCAGAGGCTCGAGGTTGATGTGAGAATGATATGATAACTATGGCTTCGGGAGGAAAAACTTCGGGGTCAAGTCGTATTGTAAAGAGAGGTCTTGAAGGATCTCAGTATGTGAAAAGAATTTGAGATGTTGAAGGTGAAGTGGTTAAGACGCCTGGTTCCAGCTTGTTACAATTGTGCATTGTGAGTCCTGGGTCGACGTAGTATACCCAGCCTCTCCGCACCCGATTGGTGGGAGAGGGCACTAACCGTTGTGGCCCGGTGGGGTGAGACGGCGGTGGGGTGTGACGGCTATTTATGAGTCTCTTACCTGCGGCCGCATGGGGTGATTCCTATGGCGGAGGACCGTGCCTTCGGGGCGGTAATTTACGGGGGACAGGCTATTTGTGAAGGCCGACAGGCCGTTTGTGAAAGCCGGTTAGCTGTATGAGCTATAAGGCTATTTGTATGCACTGCCACGCCAATAGTCCCTGAGTAGCTAACAACAGTTCGGGTAAGACTGTGTGTTTTCCCGGCGGAGAAAGGGGATGAGGGTGGAGTGTGATGTGGAAGCCGAAAGGCTATGTGTGAGCACCGCTACGCCAATAGTCCCTGAGTCGTTAGCAACGGTTCGGATTAGACTGTGTGTCTTTCCGGCGGTAAAAGGGGATGAGGGTAGGGTGTGATTGTGGATCTACTATTGTGAGCCTGAATGGCTATGTGTGTGCACTGCCACGTCGATAGTCCCTGAGTAGCTAACAACGGTTCGGGTCAAGACTGTGTGTCTTCTCGGCGGAGAAAAGGGATGAGAGTGGAGTGTGATGATGAACCTATGAACATTGTGGATAAGCTGGGACTGAGGTATTGTTGTGTAGTAGAGCAGAGCTAATTCAGCTGATGGCTAATTCGACTACATGTTCGAGGATTCTTGTCGTGAGGGCAATTACCTCAACATGGCCAACCTGGCTAGCCACCACGTTGGTTGCACCGGTGTTGACCCCAGGCCGAAAAGCGGTGCGTAAAATTAGAATCTGCGATGTGTGTTGTTGTAAATGTGAACTGTGATGTGAATGCCAGAAGGGCAATTTGTATTTGTGAGACAATGAGAAGCTGTCATATTTGTGCAAGCGGCGGAAGCCGAGGCATTCTTGCAATGTGATATGTGTGCAAGTGGCGAAAGCTACGTATCATTGTGTATTTAGCCGTGGGTGCTGTCATTTTATGGAAATCGTCACGCATCAATGTGAATCTGCCGTGGACATTGTGTAATACCCAAAAGTCCTGGATAGGTGAGGGTAATGACGTGAAACTTGATACGACAATGTGATTGTTGTGAATACCCAAAGAATCCCGGGCACCACCGGCACGGGGCATCCCTAGAGGGGGTAAAACCGGGGTGGGTGTGACAATAAACTCGTGAGTCCGGTAACCCACAGGCATCCATCGGACGGGTGTGATGTGGGAGCCAGCCACGCAGTGGAAGCGTGGGCACCGATTAAGGGGGTGTGACAATAAAAGGCGCCTGGATAGAAGAAATTGAGATTCTGGAGTGACCAGATGATGTGACATTGTGTTGATACCCAAAAGTCCCGGTTACCACTAGCGGAGTCACTGGTGGGTGTACGGGTGAGGGTGACACCGTGAAAGTTGATACGGTGAAGTAATATTGTGTTGTGAGACCCAAAAGTCTCGGTTACCACTAGCGGAGTCACTAGTGGGTGTACGGGTGAGGGAAAGGCTGTGGATGTGAATACAGCGGAAGAGTTTGTGTATACAGCTAAGGCCGTCGTTTGATGATGGTGTTGTGGCAATCGTATGTGGAAGCAATTGTATCTGTTTGGCAAAATGTATGGTGATCGGGTTTGTGTGGCAATCGTGATATGGGCCGATTGCAATTTGGGGCAATTGAGTTGCATTCATTGTTTGAGATTCTTGCGAGAATTGGATTTGTGGAGTATCATTTGTGTGTGGGTGGTCTAGAGGAGACCATCCCAATATGAAATGAATTGTGAAACGGAAGCTGTCGTGAAGAAGCATCCGTAGTTTTTGGATTAAGTGGTATGACAAATTTCGAGGACGAAATTTATTGAACGGGGGGAGAAATGTAACACCCCGAATTTTGAGACTCGAGGCTAGAGAATAAGCCTGAGATTAGTGGATTGCTAAGCCCCGGTTTAGCAAGATCCCAAATTGTGATTAGGGGTTAATGACTACAAAAGTGGACGTGGTTGGTGATTAATGAACCCTTTTAGAGAATATAAAGAGGATTGTAGTCGCTTGTGTTATGATCAACACCAAAACCCTGTATTTGAGTTCAATTGTGGATTAACATCCAAATTGACTTAGAATAGAGGGAAGAATTGAATGGGGTATTGTGATGGAAATGGTGTCATGTTGTGGTATTTAATCATTGGAATTGATTTAAATTGGATTGGACACATTGGTTGTAAAACTAAAAATGTTGTCCAGTGTGAATTCTGTCTGGGCAGTCCGTTTGTGTAAACGTTTTAAATGACCAAATGGTGTCTAAAAATTCTGAAACTTTCCAGTATTATAGTTCACATCTCAAGCTTCAAAATGGACATATAATTTGTGCCATTTCGTTTTGTGAACTAGGAGATATGACTGTCCAAAGTTTGGGATGAAAACTGAACTCTGTTTTGGGGCA
Organism: Inga oerstediana; assembly: GCA_963210345.1. Taxonomy (NCBI): domain Eukaryota; kingdom Viridiplantae; phylum Streptophyta; class Magnoliopsida; order Fabales; family Fabaceae; genus Inga; species Inga oerstediana. The sequence continues at coordinate 34,498,322 of OY723405.1, forward strand.
GTGATGAGTTTTATGTAATTCTGGAATTGTGTGGTGATATTTAGTAATGGCCAATATTTTTCCTATGAAGAAGACTTAAATATCTTTCATTTGGCTTTGGAATCACCTCATTTCGATTTTTCTAGAATTAGTTATGATTTTTCAAAGTTTGGGCAGAAAATCTGCCAGAAAATCCGAAAATGCCAATTTTGGGAATTATGACATCATCAAAAGGCAAGATGACATAAGCATGGAATTAAAACATCTTCTCATCCTCTTCAGCTGCTCATTCACGCACAGCACCTGAACATAGTGTGAGAAAGTTGAGAGAGTTTAGAGAGAGAAAGAGAAGAAAAATCACAAGGTAAGCCGATTTCTCCGACGATTTCGCTCCTAACGCGTATAACTCCGATCCTAAGCTACTCCTTTATGTTCTTTAAGGTTTGGAAGCTCCTCTTTTGGTGTTTTGAAGTTAGGGTTTTCAGCCACAAGAAGGAAAAGCTAGTGGGAGCTTGAGGTAACTTCCAAACTCTTGTATATTGACTATTCTGGCTGCTGTGGGCAATTTAATCGGTGAAATTTCGCCGGATTGCCGTTGGTTTTAATTTATGGAAATGGGTTGTAGGGGCTGTTATGCTGCCCAAATTGATACTAAATGGTAGTTGTAACCTAATGGAATAGTCAATAAAGTGGTTAGGAGTAGAAAGGAACGCGTTTACGGAGCCGAAACCGAAAAACTCCAATTTTCCCCGGAGTACTTGTATATTTCGGTTATGGCTATAAATGGGTCTTAGAGTTGGATTTTCAATGATTTGATGGTTCCATTGAGTTCAGGAGCGAAAATTAGGTGGGGTTACAGTTGGTCACTTTTTCGGAAAAGGCCGAAAAAGCATAATTACAAAAACGCCCCTGAAACCCTTAAAGTGGGGCTGCCAAGGGTAATTTCGTAATTGACATTGAATTTGATAATTCCGAGTCCGAAAATGGATTCCTTGGGCGAAAATATGTTAGAATAGCCCATGTCAAAATTTCGGGAAAAGTACAGCTAGACCGGGTACGGCGGGGCCGGGCCGGGTCCCCGGGGGTATTTTAGTAATTTGTCCATATAGCCTCATATAACCCCCAGAAACACTTTGGGAGTGTCTAAATAGTACATTTGACATTGTAGGATCGAATGTGAAGCCCCGAGTTGCTAGCACGCAAATCGAGGAGAAAAGACTGGAGGTAGGGAACTTACCTCTCCTGCATGTATTGATAATTGTATTTGTGTATTGATGCATGTTATTGCCTTGCGTGAATTATGTGAAACATATGAGAATGATTGTAGCTCTGTTTCTATTATACTATGGCCATGAGTATGTTGTTGAAACATTGAGCATGCGGATATATCATGATGTGAACATGTGTTATTGTGATGCAAGCATGTCGTGCATTAAATACTTATCTTGCATGCATATTGGTATGTGTTTCCTACTGAGATTCCCCAGAATCTCATCCTCCCCTATCAACATTTTAGACAGGGAAGGAAGATTGAGGATGAAGCAAGCATCCAAGGACGAAGAGGACTCGTTTCTGGGTGAGAGCTTAGTGTTGGTTATCAAGAAGTAATTGGGATAATATATGTGTATATTTGGATAAATATTTGGTTATGTATATGAGTAGTTTTTGTAATCCCTAATCGATGAGTTGTATGGGCTAATGTGCCCTATGATTATCGAGCGAAGATATGATTCCGGGATTGCCGGAAATTTATATTGCGTACTCTGATAATTGTGTAAATGTAATTTATCTTCGCATAGTAATTATATTCGGAGTGAAAATATGAGACCGTGTTGTAAATGATTTCGAAATGTAATTGTGAAAATCCCGTCTGGGTCGATGGGTTTATAAATGATGTTTTGTCTTATTGGTCTCTATTTCACGTTAATTGCATAATCCGGATATTAATTACGGCAGGGGGTTACAGTTTACCAAAGGTTTACCAAAAAAAAAAGGTATGGACTTAACAAAAAAAAATTGTCACATAAGTCTAATACAAGTTATGACAATTATTATAGGAAGAGTCGTAGCTTCTTAACTTGGGTTATTTTTTTTGTTAAACAATTATCTTTGGCACTTCTTTAAAGAAGTGCCATAGGATGTGCGCCACTAAATCCTTATTTTGTAATAGTGTCACTATTGTCTAGCTTTGGAGAGGACAAGCTTGAGGCACTGTTTTTCCACCTTTAGTCTGTCTTCTTCCTCCCTTAACCACCATCATATTTAGGTTCTCACTTTAGAGTTCTGATTCAAGATTCTAGCAAGGTTCTGCAACTTCTAGTGAAAAGCTTGAGTTTTTCGGCGACATTTCCACTTTCCGGCATGATTTCCTAGTTCTAGATTGAGCTTCCTATTCCATTTATTCCAATGACCTTCTTCTTCTTCTCCACCATTCCAACACCACCTTGACTCCATCGTGACTACCAGCTGCCTCCTCTATTCTTCACTTTCAATTTCTATGGGTTTGAGTTTGTAACATGCTTTGATTACTGTTGGAGACATGAGTAGTTGATTTTTTCACTCTTATTATTTTTGGAGACATGAGTAGTTGATTTTTTTTTTTTTTTTTTTTTTTGCTTTTTGGCAGTGGGATTTGTGCTTGAGCTTATTGGATTACATAGGGAAGTTTTTCTATCATTCCATTTGTCTAGAATTATATATTTAGATTGTCTAGTTTTAGGAATTCGTTTATATGATTCTGAAATTGAGATTGATGTTAATTGTCTCTATTGATTTGATAATTGTAGTTGACATTGGATTTTGTAGTGTGAAAATTATATATGTTTGAATTTCTTTGTGGTTGCAATGAAATTATGTTAATTAGTGTGTTATTGTTTAGTTAATGTGGTTGATTTGTATCCTTGAGGTGGTGTTTAGTACTCAAATTCAAGAAGACTTATGTTACATTATTCCAATTTCAATTGCACATTAAGTGGTTTTAAACAATATCTCAAGAGGTAATAGTTCGCTATGTTTGCAGGAGCTACTATTAATTGAGAATATTGGACTCAAGTGTTATCTTGAGGTTTTTCTTAAGACTTAATGAATTTTAACTCCCATAATATTTTTGAGCAAAGATTGTCATTTCTTCATTACCAAGAGCATTTATCATTCATATTTTCAACTTCATACCATTGCATTCACCTTATCCATCCCATTTATTTTTTATAAAAATATGAAAATCAGTAGTTTAGCTTTTAATTAAATTGCATTAGTTCTTAGTTTATTAATTTGAAAAACCAAAACTGATCTCCCCTTGTTTTATTGTATTTGCATGACATTTAAATTACTTAGGCCGGATTCAATAAAAGGCTCGTCGAAAAGAGAGAACAATCATAGATTTATCTATACACAATCTTTAATTAATTTTTGATTATGGATCACAAGACTAACGTACGCAGAAACGACCTAATCAATATATAATGTTGAAAGATAGTATATATATTTGTACACACATTTTAAAGATTTCGTCAAATGCAAAATTACTAGCAAATGTGAAAACGATAATGACCAACAAAGACTTTTGTAGGTGAACTTAGATACTCGTACTACATATGGGATATGTTGACTATATCCCACAATGCCATGTTGTAGTTGTACTTTCGCTTTCACTATAGATACGAGTCAAGCGAGACCCTCTAAAGACGGTGAAGTCTTTTTTCCCCATTTCATTAATGATCGTTGGATTCCAAACTTACCCTAAAGACAATTGGAGGTATTCTCCCTGAAATGATTGCTTCAATTACAGTAAGAATTTTTCAGACATCGAGGCCATGTAATCTTAATTGAATAACAAGGTTTCTAATAATATTGTGCATCAAATCCAAGGTTAGTAATAACTTAGACAAAAGTATATTCAAGCGTGAAAGTGTGAAGAAATTTCGCATCCAAGTTGGAACTTGCCCGTTGAGTTCCCTAAATTAAAATAATTTCAAATTTTGTATAAAAAAAAAAATCTAATTTTGTTTAACTCTTGAATGAAAAGACTAATAGCAGCCACCTTATTAATAGTCAAACTTGGAAAAGGGTTATGATGACATCAGTAGTGACGACTGTGAATTAAGACATGATATTATAAACGAAAAACTTGACTACAGTCCAACAGAAGGGACTATATTTAAGATAAGGCCAAAAGATTATGAAACTTTGTGTTTTTGATTCCCAAAATGAAATTAAATTTGAAAGCAAAAAGTTCATGTTGAAATCAAAAAGACCGAAACTCGGATGTTACAATTTGTCAACAACTAGCACTTCATATTCTAAAAGGTAGAATTATCAATCTGTCCTTATCAATTGACCAATAAATGAAGGGTTGTAAAGCATATCAGACGGTCAAATTCGTTTTACAATTTTACCTACTCTTCTGCCTGGCTTATTCCGAAAATGTGGTTTGCTTTGCACAAACTAAGTTTTACATATTTCCCTTCTAATTCTTGGTAAAACAAAAGAGACTTGGAAAATGGTAATTATCATTAGTGGAAAAAATCCTTTTTAGACCGCCACATTTAGATCGGTTTTGGCGGATAAGGTCTTAAAAATTTGTGCGGTGGCAGTTCTGTAATTATATTGAACTTTTAAGATCGGTTCTAAAAAAACCGGTCTTAAAAAATTTATTTAGACTGGTTATAACTAAAACCGGTCTTAAAACGTTAAAATTTTAAAGAATTTAAAAATTTTTAACATTTTAAGACCGGTTTTAATATAAAACCGGTCTTAAATATTTTACATTTAAGACCGGTTTTTATGTGAACCGGTCTTAAATGTTAAAACATTTTTAATCTTAAAATTTTAACATTTTAAGACCGGTTTGTACAAAAACCGGTCTTAAATGTAAAACATTTAAGACCGGTTTTTGTACAAACCAGTCTTAAATTTGAAATTTCACTCTTTTAAGACCCGTTTTTGTACAAAAACCGGTCTAAAAGGTAAAATTTTTCGCCCGTATTTTTACTCCCGCGCCCAGATCGAACGCTTTATGAACCCTTTCTTCTCTTTTCGCCATTTCTCTGTGAGCTCTGTCTGTACTTGTTCTGAACTCGTCCATGGCGTCCCGTCCCTCATTTGCTCAACTCTCCTCCGTCATTACTGCTGCCGTTGTTGTGTTCGTCATCGCTGTTCTTTGATTATCGTCAGTCTTCTCCGCCACCACCTCTATTCTCCGTAGTGACCATTCTCCTCTGCCTTGACTTCCCTTTGTCTGTGCCGTGAATTTGAGGACTTCATTTTAACCTCAGACGACGCTACCGTGACTTTGGGTTGAAGCTCACTCCTTGGTCTTCAATCAGGTTAGTGTTCGATCTGTAATTTAATTGTACGTTGTTCAATAATTAATAATGTTCTATGAAAAAAATGGTTCTTGTTGTTGCTTTGAGCACTTAAACGTAATCTGGAAAACATTAAATCTGCACATTCTTGTTAGATATATGCTCTGACTTTTAATTACATCCCTGTGATATTTGGCTTGGATTAATACCACTCTATGTTTTGTTTTAATTTAGTGCGATTATTTGATTGTTATCAGTGTTATTGGTTTGTTAAAACAACACTAGTTTCAAATGGTGCCTGTTAATTTTGTTGAAATCTCTAAAACTCTATTGTTGCTGTTTTTTTGTCTATCCTTTTATTGTTGGATATATGGTGCTAGAAGTGTTGAGATATATATGGATCATCGTTGGATAAATGCTAAACGAACGAGTGTTGAATATGATAATGGTGTGAGAGGTTTTTTAGACTTCGCTAGTAGAAATACCGATGATGGTAGTGGGAAGTTTTATTGCCCTTGTGTAGTATGTTTGAATGAGAAGCGACTAAGTATTGCATATATATATACACATTTAATTGGTGAAGAATTTTGTAAGAGTTATACAATGTGGGTATGGCATGGTGAAGAATTATAAATGCCAAGTTAATCTCAACAGGGGGAGTGAACTTTGATGATAATGACACGGATACGGATGATCGGATAGAGGATATTATTCATGATGTAAGAGAAGAGACTTTTGAGCAATCACATGCATATGGTAATATGTGTAGTGATAACTGAGACGCCGTTGTACCCGGGGTGTAAAAAATACCAATTGTTGAAAGCAGTATTGAAATTGGTAAGTTTGAAAGCACGGCATGGATGGAGCGACAAGAGTTTTTCAGAAATGCTTGAGGCTTTTAAGGACATGCTTTCAAATGATAATGTGTTGCCTTCTCGATACTATGATGCTAAGAAAATATTGTGTTCACTAGGGATGAAGTATAAAAAGATCCATGCATGCCCTAATGATTGTATATTGTATAGAAAAGAGCATGAAGAGGAACAACAGTGTCCGATATGTGAAACCCCGAGGTACAAATCAAATAACGCTCCTACAAAAGTATTATGGTACCTTCCAATCATACCAAGGTTTAAACTCTTGTTTGCTAATGAAAACAATGCAAGAAATTTGAGATGGCATGTGGATGAGAGGATATTCAATGGAAAGCTTCGACATCTGGCTGATTCTTCTCAATGGAAGAAAATCGATCAATTATTTATTGCCTTCGGTGAAGAGCCTAGGAACTTTAGGGCTTGGGCTTAGCACGGATGACATAAATCCTTTTGGTAGCCTAAGCAGTATACATAGTTCATGGCCTATTCTATTGGTAATTTACAACTTATCTCCTCTATTATGCATGAAACGAAAGTACATCATGTTATCTATATTGATTTCGGGACCAAAACAACCCAGAAATGATATAGATGTTTACCTGGAACCCTTAATGGAAGACTTGAAAGAGTTGTGTGACGAAAGTGTTGATGTTTTTGACGCGAACAAGATTGAGGTTTTTAAAATGCGAGCCATGATCTTTTGTACTATAAATGACTTCCCTACATATAGAAACTTGTCAGGATATAGTGTTAAAGGCCATAAAGCATGTCTGATTTGTGAAGAAGGAACATGCTACCATCAACTTCAACATGGAAGAAAGACAATTTATCTTGGCCATAGGAGATTTCTTAGACGAGGCCACCTGTATCATAGATTAAAGAAAGCTTTTTTTTTGTGGACAAGAGTTTGAAGATGCTCCAAAGGCATTGACCGGGGAGCAAGTTTATGAAAAGGTGAAAAATATGAATGTTATCTTTGGTAAGACTACAAAGAATAGTAATGAGAAAAGTAAATGGAAAAAGAGGTCTGTCTTCTTCAATCTTTCATATTGACCGAAGCTTGATGTGAGACACTGTATTGATTTCATGCATGTGGAGAAAAACATTTGTGATAGTATTGTTGGGACACTGCTTAACATACAAGGTAGTTCTAAGGATGGAGTGAAGGCAAGATTAGATTTGCAAGAAATGGGAATATGAGAAGACTTGCATCCAAAGCCATATGGTAAGAGAACTTTTTGTTCTCCAGCTGCTCATACTTTGTCTAAGGATGAGAAAAGAAGCTTTTGTGACTATTTACATGGCATCAAAGTTCCTTCAGGGTATTCTTCAAATGTTAGGAAGCTTGTGTTGATGAAAGACTTAAAGTTAGTGGGGCTAAAGTCTCATGATTGTCATGTCTTAATGCAACAATTGCTCCCAGTAGCTATTCGAGGCATTGCCGAATATGATCTTCAACATATTTTGACTAGACTTTGTTTCTTCTTCAATGCTATTTGTAGTAAAGTCATTGAGATAGAAAAATTGGATGAACTGGAAAATGAAGGATATCTGATCTTGTGCCAGTTTGAGAAGCTTTTTCTTCCTTCTTTTTTTGACATCATGGTACATCTAATTGTTCATCTGGTTAGAGAGATCAAGTTGTGTGGCCCTATCTATTTACGATGGATGTACACAATTGAAAGAACTATGAAAATCCTTAAAGGGTATGTGAAGAACCCTAACCGGCCTGAAGCATCTATTGTTCAGAAATATGTTTCTGAAGAAGCCATGGAGTTTTGTCAAGATTACTTATCAAATATAGGACACATTGGACTTCCTGAATGTTATGACGAAGAAGGCGGTAAACGTGAGGCTTCAGTAAAGAGCATAGATCCTGATGAACTGCAACAAGTCCACTTGTACATCTTGAATAATGTTGAAGAAGTTCAAGATTACATTAATGCTCATAAAGAAATTTTACGGAAAGGAAATAGTCGAATGACTAAACAAAGGTTAATTAGGGAGCATAACAAAACTTTTGCACATTGGTTCAAACAAAAGGTTGACGGCGAAGAATGTGTTTCTGATACAATTAAATGGTTAGCACGTGGTCTTGAGGATGATGTCATAAGTTGGACTTCATTTGTGATCAATAGTTATACGTTTTACACAAATTCCCTTGATGATAGGAGCACCGTCCAGAATAGTGCGGTTATGTTAGTGGCTGAATCTATGCACTTCTCTAGTTCAAAAGATAAGAATCTTAGATTGACAGCAATACCTTATAATGGGGTGATTGAAGAGATTTGGGTGGTTGATTATGTTAAAGTTAAACTTCCCATTTTCAAATACAAGTGGGTTGATGTCAACAATGGTGTGATGATTGATCAGTTGGGATTTACATTGGTTGATTTGAAGAGTAGAAGTAATAGAGATGAACCTTTTATTATGGCATATCAAGCGAAACAAGTGTTCTATGTTACTAATCAGACAAATAAAATGTGGTATGTAGCTCTCCAAGGAAAAAGGGTCGTTGATATTAATCAAGAAAGTCATTCAATGAATGATCTTCTTGAGACTCCATCTTTTTCTAGGGGTATACCAGAATTGAACGAAGAAGATGAAGCAGACAATGAACACGACACAAGAAACGATCATCATGAAGGGATATGGGAGGATATCCCTTTATAAAACTACATTGAAGGTTAGTTAGCTAAAATAATTATCATAAACTATATTTGAATTATGTATATTGTTATTGGTGTATATATAAAACTACTTTTCTTGTTGTCGTCATAAGAAAATGAAGGATATGAGGTGTACGTCTTAGTGTAGATTCTCCGAAGCCAGGCCAGCTAGTGATTATCAGCATGAGAAGAGTGCGTATAAAGTATTTTGGCCCTAATGAATAACAGCATTGTCATTAATGTAATTTAATCTTTGATGTATGTATGTAAGTGAAAAGATAAGGAACTCGGTCAAAACAACTTTGTTATGGTTGTATGATTTCCTTGCATTATGATTCTATCTATGATTGTGAGTTTATTATTCATGGTTGTTTTCCTTGCTTCTGTTTAGGCCAGCACTATTTAAGCACAAGGGAGCTGAGTTTTAATATGTTCCAATGAGTTTTGAGTCTCTCACATGTCATTAAGATGTTAGTTATAATTTGTAAGAGAAGAAGATTTATTTGAATGTCGTTGAACTGGCTGCTGCTTGCTGAGTGAAATGTTTTAACAGAGGAAATGACTTGCTGAGTAAATGTTTTAAACGAAAATTTAAAAAAAAAAACTACTTTTAAGACCGGTTCTCTCTAAAACCGGTCTGAAAAGTACATTTAAGACCGGGTTTGGAGAGAACCGGTCTTAAAATTTCAACTTTTTAGACGGGTTTTTCAGAAAACCGGTCTAAAATTTGAACATTTTAGACCGATTCCTCTGATAACCAGTCTAAAAATATTTATTTTTAGAGTGGTTTTATAATAACCGGTCTTAAAACTTTTTTCTAAGACTGGTTCCATAATCGGTCTAAAAAGTAGCAGACTTTTAAGACCAGCTGTATCAAGATCGGATCCAGAATCGGTCTAAAATGCCTTTTTTAACCGGTCTTAAAAGTGATTTTTCCAATAGTGTTTTGACAACTAACATGTTGCATATGATCATATATATGTATATATATTCATCTACATATCTATATATATGTATATATGATTGAACCATATTTTTATATAATTTTTCATGATTAAGTTGGGATTTTTAATGCATTTTATGGGACATTATTGCAAGATTAAGCATTAATTTTAGTTAGGGACAATTGTTTTGAATTAATTACAATTAGTGGCAAAATTGTCATAATTTATTAATTATTTTGTGCAATTTTTTTTTAGCCTTTTGATGATACCTTGTGCTTAATCTTGCATTGTAGGAATTTTGGAAGAAATTGAAGATTTTGGAGGTTCAAAATTAATTATTTTGAGGGTTTGGTAAACTACAGAAAAGTACCCAAGAATTCTGAAAATTACAATGGTGCAGGAAAGGGGTCAGTGACAATCACAGAAGAGACCCCACGAGTTTAGGAAATTACAGTTGAGCCTTAAAAGAATTCAAATATGTCCACTGTAGTCCCTAATCAACGGTTTTAAACATTTCAATTAGGTCCCTGGTCAAACTGTTGTGGGCTAGCTTGCATCTGGAGCTAAAGAAAAGAGACAGATCCGAGACCTAATGAAGGAAAGACGCGAGCTAAGCGTATTAACAGGGGTCGCCGCACAATCATCATCTGATCAACTTCATCTTCTTCCTCCCTTCCTCTTCCTTTGTCGCCGGCAGCCTTCATCTTCTTCACCATAGCCGCCAGCGACCACCCTTTCCCAACACTGTCGATGAGTCTTCAAAGGAGGGAGAGAGATCACAGACGGACAAGAGAATAGAGACCATGAGCTTGAGATCGGGAAGAGGGAGTTTAAGAGGATCTCCACCTTCTCCATTCACCACCACCTTCCACTATCTCCATCATCGACGTTACCACTGCCGCCAACACTTCCAGACAGAGAAGAGAACCTCGTCATCCCTGTTCTTTGTCAAACACATCACCACTGTCAGCTCTGGTCACCTCCGCCATCAAGCCTCTGTACCACAGCAGCCGATACTGTCGAGACCTTCACTAGTGCCGTCCTGCTCTGTTCTTCACTACTGTTTGGCTTTAGAGAGGACAAGCTTGAGGCACTATTCTTCCACCTTTAGTCTGTCTTCTTCCTCCCTTAACCACCATCATATTCAGCTTCTCGCTCTATACCTCTGATTCAAGATTCCAGCAAGGTTCTGCAACTTCCAGTGAAAAGCTTGAGTTTTCCGGTGACATTTCCAGTTTCTGGCATGATTTCCCAGTTTCGGATTGAGCTTCCTATTCCATTTATTCCAGCGACCTTCTTCTTCTTCTCCACCATTCCAACACCACCTTGACTCCATCGTGACTACTAACTACCTCCTCTGTTCTTCACTTTCAATTTCTATGGTTTTAAGTTTTGAACATGCTCAGATTACTGTTGGAGACATGAGTAGTTGATTTTTTTGCTCTGATTACTGTTGGAGACTTGAATAGCTGATTTATTTGTTTCTTGGCAATGGGGATTTGTGCTTAAGCTTATTGAACTATATAGGGGAGTTTTTCTACCATTTCATCTATCTAGAATTATGTATTTAGATTGCTTAGTTTTAGGAATTCGTTTATATGATTCTGCAAGTGAGATTGATGTTAAGAGTCTCTATTGGTTTGATAATTGTAGTTGACATTGGATTTTGTAGTGTGAAAATTATATATGTTTGAATTTTTTTGTGGTTGCAATGAGATTATGTTAATTAACGTGTTATTGTCTTGTTAATGTGGTTGATTTGTATTCTTCATGGGATGTTTAGCACTCAAATTCAAGAAAACTCATGTTGCATTATTTCAATTTCAATTTCACATTAACTGGTTTTAAACAATATCTCAAGAGGTAATAGTTAACTATATTTGTAGAAGCTACTATTAATTGGGAATAATGGATTCAAGTGTTATGTAGAGGTTTTTCTTAAGACTTAATAAATTTTAAGTCCCATAATATTTTTGAGCAAAGATTGTCATTTCTTCATTACCAAGAGCATTTATCATTCATATTTTCAACTTTATACCATTACATTCACTCTTATCCATCCCATGTTTTTTATAAAAATACCAAAAACAATAATTTAACTTTTAATTAAATTGCATTAGTCCTTAGTTTATTAATTTAAAAAACCAAAACTGATTTCTCCTTGTTTGATTGCATTTGCATGACATTTAAATTACTTAGGCCGGATTCAATAAAAGACTTCTCGGGAATAGAGAACAAATATAGGTTTACCTATACGTAATCCTTGATTAATTTTTGATTATGGACATCAAGCTAACGTACGTAGAAACGTCCTAATCAATATATAATGTTGAAAGATAGTATATATATTTGTACACACATTTTAGAGATTTCCTCAAATCCAAAATTACTAGCAAATGTGAAAACGATAATGAACCAACAAAGACTTTTGTAGGTGAACTTAGATACTCGTACTACACATGTGTATGTTGAACGTATACCACAATGCCATATTGTAGTTGTTCTTTCCCTTTCACTATGGATACGAGTCAAGCGAGACCCTCTAAAGACAATGAAGATTTTTTCCTCATTTCATTAATGATCGTTGGATTCCAAACTTACCCTAAAGACAATTGGAGGTATTCTCCCTGAAATGATTGTTTCAATTACAGTAAGAATTTTTCAGACATCGAGGCCGTGTGATCTTAATTGAATAACAAGGTTTCTAATAATATTGTGCATCAAATCCAAGGTTAGTAATAACTTAGACAAAATTATATTCAAGCGTGAAAGTGTGAAGAAATTTCGCATCCAAGTTGGAACTTGCCCATTGAGTTCCCTAAAATTATTTCAAATTTTGTATAAAAAAAATTTTCAGAATTTGTTTAACTCTTGAATGAAAAGACTAATAACAGCCACCTTATTAATAGTCAAGCTTGGAAAAGGATTATGATGACATCGGTAGTGACGACTGTGAATTATGACATTATATTATAAGCGAAAATCTTTATTAAAGTCCAACAGATGGGACTCTATTAAAGATAAGGCCCAAAAAATTCTGAAACTTTATGAGTATTTGATCCCCAAAATGAAATTAAATTTGAAAGCAAAAAGACCGTGTTGCCCTTTCTCTTCTTACACATGAAAATTTACCACAAAGAAGAGAAATATGACAACTACACAGAAATTTGCAACATGAAATAGAAAAATGACTTTGCTGCCTATGGAAATTTAAAACAAAGAATAGAATAATAACAACTCTAATATAGAAGTACAACTCAATTTGTGAGTTGCAACTCTAGATATGGAAATTTACAACAATGAATAAGATACTAACAATTCTACATATAGAGATTTACAACACACAATAATAATATAACAGCACTGCCTATGAAAATTTGCAACACAAAATTCATATCTGATAGGAAAGGAACAAAACAACATCCTCAAACTGGAGCTACAATACTTGGATTATTCTCAGACATTAAACTATGGAATTTTTAAGGGAGACGAGAAGAAAATGAAGCGTCATCCAGAGACTTTTGGCAAACATATCTGCTCCATATTTGTGGCAAGCTCAATCTCCCATTGTCTATTGAGTAAACTCCGGATCTCACAGACGAGATAAAACCGGATCTGACTCCTATCATTTTCCCCATCCATTAACTGCCCTCCTTTTCTCCCAAAACTATATTGTTTTTAAAATCTAACTCAAAACAATTTTCCCTCCCCTCATGCTAAACAAGTCCCGTGAAGTGTTTTTTTTTTCAATAGCACCTACTATCCTAAAGTAGGTTTTAGCACACTTTGTATCCTAAAATATTGTTTTTTAGTATCACCCAGTATCACATCTTGCAACCTTAAGTATTTTTTCAGTAGCATTCAATCCTAATATATTTTTCAAATAACAATTAATATTCTAATTTTAGTGAGCTTGTTGCAACTGAAAAATATTTAAGAATACACCAGTGGAAAAATGACTTTTTAGACCGGTTAAAAAAGACTCGTTAGACCGGTTGTGAATTAAGTCTTGTTACAGCAGGTCTTAAAAGTCTGTTATTTTTTAGACCGGTTGTTACAGCCGGTCTTAAAAGTCATACTTTTAAGACCGGTTGTTCTTAAAACCGGTCTTAAAGGTGACCTTTAAGACCTGTTCCGCCCACAACCAGTCTTAAAGGTCAGACCTTTTAAGACCGGTTGTAGGGCACAACCGGTCTTAAAAATTCACCTTTAAGACCGGTTGTGACACACAACCGGTCTTAAATGTCACAACCGGTTGTGTCACAACCGGTCTTAAAGGTTGTTTTTTAAGACCGGTTGTAGGGCACAACCGGTCTTAAAATACTTTTAAGACCGGCTGTATTCACAACCGGTCTTAAAGCTTCTATTTTTTTTAAAAAAATGTCACTTTTATATATAAACGCAGTGGATGCTCCAATTTTTACAGTAGTACAGAACAATCACATATTTCAATTTCAATATTCAAAAGCAGCAGTCTATAGCAGCAACAAATTTTCATACAAGCCAGTCACATATTGATGATTCATTTGCAGCACTTTAATTACAGTACAGTATGGAAAATATGGCAGCAAGTAATGCAAACTTCATTGGCTCAATTTCAGCGCAAATGCACTTGTAGTTTCAGTCCCTAAGTCAACAGATTGGGAAGTATTTCACAGATTTAATTTACTATGACAGCTTTCCAAAGACTCAATTTTGTTCCAGCAAGGTAAATGAAGTGCAAATGCACATTTTCACTAAGTTTCAAACAACATCCACTTCAAACAGATGCTAGAAACAGGGAAAAACTAGGAATGAGTTCAGACAATGTTAACAGCAGACCAGTGCAATAGAATGTACATCAAAACTCAAATGAAGATAATGCTTGACCTAACCCAACCTACAGAAACAAAAAGCAGACAACAAATTAATATCAAATGCACAGAAAATGCCAAACAGATTTGCTCAATTTCAGCAAAGGCTTCATAATGATGTAGAAATTTATTTAAATCCCAGACTTCAAGATGGTATGCATGACAGCTTAATGCACAACTTTGACAGTAATTCCAGTTACAGTAGAGTGCAAGCAAATTTGTCAAGAATTTAGCCAAAGGTAATGACCAACCTTAGTTTAGCACTAAATAACACCAACAGTGCAAATAGATAGTAAGGAGAACCAAATGACAGCAGTAATGAATCTTGAAGCAATAGAAAACAATGCAAAATGCAACGAATGAAATGGAATCCAATGCCTCCTGTATCACCCATATCACAGAAATTGTCCAAACAGATACATAAACCTTGTTAGCAATACATATGAGAACAATGTACAATGTAACGTTGGATTCAAAAACTCACTATTTTTGTAATAGCTCATAGATGAATTCAACACAACATGTGCGAATGAAATCAATATCTTCTTCAGGAAAGGGATCAGGAATCTCAAACATCTGTAACATCAAAACCAGATGAAACATTAACTTAGTAACTTAAAAACAATAAAGTAATTCAAAAGTTCTTAAATATAAATTTACCTCTTCAGTAAAATCAGTTGTGCCTAGAGTGATAATATTATAAATGTGTCTCAACACATAAAAACCACATAAGTTGGACCCCTGTGGTTGCCTACGGCTCTGAAAAAAAAAACATGATATCATTAAAACAAATATAAAGGCATGGCTTATTACATTCTTTAAACAAATCAATATGTACTAACCTTTGGCATGATCCATGTAGGGTCCTTTAAGTCACGAACATGCTTACCACAAGCAGTGTGTAGGAATGTCCGCGTTGCCCTATGATCACCACAATGACAAAGGTTATTGGTTTTACACAAATTCCATAAATGTTGCATACAAAAGGTAATAATGCAAGAAAACTAACGAGTTGATGGTCTTTTTCAAATCATTCCCTGGTTTGAAGTGGAGGGAGCATAAGAGGATGACAGTGTAACTATTCTTGCATAGAAGAAGCAACTGCCAATGATCACTGAAAAAAATAGGAAGAATATTAATCAAGCATAAAACATTATATAAATTATAAAATATCAGTTTGTTTCTTATCCATGCACATATGGAGCCAAGAAACACTCAGTTCCAGTTTCATTAAGCCTCTCTGATAAGTATCTATGTCTGCTAGCAGCAGTGGTCCTTTTCAGCAATTGGTATTTTTTACACCCTGGGTACAGCGGCATCTCAGCATCACTGCACATATTACCATATGCATGTGATTGTTCAAAAGCCTCTTCTCCTACATCACGAATAATATCCTCTATCCGATCATCCATATCCGTGTCATTATCATCACAAGTCACTTCCCCCTGTTGAGATGCACTTGGCATTTCTAATTGTTCACCATGCCATACCCATACTACATACGTCTTACAAAACCCTTCACAAATTAAATGTGTATATACATCTACAGCACCTAATCGTTTCTCATTCAAACATTTTACACAAGGGCAATAAAACATCCCCCTATCATCATCGGCATTTCTTTTTGCAAAGTCTAAAAAACCCCTCACCCCAACATCATATTCAACACTCGTCCGTTTAGCTTTTATCCAACTATGATCCATATATTCCGACACCTTTTATTTTTTGTTTTCTACTTTTTCACCTGGAAAAGGAAGGAGTATAATGAGAGTAGGCAATCATTACACCCAAGTACCTAGTTTAACTACTACATAATGAACAAGTAGAAGAGAGATAGAGAGATAGAGATAGAAGAAGAGTAATCTGAATAGTACAAGTCTCATTAACAATGCAAATCTGTCCAATACAGTGGGTTGACATCCATATATATTACCATTACGAACAGTAAAAATAGAATAGTACCATAGGGATTAGGGGTTCAGTAGTTACTAATTGACTTACCCGTCAATCACTTGAACAAAGTCTTTGAAGTTCGGAAACTACATGGGAAAGATGAGCTTGGTATAATGGGGTAGATTGCACGCTGGAAGAAAGTAGGAAAGGTGGTTTAACGTTTTGGCCTTAACCTACTCGGCTTTAGCGATGGAGGCATCAGATTTGTGGCTTCATTCTCTTACAGTTTTCTGTGTGTCTTGTGTATATATATGCATTTACTATTTAGGAAGGAGTACGTCCTTCACATTCTCATGTGACTCCAACCAGAAACAATGAATCATTTAAGTATAGATAGTCCCAACAGCACTTAATTTATTTGGTATTCTCTCATTTAGAATCCACCCTATCAGCACATGACTTCAATTAACCATCTATCACTTGTAATGCATGTATGAAACTTTTTCTTTGTGTGTGTGATAGAGGAGTCCAAAGGATAATCTAAGGTTTAAATATTTATGGGGTGCCTTTATAACTTTTTAGTAAAAGAAACTGAACCTTTATCATTAAAGGCGATCGACCCCAATTTCTAAATCATTGATGAATTATGAGCAAACTTATGCAAGTGAATATATTTTTGCTAAAGCAGCATAAGCTTGTGATGATGTTTATAGGGAAACAAAGGGAGTGATTCATGTAACCTCCTGTGCTGACGAAGAAAGCAATATCGGGAGCCTTTGGAAAAATATACTAGGAAATAGGGGAACCATTATGACGAGTTTGGTTGAGAGAGACAGAGGAACAAATAAATAAAAATGCATAAGAATAAGGGACACAGAAGCTATCATAACGTAGGAACAGAATAAGGAACAGAGAAGCTATCATAACGCAGGAATAGAATAAGGAACATAGAAGCTATCATAATGCAAACCAATGTCTCATATAAAAGAAAGACCAGTAATGTTTCAGAAATCAGAACCACAACGCCCCCACATTTCCAATCTCCTAAATCATACCTAGGCCACAACCTTCTTCATCGGCAATCACACAAAAAAATATTAATAGACGAAGTAAAAAACTACCTGGAAGAGAATTAGGCTTCACCAAGTTTATTATCCAACTTTCGTAGATTGAGGGTGAATAAAAATGAGAACAGGGTGTGTTCAGCGCCGTCAAACGTCGACACTCAATGAAAAGTCAGAGCACCAGTACAACCTAACACTGAGCAACAGGGATGCTAGCTCCAAGATCCCATTTTCATGGCGCAAATGCAATACCAATCCAAGGTGAGACACTAATTCCGCTCTTGATTTGACAAATTTGGAGTTACTGTTCGTTCTTGACTATTGTTGTTTAGCCTGGAAGAATTCAGAATGAAGAATGGCGCAGAGCGTGAACCGCGAATAGGATTTGGGGAAAGAGTTTTAAGACCGGTTATAAAAATAACCGGTCTTAAAACATTTTTAAGACCGGTTGTTTAAAAACCGGTTGTTCAAACAACCGGTCTTAAAATCTATTTTTTAGACCGGTTGTTAGAACAGCCGGTCTAAAAAGTAAATACTTTTTAGACCCGTTATATCTATAACCGGTCTAAAAACATTTTTAAATTTTTAAATTTTTAAATTTTTTTCGTCAGATCCTTTTAGACCGATTTAAAATCCAAGCAGGTCTAAAAGGTTTAATATTTTAGACTGGTTAATGTAGAACCGGTCTAAATAATATTTTTTAGACCGGTTAATAGAATAACCGGTCTCCCAATTTGTTTATAATTACAAAAATGCCATCGCTCATTTCTTTTAGATCTCATCCGCTGCAACCGGTCTAAATGTGCCTGTCTAAAACACCCTTTTTGTACTAGTGATAAAAACAAAGTAGCTACTTTAAGAGATATTGGGTGTTAATAA
The DNA here is from genome assembly GCA_963210345.1 of Inga oerstediana. Taxonomy (NCBI): domain Eukaryota; kingdom Viridiplantae; phylum Streptophyta; class Magnoliopsida; order Fabales; family Fabaceae; genus Inga; species Inga oerstediana. The sequence continues at coordinate 34,516,781 of OY723405.1, forward strand.
AAAATAGTTCTGAGTGATGAGTGCTAGATATTAGAGTAATATTGAAAAATATATATATACTTTAGGGTGTTCAATATTCTAAAAAAAGAAATTATTTAGATGATATATAAAGATTGACGAGGCTTTTCCAGCTTCCAAATGCCATGTCAAATAATGCATGTGAAGTCTACACATTTTAGGGGAAATCCATTTTCAATTATGTCATTGCAGGCCCCGGCATCGCTTTTATAATCAACAACCCTTTTCAAATGACTAATAAATGATGGGTTGTAAAGCTCACACAGAAAATTCCACAATGGAGGCGTCCGACTGTTGTCATTCTTGTTTTTTTGTAATGGGGAAATCATTTTGGAGGTACCTACACTTTTTAAAATTTCTTATTTTAAATTTTGGGTTCAATACTAACTATGTATATTGTGAAGCATTAATCTCCTCGTGGATCTTGAATCTAACAAGCCATATGCCTACCAGCAACATGGGAAACTTTATCTTTCAATTCTGCTTCATGTTCTCCATGCTTTATCTCATGGTTTGCCCAGGTTTATGTCATTCCAATTTTACAAATTCCGATGAATTGGCGCTTCTTGCTTTCAAATTTTCTGTTACGGACCCTTACAATCATTTGGAAAACTGGTCTAATTCGTCTTCCATATGCAATTGGTCTGGGATTACATGTGATTCTAAGAATGAGAGAGTGAGAATACTGAGTCTCGCTAAGATGAGTCTCAAAGGAACCTTACCCTCACAGATTGGCAATTTGTCCTTCCTAGTACAACTTGACCTCAACAGCAACAACTTATATGGTAAGTTGCCAGAAGAGTTACTTCAGTTGCAGAGGTTAGAAATTCTAAACTTGAGCTATAATGCATTCACTGGAGAAATCCCAACTTGGATCGGAAGTTTATTTACGCTTCAACACTTGGTTCTCGGAAATAATAGCTTTGGAGTTATCATTCCTCCAACTATATCCAATTTATCTAAGTTGGAGACCTCGGATTTGAAATCTAATTCTATCAAAGGATCTATTCCGCTTGATATTGGAAGGCTTTAACATCTCAAGATTTTACTCCTTTCAAGGAACAAGCTTTCAGGATTTATGCCTCCAACTATTTCTAACATATCCTCACTTGAGCGACTCTCTTTGGGCCCGTTTGGTTTGATCCCATTACACCCTGCAATGCAGTGCAATGCGATGCAATGGTAATGCAATGCAATATTAATTACAGGGGTAGTGTTTGGTTTGAATTTTAAGCAAGGTGCAATGAGTTGATATTTTAACAATTGTTTAAAATTAATATATTACACAAAGTCTATTTTACCCTTAATATAATCTTTGTACCAAAAAAAGTTAAGAGTCGGCTACGGCAAAGATAGAGGTGGAAGAGGTAGTGGTGGCGGCAATGATGGGGGTAGCGATAGAGGAGGAGGTAGTAGTGGCGGCAGTGGGTGGGTGACAGCAGCGACGGAGGATAAGGTGGTGGTGGCGGCAACAGCGGTGCGCGTGTGATGGTGGCGGCAGCGGTAAAAGAGGAGGTAGTGGCAGCGGCGACTGAGGAGGTGGCGGTGGGTGGGCAGTGGTGGTGGCGGAGGTGGAGGTGGGAGGGTGGTGGAGGAGGAAAAGGAGGTAGTTGTGGTGGCGGCGGCAGAGGAGGAGGAGGTAGCGGCGGCGATGGGCAAGTAGTGGGGGCAGAGGAGGTAGAAGTGGTGGCGGCAGCGGCAGAGGAGGAGGTAGTGGTGGTGGCAGTGGTCGTGTGACTATGGCGGCGGTGGCGACAGAGGAGGAGGAGGTGGTGGCGGTGGTGGAGGTGGAAGAGGAGGTGGTGGCAGTGGCGGTGGCAGTTGTGGCATGATACGGCAAGTGAAATGAGATAAGTAAAATAAAGACGCTAGAAACTCAAGGGTAAATTGGACTTTTTAAACCATGCAATGGGATGGTAATGAGGATTCATAGAGGGGGAGGTATGAATGAGGATTACCAATTTTTTGGTAATCATCATTACCATGGTAAACCCTATTACCATGCTAAAGGGCAACCAAACACTCTTATCTTGATAATGTAATCATGATTACCATTACATGCATACAATGTGGTTGAACCAAACGGGCTCTTTGTCTCTCAACTTCTTACAAGGTATGCCTTTTTGATCCAAGCTATTATTCTATTTGAAAATTCATAACATGTTTTCTTCAATTTTCATTTGCCCCATTATGTTTATTACCAAGTGCATTCCATCCCCTTTCCTTCAAGGCTTGTTTGGTTTAAAGGAGAGATGATGGAAGGAAAGGATTTTCAATAATAATTTGTTTAATTTAAGAAAGGAGGGAAGGGCTGGAATTATAACAATTTACTATTTTATCTAAGTATATTAATTTATATTTTTTATTAATATGTTATATAAATTAATTTACACCTTATTTAATTAATATTTTTTTTAATTAATATAATAATATATTTTAAACATGGAATTATGGCTTTTATCGGTAATAATATATTTTTTATCTATAATAGTATTTTTTATTTATAATAACATATATTTTTTTAAAATTTAATAATTTTTTTTAATTTTAATATAATAATAATTTTATGTTTATGATATATTTGTATTAAAATTGTATTAACATATTTTATAATTATACTAATGTTTTATTTATGAAATATATATTTTACATTAAATTAAGTTTATGATAATATATTTTTTAATTAGAATAATATCTTTTTATTATTTTTCAAAAAATTTATTTCATACTAATTTTAAATTATAAAAAATATATTTTTTAGTTATAATAATATTTTTGAATTTAAAATTATAATGGCATATGTTATAATTAAAATAATTTTTTATTCATAAAATTATTTTTATATCAAACTAAATTTTTAATAATATATTTTTTAATTATAATAATTTTTTAACATAATATTTTTTTATCTTAGAATTATTTTATAATAAAATATTTTGATAATAATATTTTATTAATCATAATATTTTTCATGATGCACATTATTGGAATATCACATAAAGTATAAAGGCAAAATGACCAACCATTTTGGCTCCCTTCCAAAAACCCCCCAATTTAGAGGGAGATAAAATAGGGGTGTAGGTGGGGAGGGAATGGAAAGTTTGGAATCCCCTCCCATCCCCTCCAACCAAACACCCTTAAAATACAAATGAGTCAATGTGAGAGAAAATGCACGAGTACTTTAGCTATTATATATATTGCTTTCATCATGAGATAAAATAGTTAGTGGACGAATTTGATTTGGTTCTAAATAAAAACTTCAATCCACTTCATCTTCCAAATATGTAATTTATTCTTCCAATTATCCTATTAATTGCACTTATTAAGGGATTTCCACTGGAGGATAGTTTTTAATACGGATAATTAAAAATTTTTTTAGGGATACCATGAATTTGCTTAACTTTTGCAACGAATTTGTCCAAGTTAATTTAACTAATTTTCTTAACTTTTGCAAATTAATTATCTAGCTCCTACAAGGAAGAGTAACATTTTTACCCTTTCATTAGTGGTATACGAGAGATAAAAATTACCTTGAGCCAAAGTTCTTAACTGTAAACTTTTTTCGCATTACATGAAACAAACTTTGTTCAAGTGGTTATACATATTATATAATACGCATCATCGCCTGAACAAATGTACTGTCTCTGCAGATTACTCTTGAACAATTATTCCTTGAAGGAGTTGCTTATGATAATTAAATATTTTTATTTAAGGTAGCGCAATTTAATTTGATGTCATTTGAAGCAAGTAGTCTTTCCAATTTTCCATATTAAAAGTTAAAACATGATTTCCAAAATTTCTATATATATGTATCTACATAATGCCTTACTCAATTTTCTTTTAATAATATCATAGCACTCACAAAAATGTTATTTATTGGTTGCCATATTGCAGGACCTATTCCCAAGGAAATGAATAAGCTTACAAAGCTGAAAGTATACTTGGAAATTAATAAGTTGACTGGCCAAATACCAAGAAGTTTTGGAAACTTGATCATGCTTCGGGAATTATATCTGTCAAACAATAACTTACAAGGTAAAATTTTAACTCATCATAATTTGTCACTATTTTTGTAGATTTAAAGCGGCATCGTCACTGTCTGTACGCATTTTTTTGCCAACAACTATATTCATGCAACATGAAGAGAAAATTCATTGATTTTCATTAACTATATAAGAGAGTTAAAATATATTTATTTAAGTGACAATAAATTTTGGGGAAGCATTCCTCCCCCCTGAAATACTCCCTTCGTCCCTAAATATAAGCTTCAAATAACCAATTTGTGTTTATCAATAAAACGGTTAAAATTAGTTAAGAGCAATAAATATCTATGTTTTTCCAACTATATCCTTATTTGTAAAGAGGATAAGTGAGAGAGACAATAAATATAACAAATACAGTCAAAAGGCAAAATTGAAAAAAAAAAAAAACAATAAATGTTGAGACAGAACTGAAATGAAACTTAAATTTTGGAATGAACCTACTCTCATATTTGAAGCTTATATTTAGGGATGGAGGGAGTATATATCATGTTGGATGCTAGAATCAAGGTACTAAAAACCGGACCAACACTAAACCGGTCAGGGTACTGGGTTAAGGGTCAGTGGGTCATTTAGGAGTCAATCCGGAGCTAAACGTGGCTAGACCAGTGAGGAAGTAAATATTTTAAGCTTATTTATATGAAATCATGTGTAAAAGTTAATTAAAAATGATTTTTTAAAAATAAAAAAAATAAAAAAATGGGTGAACCGGTCCGTACGGTTCACCCACAAGACGGATCGGATGGACCACCGGTTCGCCGGTTCACAAATTGAACCGTCCGGTCCGTTTTGGTTTTTAATACCTTGGCTAGAATGCAAGGAACTCAAAAGTGTGCAATTATTGACTTTCTATAGATACAGAGGATACATCTATCTTAGGTGACACTCCTAATCGGGAGAACCACAGTAAGGTTTTAAAGAAGGAATGTAATCACATAAAAGTCTCACAATTACTGAGCATCATGTGATGATAAGTTTTGGATGGGAGTAGAAAATGACAACATATTCATGCTTCTCACTTGTTATTAAGATTTTCAGTAGTTGTATTCCTTCTTTTAGATTATTAGTGCAGGACACATCCAAAAGCGGGTGAATTAAGATTTTCTAAAAATTTAAGTTAAAACACTCAAATGATCAATCAAACAAGACTGAGAGAATTTAGGCAATTAAACACTTAATAAATAAGATAGAGATAGAAAAATATCACCACATAAAGGCAAAGTTAGGGAGAAAGGGTGCACAACAATTTTTTTGAGTAAGGCCTAATTCATGATAGCCTTCATCGTCCACTCCCTAGAAATCTCCTAAAATTTAATCCACTGTATCCCTCAAATTTAACTCGTGCACTATGAGAACAACTACAACCACTAGTTCGATCCGAGTAGTAGTGAAGCTACGTACAATCCCCTCAAATTTGAATATGTACTTTAGAACCATTATAACCTTAGGTTTGATCTGAGTGTTTGAGAACTACAAACTACCCCTTACAACTTGTAAGGTAACAATCTTATACTGCTCAAGCCCCCGGCCCCAATCTGAGGCAACTCTCTAATATAAATTATTACAATAAATACTTCTCTCTCATTGAAGGGTCTTATCTTAAGCATTAAAGTAAAAGCTAGAGAGTGTTTGAAGCACAGAGTATGAGTAATCGATATATGACATCGTTTCGGTAGTTTATTCCATGAGAATCTTGGCTTTCTCTTTAAAATCCTCTTTTATTTATATATGATGTTGGGCATCTAACCGTTGAGCACATTCTTCTTCCAATAGCTTAATTTGTTGTTTAGTCAATACTGCCTACAAAGCGTGTATTAATATGTCTTAATATATTATCATAAGCATATATACACACATAAGGAAGGCTTGGAACAACTTCAGGTATTGAATTAGATTTGAAATTTTCATAACGTCATGACATTGAGCATTGTTTGAATTGGGTTGGTTTGCAATCCGACTCGAGTTGGATTTGAAATGAACCACAATGAGTTAATCTATCCAAATGATATAATGAAGTAAACATTGATAGGAACACCAACTATGAATGAACGAATGATATTAGAATACGGAAGTCAACACACAAAGCATAAGATCAAGAAACTTGCAATAACGCGCACATGGTCGAGGATAACTTCCAATTGAGTACAACTAACTTGGCTCAAATATGAAGATTTTAAATATGAAGACTTGACTCAAGTTGGTCTCAATTAACCAAACATTTAGAGATGACAAATGATTTTCATGAAAATAACTTGAGGGTAAAGACTGGTGGAATATGAGATAAGAAATAATTAGGGATTAGTTAGATTTTTAGGGTATCTATTAGGGATTCGAATAAATATACTTGTCCATTAAAATTATGATTTATTGAGATATTTATCTTTAATATTTTCCAATTATATTTGTTATCCTTGTTACTATCTTTTAAGATTATGGTTAGAATTTGTGAGGATTTTATTATTATTTTAAGGGTTAAGGTCTATTTTTGCTTTGGAAGTTGTCAAAAACTCTCAATTTTCCCCAAAAGTTTTTTTTGGGAGTAATATTGCCCTGGAAGATTTTCACATTATAACAATTTCGCTCTAGCCATTCTGTAGGTTAAGTTCGACCCTTTAGTTGACCAAATATGCTGAGCTGACATATCCACATGTCATTCACATCATTTTTGTTAAGGTGCAAATTTACTGTGACAGTTTTGACCCTTGATGGGCGGGACTATTTGATTATGAGACAAGTAGCCTTATCAAACAAGAAACAAATCAGCATTAATTATGAATTTGTTAATTGAGAAATAAGTTCTTGTATATTAGGAAATTAACTAAGCATTAATTTTCTGATTATTTTTTACAGGGCAAGTACGAGTGCACATAACTTCTTAATTTTCTTAGACCTCTATAATATTATGTGTTTCTCTTAGTTGAACCTCACCCCTGCCATTAAGCTATCTAGCAATTTCTCTACACTTCTACCATCTTTCTTGTTCTGGTAGTCTACTGTGCCAATTCTATTTAGACTATAGTAGTCTAATAATTGCAAGAGCATTATTTTATTCAAGTTATGAAGCATTGAAGCTTTAACCTGGATTTGAATGTGGATTCACTTCGGAATGCAAATCTCTTCTCTCTCCTAATATTTTTTTCCTTCAATTAGTTATCTTCTTTATTATAGGGTCTCAAAATATGTCCTGTAATGAGGTAAAAAAACATGAGATCCAATTCAATTTTCCTGTACAAGAGAAAATCACCAAAATAAAATTACTAAATTAGAACAAAGTTAAGATGCCTCCTTGTCAAGAACTTTGTTGTTGATGCACTTCCCAACAAAAAGATTAGCAGAAATTATCCCTTAAGATTACTAACGGGAGCTCCTAGATTATCATGCAATTCAATAGATTTTCCAGCTCCTCCTAGTACTAAGCAAATCCTAACGGCGGTAGCACTTGTAAATAATAGAGTTGATTCGAGTCATGTTCGAGGACATTAACCATAAAATCTATTCCATAACTACTGGCAGTTAAGAAGAGGCACTACCCATAATTAAATGAACCCTTATTACAGAAACAGGGATGAGCAGACCTACGAAAGTTAATACAACTTAGCAAGATAAAATACAAGAGGAGGAAAGAGATGTTGCTTGAAAGCATAGAGTAGGAACCCCTCAGCCTTCAGCCTCATGCTTCTTTTATAGGCTATGGGTCACAATAAAACATTGGGCACTTAAACACAATTAAATGTTGGTTATAATGTCATTAAATCACTTAATGAGTATTAAATGGGAGGTTACTGACTATTAGGTCATTAAACTCATTAACAAGTATTTATGATCCATTAAAGTAGCAATAAATCATATAAATTGATCTTGTATTTTTGTAGAATTTTTTTCAGTAAAAGTGCCTAGTATTGTATTTAACTCGCACACAAGAGAGGGGAAATTGTCAGATTTCAAGTACATTTTCGTGGCCCGTTGTAATACTAGTAAACCTATTCCTCCTTTTATCCCATTTACTAGCCCAATATTATTTCTTACTACTTGGATCTCACAATCACATACAATGTGCGGGACTCTTCCTTTGAGACACACAAACACTTTATTTACAACATCAAATACTAATTTGTTTGTGCTTATTTTAACTGTTCTTTTAATGATTGATTCAAACATGTTTTTGGTTGAAATGCTTTTACATATTGTGAGTATATCTATGGAGTATGGACCAAAGGAAGACACTATTCCTGTAGGTTTGGCCTTTAAAAACCTCTTGGGCTGTAAAAAGGAAAAGTTAAGAGAGATTTTGAGAAAAATGGGGAAGAGGGAGGTTGGAGGTGTTGGGTGAGGTGAGGGAGGAAAGAAGAGAAAAAGGGAGGTATAAATCTGTAAAACATAGTAATGTTGAATGCAAATCATCAAACAAAGATAAATTAAAGGGCTGACACATAAGCTTACACAACATATTAGATTTATTAATATGGCATGTTTTTAATGGTCAGAGCATAAATGATGTGGTGCTATCGGTAAATGCAAGAATTTCTCATAATAGAAAGAGGTTAGGGAGCTCTTTCAAGAGATGATCCTCACATTCTTTGCATGTCATCTGTCATACCAAAGCTTTTATCAGTCAACATCCAACACTTAATAGTCAAAGTAACATGGATGTCAAAATCCAATGCATACTGTCAAAGTAACACGGATCCACTTTTAAAATATTAGGGGTGAAATTGCACCCCAAATGACAAATTAGGGGATTGGACCCTCTGAGAAAAATATTTCATAGTGTCAAATTCACATCAACCCTATTTTTCAATTCCAATTGTTTTTGGCATCTTTTAATGCCAATTTTATTTTTAACTATAATTATCAAATAATAGAGAGAAAATAATAAAAAATAAAAATAATACTTTTCAGGGGTTCAAATATCGAATACAATATAAATAATTCTTTTTTAATGGAAAATAGAATATAAATAGTATAACTATATGCGTCCCCTATATTTATATATGTAAAGCAATAAACAGAAAAGGAAATTGTAAATCTAAATTCCTTGTTTCAAAACATGTACAAGTCAGGCTATTTATATATACAAGAGTGTATCTTCCTAATTAATGCTATGATACGTTTCCTACTGTTACAATATGATTGCCTACTAATTTTGATATACAATCCTTGATTTTGTAGGATATGATTCTAACACTCCCCCTCAAGTTGGAGCATATATATTAAGCATGCCCAACTTGTTACAAAGATACTCAACCCGTGTCCCATTTAAGGCTTTTGTCAGAAGGTCTTCCAGTTGGTCGCTAGATCATACGTGTCCTGTAGATACAATGTTCTCTTTGATCTTATCACGAATAAAATGATAGTTGATTTCAATAGGTTTTGTATGCTCATGGAACACAGAGTTTAATGCTATGTGCAATGTTACATTATTGTCATACCATAGTTTTTCAAGCAATGCCAATATGCTTCATGAGCTAAAAGCCCACACAATTTCCTATACTGACTAGGACATGGCTCTATATTCTGCTTCAGGGCTAGATTTTGATACAACACCTTGCTTCTTTCTTTTCCAAGATATCAAGTTTCCACCAACAAACACAGAGTAACCCATAGTGGACCGCCTTGTAGCCTTTAAGCCTACATGATCCGTATTACAGAAGTACTCTACTTTAGTGTGCCCACAACTTGTATAAAGAATGCTATGACATGGGGAACCTTTTAAATAATGCAAAATATGCTCTAAGGCCTCCCACTATGCCACTGTTGGGGATGCCATGAATTGACTCAGTACACTAACCGTAAAGGTTATATCAGGACAAGTTACTGTTAGATAATTCAGCTTCCCGACAGTCTCCTATATCTTGTAGGAAATGCAAGTGGCTTAAGTTTCTTTGGATCAATCCTCTGCTTCAAGTCATCAGGAAGCTTAGCAAACATGCTATCATTAAGATCCAAGAATGGATTCGAAGTCATAGGAATGCTACTTGATGCAGCTCCAAGCTTCCCAGTCTCCTTTAAGAGATCGAGATCATACCTTTTTCTGATACATGAGGATGCCCTTCTTGCTTCTCATAACCTCAATATCTAGAAAGTACATTAATGGTCCCAAGTCTTTTGTCTATAAGTGGGAGTTAAGGAAGACTTTAAGTTTGAAGATTCCAGAGGTGTTACTCCCAGTAATCACCATATCATCAACATACAATACTAGAAAAATTATGCCCACATCAGACAGCTGGTAGAACACAGAGTGATCACACTTGCTTTGGCTAAATTAAGATCACACTTGCTTTGGTAGAACACAGCTGGTAAACAGCTGGTAGCACACCTTCCCATGCTCCCCTTGAGCAATGAACCCAAGTGGTTGCTCTATATAGACTTCCTCAAGATCATCACCTTGCAAAAAGGCATTCTTGACATCCAACTGATGCAAATCCCAACTATAGGTGGCAGCCAGAGAGACAAGTAGGCAAACTGAAGTTAACTTAGCCACTATGGAGAAAATCCCTAAATAATGAATACTAAAAGTCTAAGCATAACCTTTGACAACCTTCCGACGTTTCAACCATTCTAAGGAACCATCAACTTTAGTCTTAATAATAAACACCCATTTACAACCAATAGCCTTCTTCCCAGAAGGTAGGTCAACAAGAGTCCAGGTACCAGCCTGTTCGAGGGCCATCATTTTTTCTTCTATCGCTACACGCCAACTATAGGAGCTAAGGCTTGGTGAAGGGTGGTAGGGTGGAGATGGACAAGAGAAGAGGAAGCAGGGGATAAATTCTAGTAGCGCACAATGGAGGAGATAAGATAGGCATAGTTAGCATATCTTTTTGGAAGGCAAGGGGTGCAAGTACCTTTTCTGAGAGCATGGGTAGGTCGTCAGATGGGTCAATAAGAGGATCAGGCACTATGGAGGCAAGAGTTGGTAATTCAGGGAAAATAATGTCAGGAATTGGCAAATCAGGAGTAGGTAAGTCATGAACGAAATCAGTCACAGAAGCAAGCACTGGTGAAGGTAGAACATGGGCCACGCCATCACTATTGATTATAGTAGGTTTCAAAACAACTGCCTGTACTGGGGAGATAGAGACTCTATAGACCAAGACATCATCAACTAGGGAAGGAGACTCAAACAATATCGAAGACTTGAAGAAAGAAGAGGACTAATAAAAGGACACATCGGTGGACATAAGATAACAACAGAAATCAGAAGAGTAACACCGATATCCTTTCTGGACCCAAGAATAACCAAGAAAGACACATTTTGAGGACTTTAGATCTAGTTTACTGATACTGGGATGAACACTCTAAATAAAGCACACAACCAAAAATTTTTGGATCAACAGGAAATAACTTAGTGTTGGGGAATAAAAGGGAATAGGCAGTGTCACCACTAAGAACAGTCAAAGGAATACACTTAATGAGAAAACATGCAGTAGACATAGTATCAACCCAGAATGGTTTAGGAACACAGGAGTAAAATGTGAGAGCTCGGGCAGTTTCCAATAGATAACGGTTCTTTCTTTCAACAACACCATTTTGAGCAGATGTATTAGCACAAGAAGATTAGCGAAGGATACCATGGTGGTGCATATAATCTATGAATTGGGCAGAAAATATTCTTTCACATTATCACTTTAAAGAATTTTCACAGCACTACCAAACTAAGTGCTAATTTTAGTACAGAAATTATGAAAATGCGAAACAATTCAGAACACTGTTTCATAAAGTAATGCCAAGTTGTTCGAGAATAATCATCAACAAAAGTGACAAAGTATTGAAAACTAGTATGAGATGCAACTGAACAAGGACCCCAAACATCAGAATGAACCAACTCAAAGGAGAACGTAACCTGTTTATTAACTCGACTCACAATCTAAAGTAGACATAGAAGAAAATTGAGGATACCACCTCTTTAGGGATAAAAGTGATACATGACCAAAATGACAAATGGACTTCAAAAGGAGACAACCCACCAGAACAAGTAACGGAACGTGGCACCTGATCATCAAGGATTAATGCCTACCAGATTCATAGCCTTTACCAATAATCTACTTCATTGAAAGATCCTAAATCAAACATTGCCAGAAATAGTGAGATGAAACAATTCAAATGATTAGTTAGTTTACTTAGAGACAGAAGATTAAATGTAAGATAAGGAACATTAAGGATAGAAGATAATGAAATGGATGGAGTTGGTGTAATAGTACCTGATCCAAGGACACGGACAGGGAAATCATTGGCGACGAATATGGAGGATAGGTTGGCATAAGGGGCATACGATGAAAATAAATGATGATTACTTATCATCTGGTTGGTAGCTCCAGAGTCAATGACTTACTTCATCGAAGAAGTAGTAAGATCAGAGGACAAATTACCTGTAGCAAGTGCCCCTGTAAATGATGGACTAGAATCAGACTGATTAGGTGTTTGTGTAACATAGGCAAAACCACGCTTTTGATTGCAGTGCTGCTTATTCTAGAATTAATGACAATACTGCTTAATATGACTAGGTTCCTTACAGTAATTGTAGATAATATTGCCTAAAGTCATATTTGGAGTATTAGTGCCTTGTTTGGACCCATAATTCTTGTTTTCAAATGGGCCACGCCCAGCTAAAGCACTAGCATTCAAATCGCCAGATGGACAAACCAAAATATTAGCGCAAAAAACTCGTGAGAACACTTCTTCAAGAGATAGAAACTCCTGACCAGAAAAATTTGTGATCGGATGGTGTCATAAGATGGGTCAAGAGCTTCAAGGAAATTAATGATAGCTTGAAATTCCAGATTCTTGATACAGGTCTGAAGATTCGCTTGCGGAGACATAAGTACCTTCATCTCTTCATACAACCTCTCAAAGTCTAAGAAGAAATCCTTCAAGGGACGACCCAACTGTTGAGAACGATAGAAGCCTTTGAATACTTCATGAATCTAAGTAAAATTCCCTTTGCCAGAGAACATAAATTCAAGGTAATTCATAATTTCTTTCACAATGTTGTAGTGACTGACAGATGACAAAATATGTGGTTCAATAGAATTCTGAATTTAGAAAAAGAGTCAAGAATCTACTCTAGACCAAGCCAAACTTTCCTCATTATCACTAGAAGGGGGCTCCTGTGTTAAATGGGCTTCCTTCTCAATACCCAAAAGATAAACCCTAACAGTCTTGTTCCAATCATTATAGTTTGTCTAGTTCAATTTTGAATTAGTAATCTTAGCAAACATGGGTAGTAAATCAAACATCTTAGATTCAGCCATGAAAGAGTAGCCGAAGACTCACATTAGCAATACAACGAGTACAATCAAGAGAGGAGCTAGTAATCACCAGAAACACCAAACAACGAGTACAATCGCTAACCAAAGTCCCAAACATGCACAAGTCAAAGGCAAATAATAATTTCATAGTTAGGAAACCCACACTTGGAAGCGTGAAACTAGTGTGTGATAACCTCTAGAAGTAGGTTGGGTGAAACAGGAAAAAAACACAATGAACAGTGATAGCCATATAAATAGTATGATGAATAGTGCAATGAACAGTAACTACAAACAGTGCGATAAGCAGTAACGTTGAGCTATATGTGAACAGTGTGATGAACAGTAACAACAAACAGTGCAATGAACAGTCAGAAAACCAATTTTAGAGAGCCCTAGCAGGCTCTGATACCATGTAAAGCAATAAATAGAGAAGGAAATTATAAATCTGAATTCCTTATTTCAAAACATATACAAGTGAGCCTATTTATATATACAAGAATGTATCTTCCTAATTAATACTATGATACGTTTCCTACCGTTACAATATGATTGCCTACTAATTTTGATATACAATCCCTGATTGTGGGATATGATTTTAACAATACACACACATACATATATGCTTTTACGCAATGTCGTAATGCAAAAAGTTATACATGTATAACTTTAATTGCTGTTCGTTTATTTTTGCTTTGATATATAATTGTTTTATCCAACAAACTCCACAGGCATTGTGATTTTATTGTGTTGTCCTACTGCAGGAAATATTCCCGACGAAATCAGCAATCTTACAAATGCGAATGAAATATACTTGGATGAGAATCGTTTGTCTGGTCACGTACCAAAAAGCATTGGAAAATTGACTTTGCTTGAAGAGTTATCTCTTGCCAACAATAACTTGGAAGGTATATATATTTTTACCGAATTGAAAGCGCTATCCAGTCTTCTGCCACTATGATATTTTTATGGTAGGATTTTCTGTGACATTTTATGCATGAGCAATCAACGGAGTTAGCGCTCCTGTAGAGGACTTCCTCTCATCATATTTATAAGATACAAATAACTAAATTATATAAATAAAAAATTTAGTTAAAATTGGTTAAATATAATAAATATTTTAAAATATATTTTTATTTTATTAAAATGCACTTATTAATGGAGAGAGTGTAAATGGGAGATAGAGAATGAGAAGGAAAATGATGTGTGTGTGTGAGAGAGAGAGGGATAATTAATACAGTATAACGTGTAATTAGTGTGGAGGTAAAATTGTAAAAGGGTTTAGTTAAAAATTTAAGACATCCTTTGAGAATCGTATGTTATAAATATGATTAGGCCATCCCAAAAACTCTTAGATATTGGACTATAGAGAGTTTAGTGAAAAACTTGGTGATCTTCCTGGAATGAATTTCATTAATTAAGGTAAAATGTGCTTTTTGGTCGCATATCAAGAGAGATTTGAAACTTGACAATACTTCAAAGTGTATATCCTGAGTTTGACGACTTAAAAACTAAACAGCAAAATAAAAAGTGTTACTACCATTTTTTTCCAAAAAAACAAATTAACTCCAGCATATTAAACATGACCTAGGTGTTGGTCGTTTTATATATAACTTTTTGTGCATCAACACTATAAACACTGTGTTTTCCCCCCCGTCTTGCAGGAAATATTCCCAATGAAATTAGAAGCCTTGCAAATCTGAAATATATAGACCTATCATTCAATCAGCTATTTGGCCACATACCAAGAGGCATTGGAAATTTGACTATGCTTCAAGATCTAAATCTTGGAAGCAATAACTTAGAAGGTATATTTTCACCCTCAAAGTAATGTGGTATTATCATTTTTACGGTTAATATGACGTTCTATAGATCAGCATCATATCAGTAATGTTTTTCCTTCTCTTGTTGCCATGATGCAAGAGATTTTCAGTTAATGGTTATATTTCTTTTACGAGATATAGTGGCTTCATTTTAATAGCTTTGAAGGTATACAGCACTAATTATTTATAGAATGCAAAGTTCACACAATCATAATCCTAGCTCAATAGAGTCTAAGACTAGTCTAAAACTTAATCAAACAACAAACAATTACCATAAATAAACGATCAGTAGATGAAATTCAATCACCTGTCCATGAAAATAGGTTCCACCTAAGCCCATATATACTAACAATGAGCATTGATTAATCAATCCCTATTTATGGCCAATAAAACAAGTATTGAGCACACGAGGAGATAAACATCTATACTGCTGTATAGCAATAATAGAAGTGAGAAAAAACACACTAATCCATAAAGGAAGCCACAACGAATTTATATTTGAGAAAATATATGCATACTCCAATGAAGAAAAATCTTTCCTAGGATGAAGTTCCATATACTTCTCCAGCACCTCAAATTTTACACTAGTATATTCAAGCAAACCTGGATAATTAACTGAGGAAAAACTTATGCTAGAGAAGTATTATCTTAGCATCCCTTCACCGATCCTTGCCAACTTGGCCCCCTCTAAAACTAGAGATGATGAGAACGACTCGCTCACGTGGGTCCAAAAATGTGACACCCTTAAAGCTTGAAGAAGGATTAAGAGTACAAATATGAGAGTAACCCAAATAACTAACGAAAATGAGTAAGACCTGGTTCACAAAAGAAATTTTTCACAACTTAATAATAAGTTTATTGCCCCCAAAAAAATATGGATGAGAGATATCAGAGACTTAAACATGCATTGAGCCCAAGTCCAACAACAAAAGAAAATTTGAGAAAACAAAAGGGAGAGGGGAGACCAATATGCTGAGTCTAGCGAAAGGGGTTAGTCTGTCATAATATAGTGAAACAAGTTCCGAATCCCCATTAGAAGAGTTACCACATTTAGTGCCCGACAATTCAACAAATAGGATTGCCTCCTTTTTTGCCACATCATGGCACATTTTCAACCGCGGCAAATGGTGCGTGCTACAACTTGAATTTTGCTGTCAAAAACATCAAATTCTGAGAGCTCATATTTTCCATTACAAGCGACTTAGGTGTCCACTTGAAGCTTGGAATAAGATCTTTCCAACGATAGCTAATTTACCATCATCCGATAACAAAAATGTAGTATTTGGAATGCAAAAACCAAACGACCCTACTTAGACACTTTACAAATTTGTAACCCTGTCATGGCCTTTTGACCAAAATCACCAGCCAAACAAATTACAAGATCTAATATGAACATGAAAATTTATCCTTTTGCCATATGAACAATTATACCCTCTTGGGCCGCCCCATATGTCCCCGAAAGCACATGGAGCAACTGTTATAGAATGCTCTATTCGAGGAATTAAAACATATAACTGAGCTAAGGGAATGAGCACATCAACCTTCCACTCCCATCCCCACAATGACTAACTTTTGCTGTGAAATGTAATCTAGTCAATTAATCAAAGGTTAGGTGTTACATTCCACAACAACATAATTGAATAATAAATACCATATACTTGGCACTTCCATATCATGATGCGTGATGCAAACTCACAGTCATCAACCTCAGGGTAATACCTTTTCAATACTGAAGGTAGAACATATGAACAGCCTTCCCTTGTTGGACCACAACTCAAAACAATTATGAAAACTGTTAAATAAAAGGGTGTGATATAAATTTCAGTAACTGAGGGAACTAACCCTATACAAAAGCATACCTTTAATAATATTGGTCATAAAAGAGTGCTTAAAGAATAATACATGACAGAATTATCACTAACAATCGTAATATATGATCACCATATACACCATGATTTGAAATTAAGCTTCCCTAAGAGGCTGCAGAAATTCCTGGGTTAACCCAATCACAAACCTTACACGCCTCAATAGCTAGCACACAATGCAAGTAACACATTGCCATTCAATCGGGGATCGCATGTAGTAGGTTTTCACACCTTACTCTATGATCACATATTCGAGTTGTTTAGCCATTTAAAAACACTTGTGATCCAATGGAACCCTTAGAGAATAAAAAACCTAGATACTGTTCTTTATGTTATTGGGTTACTAACTCTTCCTTTAATAAATGGTGAATTTTTGAAGATTTGAAATTTCATAACTAATTCTACAAAAATCCAATTGAAGTGGAATCAGCTCTACCTTAAGCTTTTGGAAACCTCTTTGAAAGTAAAATAATACATGGGTTAACCTCTGTCTTGTTTTTCTTCTAGAAACACTTGTTTATTGAAAATAGATAGCATATTTTCTTAACAACTTTTAATTTTTTTGGGTCATGTTAGAAAAATAGTAGCTTTTTCGTATCTTTTAATTAATCTGCACATCCAAAAATTATGAAACATGACTCATTTTAAAGCTTTGGATATATACTACTTTTCTGCAAAATCGCATAATCAAACTCACACTTATAACTTGTCATACATCACTCTCAAAATGGCGGCTTATAATTACAATAATAGCTAACAAACTATCTACTTCATGCATTCTTGATATGCTTGTGGCATAGCGCTTACCTTGCTCCTCCTTACGGAGGTTAATTACATATCATCGCAAAAATTTAACTTAATTAATTAAACTTAAGCAAATACACACACATATATACAAACGGACAAAAATAGATAAATAGTAATCAAAATAATAATAGCTAAGTGTCTTACATCACTCTCAAAATGGCGGCTTATAATTACAATAATGGCTAACAAATTATCTACTTCATACATTCTTGATATGCTTGTGGCTTAGCACTTACCTTGCTCCTCCTTACGAAGGTTAATTACATACCATCGCAAAAATTTAACTTAATTAATTAAACTTAAACAAATACACACACATATATACAAACGGACACAAATAGATAAATAGTAATCAAAATAATAATAGCTAAGTGTCTTCCTTGTGGTTTCCATCTACAAATTTCCTCCGCAAGCTTGTTCTTTCTTGTTGAGGTACTGGCTCCCGAGGTGTGTATTTGGCAGGAAGGGGTGAGTGATGCACTCCGCAAGTATATGGGTCATACCAAATAATAAAGTGATGAGTGAGCTATCATTCCTACTAGCAATCAAGCAATTAATTTTTAGATATTTAAATATCAATTTCTTTTAAGTTAAACAAATTTAGTTATAAACAAATTCAAAGAATATAAAATAATGAAAACTGCTAATGTCAAACCCAACCTTAGTCACTAATCCCTCACTAGCTCTTAAAATCTTATTTCTACTTAATTAGTTAGTCTAAATTTTAATTTTATTAATTTTGAGTATTAATAGCTATAAGTATCTATTGATTCACTTATAACCCTCTCTCAAATATAAAAGGCTATGTCTAACGTAATTACCCAAGAGGCAAAAACAATTATAACACACTCGTCATTAATTATATGCATCATTAGGTATATGTCTTTCCTAATGGAAAAATTATTAGATTATAATATAATAATATATCACTTAATCTCATAGCTAAATTAGAATTTCCTTCATTAAAACAAATTCTAATTCTCTAATTCACATTTAATGGTGGCCAATCATTAAATGGATATATCAACACAAGACTAAGTAATCAAAATTAACATAAATCATAAATAATAAATGGAAATAAAATCTAGTTCATCAATGAGTTCATAGTTTCTCTAGGTCTAAAAGTAAATTAGCCACTCATGACTATAATAAAATTCAAGAAATAAGATAGAAATTCAGATACAAAAAATTAGGAGATGAAACAAAGAGAATAAATCTGTCGTAAGCTCCCTTTTTCGGGCGTCAATCCTCCCTGCTGTCACAGAAGGAAGTCGCTGGAAGAACCAAGAGGTGCTGCCTCTATTTCAGGACGTTGTCTTCATTCTTCTCCAGATGCCCATTCGCTCCTCTCTCCTCCTGTATTTAGAACCTTGGGTCTCCTCGTGTATCTCCTTGTGCACATTATTGAATCCAATCAAATCTTCATTGCGGGTCCACGATGCTATCATTCTGATCCGAAATCTCTTTCTTTTAAATATAATATATATCATATATATTCTACTAGACATGCAGATAGATCTATCTATGTATATATATCTTTGATGCCAGCTCACGCCTATTACTCCCTGAGATTTGCTTCTTTTCTTTTGTACTTGGCGTGGGATTTACTTAGGTGCTTTTTAATCTAACATATATATATATATATATATATATTATGTAACGAATTGCCTCCTCCAGTGTTCTCTCATTGCTCCTTAATTTATTTAATATTTCCTTCTAATTTAAGTATGATAATATCTCCTGCAAGATAGAATAGGATATGGGTAGGTTTTATATTCAAATTCCTATTTCTCTTATAATTAATTAAATGATAGAAAATATATAAAAGATAATTAAATAGGTACAAAATATTCATAAATGTAATCAAATATATATTAAAATCTGCACCTATTTAATTATAAAATATATATACTTATCAGTGAGTTTTGATAGAGTCTAAGTGGCAAAATATCAACTCAATATATAAGGTACAATAGTAATTAACTAATAATGTAAATAACTAATGTAATAACAACACCTTAGAAATAGATACACATAGCTATGGCACAAACTCAAGCAAGAATATTCCATGTTCAAAGGCTAATGATGGTATACATGACAAATAAACATGTAAACAACTATCCACAAACTATATAAAAGTCGAAAAATTTCATTAGCTTTTGCTTCTTTTTCCAAGTTACTTCGTTTTGCTTGAACTTTAGTTTTGCTTCCTTCTTTGTTTAATAGCAAAAACCAAATCCTATTAATTATTCATGCAGGGTAGATTATTAATTCTCAAACTTTGGCACATAACCTTTGCATAATATCTCTCTCCATGATCCCAGCTCTCCTCCTTTTATTTATTTCTCTATTTACAATGAAAATCAGTTCAACATCACGCATCCTTCTAGCTTGCTCATCCGACTTATGCACTCAATTGAAAACTATTATGATTGTTGTACGCACATTTGTTACTGTTGAATTCAATAATTCAATAATTATGCTTCCATCATTTTACCTACCATTAGAAAAACCAATCTTTAATATGACGTTTCATTCCCAATATTATCATGATGACACATCAGGTTTGCAAAGTTAAGCTCCACTCACACTATAACTGAGAATAGGAACATTGCAAGTTTCAAAATTGTTAACATCATATTCTGATATGTCGAGTCCAAATCCACCAAAGTTTTATATGCATATTTCTCTTATAAAGTTAGAGAGAATAAATAACGAAAAGTAAGTCCCCTGCACGTATATATATCTTCTTTTGTGAAGTGTCTACCAAAATTTTTCCAGAATTTTACGATAAAAATAGTAAAGGATCTATAAACATGATATATCCAACCTATTGTATGTTAAAAAACATGATCTGATTCTACCCGACAGAAAATTACATTTTCTGATAGTAATGAGTAGGTGGATACATCATAGGCACATCTAAATAGTTAGACATTATAATTTTATTTACCTTTTGTATTAACTTGAAATATTAATTTCCTTGGTACTTCAATTCATATTTGTATTCCAGGCTCAATACCAATGGAAATAGGCAATCTTCAACAACTTGAGTATTTAACGTTCTATCAAAACAAGTTGAGCGAATCTATTCCGTCACAAATTTTCAACATCTCAAGTTTGAAAATCTTGTCTCTCTTAAGCAATTCTCTATCGGGAAGTCTTCCATCAGACTTTGGATATGGCCTTTCTAATTTACAACAGTTTTATTTACGGGGCAACAAACTTTTCGGGAGAATCCCCAGTACTGTATCCAATGCTTCTAACTTAACCATTCTAGATTTGGAGCAAAATAATTTTGAAGGGATTTTACCAAGCACACTTGGGCGTTTAAGTTACTTAGATACCCTTCAAGTATATGATAACCATTTCACCATAACAGATGCTTCAAATTCTGAAACTGGCTTTTTTAGCTCGTTTTCAAATTGTAGACATTTGAAAACTCTTGATTTTTCAAAGAATCCATTGCATATGAAATTTCCCAAGTCCATTGGAAACTTGTCTGATTCTCTACAGACGCTGATTATAGATTCTTGCGGGATTAATGGCGACATACCATCAGAAATTGGGAATCTGTCTAGCTTGTTTGAGATATCTTTTGCTGAAAATTTTTTAAATGGATCAATTCCTCCAACAATTAGCAACTTACAGGCTCTACAGGGTTCGAGTCTTGTGGGCAATGAGCTAGATGGTTTAATCGTTGATGAGCTTTGTGACATCAAAAGACTTGCATATTTATATCTATCTGGAAACAATTTTTCAGGAGCAATTCCGCCTTGCTTAGGAAATCTCATGTCCCTGCAAGAGCTTTACTTGGATGCCAAAAAGTTGATTTCCGAGATACCCTCTTCCTTTTGGAATTTGACAGGTATATTGAAAGTAAACCTATCTTCCAACATGTTAGTTGGAAATCTTTCACTCAAGATTGGGAACATGAAAGCTCTTATTCTATTAGATTTGTCAAGAAATCATCTGTCACGCATCATTCCAACAACCATAGGTAGCTTGCAAAATTTGAAAAATTTCTCCTTGGCACATAACATATTACAAGGGACAATTCCGGAGTCACTTGGGAATTTGTTAAGCTAAGAAGAAATAGATCTTTCCCAAAATAAGTTGTCTGGTGAGATTCCTAAATCGCTAGAGTCACTTAGATCCCTTGAGTATGTCAATCTCTCTTTTAACCAACTACAAGGTGAGATTCCAAGTGGTGGGATCTTTAAAGATTTGACGGCTGAATCTTTCATGATGAATAAAGCACTTTGTGGTGAGCCAAAAATGCGAGTGCCACCATGCAGAAAAGAACAAAGAAAAAGGTCATCAATGGCAAATTTGATTTTGTGGAAATGCATACTACCCTTGGTCTTGTCAACAATTTTGGTTGTTACGGTCATTATCCTCTTTCAACGTAAACGAATGAGTTATAGGCACACCATGAAACAAGATTTATTAACTTTAGGAATGCCCAGAAGGATTTCGTATTTGGAAATTTTGGATGCAACAAACTGATTTGATGACAGTAACTTACTTGGAAAGGGGAGTTTTGGTTCTGTGTTCAAAGGAAGGCTTTCAAGTGGAACAGTTGTTGCTTTCAAAATATTCAATTTTGATTCAGAAGCATTGTCAAGGAGCTTTGAGGTGGAATGTGACACAATGCGTAATGTTCGTCATCGCAATTTGGTGAAGATCATTAGTTGCTGTTCCAATGATGACTTCAAGTGTTTGATAATGGAGTTCATTCCCAATGGCAGTCTTGAAAAATGGTTATATTCTTATAACTGTTGTCTTGATTTTCTGCAAAGGTTAAATATAAAGATAGATATTGCCTCTGCTTTGGAATATCTCCATCATGGCTTGGCAACAACAATTGTCCACTGTGATTTGAAGCCAAGTAACATTTTGTTGGATGATAACATGGTTGCTCATGTGAGTGACTTTGGAATTACAAAATTTCTAGATGAAGGGAAATCTAGGACTCATACAGAAACAATACCTACAATTGGCTATGTTCCACCTGGTAATTATCATAAACCTTGCTTCTTTTTTTAACTTTTGCAATTATATTTCAATATGCTAGCTCTTCACAACTTGCATTCCCTCTGATGTTGTCGCGTTGACAAAGATTAGCTTGCATTTTTCACTTGATTATTTTTTTTAATTAGAAAACCATATTTATATGTAGTTACTAGTACTATAATATATTATAGCTCATAAAGTTCCACTAGATTATATAGATTTCTATCAGTCTTACTCCTCTAGTCTTGTTAACAAGGTAAAGAGAGAATTTTTTTATCATATTTATAAGTTATGTCATTAAATCTTTCATATGATTGAACAATTTTACCATTCATTTATTACTATATATTAAATAAGGATAAAATTGAAAAGTTGTTAAATTTTAATAGAAGTAATGAAATTTTAGATTTTTCTTGAGTCAAATGAAACATAAGATAAGTAACTAGAGGAGTGTATAAAAAAACCTCGAACATTTTAAATTTTATGAGAGAGTATTTCATATTACCAAAAAAAGAGCTAAATTATTTTCATTCCTTTATTATTCTTACGTCAAATACTTTACATTAAGTAAAATATAAATTTTAATCCCTGAACGTTTTCTCAATTCTTGATTCAATCTTTAAACTTTAATTTAACATATTTCAGTCCCTATAATTTCTTGACATAGAGTCAATACTTGTAACATTTTTGACTGAAAATAGCTTAATCATTGTAATTCTTTGATTCAATAAAGAATATGTACTGATATTATTAAATTCTTATTTTGTAAGTAGTTTTGATGAGATAATTGATTTTTACTTGGTGGAATCAAATCACTCTGTGCAGAATATGGATCTGTTGGAATTGTTTCAACAAAAGTAGATGTGTACAGCTATGGAATAGTACTAATGGAAGTTTTCACAAGAAAAAGGCCAACAGAAGAAATGTTTGTCGATGGATTGAGCTTGAAGAGTTGGGTAAGTGAATCAATGTCACCTGCTTCATTAACTCAAGTCATAGATTCCAATTTATTACAAGGAGATGAGCAACACATTGGTAATATTTTGGCAACAACGTCCTCTATTCTTGAATTGGCCTTGAATTGTTGCGCCAATTCCTCACAAAGGCGTTGCCATATGTCACGTGTTGTGATATCATTAAACAAGATCAAGGACATGTTTATGCAAACATGTTATTCAAAGAAATGTTGAAGCTATCAATTGTGGTCCATCTCTCATTTCTATTGTCTACCCCATTTAAAAATAGGAGAAAGGCTTACAAGGACCCCTAAAATATGGGAGTTCCAGAATAGTCCCTCAAAATAGCTTAGATTATTCTAGAATAATTTTTGTGAAGTGACATTATTGCCCTTTGTAAAATTAGTTGTCACTACTTTAGTAGTTGTTTTCAGTTGATAAGTTAACGTTGTAACTTATTAAATTGTTGTTGCCATTAATATTCAGCTAGAAATTTTGTGAAATTAGTTATCATGCTTTAATTGTTATTGTCATTTGACAAGTTAAAATTGTTACTTATTAAACTGTTATCATTTTGTTTTTTCATCATATTAAGGGAATTTAGGTAATTTTGTTACGAAACTTACTCTTAAACTAATTCACAAGAACTTCACAATGATTATGATACTTTGGAATCTGAATTGAGATTTCCATACTTCGGGGTATATTTGTGTCGTTCTTCCTTTAGAAAATGATGGATGTAATGCCTTGTGTGAAATGGAGATATTTTTTTCCAAAAAAATAAAGGACAGATATATGTGTTGTTAACTTTATTAATATTTTTGGATGAGTTGTAAAATATGGATTATGGGCTTTTTTATCACTGATATTTGTAGGAGTCCATATTTTAAGTTTTTGAAGAAGGTATTTAAGTGTTTATTGAGCCCATTCAGTATCACTAGATGCATATGCGCATGTTTTGGGTCGTTTTGGTTTTGTTCTCAACATTCAACAACAATATAGCAACGGTAATAATAGCAGATAATAAATTATTTGCATATTATAATTATTTTATCTTTATTTATAAAATTATAAATATTTATTAATTTTTTTAAAACCATATTTTTCTTTCTATCAAAATAGAAGCATACCATAAATAATAATAAAAAATATGCGGGCTTAAACAGGCCAATCCTTAATAGGCTTAAACTTGAAAAGGTTAGATCTAGAAATCCACTTAGCCTAAAATCAAATTTTACTCAAAACCCCCGTGGAGGGTTTGGGCTTAAACAAGCTCTAAGGCTCTAGGCATCGTTTAGTTTGTCAATTTCTTTTTCCCTCTCTTTTTAAAACCTACCCTTAATTAATCTTTTATTGGTATGCACAAGTCATATATGATCAAAAAGTTAGATGTATCAGCTTTCTTTTCTTTTTCGCAGAGGTACAGGTTTTCTAGTAACACAATCTACGTAAAATATGGATGAGAAATGGGAAAAAAATTTAATTTGAACCTACAAAATTTCATGATTTTAGTAAAGCTAGTAACATATGTTTTACAGAGGCTCAGGAATCCCAGAAGTTGCTGACTTTAGCTCCCTGGACCCAACTTCACAATGTAATTTTCAAGTATACATAGATTTCTAATACGTAAGATTGTATTCTGTAATAAACGGCCAAAAACAAGAATATTTATTACAAAACTGTAGCTTTAGCGATTATTTTAAAGACAAGTCTCACATTCACCAGTATGAAAAACAAACTACTATACAAGACTCCGATGCAATTCACATTTACGGGTTTGATGTAAGTAACGCTAGCTAATAATTTGAGTGAGGACATTAAGTGCCCGTTTGATTCATAGAATCGAAGGTAATGTAATGCAATGAAATGAAATGTAATAATGATTACATGAACTTGTTTAATTCATCATTAAGAAAAGATTATACATATGTATAAAAATGTTTGGTTAGATTACATTGAACATGAGAGTGCAGTAATAATACAGTAGGAGACAAAATTACCACAATCTACACATATATGTATAATGTACACTTTGGGTTCATGGTAAAATTGTCAATTTGTGCATTGTTCACATTGGGTTCATGATAATTTTTAATATATAATGGTGGAAATATTATGCGATGCACATGTTGAGTTCATGTTAATTTTTTAATATTTAATGGTGGGAATATTATTTAATAGGATATTTTAATATTTTTAATGGTGGAATATATATTTTTTAATTTTTTTATTGGGGGATATTTTTTAATTTTTATATTATTAATTAATATTTTAAATATTAATAGTGGTAATTATTTAATATTTAATAGCATTTATAGGTGAGCACTTTGGTCAAATTAAAAAATTATAATGGCAATAGTGTCTTTTTCACTTAATTACAGGATGTCTGCATCCCTATTCATCAATCCTAACAGTATAATCCTGATTATTTCTACTTTGCAACACCAAGTTACTGAACTATATATATATATATATATCAGAACAAAAGTAAATACAATGAAACATGCAAGAAAGTTGAGGAGTAAACAAACCAACAAAACATGCATTTAATGTGGCAACCGCTAACTGGTGCGCATTCAAAATTAAATAAATAATTAATTGCTGCACATTGACATGGCAAATAATCTCATGCAAGGCAATTTACATGTTCTCATACACAATCAGCATAATAGCACAAACAAACATGCAAAATCACATGGAAATAAAAGAGTTACTACATTGTGTGCTTTCTTCCAATTTACTTGCTACCTGCTTCTTTTCTTGATAATTCCTTGGTGGGTTTGGGCAAACCACAAAACCTGACATTTATGTAAGGGTAGATTATCACTTTAACCATTCATAACTACTAGTATATCTAAACTGATGCTTCTCAAAGTCCTAGCTTTAAACAAACTCTACCCTTTATAGAAGTGGTTGACCATCTTGAGCAAAGCTTATGTATGTTATATTTAGGGACATTTGAAATGTCTATTTTCGTTGATCTTTTGACAACTTAATCCATATCAATAGAAGTAGTTGACCATCTAGCTTTAAAAAAACTCTACCCTTTATTCTCAAAGTTCTATCTTTAAACAAAATCTACCGTTTATAAAAGTGGTTGACCATCTTGAGCAAGGTTTATGTATGTTATATTAAGGGACATTTCAAATGTCCATTTCTTTTATCTTTGAGAAACTTAATCCATATCAATAACAACATAAACATTATTTAGAGTTTATAACTATAGACTAAACTTCTAACATTTATTTCTATACATTGTATCAATATCCTTTCATTTAATCTCTTTTAAGTTTGGCCATTTGATCATTTTCTAAATCTTGACAGTTTCTCTCCAAGATGGCCAAGTTAAAACTTTCGGAAGTGTATCCCCTTCCATACAAAATTTCCCTTATGATCGCATTATGTACTCATGTTTAATAAAACCTACTACCTTCCTACAAAAAGTACACAAGCAAAAACAGGATAATCGAAAGGGAATTATAAACTTTAATTCTTGTGTTACCTAGGACATCTTAGAGGCCTTAGACTTGCCTTGGATATAATTTACCCAACTCAAACACCTATTCCATGTTATAATTACCCAAAACAGTAGGTACTCCCTTCAATTTCAGTTTCTAAAAATTTAATAATAACTCTACATAATGTATATGTAGTGTACAAGCTTTAACTTGTATATGCTTGTTATACTTGAATGTAATCCCCTTCTTATAAATTAATATATCATAGAAAAGGATAATCAAATTTCAGCTACAATATTCAGTCCATTAAGCCATATCATCACACAGACAAATCTGAACTTTTCTTGCTTCTAAATCAGTATTAAATCATCATTTTAATACCTTAAAACAACAACCTTAATTCTCTTCTTTAAATCCTTCACTAACCAAAACAAGAAGGGGAAACCCAAAGCATTCATGTCCACTCTTTATACTTACTTCATATATTAAACAACTACTAATTCTTTAGATACCATAACATCCTTCAATTACACGGACAACATTTTTTCCAGAAAAATTTTACAGCAACTAGCATATCCTTTTGATCATCATAATGAAACGTTTGACATTCCTTGAAGCAATCTATGTACTCATTTACCTCTAAAAGTATCAAACAGTAAGTTCCGTATCATTTTCCAACTTCAAAAGTTCAATCCATCAAGCCACATAGTCACTCTCATACAACATATCATCTTTCTTATCCTGAAATTACTTTCCAGATTTGAACATCACCATTTCAGCACTTATAAAATAAATTTATTAACATTAAAACAGTTGCTAAACATTTAGTAGTAGCAAACAGCAAGTCTTCATTAAATTTTCAGCTTCTCAATTCCAATTTCAGCACAACAAGCACTAATATCTATCACATATTTCACATACTTTATCATTTAAACTCTCTCTCACATTTAATGAGTATCTAAATCAGCTATTAGACTTCAAAATGTTCAGACAGCAGAGTACCATGATCTGGAAAATATTCCCAATTCATTAAAACCACCATCCTCAAGCAAAAGCAATTTAACTTCATTTGAGCTTTCTAGGCTCTAAAAATATTCCAAACAGCATTCCTCATTAAATCTGGAAACTTTGCAGCTTAAAATATCACCCAAAACATCTTCTTGTAATCTTTAGTCACACTTTAATCATTTAAGACACTTGTTTAACATTTTTAAGTGTGAAAGAGGGGGTTCCTCATCATTTTTTACCCCAAGAATCTGAACCCAACAAACTTCCAGTAGCATACATAAATATTTATACTTGCGATAAAATCAATTAACATGTAAACACTCTGTTGCCTTCACAAATGTGTCAGATAGCAGCACCCTTAAATTTGGAATATTTCTAGTTTTTCAACAGTCATTCTTCATCACCATAAATCAGTTGACAAGGCTATTTAAAATACTTTTACTAAATTCCTTTAAGATAACGGAAGGGAACCTCTCTGTAACTAGAGGCTACAGGCTCGGTCCTGCCTCAATCTTGGCAAGATCAACATTCAAACCCTTAATCTACCTTTAACACTTATCAGCGATTACTAAATTCCGTTGTTTAGGCTTAATTTCAGTGAGTCGGACACCTTATAGCAGAAACAGCAAGCAACTATTTCAGAATTCACAAATTAAAGCCATTCAAAAACATGCAACACTTATTTCCATTTCTACGCTACCTTTAGTTACTTTTTTTGAACCCTTAATCACTGATTTCTTATTTTCACCATGAGTCCATTATTTCTCCCAATCCCCAAAAAGAAGCAAATCAGAGAGATTGAAGATGGAAAACGATCTAGGAGGCTCACCTTAAATGGAATCCAAGGCTGCATGTGAGTTTTGCCTTCTCTTACGCTCTTCTCCAACGTCCCTTCACGCTCCCTCACCCTCTTATGCTATCTTCTCTGTTTTTCTGGCGTGAGTGCGTCGTGAACGAGGGAGGGCCTGAAGGGGGTGAGGGGTTTTAATGAGTTAGAGGACCACTTTACCCTTTGTTTGCAACTTATCCCTTGTGCACTGTACTGAAACCATCATACGATTTCTAGAAATTAAACTTTACTACTTTATATTGATTTTCTTCTTTAACTAGTTTTTTAATGTCATAAAATAATTTTTCTAAAATTTTTAGATCAGATAATAACCTCTACCTATTTTTCTTAAATTTCTTAAAAAACTAGACCCTTAATTCCTAAAATTAAATTTACAATCATCTATAACTTGTTTTGGGAAATAAACCTCTCCATAAACATATTTATTTTCCAAAATAATTAGCTATAAATTTTACTTTAATTTTTCTTGACCTTTATATATATTTACCTGTGAGGCTAAATTCTGACCTAAAAATAAGATTTTGACTGAATAATTTACCTGTGAGGCTTTTCAATTTTAGAGAACATCCATATGTCTTATGTAAGCCTAATAAATATCTTCTCAAAATTTTAGGATGCTAAGGGGGATATTAGTGAGTTTGCAATCATTACTAAAATCCCAATGTCCTTCGTGATTTTGAATGACACCAACACTTCAACTTTTTAGTGCATGTTTGGGAGGGCTTATATTTGGGAAATAAGCCCTTATTACGCAAGCCGAGAAAAAACTCCTATCACATACTTACCTCGTATACCGTGATTCACGAATTATAAGCACTTATTACCCAAAAATAAGCTATTCCAAACGCACACTTATATATTCTAGAACTGAGCTATCTACTCCAAATCAACTGAAGCCCATAGGAGTAACATTCTGGGTATCCCCATAGCCATGAGTGTATTTATAGAGCTTATTACTTATGATTAAATCCTAGTCCAATCAAGCTCTAAACGAACTAGATTATAATAAAAAAATGTAAAGGATCTATAAGCACGATATATCCAACCTAATCTACGCTTAAAATACATTATCTGAAAGTAAAGTCTAGGTTAGTGACCAAGCACTCAATTGTATAAGTACATCTAAATAGTTAGACATTATAATTTTATTTACTTTTTGTATTAACTTGAAATATTAATTTCCTTAGTACTTCAATTAATATTTGCATTCCAGGCTCAATACTAATGGAAATAGGCAATCTTCAGCAACTTGAGATTTTATCGTTGTATCAACACTATTACAAAAGAGGGATTTAGTGGTGCTTATCTTATGACATTTCTTTATAAAAGTACCATAGATAATTGTTTTTTGTAAAAAAAAAAAATGTTTAGAAGCTATGATGTTTCCTATTATAAGTGTCATAGCTAGAATTAAACTTGTACGACACTTTCCTAAACAAGCCCCACACAAGACATTTAGTTTTGTAAAAAAAAAAAATGAAAGTGCCAGGTATGGTGCTTTCTAGGCAAGCGCCATAGCTGGACTTATTTTTGCTTTTTAAAAAATAGAGCAAGTACCTTCCAATGGTTGATTTCAAAAAAAAAAAAAAACGTGATGCCGGCTTCCAAGGGTTTAATTTTCTTTTTTTAAATAAAAGCACCTTAAAGGTTGTCAAACGCCTTCCAATGGTTTACTTTTTTTAAAAATAAAAGCACCTTGGAACGCACTCAAGCGCCTTTCAAGGTTTAATGAAAATAAGCCCATTAACACTTGCTTAAATGATTTCTACCACTAATTATGATGTACTAATATCCAGTATGTGCCTTAAATGCTCTGGCAATCTCATAAACAGTGAGACCATGGTAACGATATGTGGAAATGCATTGCATGAGTGCAGCATGCATTTTGCAAATATAATTATAAGATTGTTGAAGTATATTTTGAAGAATACAAGTAAGGGATCTGATATTGTAATATTATGGACATTATTATTTTGAGTAGTTGGGATAGTATAGGATAGTTATATATTTTTTACCGGAATAAGAAGATATTCCAAGACTTACTAGAAAGACAATTTTTTTTTTTTAATTTCTGTCTTGGAAGGCGCTTGCTTGTCAAGCGCCTTCCATGGCTGTCTATTTTTTTTTTACTAAAAAAAAGTTGTTGCCTTGGAAGGCGCTTGCTTTGTCAAGCACCTTCCAAGGCTGTATAATTCTTTTTTAAAATTGTGTGTAAGGCCACAGTATCCTTGGGTGGCCACAGTGGCCTTGGCAAGGCATATATGCCAAGGTCAATTATAGGGGCCTTGACCTTGGAACCAGCCAAGGTCATGGCCCCTAGCTATAATTACATTTTGGGATACTCCTATCTTGGCTTCTTTATATATATTTTTATTTTTTTTCCCTACCCGAAAAGGAGAGAACAAGAAGTTGGAAAAATTGCTTATGAAGACACAGTGACAACAAAGAAGGCTAATAAGACGTCCCACGTTGATTCTTGGCAAGGTTCGTTAATATTTGAAACCTTTCACTTGGTATAAATATTGTGCTGTTATTTTTCTCATTTATTTTATATTTTTTTGACTAAACTGCTTGAAGACATTTGATGGTCTTTCATAAGGATGATATATAAGTTCATAAGTCTTTTCTCTTCCCTATTTTTTTTATCACCATATGTTGAGTATGGAAGAATGATTTTTTTATTGAATATAATTAATTCAATAAGCTTCAAGAGGATTATGTGTAACAAGAAACCATTCAGACAAAAAAAAAAAAAAAGATTTATATAAATAGGGGTATGTATATTCCTCGGCCAAGGTGTTTGGTGAGGCTAGGAACTGATTTTATTTAATGTGATGGTTTCAATATCTTCTTAATGAAAATTATATAGGAGAAAGGTTAAAAATTCAAGCTCATAAAGTGAAGAACAAAAATTCAAAGAGGCATTAAAAGCAATGTTTTCGAACCCGGACCGGACCAGGGAAACTGGTGAACCAGACCATAAACTGGTCTGGTCTAGTGACCGAACTGGTTCATCATTTTTTTATTTTTTTATTTATTTTTAAATTATTTTTTA
Organism: Inga oerstediana; assembly: GCA_963210345.1. Classification (NCBI taxonomy): domain Eukaryota; kingdom Viridiplantae; phylum Streptophyta; class Magnoliopsida; order Fabales; family Fabaceae; genus Inga; species Inga oerstediana. The sequence continues at coordinate 34,548,922 of OY723405.1, forward strand.
ATATTTTTTCTTATAAATTCATATTAATAAGCCTAAAATATTCAATTTCTCACCGGTTTAGTCCCGGTTTAACTCTGATCTGACCCACTGACCCTTGACCCAGTACCCCGACCGGTCCAGTGACCGGTCCAGGTTTCAGAACCTTGATTAAAAGTAATTTGGGATAAATGAAAGGCCCGACGTTTGGAATATCACTAGGTATAATATTGTGATTAAAAGTATATTGAGAAGGAAGGGCGTTTTCAAATGCCCTTAAGAATAAAATATATAAATATGTTTCTCCTAAGATGATCAACCACTTTCAATGAAAGTAGAGTTGTCTAAAGCTAGAAGATATTTAGAAGTGTTAGTTAAATTATTAATTATGAATGGTAAAGTATTAACCCACCCTTACATATACCTAAATAATAGGTTCTGACACTTTCCCAAACCCATCCATTGTCTTAGTTTATTTACTTCCTTGACTGATGGAATTCATTGCCAGCTTCCATTTGCTAAAGAAATTCAAGGGATTGCAAGCGCCAAAGCTTCCCTATCTACCATTCTTTTTTAATTTTTTTTTTTTATATATAAAGGGATTCAATGGCACTTGGTGTGCAAGCGCCAAAGCAACCCTTTGATTTAGGGAAGCAATGGCACTTACAACGCAAGGGTCATAGCTCCCTAATGCCTTATATAGCCCTTGCTAAGCAAGCACCATACAAGGTCTTATAAAAAATTTCATTAACTCGCCATTATCATCTTCTCACGCGCCTTCCAACTCTCCATTTCCCATAACTCGATTAGTCCACCATCTTGTATCCATTCGGTCCCCACTCTATTACCACCTTTCCTTATCCATTATTGTCCTCACTCCCTCCTCTCTTTCACGGTAGGAATTAGAAGTTTCCTTGGTCCCCCACTTTTTGTTTTTCTTGTCTCCTCATACACATTTCTTCAAAAAAATTTTGTCGCCACTTCCGTTGTAGTACAAAGCTTGGTCCCCCCACATATTTTTTTTTCTTTGTCTCAGCTTCCTACAAGAAGTTTCCTAGCTCATAAGTATTTTTTTATATAGAAGCTTAAGTACATACGTTATCTTCTTCTTCTTGTTTATTTTGTTAAAATCTGTCATGAATCTTATATGTGTGCTCATATTTTTTTAAGGTATTTATTTGAAGTTTCAATTATCTTCTTAAAGCTTGGTCTCCCACATTTTTTTTCTTTGCCTCAGCCTCCTACAGAAGTTCCCTAGCTTGTAAGTTTTTTTTTACATAAGCTTAAGTCATGTGTTTTCTTATTCCTTTGAAAATTTAGGTGCCTGAAGATTTCTCATCAATTTACAATAGTTGAGTGACTGAAAATTTCTTATGTGTCCTATTTACCAACCATTAAAGGAGTATTGAACTAGGCGGAGCGTTAAATTTCATTGAACTATGTAATATTTGTAAGATCTAATAACAAAATATCTCTTAACAAATTGTTTCTCATTGAGGATATCATAGCGAAGGAAGTATTTTAAGAAGTTTAAAAAAATGTCATTTATATAGGAGTTTGTAATGAAAAAGAAAAAAAAAATTCTATCAGATTCCAAAATTTCTCAATATTAATGCACAGTTAGAAGGAGCTGAAGGAAATGGGAGATCAATAATTCAATATCATATTATTCTTTGCAATCTATTCGAATCAATTAAATATTCTAAAGCATTATAATTAATAATTTTAAAACAAGATAAGTTATTTAAAACTTATTTGGACTTAAAGAAAGTGTTTAATACTTGGACAACTTCAAGTTTTAGGACATTATGCTGCCGATTTTTTTTAAATAAATAACAGAAGATAAAAGTAATTAGTAACTGCAAGGGCAAGCAACTAACCACTTTTAAAATATATTTAAGGTATATATAGATGGATCAAAAATGGATATCATATGATTGGTGCTCAAGGAAATATATAGATAAGGTGAAAGAGTTTAGTAGATTTGCAAGCGAGCATACAAATGATCCTAACAAAATCTTGTGTCTTTGCTTATCTTGTTGCTATAGAAAGTGGATTAATCCACTTGATTTGCTAGATCATTTAGTGTGTCATGGAATTGATCAATCATACACATGATGGATAAGGCATGTTGAGACAGATGATGCACCTAGTTATCAGGTGCATACCATGATTGATGCTTCGAATGAGTTTTACCTAAGCATGTGTAATGAGGATGATGGTCTTCAAGAAATGCTAAATGTGGTTGAAGGGGTGCTTCATAACTATCCTCAAGAATTTGAGAAGTTGAAAGGTGATGCAGAGAAACCATTATATGTCAGTAGTAATAAATACATAAGATTGCTAGCAGTGTTGAAATTGTACAACTTTAAAGCTTGCTATGGATTAAGTGATTCAGGTTTCACCATACTACTTGATCTTGTGCAAGATATACTCCCAAAAGAAAATGCACTTCCTAGCAAGACATACTAGGCAAAGCTAATACTTTGCTCTACAACTGACATGTGTTATAAGAAGATATATGCAAGCCCTAACAATTGCATATTATTTCAGAATCAGTATGCAAACATTAGAGAGGTGCCCTAAATGCAATGCATCTCGATATAAGACGAAGAAAGGGAAAAGTCCTTCAAAGGTCGTATGGTATTTTCCCATTATTCTGAGATTTAAGCGACTATACAGTAATACAGATATTGCTAAGCCGTTGATATGGCATATAGATTAAAGGATTCAAGACACGAACCTTAGGCACCCTACATATGCACCTCAATGGAAAAAGTTGATCATAACCACCCTGACTTCTCAAACGAAGTAAGGAACTTACACCTTGCACTTTCAACTGATGGAATCAATCCCCACGGGGTTCAGAGTAGCACATATGGTACATGGCCGATGATATTGATGATTTATAACCTTCCTCTGTACTTGATCATGAAACATAAGTTTATGATGTTGTCCATGTTAATTTTTAGGCCAAGGCAACCTGAGAATGATATAGATGTATACTTGGCTCCTTTAATTGATGACTTGAAGCTGCTTTGGGAAGAAGATATCAATGTGTATGATGGGACAAGGAAGAAAGTTTTACATTGAAAGCCATGTTGTTTGGCACAATAAATCATTTCCTTACTTATGGTAATTTGTTCGGATACAACGTCAAAGGATATTGTGCGTGCCTTATATGTGGAGATGACACTAATTCATTACGACTAGATCATTGTTACAAAAATGTCTACATAGGACATCGAAGATTCTTATCATCAAAACATCGTTGGAGGAAGTGGAAAAAGGCTTTTAATGATGAGTCAGAAGAAGGTAGCACATCAAAGATGTTGACCAGTGCTTAGGTTTTTGAGAAGGTCAAACACTTGGATAAGAATTTTGGCAAGCCTTTTGCAAAATAGATTTGGACAAGGGGCTAGAAGAAGAAGTCTATTTTCTTTGAACTTCCAAATTGAAAGTCCTTATATGTGAGATATTTTCTTGATGTAATGCATATAAAAAAAAATATTTGTGATAGTCTAATTGGCACGTTGCTCAATATATAAGGAAAAAGCAAGGATAGTGTGAATGTGAGGTTGGATTTGGTTAACTGGGGAATTAAAGAAGAGTTGGCACCAATTAAGCAGGGGCACCGTACTTATCGATCTACCTCTAGCGGCTTACACTATCGAGGAAAGAGAAAAAGTTGTTTTGTGAGTTTTTGGAAGGAATCAAAGTTCCAGAGGGCTATTCTTCAAATGTAAAGAACCTTGTATCAGTGAAAGAGTTCAAGCTAAAGAGCTTTAAATCTCATGACTATCATGTGCACATGGAAAATTTCACACCAATTGGTATACGGTCAAACTTAAGCAAAAAGTAAGGAATGCCATCACTAAACTTTGCATGTTCTTGTTCTTCAAGTTGATTTGCAGTAAAGTGGTTGATTCAACAAAGTTACAAGATTTGCAAAGGTTGATTGTTTGTACTCTGTGTGAACTTGAAATGTATTTCCTACCTTCATTTTTTGACATTATGGTCCATCTAATCATACATTTGGTGAAAGAGGTTCAATTGTGCGGTCTAATGTAGCTGAGATGGATATACTTGAATGAGCGATTTATGAAAATTTAAAAGGGTATGTGAAAAATAGATATCGACCAGAGGGTTGTATAGCTAAGTATTACATAGTTAAAGAAGCAAGTGACTTTTGTTCTAATTTTCTTTCAAATGTTGACCCTGTAGGGATCCCGAAGTCTCGTCATGATGGGCGAATATCAGGGAAAGAAATAAGTGGGAATGATGTAGTAAGGATATCAATGACTGAATGGGAGCAAGCTCACTTGTATGTGCTACATAACACTGATAAGGTTGAACCATATGTTGAAGAAAATAAGGATGCTCTTTGATTAGTACATGGTGATAGGAATGAAAATTTGATAATAAAAGTACACAACCAACATTTTCCAAATAGGTTAAAAGGCACATTAATGATAAGGTGGAGAGGAATCCTGATTCATTTTCTGAAAACTTAAGGTGGCTATCGAATAGACCGAGCTTAAATATATTATCTTATAATGGTTATGCAATCAACGGTTACACATTCTATACACAAGAACATGATACAAGGAGCATAATGCAGAATAGTGAAGTAACACTTGTTGCTGATTCTTGACATAGATCTAATACTAAAGACATACACCATATCTACACAACAATGTCATACTTTAGTGTCATTGAATGAATATGGGAGTTAGATTACACTATGTTGAGGGTCCTTGTCTTCATATGTAAGTGGATTAACAACAACAGTGGATTGCAGATAGATGAGTTAGGCTTTGTTTAAGTGAAGCTTTCTAACGCTTGGTATAAATATGATCCTTTCATTTTAGCATCACAAGCAGAACAAGTGTTTTTCATTCTGGATTTTGCTAAGAAGAATTGGTCCATTATACTTCTATTGAACACGAATCATCAAGAATAAGTTGATATAGAAAGTAATGAATATTTGAATATTCCTAAGGAATATCTCTCCTTTTAGATGTTGTGGTCAAAATATATTGATATAGATGAAGATGAAAATGAAGATGAACCCTTATACATGAGACATGATAATGAAGAGGGGACTTGGTTTTTAAATCAAACAAGAAAGAGAAAAAGATGATAATGAGTACTTTGATTTTTTGCCTTGTATGTTTTATTACATTCATTCATACTTTTCAACATAATTTACTTTCATTGCTATGATTGTCACTGTGTATGCTTTGATATTTTGTTTGGTTTATTTAACTTGTAGGAAAATGGATCCCCACACTAGAGATGAAGTTGTTCCTAGCAAACATGATGATCAAGTAGCATTTGAGGTCGACGTAGCCTGAGGTAGGACCATAATGTCCAAACTGATCAAACTAAGGAGTAAGGGCATTAGGTTAGAGCTTCAGTGGAATTAAAAGGGAAATCCAATTGGATCGAATGCTAACTCCTTAGTAATTACATTGGGACTACGGTCAGAGAAAGAGTCCCCATTACATTTTTAGATTGGAGACGGACAAAGAAAGATTATGTTGATATTATCTTGGGTTCAGTCAAGGTAAACATTATTTACTTTATTATTATGGTTGTTTTGTTTCATGAAATTATAATATAACAAATTATGTGTGTTTTTTCTTGCAGTCCTGCTTTATTATTGACAAAGATAAAGAGAAATTCATGTTGCAAAAATGCGGCAAACTTTTGAGAAATTTTTGATGCGATCTTGTGAAATTCTACTTGCAGGATGACAATGATATTATCAATTGTACACTGCTGGATTTGTACAATGGAATAATAACTCAAGAGCAGTGGAATAAGTTTGTGACCTCACATACTACTACGGAATTTGTGGTAATATAATATTAGCCTTTACGGACTACTTGTAATGTATTTATAATTAATATTTACTGATATAAATCATTTAGATCTAAACATGAAAGAAGTGAGCAAAATCAAGAAAATGTATCCAACATGCCATACTGGTACATAAAAGGATCGGTATCGTATGCAATATTGGAGCAACAATTAGTAAGAACTAATCATTATTTCATATGAATATAATTTTTATGACTAATTTTTAACTGCAACAAACTTTGATAAGCATATACAAGAATCAGATTCTGATTTCAGACATATACCAGGCATAATTTGTGGTTGGCCAGCAGCATGAACAAAAAAAGTGAATTTCCCAGTGAACAAGCCAAAAAAGTTGTGGAATATTTTGTAAGTAGTGGATTATATATATAATAAATATTTAGCTTTACTTAACTGGTTTTATTTTATAATAACTAATATTGTTATAATTCTTTTTGTGATAGCGCTCAATAAAGCAGGAGCAGCCATATTTGATGCATTATGTTGGTCGTGACAATTTGCTCACCAGAGTGCTTGGAGTTCTTGAGATGATGGTCATGTTCGGAGTACGAGTTTTACAGTCACCCAAACATCATACTTGGGACCCCAAAAGTGACCCAACAAAAATGACTTTCAACAACTAAAGGAGGAAATTTGTGACTACAAGCATAAAGTAGAACAATTTAACAATAATATGTGTTTGATGCAAGAGCAAAATGCATTATTGAAGGCTTAAATTGCCTCCTTACTACAGTCTAGGCTAGTACCAAGTTTAGTGTGTGACAGCATGAGTGTAAGGGATAGTTGCCCTTGTTAGATCCCATATGTTTTAATGATAACAAAGATTGGACTAATGATAAAAGAGGATATGATAACAAATGAATTTGAACAAAGTAAATAAATAGGAAAGCATTACTTGAAGTAAGCATTAGAGTAATAAAGAAGATCTAAGAGAAAAAGCAAAGGAAAAACCTCAGTGGCAGTCTTTGTCTATGTTTACTCGAGTGACTACTCGAGTAAGGAACATTGTTACTTGAGTAGGCACTCGAGTAATGTCAAAAGAAAATATTTTAGAAAGCATTGCCAAAATTTGGAAGTTGTTACTCGAGTAGCCACTCGAGTAATCTGCAAAGTTATATAGACCCTTACTCGAGTAACCACTCGAGTAACAAATGAGAAAAAGGCATTACTCGAGTAGCCACTTGGCCAAGAATTTGATACAATTACTCGAGTGACTAATCGAGTAATCTGTAGAGTTATTTGGAATTTACTCGAGGGGTCACTCGAGTAAGGTTTGAGGAAACAACATGGCCACTCGAGTAACCACTCAAGTAATTGGCTTACTGGAGGAAGCACCCGAGTAACTCACGAGGAAAAGACATGGTCAATCGAGTAGCTACTCAAGTAATCAGGTATTTCCAAGATTTATGATATATCTCACTCCATGTCTTACCCGAGTAATATCTTATGTAAAATGTTGAATTACTTACTGTCATATTTTTTATAAGTATACTCGAGGGACTACTTGAGTAACAAACATGATCACTCGAGTAGCCACTTGAGTAATAAAGTCCAGAAATCATTTTTTAATTGAATAATTATTGATTTGTTATCTATATGATTAACTTTTCATTGCACTAGTATTCTAAGCACATTTGCAGAGAAACAATGAAGAGATCATGCTAGAAGTGAAAAGTCAAATAAAAGTCCGAATGTTCACCTACCGCAAACGGATAGTTTTCAAAATTGAAGAATGGTAAACCGTTGCTGTGTGACTCTAACGAACATATTTGAATTGCTTCCAACGTATACTACAAATCATCTATATATATGGAGCATTCAAAGTGAAGAAAACAAGAACTAAGAACACACGAACATACACTGATCAACACACTCTTAGTGCTTTATTTTCTTATACTCATTCATTATACTTCAGTGATTATATATTTGCTCTGAGAGAGTTTTTCATTACAAACTGAATATTTGTTATTGAGACAACTTATGGTTATGGAACCTTGAGTTAGGGATTTGATTACAACGTGTAAGGGGGAGCAAGTGTCCAGGTGAAGGAACTTGCTGTGTACTGAGGTGCCAAGAACCCATGAATCTTGGAGAATATAGTGAAACTCTCAGAGACGCTCTGAGGACTGGACGTAGGTCAAAGTGGTTGTGGTCGAACCAGTATAACTCCTGGTGTACATTTCGGTGATATTTCTCTTTGCTCTCAACAACTTTAAATATTCTGTCAATTTTCTTATACATAACAAAATTTCTGGTATTACCCAATTCACCCCTCTTGGGTGAACGCTTGCACTAACATTTGGTATCAGAGCATAGGTCTCTTGTTAAGGTTTAACAGCCTAAGAAGGATCCAATGGCAAGCATGGGTGAAGGCATTCTTCCCGATGGAGCTTCTATCACAAGACCTTCGGGTTTCAATGGCGAACACTTCTCATTCTGAAAAGTGAAGTTTAAAGTCTTTGTAATGGCTACTGTATATGGGCTATGGGATGTGATTAAGAGTGAAACTATAAACCTAAAAAGATTGTAGATTCACAAAGAGTTCCCAAGACACCAGTAGAATATGGTGAGAATGACAAGAAACTCATTACACTCAACAGCAAAGCAATTGTAATGATTCAAAGTGCCTTGAGTCAAAATGAGTACTTCAGAATCTACACACTCCCAACAGCTAAAGAAATGTGGGAAGCCTTGGAAATAGCTCACGAAGGAACTTCAGGAATAAAAGAAAACTGGATCAATACTCTGGTTACTGAGTTTGATTTACTTTGAATGAAATCAGATGAGTCGATAGCTGGATTTGAACTTAGATATACTCACCTTGTTAATCAACTTGCAGTACTTCGAAAAGTCTATGATCAATATACCCAAGTATGAAAGATTTTAAATATTCTTTCTAAAGACTGGGAGGCAAAAGTCACTGCAATTGAGGAAACAAAAAGTGAATCAACGCGATCGGTTGCTTCTCTATTCGGAAGCCTTTCTGAATATGAAAGCAAATTAAAATTCAAACGAGAATTAGATGATATTGGTGACAAGAAGAAAAGAGGCCTAGCACTGAAAGCAAAAGAAGAAGAACAAGATGAAGATGAAGAGCTTGACGATGATGAAATGGGCCTAATCATAAAACGATTCAGAAAGTTTTACAAGAAAGGCCAAGGATTTAAAAACTTTCAGAAAAGGAGGAACAAGCAAAAAAGAACACATAATCTGCTATGAATGTGGAAAGCCAGAATATTTCAAATCAGAATGTTAATAACTGATTCAAAAGAATAAAGAAAAGAGAAAAGGCAAATTCTACAATAAGAAGAAAGCCTTTTTATCTGCCATGTGGGGAGATAGTTTTTCTGACGAAGAAAGAGATTAAGAGGAAGTAGCCAATATCTGTCTAGTTGCTCAAGAGGAAACAGAAGAAGAGGTAACTGATTCTGATCCTACCTATGATGAATTACTTTCTGAATATAATGCTTTACATTCTGAATTCATCAAAGTAGTTAAAGAACTAGTTGTTTTCAAAAAGAAAAACAAAGCTCTTGAAGTAGAACTTAAAGAGAATTTTAAAAAGGATTGTGAAAACTGTACTTCTTTGAAAAAGAAAAACACTGATTTTACTAAGTCTCTTGAAAAATTCACTAAAGGAAGTGAAATGCTAAATGTAATTTTAAAAGCTCAACGATTTGTGAATGATCAATCTGGAATTGGATATGATCCAAAATCAGACAGAAGGAAAGGAAGAAAGAAAGCTGGAGGTAAATCATACTTGAATTATTTTCAGCATTCTGTGTATACATCAAATCCTTTTGCACATTGTAATTATTGTAATAGAAAAGGTCATTATACTTCATCATGCATTCATAGGAAGAAAGGAAATATAGGAACCTATAAATGGGTACCTAAAGGTTCATATGTTCCGAAAATTTTTTGTACTAACCCAAAAGGACCCAAAAAGATGTGGGTACCTAAGACTTAATCGTATTTGATTGCAGATATGTCTTAAAGCATCCAAAAACAACAAATGGTACATAGACAGCGAATGCTCTAGACATATGACTGGTGATTTCAAAAGTTTTACCACATTGCAACCTAAGAAAGGTGGAAAGATAAAATTTGGAGGAAATCAATCCGAAAAAATAGCAGGAATTGGTGAAATCAAAAACGACAAAGGAATACAAGTTAAAGATGTATATTACGTTGAAGGCTTGTGTCATAATATGCTGAGTGTAAGTCAAAGTGCAGATAAAGACAACTGGATAATATTTGATTCAGAGGAATGTCTAATTGTCAACAAGAAAGACTTAGAACTCGATAAGAAAAATATCAAGGCCAAGCTTAGAGCTAAAAGGGAAGCTAACTGCTATACACTTGATATCAATATAATTAACTCTGAAAATTGTTTTTTGAGTAATGCCGATGAAAGTTGGTTAAGGCATAAGAGATTAGCTCATGTCAACATGCACCAACTAGGCAAACTACTCAAAAAGGATTTAGTTCTTGGATTACCCAAAGAAAGTTTTAAAAACAATTTGATTTGTGATGCATGTCAAAAGAGTAAATAAACTAAATCATCTTTCAAATCGAAAAATGAAATTACAACAAATCGACTACTTCAATTGATACATATGGATTTAGTTGGTCTAGCAAGAGTTAAAAGCCTTGGTGGTAACTTATATTCTTTGGTCATTGTTGATGATTTCTCTTGATTTACATGGACTATTTTTCTATCATCAAAGGATGAAACTCCTGTAGAATTCATTGTTTTTGTTAAGAAAGTGCAAAATGAGAAAGGTATGTCCATTGCAGGTATCAGGATAGATCATGGTGGAGAGTTTGAAAATCAAGCCTATGAAGAATATTGTGATACTAATGGCATAGATCACAACTTCTCTGCTCTAAGGACACCTCAACAAAATGGAGTCGTAGAACGTAAGAATAGAGTACTCACTGAAATGGCTAGAGCAATGCTCAATGAAAAGAACATGCCTCAAGTTTTTTTAGGCCGATGCAATGAGCACAACATACTATATTTCAAATAGAACCTACATTAGAACAAAACTTGGAAAGACACCATACGAGCTATACAAAGGAAGGAAGCCGAACCTTGCTCATTTACGCATCTTCGGTTGCAAGTGTTTCATTCATAATAATGGTAAAGATAACTTAGGAAAATTTGATTCTAGAAAAAATGAAGGAATTTTCCTAGGCTATTCTAACCAAAGTAAAGCATACAGAATTTTCAACAAAAGAACATGTGTTGTTGAAGAATCAATTCATGTTGTATTTGATGAATTTGAATCCTCTGACAAAACCATTGATGATGAGCAGGAAGTTCTTTTAAATCAAGAAAATGGTCAATCTATTTCTAAATCTCTTATTCTAAAAGTTGATCAAACCAAGGAAGAAGATCAGTCACTAGGACAACCTAAAGCCTTGAAATACAATAGGAGTTATCCCCTAGATTAAGTCATAGGAGATGTGAATGAAAGAGTCAAAACTAGAAATAGAATTTTCAATGAAGTTAGTTTTTCTACATTCATTTTTGAGATTGAACCTTCTAACATTGACGAAGCCCTATCAGACAATGATTGGGTTATAGCAATGCTAGAAGAACTAAACTAATTTGAAAGAAATCAAGTTTGGGAATTGGTACCTCAATCTAAGGATCATCCGATCATTAGCACTAAATGGGTATTCAAGAACAAACTTGATGAATCCATAATTATTGTCAGAAACAAGGCAAGATTGGTGGCCAAAGGCTATAATCAGGAAGAAGGAATTGATTAGGAGGAAATGTATGCTCCAGTGGCTAGATTGGAAGCTATACGAGTACTCTTAGCCTTTGCATGCATCAAAGGATTCAAACTTTATCAAATGGATGTAAAGAGTGCATTTTTAAATGGCTACATCATGGAAGAAGTATATGTAGATCAACCTCCATGTTTCGAAGATGTAACCAAACTTGACTATATTTTCAAACTCAAAAAGGCTTTGTATGGTTTAAAACAAGCTCTTAGAGCATGGTACGAAAGGCTCAGTAAATTTCTTATTGATCAAGGTTTTGTACGAGGAAAAGTTGATACAACACTTTTTACAAAATGAAAACGTGATGATATATTAATTGTGCAAATATATGTTGATGATATAGTTTTCGGTGCTACTAACGAAACTATGTGCAAAGAATTTTCTGAGATAATGCAGGGAGAGTTAGGGATTTCAATGATGGGAGAATTGAATTTCTTTCTCAGTTTACAAATCAAACAAAGAAAGAATGGAATTTTCATATTTCAAACAAAATATTTGAAAGAACTATTGAAGAAGTATGGATTGGATGAAGCAAATGGAACATACACACCTATGAGCTCAGCCACATTGCTTGATGTGAATGTCAAGGGAAAAGATTATAACATCACAAAATATAGAGGAATGATTGGAGCATTACTCTATCTCACTACAAGAAAGCCTGATATTCAATTTAGTATGGGCATGTGTGCAAGATATCAATCAGCACCAAAAGAGTCACATGCTGAAACCGTAAAACATATCTTTTGATATCTTGCTGACACGACAAAATTGGGTCTCTGGTATCCCAAAGGAAGAAGTGAATATATAGTTGCATACTTAGACTCTGATCATGGAGGATACAAGATAGACAGAAAGAGCACTAGTGGACAAGGCCAATTTCTTGGATGCTCACTTGTGTTATGGTTTAGCAAGAAACAAACTACAATGTCTCTTTCATCAACAGAAGCTGAGTATGTTGCAGTATCAAGTTGTTATGCACAAGTAATATGGCTAAAGCAACAACTCCAGGATCTTGGTATTTACTTGAAAGAGACACCAATATACTGTGACAACACTAGCACAATAAGCTTGGCAAATAATCATGTTCAACATTCCAGAACCAAGCATATTGATGTTAGACATCACTTCATCAGAGATCATGTCCACAAGAAAGATGTCAAAGTGATATTCATTCCAACTCATCTTCAACTAACTGATATCTTCACAAAACCTCTTGCAAAAGATCAATTTTTATGTATTAGACGAGAATTGGGAATGGTAAATCCCAATGAATTGTAAGTTATTTAGTGTTTACAAAATGTTAGATAATGCTATTCATTAATGTTTTGATGATTACTAACTTAAGCATCGGAGTTTCTAGCAACTTGTTTTTGCAGGATCATGATATTCTGTTTTGGAGTATGAAAAACAGAGATTAAAAGAGGATAACATTACTAGAGGGACAACTTCAAGTAAAGAGCATTACTGGAGTGACACCTTGAAGTAATGGATGAATTACTCGAGTAGCCACTCGAGTAATAAACTTGGAAATGTGCCACTGAAGCATTAATTTCAAATGAAATGACACAACGGTTGGAAATGAACAGTCAGAAGGTGAAAAGACAGATTACCCAAGGGAGGCCTCGAGTGAACTTCAACGTTACTCAAGTAAGGCCTCGAGTGAACCTGGGTATAGATCTCAAATTTACTGAGTTTCAACTAAAAGCTGTCCTAAAGAGCCATCAAATGATCGAGGGAATATTCATGGGTAATTACAATATTATTCATGCCAGGTACGCACTTGAATTCACTGCATTTTAAAATTTTTGGTATGATCACTCGAGTAGCTACTCGAGTGAAGCTGATGATCACTCGAGTAAGCCCTCAAGTGATGTCGGGCTTTAGGGTTATTTCAGTCGACACTCAGTCATTTCTCACAAAATCGCCTTGAGTGATTCTCCTAATGCTCTCATAAAAACTTTTCACAATCATTTTCCCTTCTCATTTCCATCAAAACCCATTTGTTTTTATCTTTTAAGAACTCCCAGATTACTCAGTAACCTCTGCCCTACATTCACGACTTACCATCCCTGTTTTTCAGAAATACTAATTTCTCTCAAATCAAAATGGTGAGGACTAAATCTCCTAATCTTAGCACTCCTTCTGAGTCACTTTGCAAGAAAAAATATGTGCAAGATGTACTACATTGACTACAAGGTTCTTCAAGAGGTATTGAAATTTGACTTGAGTCCCTATCTTGATTCCTATATGGCTTAGCTATCTGTTAAACTTCCATTTTGTACCAAAGTAGTGAGGCATTTTTACTGTAACCTTGAACCTATAAATGATCCCATTAGGAAGTTTATGGAAGAAGAAATGACTTCTAAGGTCAGAGGACAAAGAATTCTAATCTCACCTTCTAGAATCAATACCTGGTTAGGAATAGAAAACCCTCCTGATGATGATTATCCTAATTATGAATCAAACCTGTTGTTTTCTATCCTAAGACCTGGTGAGATAGTGGGACCCCTCAATTTCAATCCGAGTGATATGAGTGATTTTCATCGAGTCCTATAGTATATCTATTCTAGAGCCATGGTGAATAAATCCAATAACTTCACTTATTTCATTGAGAGGGACTTCAGAAAATTCGCCTAATTGATCCTCAACGAACAAAAGGATTTGGGAGAATATATCTTTACTGAGATCAAGAGATATAGGTATGAAGGAAAACCTACTACTCCAATGCCTTATCTTCAACTTATTTCCTTGTTCATCAAGAAGAATAAGATTTGGTACTTGGAGAGTATGGAGCCGATTGAGAGGATAGCACCAGTTAGGAGGAATCAAATTGGAAAATTGAACATTGAGATTCCTCTGAAGACTCCTTTAGAAGCAAGTCCCAAGAAGACAAAGAAGACTGACACAGCAACTAGTTGAAGGGATGACACACAGTCTTCTGCTCCAGCCAACACATCTTCTCCATCCTTCTTTGGTGCCGTAATGCAAACATTCATGGAGAACATTATGAAGATTTTTCATATTGACATTACGAATACCAATGCGGAGTTGGTAACCCATATGAATGAAAAGATGGGACAACATATGGAGAGGATGGATAAGAGGCAAGAAGAGTTGCTAGCTGAACAACATGCCCAAGGTGAGCTTCTGAGATCTGTTGCAGCTAGACTTGATGGTATGGCGTCTGGCTCTCCTATTCCTGGTCCTTCTGTTATTCCTGAGCCCATACCTGTCTCTGAACCTAGACCCTCTATACCTACTGAGCATAGACCTTCTGAGATTGGACCCAGTAATGTCTTGTTCTCTATGCCTGACCCTAACACATCTGAGCCAATCCACATCACCACTGATGATCCACCTTAGCCTGTTCAGCCAGAGTCCATTCTACTCCTATTGCCTCACCTACACACACTGAGGAGGTGCTTGAGTCTTCACCGGTTGCTACAGAGGAAGTAGAAATTACTTCTCTGGTACCTTACCCATCATCTCCGGTGAATCTTCCAGAGGATCTTCAGACACCCCCAGTGAATCTTCCTGGCCCTGAATCATCATCTTCAGATCCTTCAAGTTCATATGGTTCATATGAATCATTGGCATTTCCTGTCACCCCTATTTCAGCAGCCAAGCCACCTACTCCTCCTTATGATTGATTCCACCTTTGTGATGAAGACAAACAGGGGGAGAAGAACCTGAGTGATTTTGTGATGAATGGCTGAGTTGATGTATTGGGATTTGGGTGTATAGGGCTTTAGGGCGCTTTTATTTTTGAATTCTAAAGTTTTGGTTATGTAATGAATTCTTCTTTATGCAATTTGTTTCTTTATGCCATTAAAGTTAAATTTCATTGAAGTTATATTGCATTGTGGGACTAATGAGTTTTTGATTGTGTATGCAAGGTGAACAAGTAAATAAGAACAAAAACTTTGAAAAGATCTTTAATAAGCTATTTCAAAAGGGTTTTCAAGGTTAAATTGAACAAAAAATTCATATGAAAAGTATTTAAGAAGCATATGTTTGAAAACTCAAATTCAAAAACTTTATTCAAAATCACCAAGTTTTGTCAACATCAAAAAGGGGGAGAATGTTAGATCCCATATGTTTTGATGATAACAAATATTGAACTAATGATAAAAGAAGATATCATAACAAATGAATTTGAACAAAGTAAATAAATGGAAAAGCATTACTTGAAGTAAACACTAGAGTAATGAAGAAGATTTGAGAGAAAAAGCAAAGGAAAAACCTCAGTGGCAATCTTTGTCTATGTTTACTCGAGTGACTACTCGAGTAAGGAACATTGTTACTCAAGTAGGCACTCGAGTAATGTCAAAAGAAAATGTTTTCGAAAGCACTGCCAAAATTTGGAAGATGTTACACAAGTAGCCACTCGAGTAATCTGCAAAGTTATATAGACCCTTACTCGAGTAACCACTCGAGTAACAAATGAGAAAAATGCATTACTCGAGTAGTCACTCGAGTAACCAGGTCAAAAATCTTCCAGTAGCTCTAGGCCAAGAAATGCAACATATTACTGTAGTAGCCACTCGAGTAATCAGGTGAGAAAAAGACATTACTCGAGGGAGCACTCAAGTAATCTCCAGAGTTATTTGAAGCATTACTTGAGGGGTCACTCGAGTAATCAGGTAAACAAAGAACAAGGACTCTAGGCAAATAATTTGATGCAATTACTCGAGTGAGTAATCGAGTAATCTAGTAAAGTGTAAAAATCATAAAAATGTAAGGGCAATTTTGAAAATTGGGAAAAATTATCTTTCCTCTATCCATTAAGATGTCTAGAAGCTCAGAAAAATTAGGAAAAATTGTCAAAAATCAGAAAACAAAATTGAAAGAGGACAGAAGGTGATGGATAGTAAAAACTCGGGGGAAAATTTGCTGATTTCACTACCAAATCGCAGCTTTCGCCCAAAAAGTCTTTCAAAAATCTTCTTCTCCTCACCATAAGCTTCAATTTTATGGTTTTAGATTTTTGATTGGTGGAGTTTGGTGTCATCTACTCAGGGTAGGTATTGCCATAATCAAGAACTGATTGTAGAATCATGCTCAGGTAAGCGTAAACTTCGATTTGAGCCAAATATTATGATGTTTGAGTAATTATTCATGGAGTTGTGTTACTGCCCTGATTTTCTAACACAATGAAAATGAAGCTTAATGGTCTTATAATAATGAGAAATAGGTTAAAGAAGATTTGATGATGTTAGATTATAAGTTATGAAGCTTAATTTGCAAAATTGGATTCTTGGGAGAAGGGGTTCTATTCAGTATTGTATAGAATCTGGGGAAGAAGCTGGATTTTGATGTTTTTGAGAATTACATTGGATTTTACACAAAAAATTATGTGGAATCACATGTGGTTGTGATTTTTGGATGATTGTACATAATTCTAGAATTTTTGGAAGTTTGAGTTGTTACTGTCCAGATTCGTTTATGGAAAACAGTATTGTCGTAGCGTGTTTTTCAGTAATCAAACCTGATCCAAATTGCATGATATTTTACAGAATGACAGTAGACATCCTGGGCTTCAATTTTGATAGTAATATGAGTCGGCCATTTGGCCCAATGGATTGAAAGTTATGATTTTTAAAAGTTTGACCATGTTTCTGGAGTACAATCTGGAACAAGGGTTTTGGCGAATTTCTGGGAATACTATGGTTGTAATGGCCAGACTTGAGTATTTTTCCATAGAAATACACTTAAAGAGTTTCACTGAGGCTTTGGAATCAGTCAATTGGAAATTTCCTAGAATTAACTATGATTTTTCAAAGTTGACCGAAAATATACTAGTTTTCTGGAAAACTGTGAAATTGCATTGAGCAGAGTTGTATTGAGTAGAAATTGTTGAAACTGTGATAGATAACCAACAAACTGTAATTTAAAGGCAGTAATAGTACAAGTAATAACCATTTACTTGTTAACTTTAATTTTGTTAGGAATTGGAAATTTTCCCGAGCCGAAATCAAAGTTAGGACAATTGAGAAATTGAGAAAGGAAACAGGTAGTAACTCTATCTTTCATAAATTATGTGAATGTTTTATATATTTGTGTATGGTATCTTCTATGATATAATTGATGAACACTGTTTTGCCAAGTAGGGCAATTTGTGCGAGTAGGCACTTTTACCTGGTTGTTGAATAAGAATTCGACCAAGGTGTACTATAGTAGGAAAATAGCCCCAACTAATGTATATATGCCGTGATGTGGTTTGTGTTGTTAATATGTTGCATAACATAGAGCATGACATATTTAATTTTCACATATTATATGATTAATTGTATGTTACTACTGAGATTCTTTTGAATCTCACCCTTTTTAAAAATTAAAAATATTCTAGCTAAAGGTAGTGGCTCGAAGAATCAATCCATGGCTTCTGGTCAGTAGAGTTTCGGTGCATGTGGAGACTGTTGTTGGTTATCTACCTTGTGATTTAGTTTCTTTTAAACACTCTGTACATTTGTATATATATTTCAAACCCTACAGGGAATTTCCTATATTATAAAAAAGTACTTAATGTTAGAATGTTTTCGCTATTTCTATATGCCTTACGAAACTGTGCACTTATTACTCTGCGTAAATCAAAATGTTAAGGGGTTTGACATAAATTGTAAATTGCAAATTGCTATGGATTGTAAAATACAAATACCCAATAGGAAAGGAAACAATTAAGCCAAAATAAGGAGAGGAAAAAAAGAAGACTTGCTTCCAATGGCTCTTCCACTGGAAGTGCCATTGGAAGTTGCCTAGGGAACTGCCATAGGAAGTTAGCACTTCCTATGGCGCTTCCCCATGAAGGCGCCAAAGGAAGATATTTAAAAAATAATAATAATCAAGCTATGGCACTTCCATACATTTAAGAAGTGTTATAGCTTCTTTTTATGGCGCTAGAAGCTATGGCGCTTGAGAAGCACCATAGTGTTCTTTAAATTAAACATCATAGCTTATGTTTTTTTATAGTAGTGCAAATCAAGTTGAGCGAATCTATCCCCTCACAAATTTTCAACATCGTCTCAACTTTTCAAATCTTGTCTCTCTCAGACAATTCTCTATCAGGAAGTCTTCCATCAGACTTTGGATATGGCGTTCTAATCTACAAAGAGTTGTATTTATGGGGCAGCAAACTTTCCGGAAGAATCCCAAGTACTACGTACAATGCTTCTAACTTAACCATTCTAGACTTGGGGCGGAATAATTTTGAAGGGGTTTTACCAAGCACACTTGAGCGTTTGAGATACTTAGAAGGTCTTCGAGTACATGAAAATAATTTCACCATAATAGATTATTCCAATTCTGAAACTGATGACTTTTTTAGCTCGTTGTCAAATTGTAGACATTTGGAAACTCTTAGTCTCTCAATAAATCCATTTCATATGAAACTTCCCGAGTCCATTGGAAACTTGTCTGATTCTCTAGAGACACTAATGATAGACTTTAGAGGGATTAGTGGTAACATACCACCAGAAATTGGGAATCTATCTAACTTGGTTCAGCTATCTTCTGCTGGAAATGTTTTAAATGGACCAATTCCAACAACAATTAGAAACTTACAGGCTCTTCAGTATTTGAATGTTTTGGGCAATGAGCTAGACGGTTTTATTGTTGATGAGCTTCGTGACATAATAAGACTTGCATATTTATATCTACAAAGGAACAAATTTTCTGGAGCAATACCGTCTTGCATAGGAAATCTTATGTCCCTGCAAGAGCTTTACTTGAGCGCCAATAAGTTGATTTCAGACATAACTTCTTCCTTTTGGGATTTGGCTGGCATTTGAAAGTAGACCTAGCTTCCAACATATTAGTTGGAAATCTTTCATTCAAGATTGGGAACATGAAAGCTCTTACACAGTTAGACTTGTCAAGAAATCATATTTCAGGCATCATTCTGACAACCATAGGGAGCTTGCAAAATTTGCAAAATTTATCCTTAGCAAATAACAAATTGCAAGGGACAATTCCCGAATCACTTGTGAGTTTGCTAAGTTTAGAAGAGCTAGACCTTTCCCAAAATAATTTGTCTGGTGAGATTCCCCAATCTCTAGAGGCACTCACATTCCTTAAGTATGTCAACCTCCCTTATAACGAACTGCAAGGTGAGATTCCAAGTGGCGGGGTCTTTAGAAATTTTACGGCTGAATCTTTCTTGATGAACAAAGCACTTTGTGGTGAGCCAAAAATGCAAGTGCCTCCATGCAGAAAAGGACAAAGAAAAAGATCATCAATGGCAAAATTGATTTTGTTGAAATGCATACTACCCATCCTTTTGTCAACACTTTTGGTTGTTTCAGGCATTATCCTCTTTCAACAAAAACGAATGAAATCTAGGCATAGCATGAAACAAGATTTATGAACTTTAGGAATGTCAAAAAGGATTTCGTATTTGGAAATTTTGGATGCAACAAACAGATTTGATGACAGTAACTTACTTGGAAAGGGGAGTTTTGGTTCTGTGTTCAAAGGAAGGCTTTCAAGTGGAACAGTTGTTGCTTACAAAATATTCAATTTTGATTCAGAAGCATTGTCAAGGACCTTTGAAGTGGAATGTGACATAATGCCTAATGTTCGTCATCGCAATTTGGTGAAGATCAATAGTTGTTGTTCCAATGATGACTTCGAGTGTTTGATAATGGAGTTCATTCCCAATGGCGGTCTTGAAAAATGGTTATATTCTATAACAATTGTCTTGATTTTCTGCAAAGGTTAAATATAATGATAGATATTGCCTATGCTTTGGAATATCTCCATCATGGCTTGGCAACACGAATAGTCCGCTGTGATTTGAAGCCAGGTAACATTTTGTTGGATGATAACATAGTTGCTCATGTGAGTGACTTTGGCGTTGCAAAATTTCTAGACGAAGGGAAATCTAAGACTCATACAGAGACAATACCTACAATTGGCTATGTTGCACCGTATCATAAACGTTACTTCATTTTTTTCCTTTTGCAATTATATTTCAATATGCTTGCTCAACACAACTTGGATTCCCTCTGATGTTGTAACGTTGACAAAGATTAGCATGCATTTTTCACTTGATTATTTCTTTTAATTAGAAAACCCTCTTTATATGTAGTTAATTACTAGTTACTAGTACTATAATATATTATAGCTCATAAAGTTACACTAGATTATATAGATTTCCCTCACTCTTACTCTCCTAGTCTTATTTAACAAGGCAAAGAGAGATTTTTTTTTTTTAAATCAAATTTGCAAGTCATGTCATTAAATCTTTAACATGATCATATAATTTTACCATTCATTTATCATTGCATATAATTTATACTTTTGGGGTAGAGTACCGTATATTAAATAAGGGTAAAATTAGAAAGTTATTAAATTTTAATAGAACTAATGAAATTTTATATTTTTCTTGATTCAAATGAAACATACTATAAGTAACTAATAAATAGGGTCAGATGAGTATATAAAAAAACTCAAGTTTTTTTTAATTTCATGAGGGAGTATTTCAGATTATCAAAAAAAAGAGTTAAATTATTTTAATTAATTTATATTCGTATGTCAAATACTTTGCATTAAGAAAAATATAAATTTTGATCCCTGAACGTTTTCTCAATTATTGATTCAATTTTTAAACTTTAATTTAAAATATTTTAGTTCCTATAATTTCTTGACTAAGAGTCAATACTTATAATTTTTTGAGTCAAAAAAATAGCTTAATCTTTGTAATTTATTAGTGGCATTATTAGTTAGTTAGTATTATTGTAATTAGGTGTAATATTTATAATTAGTTAGTACTATATATCAGGTCCCCAGGTCTATTATATAAGGGGAAGATATTGTATTGCGTAAGTTGACTTCTCAACTGTTAATAATAATGAGATAGTTTGTTCAGGCTCTTTACATGATACCAGAGCCCACTATTTGATCTTGGGGTCCAATTTTTTTCTTCTACCGGGTCTACTGATAAAAAATTCAAGAACCCACAAACTGATCAGCAATTCAAGACCCACCATCTCCATTGATCTACACAAATCCACTTCATCCTTCATGTGATATGTGCACAGAATCCCAAGGCCATAGACTAATCCCCGATCATTCATGAAGCAACCTTGTTCTGGGCGAAGCTCCTGATTGAAACAGTCCTCTCTTGATCTCGCCACGATCTTTAATTGACCACCATGCTGGTGTTCATCCTCCTTGTCATTCCTTGTATCCTCACTGTGACCTTAAATCCACGTCGTGTTGGCGTTCGTCCACCTCGCTGTTCCCTGTAACCCCCTCTTTCGACCTCATCGTGGTCTTGAATAATTCTTCTAGTGTTCTTGAATTGGAGCTGTAACTACCATAGTGCCTTGCCGATCTCCTTTGTTACGTTCTTTCGTATATCTTCTTTGTACGTTGCAATTTGGTATATCATTAGAATCGCACCTTCACCATGTCCGGTGAAGCATGTAAGTTTGATCCTGCCAATCTTGGTTTCAATCATCCTCTGTTTCTTCATCTATCAGATACTTAGGTTTCTATGCTCGTTCGCTCTGTGCTTACTAGGCCTGATAATTACCCAACCTGGAGCTATGCTATGCTCATTGCAGTGGTTGGTAGAAACAAATATGGAATTGTTGATGGGACTTGCACTCATGACAGTCAAGAAAATGATCTGAAACCCATATGGGATTGATGTAATAATGTTGTCCTATCCTGGCTTACCAACTCAGTTAATAAATCACTCTCTGGAGGTATTACGTTTTCTGAAAATGCCTTATCAGTTTGGGAAGGCCTTAAGGAGCACTTTGACAAAAGCACTTTGACAAAATCTGACGACTCCAAAATATATCGTCTTCATCGCACCACACAGGGCTCACTCCCAGTTGCCACTTATTACTCCAAGCTTAAAGATATGTAGGAAGAGTTTGATAGCTTGGTAGTGTTGCCTTTATGTTAATGCTCAACCTCCAAAACTTACAGCAAAATTGTCCAAGAACAAAGCCTCTCTCAGTTTTAATGGGGCTAAATGACGGTTACCAGTAAGCCCATAGCCATATTTTGCTCCTATCATCATTGCCTTATGTGAACCAGGCATATTCTATTATTTCTCAGCATGAAACTCAGTGTACTCTTCACTCTATGTCTGTTGAATTATCCCCTGACAATGCTATCATGGTTGCTTCGACTGGGAGAAGTGACCGAGGTAGGGGAAGAGGAGCTCAAGGAAGAGGCAATATCCAACATGTTCGCACTCATTGCAACTGACGAGGGCACAAGAAGGATCAATGCTTGCATATAATTTGTTTCCAGGCCAATTGGAAGCCAAGACCCAAAAGGGAGCAACCAACTCATAGAAGTAACAATTTTGTACTGGATTCTACCATTAACTTATCAATGGTTGCAGCCAATCTTACTCCTCAACAATATGAGCAGCTCCTCAGAATGCTTGAGAAGGACTCACAAACTGCCAAGAAAGAGAACAAGGATGCTTCAAAAACTACAGTTGGTGTAGTGGGCACCACCTCAGGTTTGATTGATTCGGTTTGTTCTGCTCTTTTTTGGCTATTAGATTCTGGTGCTATCACACATGTAGTAAGTAGCTTGCATCACTTGAATACATATAATACCTATTATTGTAACTCTCGTCGTCATCAAGGCCATAATTAGTTTTTAAACACGTTTTATATTTGAATAAGAGATCAAGGGTGATTAAAAACTTTTTACAAAACCTGTACAATAAGATCTCCATTCATTTTGAAACAAAAACAATTCGCCTGTTCGGTTTGTCACATACACACTATAGAGTGCTAACGAAATTTCCGACATACACCCAGGAAAATATCATTAATCCAAGATTTTTACAAGGCATCATTGCCTATCTCAGTTTCCTATACTGGGGATTACACAAGAATACTATTCCAAGACCAACATATATTATATACAATTGTCCAAAATGATAACCAAAAACCAAAAGCCAAAAGCTAAGACTACCACCGGTGATCCTGCCGCTCTTATTCACTTGCTTGTCTGTCGAACCACTTGCCCTGTCTAAAATTTTTAATTAAAAAGAGTGAGATTCAAAAGAATCCCAGTAGTAACAGTTCATGTATATGATGCATAATTAAACAATTCATGTAAGCACATATCACAATGCACAATATCAATATTCAAAGCTGGGCTACCCGCCACAACTCCTAATTCATTAAAGGCTGAGTTAACCACCACGTCCCCTCATTCATTCAATGATAAATACAAACAAGCAATGTATTAAACATGATATAGGTTAAAGTGTCACTACCTTGTTCTTTCCGTTCTTGTTTAGGCGTATGCCTTCTACATTCCGTACAAATATCAAATTCTATAATCATAATTAATGATGACAGGTTATCACTTATCCCAATACTCAAATGACCTCAAAACACTTAGGTTTAGTTATCATTAAAGTCTCTTAAGTAGCTATGAAAGTCACTAACAATAGCCTAAAAGGATTGGAAAATGTTAGGTTAGAAGCCACTTTTTAAAATCACAAAATGCTGAAAATTTGGCTGCAGCCAAAAATAGCACAGAAAGTTTTTGGCTATAGCCAAGAAGTTTCTGGCTACGGCTAGAAGGTGATCCAAAGGTTCTTGGCTGCAGCCAAGAATCTTCTGGCTGCGGCCAAGAAAATTCTGCTTCTTGGCTGAACTTCCAAAAATTATAACTAATTCTAGAAAAATTGAAATGATGTGATCCCAAGCCCTAATTAAATATTCTTAAGTGCTCTTTATAGGAAAAATATAAATCACTACTGTCCATAACCACAAAAATACAGAATTAAACAAATGTCCACACTGCTCCAGAATTAAGTCCAGTTTTAACATCAAACTTTGGACAATCATAACTCCCAGCACACACATCGAAATGAAATCTATTATATATCCATTTTGAAGCTTGAAATGTGAACTATTAGACTAAAATGTTTCAGTATTTTTTGTCACCATTTACCCATTTAAAACGTCCATGCAAACTGACTGTCTGCACAGAGTTTTCACTAACCAAATCTTGCCACTTTTAAACCTAAGTTTCCAATGGTTCAAAATTCACATTCAACACTACTCCCACACAATTTTCCATAAGAAATCCAATGAAAACATTAAAACAACCAAATTCTCATTCCTTTAACATGTTCTGTTTTTGGCATATATTCAATACAAAATCAAAAATTGCAAACTTTACACTCGAGGTTCAATTCACTTCTATCTTTCCAAAACACAATATAAAGCACCATTTCCATGATCACAACTTGCCAAACTCACTAAGACCCTAATTTTCAAAAAATATGTCAAAAATCTCAGAAATTCAAGGCTCAACCAAATGCCACAAAACCAATATAGAAAGGTTCATCTTACCCACCTCAACAACTTTCCCAAACTTGGTTCTTGATTCAACAACCTCCCATTTTCCTCAAGCACAAAAACACCTCCTCTTGAGAATATAAAACCATAGGATGAAAGCTCTTAACAAGAGGAACAACTTTAAAGAAGGAGATTTTGGCATACAAGGTCAAGATCTCACCTAAAATTTGAGATTTTCTTTTCTCTTTCTTCTTCAACAATGGCGAAATGAGAGATGTAATACCCCAAAATGTGATTCAGGGTTAATGACTTCAAAAGTGAAGGAAATTAAGATTAAACCAACACTTTTGGAGGATATGATGAGAATAATGATTTGAATGTGTTATAGTTAGAGCCCAAACCCTGTATTTAAGTTCAATTATATATTAACATCTAAATTGAATAAAAATATAGGGGAGGGCGTGCAAATGGTATAAAGGAATGAGAAGAATGTGCTTAGTGGCGATCTAGTAAGTATTGTGATAATCCGGGGCAAAACAGTAAAGTTACCGACCATTGATCAGTTACAGAAGAGGAAGCTCATTGGTAACTCAAAGGTCAATGGTTGTGATTGATTGTTATGAGATTAAAAGGGGTGGAATCCCATGTGTTTGTACTCATGTGAACTCATGGAGGTGGAACAAGATATTGACAAGTGGCATAATGTGAGCCATGGATTGGGTCAAAGTGTCAAACTTCATTTTCCTCTCTCCTCTCCTCATTAGGTCGGCCAAGAGGGCCTTTGAACCCCAAAATCTGATCTCTCCTTCTTCATTTCATCTCTCTCCTTCATTATCCATGGACATTGAGATCAAGGGAGGAAAGAGAAAGGAAAAAGGTGAGTTTTGGCTTGGTAGATGACCTCTTTAGCTTTAATCATCTTCTATAATGTTGTTCAAAGTGATGAGAGCTTCATCTCTATGGTTTTAGATTTGTGAAAGAAGGTCTTTTGAGAACTTGAGGAATCTTGAAATTGGAGGAATCAAAGAATTGGTTTGAGAAAGAGGAAGAGGTAAATATTTGATGCCTTATGACCTAAGTTTTGTGTTCATTGATTGAGTTTTGTGAATTATGGATTTTTCCCTGATTTTGGTATAATTGTGAAATGGATGATTTAGTTTGTTTATTGAGGTTACAATGGTGCCATGTTGTGTTTTGGTATCATTGAAATTGGTTATGGATTTGAAATGGAAGAATTGCAATGTTGAGGTTTGAATTGTGAATTGTGAATTGTGAATTGTGTTGACATGTTGTGATTATTGTGAAAACATGTAATCACAACATGAGACCAGATGAATTGGATTTTGAAAGTCATTTGTGCAAAACCCTATCTCAAGGGTGGATTTGTAAAATGAGTTTTGATTATCTGTTGGTCTCTAATCCATTTTAATTAAGTATTTCGAATCATAATTACGGAGGGGGTTACATAGGGTCCCTACAAGAAGCCCACACATTAAAATTTTAGGCACTTCTTAACCATTATGGATGATTACTCATGTGGGGTTTGAATATTTCTTATGTCACATAAATCTGACATTGTCATGCATGTCAAAACCTTTTTAAACTATGTTTCCACTCAATACAAGGCTAATATTAAGGGTACGAAGTGATAATGGCTTAGAGTTTGTGAACTCTTCAGTCAAATCTTTATTTAATGATAAAGGGATATTACAATAGACTTCGTGCCCTTCACTCTCCAACAAAATGGGGTTGTTGAGGGGAAACATAGACATTTATTAGAAGTAGCTAGGTGTTTGATGTGCATGCAGACATTCCCACTAAATTTTGGGGGGAAAGTGTTAAAGTTATGGCTCATTTAATCAGTAGTACACCATCCAGAGTGCTGAATTACTTAACACCATATCAAATACTTCATGATACTGTACCTTCTTTAAATCATTTAAGAATATTTGGTTGTCCAGCAATTGCCACTCGATTGCATGATATCGATAAATTTTGTTCCCATGCTGACTCGTGTATTTATGGGATATCCCACTATTCAAAAACATTACATACTATATAATCTTTAAACTAATATGATGATGATTAGCCGACATGTCACTTTTGTAGAGGGAAAATTCCCTTTCAAGGAAGAGGAAAGGCCTAATTCAGGGGGAGCCCCTTCAAAACCTTCTGACCCTTTTGTATATGACTGTGAAAACCCTTCTGTAAGATAATAAATGGAGGGATAAAAGGGAGAGCCAAGAGATCTTTATCTTATGTATCCTCCATTCCCTCACAGAGGCGTTCTACATGAGACAGGAGGCCTCCAAGATGGCTCCAAGAGAATGAAATTCAAGATCTGCCAACTAGACAAACCAGCAATACACATAGGCAATGCGATGAGTCCTCAAATGGTCCACAAGATGCTGAGTAGAAGCCCTTATCTTATTTCCACATTTTTTAGAGCGCTTGCCTTTAGTTCGGTGGGTACACAGAAATAGCATAAAAATATTGATAAATAGTACATGATTATATTATAGGAGTCTCCTCGTAGGGTTTAAAAATATGTACAAATTTTGTCCAAAAATATCAAAATAAACTAACGATAACCAGTAGCTGCATCTTCTTCATCTAGAATCCTCAACCTTTAATATTTACCGTTTTGCCCTGGAGCCACTAGTTTCTGCTGGAACATTTTTAAGTATAGAAATGGGCTGAGATTTGAAATGAATCTCAGTAGTAATAGACAATTGATCATAGAAAATGTGATAATAAATATGCTAAATACCAGAAATTGCAACATTATAGTAACAAATAACTTAGTTCAATCATAAATGTATTTAGGGCCAATCACTGTTGCAACCCCTACATATTCCGTACCTTAATCCTCTGACCGAGCATATCAGTGTTCCCATAGGCATTGTATATCAGTGTACCCGTAGGCACAATGTATCCATGTATATTTCATAAGATAGCATACACAAAATGAATGAAAGATAGAGTTACTACCTGAATCCTTTTTCTGCTCTACCATCCAAAACCTTTGATTTGGCTCGGGCTATTACTAATTCCTATATATTAAAGTTAACAAATAACTAGTTATTACGTGTATACAGTCTTTAATCACAATTTGTTGGCTATCTATCACAGTTTCAGCAATTTGTGCACAATACAATTTTCCATAGTACAGTTTCACAATTTTCCAAAAAACTGGCAAATTTTCAGTCAACTTTGGAAAATCATAATTAATTCTCATAAATTCCAAATTAACTAGTTCCAAAGCCTATGTACATCTCCCTAAGTTTATTTTCATGGAAAAATACCCAAAGCTAGTCAATGTTATCACATGTTTCCCAAAAATTCGCCAAACTTCCCCTATTCTAGATTGCATTCCTGAATCAGGACACAACGTCAAAAATCCATATCTTTTAATGTACTTGTCCAAAAATCATGATCTAAATATCCAATTAAAGCACTAGATGTCTACTTTAATCCTACTTGATTTTATAATATTTGGACTAGGTTTGACGAATGAAATTCATTGTACAATCAAACTGCCTCTAGTGAAACAAATCAAACAATATGTCCTTTTAACTTCTAAAATTTCCAGATTTGTATACAAACATCCAAAAATCTTGAACTCATATATTCCTACAAAATTTTTCCATCTAAATCTAATGGAATAATCAAAAACATCAAAATCACAAGCTTTCAGCCCCTATCCAATTTGACTGAATAGAACCCTTTTTGCCAAAATCAACCAAAACAAAATTTTAATCACCAATCCAGTCTAATATCATCATATATGTAGATAAAACATCATGAAACCCTAAGAACCCCTTTAGTTCAAAAATTAGGGTAGCAAAGAAGACTCCACAAGACCCAACCAATCAATATAATATATAGATCAAAGTGGAGCTCTTGCTTATCTCTTTCACTTCCTTAGGCTCTTTCTTTGGTTCTTGAACTTTGGCTCTTACAAGATGACTCAAAACCCCTCCCCTTGAAATTCTAAAATCATAGAAATGAAGCTCTCATCAAGGGGAACAATGTTTATGAAGAGTATTTGAGCCATAGAAGTGATCTACAAGGTCAAATCTCAAGTAGAAACCCTTACCTTGAAGATGTCCTCTTTTCTCTTTCCTTGGAGCTAGCTTGGCCGACTTTTCAAAGTGAGAGAGAGAGTGTGAGATGGTCTAAAATTCCACTTCCCTTTATCCACTAATACTTGACCGAAATGGGCTAAGGAAAATGAAGAAAAATGTGTGGTCAAAATAATTCCACTTGCATAAGCTTTAGTCTCTTTAACCATGTATGATTTACTTAATCTAGTTGGACTTTTCCTTCTTTTTCCCTTTTGCTTTTGGATGAAATTGGGGGTCTTTGAGAAGGGATAATGATCTTGAAAATATCTCAATTCCACCTTGATAAGTAAAATATTTACACACTTATTTTTCCTTATATGATGATTTTGTGGATGATATTTGAGCCCAATTTAATGAATTTGGGTGTAATAAATAAATAAATAATGATTTTGACATAAAATATAATTTCTTGAAAAATACTAAATCAGACCCTTTTTCAGTTTTCAGGAAATATTTGGAGCTCTAGATGTTGGATTGGGACGTTCTTTATATGGATAAAAAGCTAAGAAGGAGCTCTACAACATTTATGTTGAGACCAAAACTCAGTTCTATCTCCAAATGTTTTGAATTTTGCTTGGAAGTTGAGAGTGGGAATCATCTACCATTCCACCAACAATTCCATCTATCACATTCCATCTACCACTTCATCTTCTTTTTCACCTATTACTTCATCTACCACATTCCATCTACCACTTCATCTTCTTTTTCATCTACCACTTCATCTACCATACTCTATTATTCCCTATATATAGCCATCTCCTCCCTCACATTTAACACACACCATTTCATATCCATTACTTTCCTCTCTTCTCCACATACATTATCTTAGAGTTAATTTTATGCATTGTATTTAATTCTTGCATGCCTTCTATATGGAAGGTTTAGGTAGTCCTCCTTTATGGATGGTTTAGGTTGCCACCTATATGGAAGGTTTTGCCTCCTATATGGAAGGCTAAATTTTTCCATTTTCATGCATCTTGTGGTTGTATTTTTATGTTTTAGAATTTAATAATTACGTTTATTGCAATGTTTATGAAGTTTTCAATTTATTTTATTTTTGTTTTTAATTTCATCGTGTGCTAAACTTTCATTTTTCTAGGATGATGACGTAGCTTACTAATGACGTATTGATTCTTAACTTATTAAATCTAGTTTGAATTTCTCCTTCATGATTAAGTTTAAATTATTATTCTTAATACTTTTGATTGATTGATTGGCCATCTTTTGAATGATTTCAATATGCATGTTGAGACCGAAAGGAGATGTATGTGTATAGATCCCATAATTAAAACCATAAGTTGCATATTAAATAGGAATATATTCATATGAGTTGTTTAGTCTTACTGGGTTCCATAAATCATAATGCATAATTAATTACTTAAATTCATATAGGAATATATTGGATTAGCAATTAATTATAGAATTGCTTGAACTTGGAAGAGTCTAGTAATTAAATTAGGGAGACTCGACTATCAATCATGTGGAATAATTTGGGCTAGAATGGATAAGTGGTTTAATCCGGAATTTGTTAATTGAAATATGACCCCTAGGACTTTTTCTCATAGTTATTTCATATCATTTGCATTCATATTTAATCATTTTTAATTTTGTAATCTCAATCACCAACTAAACGATCGACTAAATAGAGTTAAAATTACTCATTTTGGTATTTAGTGATTAATTCTCATGGAAACGATACTTTACTCACTTTTGTATTACTTGTTTACGACAGTGTATACTTACACTTTCTAATAGACCATTTACACTCGTAACACACCTCCATACATATAAATATTCAATTGTTATTTAAGCATATGTTTTACTTTTGATCTTTCAACTCATTTTCACTTCGCTACAATTTCTCTATTTTTTGCTTAAGGTGGTCCAAGTATTAAATTTCCCTCTTGCTTCTCTTGTTGAACGTCCAAGGCCATATGAAAAGAAGAAAATATTGGCTTTCAATTTTTATTTAGCCAAATGACCATTTTGCCTATACTTTTTTGTTATCACCTTGTTAATTTCACACCTTGCCTAAAAGCTTATGGAATTTTTATCAAATTTTAAAAATTCATATCTTTATTTATAGATGTCCAATTGATATAATTCCAAAGGCTATGTGACTCTTATTAAGTTTAGGTTTAAGGAAAAATATATTCCTTAGCCAACTAGTCGCACATCATTTCTAGAATTATCATTTATTGGACACTGTTACAAAATCCTACCAGTTTCACTAGGCTAACTTCAAAAATACATAACTCTTAGTGTACAAGTCCAAATAACTCATATGACCTATCAAATTAATGCTTGGAATGTCTACTTTTATTCTAAAAAATTTCACATTTATTGGGCATCATTTGTCATCCAAATCCACATGATAATCTCATTGCCTCGTAGGAAATTTCATTGGCAGCATTTTCCAATTCACCAAAATTCACCATTTATCCTATTTATTGAAATAAATATACACTAGATCTTTGGTGTATGAATTTTGGGATGTTACACTGAGCAATACGAGCACAATGATATGCAAGAGGCCGGTTTGGTTAATCAGGGAGTTATTCCTTTCCCTATTCAAAACTATTATACATGTAATAATTTGTTCTCTACTTATAAGCATTTTATGCATTGTGCTGATTTTATTGTTGAACCTAGGACGTTTGAAGAAGCAGCCATGGATAAAAAGTGGATAGAGGCTATAAAAGAAGAGATTAAAGCACTAGAATCCAATCATACCTGGGAAATTATAAACGTACCACCAAGGAAAAGACCTATCATATGTAAGTGGGTCTTTAAGATCAAGTATGACTCTAATAGGAAGTTGGTAAAGTACAAGGCATGCCTAGTGGCAAACGGTTATACTTAAACAGAGGGTGTAGATTATTATGAGACTTTTTCTCTTGTGGTTAAGTTGGTTACCATTAGGGTGGTTCTTTCCTTAGCTACAGTAAACAATTGGGAGCTTTATCAAATGGATGAACAAAATGTATTTTTACAAGGGGATCTTGATAAAAAGGTGTACATAAAGATCCCTCATAGTTTTAAGGACATAGGGAAGGACAAAGTGTGCAAGTTAACAATGTCATTGTATGGTTTAGAGCAAGCATCTAGGCAATAGAATGTTAAGCTGAGTCGTGCGCTAGTTAAAGGAGGTTTTAAGTAAAGCCTTCATGACTATTCACTCTTTGTGAAAAGAATAAATGGTCACATGATCATTGTGTTAGTATATATGGATGACTTGATCATCACAGAAAATTGTGTTGAGGGAATCAATGAGACTAAGAAGTATCTATATAGTCAATTCAAGATTAAGGATTTAGGGGCTGTAAAGTATTTTCTAAGATTAGAGATTGCTAGATCAAAGGAAGGAATAGTGTTGAATCAATAGAAATATGCGTTGGACTTAATCAATGATGTGTTGCTGAGTGTAGCCATACCGGCTGCAACACTTTTAAAGTGAAATTTGAAGTTAGTGGCCCATCCCCGTGTTGAAATAACAGAAATAGCATCATAAACAATGAAAGGGTAGAGGAAAAAGGAGTTGAAACCCAAGAAAGTTGATGACAAACTAAAGAATCCAGAAGTGTATCATAACTTGACCGGGAGATTATCTTATTTGACCATTACTAGACCTGATATTTGCTATTCTGTGCAGGTTCTAAGTCAGCTTCTAGTAGAGCCACGACAGTCACACATGGATGGTGTAATACCTCGAATTTTGAGATTTGAGGCTAGAGAATAAGCCTGAAATAAGTGGACTGCTAAGCCCAGTTTAGCAGGATCCCAAATCTCGGTTAAGGGTAAATGACTCCAAAAGTAGATGTGATTAGTGATAAATGAATAGTTTTGGAGTACGATATGAAAATGTGATTCATATGTGTTGTGAGCAGCGCCGAAACCCTATAATTAAGCTCAATTATGGATTAACATCTAAATTGACTTAAAATAGAGGGAGGGCGCATAATGTGGTGATATGAAATGATATGATATGTTTTGTGGTGATTTAGTGTGAATTGCCATAATCAAGGGCAAAACGGTAAAGTTAACGACCGATTAATCAGTTACCGAAGATGAAGCTCATTGGTAACTCAAAGATCTATGGTTGTGATTGATTGTTATGCGATTAAAAGGGTGGAATCCTATGTGTGTGAGTCCAAGTGTGCATGGAAGATGAAACAAGATCTTGGCACTTGGCACAATATGAGCCATGGATTGGGTCAAATGGTCAAAACTCATCCCTCTATCCTCTCTTTTCTTTTAGGTCGGCCTAAAGTCCATTTGGGAGCCAAAAATCAGATTTCATTCTCTCTCACCAAAGCTCCCATGGCCATCTAAGGTGCAAGGAAGAAAGAGAAAGTTATAAGTGAGCTTTTAACCTTGTTGACCTCTAATGCTGAAATATCCTTCTTTAATATTGTTCATAATGATGAGAGCTTTATTTCTAGGGTTTTAGATTTGTGAAAGAAGGTGTTTGAGAGCTTGAAGAATTTGGAAAGTGGAGGAATCAAAGAATTGGCCTTGGGAAGAAGAATAGGGGAGTATTTGATCCATTTTGACTTAAGTTTTGTGTTATTTGGTTGAGTATTGAGAATTTTGAAATTTGCCCTGATTTTGGTATAATTGTGAAATGGATGAATTGGATAGTGTATTGTGGTGCAATTGGTGTTTTGTTATGTGATATGATCATTAGAATTGGTTTGGAATATTAAATGGAAAGTTTAGAAAATCTGTCCCTTGAAACTCTGTTCTGGGCAGTTTATTTGTGTGGATGTTTTGAAAGACCAAATGGTGTCTACAAATTTTGAAACTTTCCAGTCCCAAAGTTCACATCCCAGTTTATGTGTGTTGGGAGTTATGGTTGTCCAAAATTTGGGATGGAAACTGGACTCTGTTTTGGAGCAGTGTTGAGTTTTGTGTAATTTTGGAATTGTGTGGTGATTTCTGGTAATAGTTCATATTTTTCCTATGAAGAGGACTTAAATAGATTTCATTTGGCTTTAGAATCACCTCATTTTGATTTTTTTAGAATTAGTTATGATTTTTGGAAGTTCAGCCAAGAAACATGATTTTCTTGGCTGAGGCCAGCAGATTCTAGACCATGGCCCAAATGTTTCTGACCTATTTTTGGCTGCGGCCAGTGGATTTGTGGGCCGCGGCCAACCTCCAAAAATGACATTTTGGACTTCTGAAGATGGTCTTTGGTCAAGTGTTTTCCTAAGCCTTTAGGCATATGTTTGGGCTTTGAGTAGCCACCTAAAGATTGTGAATGATAACCAACTTTAAGTGTTATGAAAGTGACAATATGGAATAGAGAATAACCCTATATCCTTGATTTGGTTATAGAGTTGGATATTCGCTTTGATTGTGAGTAGCTGGTGTTGGAGCACACGTGGAAAGAATAAAAGTAGGGAACTTACCTCTCCTGCATGCATTTGATATTTGTGTTTATGTATTAATGCATGTTATTGCTTTGCTTGATTATGTGTAACATATATGAATGATTGAAGCTCTGTTTCTATTTATGCTATGGCCATAAGTATGTTGTTTGAAACATTTAGCATGCAGATATATCATTGTGTGAGCAAGAGTATATGTAAGGCAAGCATGTCATGCATTAAACATTTATCTTACATACATATTGGTATTGTTTTCCTATTGAGATTCTCTCGAATCCCACCCTCCCCTACCAACAATTTTAGATAGGGTAGGTGGATCGAGGATGGAGCAAACAACCAAGGCCGACAAGGTCTCCTTCGAGACGATGTGTTGGTAGTTGATTATCATTGTAGTTGGGATAACTGTATATGTTTGGATGTATATATGGTTGTATAGGTTGGAATGTATATTTGGATATATGAATGTATTTTCGGATAAGTATTTGGTTATGTACTTGGAATGAGTATTGTGTAATTCTCATTTGGAAAATTGTAATGGGTGAACGTGTCCTGTGAATCATAGTGAAGATATGAACCCAGGAGTTGCAGGGATAATTATGTTGTTCACTCTGGTATATAATGAATGTGTTTATCTTTGCACAGTAATTGCATTCAAAATATGAACATGAGACCAGGTTAAAGTGTTTTTGAAAGCTATTTGTGAAAACTCTATCTTAAGGCTGGGGAATGAACTGAGTTTTGTTTATCCAATGGTCTCTAATTGATTTTAATCGCATATTTTAGATATAATTACAAAAGGAGTTACATATGGTGCGATGAGGGTGTTGCATTACTTAAAGGGCACACTAGGCTTAGGGATTTTTCTCTTATCCAATAATGAGATAAAGCTCAAATGCTACTGTGACTCAGATTGGGAAACATGTAGAGATAGCCAAAGATTAGTCATAGGGTATATAATTCAATGAAGAAAATCTTTAATATTTTGGAAGTGGAAGAAAAAAAGTACTGTGTCAACTTCTTCAGCTGAAGCTGAATATAGAGCCCCTGGACATGTAACTTCTGAGATAATATGGATTGTTGGCTTGTTAAAAGACTTGTATATGGTAAATGTCACGCCTGCAGAGGTATTTTGTCACAGTAGAGCAGCTATTCATATAGCCTGTAATCTGGTCTTTCACAAAAGGACCAAACATATTAAGATAGATTGTCACTTTGTGCGAGAAAAGTTCCAGCAAGGTTTGATAGACTTAAACCATGTGTTATATTCTAAACAATTGGCTGATGTATTGGCAAGAACTTTGGGAGTATATGCTCATGAATATTTGTTGTACAGGTTAGGGTACTTTTAATCTTTATAGCCCTAACTTGAGGGGTAATATTAGTGGCATTATTAGCTAGTTAGTATTATTGTAATTAGGTGTAATATTTGTAATTAGTTAGTATTGAAAATCAAGTCCCCAGGTCTATATAAAGGGAAGATATTGTACTATGTAAGTTGACTTCTCAATTGTTACACTACTATAAAATAGGGATTTAGTAGCATCCCTCTTGTGGCACTTTTGTAAAGAAGTGCCATAGATAATTGTTTTGTTTATAACAAAATTATTAATAAGCTATGGCGCTTACTATATAAGCGTCGTAGTAAGCGCCGTAGCTAGTGTTAAGCTTGTGTGGCACTTGCCTAAACAAGCGCCACACAAGACCTTTATTTTTGTAAAGAAAAAAAAAAATAAAGTGCCAACTATGGTATTTCCTTAGCCAAATGCCATAGCTAACCTTATTTTTTTTTAAAAAAAATAATTGCAGTGTTAGGACTTGTATGATGCTTGCTTGGTCTAGCGCAATACAAGGCCACACTTGAAATTGTAGGTGTGGTCAAGTGCCTTCCAAGGCTATTTACTACAACGCCTTAGAAGGCGCTTCTCAGGCAAGCACCTTCCAAGGACCTCCAAATGTTTTTGGTTTTTTGGAATTTAAGTAACATTGTATGAGATTTATTAATCAACACGAAGTTTGGCGTAAATTAAATTTATTGCTTGAATTTTAGAAATATAATATTTGAAAAACGAATGAAATATAATTGAAAATTTTTCATGAAAAATCCTAAAACAAGATAAATAGAGCTGAATTGTATCTTTTTTAAGGTGTCAAATTATTTCTTATGAAGGAATAGGTATAAAATTTAAAGGGAAAATTGTGAAAAAATCCCTCATTGGCAACTTATTTGCCAAATGGGACCTTTGTGTGCAGATTATCTTCCACGTGTGCAGAATATCTTTCCTGGTGTGTAGATGATTTTCCCTGTGTGCAAAATTCTTCCCTATATGTGTGCAAAAATATTCCCTATGTACACAAAAATCTTCCCTACATGTGCAGAAATCGTCCCTTCGTATGCAAAGATCTTCCCAGGTCCCACTAAGCAAATAAGTTGCCTATGAGGTCTTTTTTAGCAATTCTCCCAAATTTAAAAGCAATAAATAATTACTAATGTTGATTTAAGTTGAATAAAAACATGTTTTATGTAAATTAGGATTTATCATGTGATTAATGGAATAAGGAGAAATTTACTCAAAATAGGATTTAAATTTTAAGAACTTAATTTCAAGTCAAGATTTCCATAAACAATTTATTTCCTACTAAAATATTTTGGAAGATGATTTAAATTAGCAAGATGAAACAAACAAATAATAAACATATAAGGCCACACTTTTAATTGTCGGTGGGGTGGCCTTGGAAGGCACTTCCTTGGGAAAGTGCCTTTCAAAGCTATTTACTACAAGGCCTTGAAAGGCGCTTCCTATGCAAGCGCCTTCCAAGGCCTTGTAAGTAAATTAAATAATTCTCCCAATTTTTTTTTTTTTTGAATTTAAGTAACATTGTGTGAGATTTATTAATCAATACAAGGTTTGGAGTAAATTAAATTCATTATTTGAATTCTAGAAATAAATATTTGAAAAATGAATGAAATATAATTGAAAACTTGTAGGAAAAACCCTAAAACAATATCAATGGAGCTTAATTGAATTTTTTTAATGTATCAAATTATTTCTTATGAAGGAATAGGTACAAACCTTAAAAGCAGTAAATAATTACTAATATCGATTTGAGTTGAATAAAAACATTTTTTTATGAAAATTAGAATTTATCTTGGGATTATTGGAATCGACGTGCAAGTTGTATGTCGATGAATCTTTTAAACACACAGATGCTATGGGCATGGCCTACAACATCGATAATGATACACTGCATAATTCACTATTCTTCAAAAACGCACTCCGAGTAAGGGTTGACGTATGCACAAATGAATATGCCATCTTATTAATCCCTTCCCAGGATGAAAAACAATGGTGAAAGATTTTGTCAATGGTTATGTTGTATGGCCAATAGGTCTGATTTAGTCATTTCAAAAGGAAGTTAATTTACAATTCCTTCTACTTTTTCTATGCACTTCCATCTAAAACTACATGATTTAATTTCATGATTTTTATAGATTGCTGCTCGTTCTAAAGGAAAACAAATTGAAGGGCATAGGAAGAATTTAAACTGTTCAACAACCCAACTGAAGTCCCAACCCTCAACCAGCAACCAAAGTAATAAACAAATGGGCTCATATCGCCAAGAATTGGCCTCAATGGCACCAGATTTGATCTACCAAATAGGCTAGCCAATACCTTTCAATATCAACATCTATAATACAGATATAATTGATCATGTCGATGGTAGTATACTAAACGAAGTGCTTAGTCATGGATGGCTTAGTGCGATGGCCATTAACATATGGACTAGGTACTTTATCATCATCGTCTATCACTGTTATTATTATTCATCATTCAATTTTTTGATTTTAATGACATTGTTTGTTTTCTATAAAAGCACTTGTGCCACGATGTGTTACTGGGCACGGATAGGGTGCGTAAATTCTCATTTTTCAGCCCACACCTCCTTGGCCAGCATAGTGGGAGATTAGATTTGGAAACAAAATCTAATGATCTTAAAAATTACTTCATGCAAAGAGCAACCCCTAATAAGCTCTTTATTGTGTCATACAATCTGGGGTAAGTTATTTACAATAGTATTTTAATGAATGTTTTTTTATCCTTTCACTTTTACCATAATATGATTGTCACAGTAAAATTTTCAAAATATTTTAGGGCACATTGGATATTGATTATTACCCATCTAGTGGTAGCTAAAGTCCCTTGCGTTTTCTATTTAGATCCTTTAGGATCTGGTTATCCATAGAATTGTCTAGATATGATGATTATATTCAATAAGTGTATGGGTGTATGTGTATATATTTGTGTGTGTGATTATTGAATAACCAAAATTAATCAGTCACTACTTGTTTTGTTAGCGCATTGATTGCCTATAGAAGCCAGGTTGGATTGAGCTATTCTAAACGCAATGACACAGTCGATAGCTATGTCTGAAGGAAGATTATGGTACTTATATATGCATTTACTCAAATTTAGCTATTCAAAAATTGACTAAACTATTTTATTGTATTATTGCAGTGCCTATTAACCAAACAACAATAATTGTGGTTAGTATATTTTGAAATTCATGAAAGATGTAGTAACTCATTGCCAAAATTTTGTTCATGTGAAAGTAAGTTCCTTTACTTACAATTCATATTGTGTTTTAAATTTAATTAACAAGTGTCTAAGCTAATTAATTTTTAGTGATTTTAATTCTTTGTGTGCATGATTATTTATGTGGTATTATGAAGATCAACATTTTGCCAAGTTGACTAACCAACAAGTGGACGAAATCATTGATGAATGATGTAAATATATGGTCAGGCAATTAGCTAATATTTAGATATGTAGGTTGTTTGTTGCCTATTCTTGTGTTGTTTATTCACTTAAAATTAATTGCACATTACAATTGTTGTTATTAAATACACTTAGTAGAGATTTTATGAATTAATTTTTTGTTTCGAGTTATTTCATTTTGCTGTGGATTGTATTGTAAATTGTTGTGTATTTAGATTGTAAATACAGAGGGTCTCACTAAGAAAAAGAAACAATTATACAATTTTTTTTTAAAAAAAGATCTCCTATGGTGCTTCCCCAGGAAGTGCCCTAGGAAGTGTGTCACTTCCTATGGCACCTCCTGTGGAAGTGCCATAAGAGGTACCCCAACCTCCTATGGGAAGCACTATAGGAGGTCACCGCATGTCCTATGGCCTTCCCAAGGGAAGTGCCATAGGAAGCTATTTTTAAATAAAATAATCAGAAATAAGATATGGCACTTCCTTAGATTCAAAAAGCATCATAGGTTTCTTTAATAGCGCTGGAAGCTATGGCGCTTCTCAAGCACCATAGTATTCTTAAAAATAAGCACCGCATAATGTGCTTTTTGTAGTCGCGTTAATAATAATGAGATAGTTTGTTCAGGCTCTTTACATAATTCTTTGACTCAGTAAACCATATACACTGATAAAATTAAATTCTTATTTTGTAAGTTGTCTTGATGAGATAGTTGATTTTTACTTGGTGGAATAAAATCACTGTATGCAAAATATGGATCTGTTGGAATTGTTTCAACAAAAGTAGATGTGTACAGCTATGGAATAATACTAATGGAAGTATTGACAAGAAAAAGGCCAATAGAAGAAATGTTTGTGGATGGATTGAGCTTGAAGAGTTGGGTAAGTGAATCGATGTCCCTTCTTTATTAACTCAAGTCATAGATTCCAATTTAAATTGCTTGGCAAGGCGATGAGCAATATATTGGTAATATTTTGGCAACCATATCCTCTATTCTTGAATTGGCCTTGAATTGTTCCGCCAATTCCTCACAAAGGCATTGCAATATGTCACATGTTGTGATATCATTAAACAAGATCAAGGACATGTTTATGCAAATATGTCACTCAAAGAAATGTTGAAGCTATCTATTGAGGTCCGTCTCTCATTTCTATTTTCTATCCCATTTTAAAAATAGGAGAAAGAGTTATATGAACCACTAGAACATGGGAGTTCCAGAATAATCCCACAAAACAGCTTATTTCTTATGAATCCTTAGACCTTAGGGACTATTCCAGAATAATTTTGTGAAATGACACTATTGCCCTTTCTAAAATTAGTTGTCACTACTTTAGTAGTTATTTTCAGTTGGTAAGTTAAAATTGTTACTTATTAAATTGTTATTATCATTTTTTTTATTTTATCATATTTCAAATTAAGGGAATTTAGGTAATTTTACTGCAAAATTTAATCTTAAATTAACTCGCAAGAACTTCACAATGATTATGATATTTTGGAATCTGAATTGAGATTTCCATTCTTGGGGGTATATTTGTGTCTTTCTTCCTTTAGAAAATGCTGGATGGATGTAATACCTTGTGTGAAATGGAGATATATTTTTCCAAAAAAAAAATGAGGACAAATATATCTGTTGTTAATTTTATTAATATTTTTGGATGAGTTGTAATATATGGATTATGGGCCTTTTGATCACTGACATATATGTAGGAGCACATATTTTTAAGCTTTTCAAGAAGGTAGTGAAGTATTTATTGAGCCCATTCAGTATCACTTGATGCATACTTGTATTTGGTCTTTTTGGTTTGTTCTCAACAATACTATGGTAACGGTAATAATTACAGCTCATAAATTATTTGCATATTATAATTATTTTATCTTTATTTATAAAATTATAAATATTTATTAATTTTTTTAAAACCATATTTTCCTTTTTATCAAAATAGAAACATACCTTATATATATGTGTGCACGTGCGCGCTCAAACAGGCCGATCCTTCATGGGGTCAAGCTTGAAAATGTTAGAACTAAAAGTTAGCTTAGCCTAAAATCATGTTTTACTCAAAAGCCCGACCCTTCAGGGGTTTGGGCTTAAACAGGCTCTAAGGGTCTAGATGTCATTCAATTTGTCAATATCTTTTACCCTCTCTTTTTCTTGTTCATTTTAATCCTACCCTTAATTAATCATTTATTATTATGCACAAGTCACATATATGATCAAAAAGTTGGATTTATAAGCTTTCTAGCAATAAAATCTACGTCAAACATGGATGAGAAATGAAAAATAAAATTGATTTGTCAAATTTTCATGATTTTAGTAATACTAGTAACATTTTTTTTAACAAGAGGCACAGGAATCCGTTTGGTCTTAAAAAACCTTGTTCCTCTAAATGGCAGAAGTTGATGACTTTAGCTTCATGGACCTAACTTCACAGAGTAATCCAAGTACATATAGACTTCTAATATGTTGGATTGTGTTCGCTAACAAAGTGACAAAAATAAGAATATTTATTACAAAACTTGTAACTTTGGCGATTGTTTTGAAGACAAGTCTCACATTCACTAGTACGAAAGACAAACTACTATACAAGACTCCGATGCAATTCACATTTACGGGTTTGAGCTAAGTAACGCTAGCTAATAATTCTGAGTGTGGACATTAAGGTGATGGAACATGGCTCCGTCCCAGCCTGGTCGGTTTGTAGGACACAGATAGCTGGCCTGGCCATTCCAAGTGGAGAGCTGAGCCAGGTTCCTAAGCGAAGGCTCGAGTCCAATGGTTCGTAGACAAGATGGCACGCGTGAAGCTGATTCCTCTGAGCAGCAAAGGATGAAAGGATGCTGTTTCTCCAGCTCAGAATGCCCATTAAGCCTAGATGCATGAACCGATCACTTTTTCTGTTGGCCCTCAGCGATGCTCTGTTTCTGACCTCTGCCATTTTGGCTAATATAACAGAATAAGAGAGAGAGAGACAGAATGTGTTCCTGCTATTTGCAACACCATGTTGCTGAACTATATATATCAGAACGAAAGTAAATAACAATGAAACATGCAAGAAAGTTGAGGAGAAACAAACCAACAAAACTTGCATTTAATCTGGCAAGAGTATGCAAGTAAGGATTGTACTCTGTATCACCACTTGCAATGTTATGCCCAACACATCATTAATTGATACCTGAAAAATTGATGTTGGTATGAGAATATGCTAGCCTCAAGTGTTACATGTCTTGATATAGCAACCAATAAAATCAAAAGGCAAGCACTACTGGCTCTTGCACATTGAGCTGTTCTTCTAAGGTATCTAACATCAGCTTCCGATTGAATTTGTTGCTTCATCTTATCATCGTTGACATGAATATAATAGAGGACAGACTTTTCATAATACAGATCATTTGATAATTGATAGCTCTGCTATTTGAAAGAGTGCGTCACAAAGCCAAAAGATTCCAATCCAAGACTCAGATCTTCATATTTCTTCCATTATCGCGTTTGGTGGTTCTTATTTTAAAAACACGTGAAGGCCTTGTTGAGTGAGTATCAAACCATTACCTCAAAATCAAGTAACTGAGAGAAAAGCTTTGTAGCCGCTGCTTAATCCTTATAATACAAGTTTTCAAAGATCATTTGTTGATAGGAAGTTCTAGTAATAAAACCAATAGGTATCTAAGAAAATTAACTAAAAGAGAGAAAACCAATAATTAATTGACTGAACTCCATTATGAGTGGGCTTGGCATTGGTATTACCAACGTAATTAAACCCGGTCACTGAACAGGTCGAGGCACTAGATCAAGGGTTAATGAGTTAAACTGGAGTCAAACCGAAGCTAACCTAGGACAAAACCAGTAAAAATGTGAAGATTTCAAGGTTATTAATATAAAATTATAAAGAAAATAAACAAATTGATTTTCTTTTTGAAACAAAACAAAGCAAACCGTTTTGACTCCCGGACCAGACATGTTTATTGACCTGTTCGCCAGTTTCTGGGATCAAGCTGGCTGGTCCGGTCTAGGTTTCAGAACCTGGGGTATCAACCATTTTGTTGCTTGGTAAGAGGGACTAAGAATAATAAGGGATTGGGAGTACCACGAAAGTGGGATTGCTGCAGAGCCACCCATCCTTAGTATTGACAAAGTTATATTGGGATTAAAAAATTGACATGAAATTGTCCCGATTTATAATAAATTTAGCACAGAGCTATCCCTCCAAAATTCTACCTAGGTTTAAATTTACTCTCTTCTGTAATATCCTGAATTTTGGGCTTACAAACTTGAGGATAAGCTTAAGTCAAGAAAACTACTAAGCCTAATTTGGTAAGAGTTCTATGGATAAAATGAGTTTAATAGGCACATATTTGATGCATTTTTGAAGAAATAGACATATGGGACTAATTAGTGGGATAAAATATGTCAGTGTAAGTGTGCACATGGCATTTCTAGGGCAGACACAAACATCCTACGTTTTTAGAAAAGACACGGGTATGAAACGCCATTTGCAGAGGAATGCACAAGCTAGGTGCCTTTGTGGATCCCACCTAGACACTCAGGCTCATACTTGACAATCCCCTAAGACAGGTGGCACCGTCTGGAGCATACACCGCAAAAGTAGCTTTATTAAAATAACTTTATTAGCCAATCACGTTGTGACAATGATAAAACTACTTTATGCCTAGCCAATCATGCGATGACACCTCTTAAAGACACAATTGACACATGCTAAATTGTTGGAACAATTCATCGATCCCCAGTCTAGCCACACGTCTGACTTTCCCCAACACTATGCCGGAAACCGGATGAATTCATTTGATTCCCTCTTCATTGACAAATGAATTTGTCCAACCATGAGAGAAGAGAAAAGAATACAGATTATAGAAGGTATATTGAATAACCTATAGTGTAAAGTAAGAACATCTGGTACATATGATTGCTGGATACTAGGTAATTTCCAAAAAGAGCACTGGACACTCTGGATTTTTTTTAAGCTTTTGCCGCATGTTATAAAGACCATTCAGCACATCCAAGGGACATCAAAAACGTGCAGCCATCATAAAAATCAAGAAAAGTTTGGAAAAAAAGAAAGAGGAGAGAAGTTCTTCTTGTTCTTCGCGTTCTTCGTCGATTCGAAGCTAAAAATGTCTTTTTCAGCTCCCAAAGCCTTCACTAATCTAATTCTACTCATTGAGAGCAATGTTTCTACGGTTTTGAATTTTTGATCATAGGTGTTTAGTGACATCTTTCCAGTGGAA
Organism: Inga oerstediana; assembly: GCA_963210345.1. Lineage (NCBI taxonomy): Eukaryota > Viridiplantae > Streptophyta > Magnoliopsida > Fabales > Fabaceae > Inga > Inga oerstediana. Next base: position 34,593,408 of record OY723405.1, read on the forward strand.
GTACTATCAAAATCTAGAACTGATTGGATAAACGCATAGAGGTAATCGTAAGCTTCAATTTGAGCATAATCTCTTGTTATTTTGATGAGTAATATTGAAGTTGTAGACCCCTTAAGGTTTCAGCTAAGGTGCTAAAATTGAGCTCTAACAGCTGATTGATGATGAAGATGTTGTTAATTAAGGGTTTATGGTGGTAAATTACATTTTTAGAGGTTAAAAGTTCCAAGAACACAATTTGTATTTTAGGGGTTAGATTTGGTCAAACCTGATTCATGGTGTTGGAGCTTGAATTTCATGGATTTGATGATTCCATTGTGTTTAGAACTAAAAATTGTTTGGAAAATCATGTGATTATGATTTTTAGTTGATTGAATAGAAAACCTTGAATTTTGGAAGATGATGAATAGTGTTGTCATATTCGTTTTTCCAGAAACAGATTTGTTCTAGAGTGTTTTTGACTAGCCAAACCTGGTCCAAACTTTATGAAATTTTATAGAATGAAAGTAGACATCCTAGGCTTTAATATGATAGGTAATATAAGCCATTTGGATCAGTGGATTGAAAGATATGATTTTTCAAAATTTGACCATGAATCTAGAATAAATTCTGTAGTAGACTGGGTTTGAAGAATTTTCTGAAATTTTGTGATTATAATTGGTGTTCTGTGATATTTTTCCTTAAAAAAGGACAGAAATAGATTTACACAGAAACTGGAACCACTTAATTTCAAATTTTCTAAATTTAGTTATGAATTTTCAAAGTTTGATGAAAATTTTGCCAGCTTTTAGCAAATGTGCGAAATTAAAAGAAAAGGTAATAACATAATGTAAATTACCTTGAACTCTAAGAGTAAAGATAACCAACAAAATGAGTTTCGAATAATACATGAATGAGTAATAACTCATTTCTTGTAAATTTTGAATTTTAGGATAGGACAATTTGCCCCAGCTGGAACAGGGCTTAAAACAATAAAAAAGAGGATTTAAGGTAGTAACTCTATCTCTCATATAGTTTGTGAATGTTTATATACTTTATGTATGTCATCTTCTATAATATAAATAATGAACATACACTATCTAACTGTGGTGCAGGAAAATCACAAGTACCGTCCGATGGGAAAATCACTAATAGCATGCCGCCCAGTAGAGACCCAGTTATGATACACAATGCCAAGGGGCACATTACATAATTGTGGTCTAGGACCTAGTTGAGATACACGAACAAATAGTGGTTCAAATAGTGGGTTGGCCCTGAATTATGCGCACATACCAATTTATTGTGTTATTATTATGTTGCATTATATGGTGCATGTCATATCTACTTATTGCAATTTATATGACTGATTGCATGTTGCTACTGAGATTCATTTGAATCTCACTCTTTTTCAATATTTAAAAATATTTCAGTAGAAGGTAGCGGGTTTAAGGGCAAAACCGTAAATACTGGTGGTTGAGGGTTTCAGTTCAAGCAAGAGTTGCTGTTTGTTATTATCACTAGAGGAAAAATCAGTTTTAAGACCAGTTAAAAATGACATTTTAGACCGGTTTTAGATCCGATCTTGATAGAGTCGGTCTTAAAAGTTTGCTACTTTTTAGACTGGTTAAGAAACCGGTATTAAAAATCACTTTTTTAGACCGGTTTCTCAAAGACCAGGTCTTAAAAGTTCAGACTTTTTAGATCGGTTGTTTAAAAACCAGTCTAAAAAATTCGTTTCAAGACTTTTAAGATCGGTTCTTAAAATAATCGGTCTAAAAAGTACTTTTACAACCGGTTATTCTGAAAACCGGTCTTAAAAGTACTTTTAAGAACGGTTATTTTAAGAACTGGTCTTAAAAGTGATATTTTTAAAATAAATAAATAAATAAGGCTTTTTTTTGGATTGGAAGGATTTTAAAATCATCTCAATCCAAAAAAAAGTGCCCTATTTTTTTACTATCATATAATTTTAAGTAAGCTATGACAACCGTAATTAAATAATGAAAAAATAACAACTCATAAGATAAAAAATTGACAATAATTAAGGCCACAACTTGCCTGAAGGTAGCTGCAGCAGTACTGTAAAACAATTGCAAAAAAAAACATGTATAGACACAAAAGATATTAGTATCTCAAAGAATGCAAGGCAACTGATGAAGAATGCCATATTAATAGACAAATGGTTACACTAAGAAAAGTTAGTTTATGCTCAATATAATATTATCTTACTTCCGCACACTATCAGAAAATTGAGGTTTTCAAGAAGCTTAAGACAGATACCAAGAGCTTGGGCCATTGTATCCTGAAATTAATAAGATGCCAAGGATAATATGTTTCTCATAAAACATAATAGTAAGTTGGAAACTGGAATTCCCTTGGCCTGAAATGTAAGCAAAGCATACTTGTAACAACGAGATCATAGACATTCGAAGTGATGGAACCGGATGAAACTAGAATTCTCTTGGCCTCCACGATAAGGTACCACAAGATTAAACCCACCAATAGAAAAACGAGGTGGCCGAAAAAATCCAACTTCACAAATGTCATGTCAGCGGTAGAGCTTAGACGAAAGCAAATCAGGCCATTTATGGCTGACACACCTCCCATAAATTTTCAGATCTTGCGCTGATTTATAATATCTCTTATTTTGTTCTTTTCCAGGTATCACCAACAGCCTAAAGTAAACGAAACGGGAAAAGAAAACAGAAAGGCTAGGCACAGCTGAAGCATAACAGAGAATCAAAAATGAGAAAAAGAAAGATTAAATGCATTTGATTCCTCACAAAATGATGATTTAAATTCCAAAAGTAGATCGTATAGCCTAGATTCTAGTAAGATTTGGAAGAAGAAAAAATAAATCATCTAAGAGACAAGCTAACCTCAACCAAATGCATCTCCCACACTGCCCAGAAATCTCCACAGCCGCAAGAAGATGGTAACACTCGATGTGGTTTTGGGATTCACGCGGTCATTTTTGGCGTGGATGCATGAGGAACAGAGGAGATCGGAGGAAGGAGGAGGAGTGGGAGAGGCGGCGGAGAGAGGGGCGAGGAGGAGTTCAAGTGAGAAATCATGACAAGAAGAGAAGCAAGGTTCAAGGTTCAGATTGCTAGGGCGGGATTCAACCATTTTTACGCGGTTGGTGGTAGATTTGGGAAACCTTTTAAACTAGTTGTGAATCATAACCGGTCTTAAAATTAAAAAAAAAATTTAGACCAGTTTAAAATATTTCATCTTTAAGATCAGTTATTAGTGAAAACCGGTCTAAAAACTTTTAGAATTTTTTTAAAATCTTTTTAGACCGGTTGTCTGAATAACCGGTCTAAAAACTTACAAATTTTTTTATTTTTAAAATTTTTTATCTTTTTAGACCGGTTATTTTGATAATCGATCTAAATGATTTATTTTAGACCGTATATCTTAAGAACCAGTCTTACAGGTTCTTTATAATTAAAAAATTGCCACCACCAATCTTTTTTAGACCATATCCGTTATAACCGGTCTAAATGTGGCGGTCTAAAAAGGCAATTTCTAGGAAATAGTTTCTTTTGCATTTCGCATTAACCATATTTTTATATTTTTTTGGGGCTGAAATACATTAATATTACTTTAAAATGGGAAATCGAATCCTTGTAAAAAATGTAGGTTAAACATGACAAGATACTTAAAATGATTTTATGCACTCTTAAGATTGTTCATGTTTTTGTGCCCATTGTTCCTTGTTAATGTTGTTCCCTCACAGGAGATTGGTGAACAAATTCTTTATAGGAACATGACTAAAATTAGTGTGAGAAATATAATTTTTTAATGGACGAAATTTATTTTTAAAATATTTGAATATAATAAGAGTACAAAAATATATCATGAGTAATTTTTTTTAAAAATACACTATTCTTCTTAAACATAAGTACTTCAATTTACAGTTTATTACAGTACATAGATACAGTTTTTTTTTTTTTTTTTACAAATTTACAATGGCCACACCAAAATATTTTATATTGCGGAAGAATAGTGGTTAAATCTTGATAGTAAATTAAGAACATGATGAATGACATATATATTTAAGTTTTAAATATCTTCTCTCAGGATGATAATTATAAGCAAGCACTCATTCCAGTCCTTAATATAATATATATTTACCTAATTTGATTAGATTAAGAAAGTGATATGAAACACTTACTAACAAACTAATTTAATAGAAAACATAGGTGATTTAGTCAGAAAAATAGATAGAGACAAATGACGAATAGGGAGAACAGAACACGAACGCCCCCGGTGGGGGGACTAAGAGAGAGGAGGGGCAAAATGATTAGTACTGAGGGAGGAGAGAACAAAACCAGGGGAGGGAGAGATTCACATGAGGGGGAGAGATAGAGAGAGAGAGTTCACAAAGCTAACAATAATTTCAATTCATCGAGTCTTTCTTACATATCCTTCCTAACTTCTATATATAAACTTAAAAGCAAAATCATTTCTTTCCATAAGGGTTTTCTTTCAAAATATTTAATTCTATACTTCATCAGTAAGTTATTAAGTTAGTTAACATTAAATGTTGTTTTGAACAACACATTCATCTTCTTTAATTACTTAATTCCCTCTCTTTCTTTATCATTGTTATGCTTTTCCAGCCTACTACGCCGGGTGAGCCTAGTGGCTTGAACCTTCAACTTTTTCCTTTTGACCCCTTAACGATGCTCTGTTTTTGACCTCTGCCATTTTGGGAGGCATAACAATTGTAAACTCATTCATCTTAAAGGGAATACTGAAACATAAATCAGATTGAAAGTGAATAACAATTAAACATGCTCATCACATCTTTCTAACAAATCATACTCAGTTTCATACTTTATATGGCAAAATTTTGTATTCAATTAGTGCAGTTTTAACGACAGCGAAGACTTGCCTAGAAACTCAATTCACCAGCCAAAGATTAATGGAAATATATCAACAAAAAAAAAAAGAACCATATGCAAAATTACAATTTCATTTGGCAACCTATCGTTGTTCCCGTCAGCAGATCCTGAAAAATACAGTGAGTAGCAAAGAAGTTGACTTGATAACATTCATCATGAGCTAATTTGCTTACAGATAGTAAGTTACACTTCAACTTTGGAACATGTAATACGGAGTGAAGAGTAAGTGTAGCTGAGATTTTGATGGAACTGATTCCAATTACAACAGACTCAGAGTCATTAGCAATCCGCACGGTCACTCCCTTGGTGATAGGAGTATAGGATGAGAAGAGAGCCTTAGTGTCAGTTATATAATCCGAGGCACCTGAGTCTATAATCCAACTATTTCATGTACATAGTTCTTTTATTACAAACAAGGCTTGAAAGAAATTACCTCTCCTGACTACTATGGCATTAGGCTTTGTCGTAGTCTGTAGTGTGGCTAATATTTTCATGATTTTGTGCAGTTGGTCACTTTCGAATGATTCCTTGGAAGCTTTAGTCACGTAACCTCTTTCTTTTCTTGTTTTATGCTTCCGGTCAATAGGTTTACCATGGAAGTCCCAGCAAGTGCCCTTTGTATGCCCCTATTTCTTACAATGATCACAGAATGAACAGCCTTTAGAACCTCTTTGTTCGGTGAATCGAACAGTAGAAATATCATGAGAACCAGAACGAGGCACAGAGGAAGAGGCATCTAAAATGGTAAACATAGTGACTGAAAAAAATTGAAAAAATGGTTCTTCAAATTCAGAAATACCAGTTTAGTCCTTAGAATTTTCAAAATGACACGTTGGTCCTCCGAATATGGAAAATGACAGTTTGATGCTCCAAATTTGAAAAAATGACAATTTAGTCCTCCTGAATTAAATAATTGAGGAGTTAGAATCGGTTAAACTTAACACTCAATTCCTTTTCTACTTTTCTCCTCCTTTTCGGCCTATCTTCATTTCTGCGTGAGCCCGAGATTGCCATCCTAAGAGCCGAAGATTGCAAAAAAGTAGCCGGAGAGTGCAAGGTTCGAGGTGATGATCGAGCTCTGCTTCTGGTCTCGACAGAGAAGAGAATACGACAGTGATCAGTGGAGTTGGAGGTCGACGGTGGTTGCTGAATCGGACTTCAAGGAGGTGGACGGCGGAAGAATATCGCCAGGAATGGAGAACAAAGTTGACAGCGTGGTGGTGGCTCCCTAGAGAGAGTGAAGGTCACTGCAGAACGAGCCTAAAATTCCGTTCTTCTTAAGCCTGAGTTATGAGCTTTGACAACCGGAAGAGGTCAAAGGTCAGATAAGCACAGCGATGGCGGTGCTGGCGCTGGCACCAGAGGCACCACTGGAGGCAGCAGGTGCGTTTACGAGTCCAGCAAGTGAGTGATTAAGAGTCTGGCAGGAGACGGGGGCGTTGGGACACGCCGACAACACCAGAGACAGAGACGAGAGAAGGGGGCGCTAGGACACGCCACGCACCGACAATATCAAAGACAGAGTCACCGATTCTGGTTCTGATATTGTAGAACACAAAGGTGAGTGTTGTAGATTCAGTCGGTTATTTTCTTCTCTAATGCTCTGATACCATGAAGAGAATTGAAGACTGAATTGATTATATTGAAATGAGATGATTTACATGGTATTTATAGGAAAAAATATAGACAAAGTAAGAGTGATTAACGAAAGAGACAGAGAGATAAATGCAAAGTAATTGACTAAGAGGAATATGGAAGTCAGCAATATCATGCTTGCACCAAAAGAGCTTTTGACTTTTAACATTATGATAGGCCTAGGGTGATGAAAAACCACATATTTATCTTTTATCTGGGTCACAAATTGTAACATTTTGATTTATGGTTTTCCTTTGCTGATGAATATGTTCAAAAGGTGTTCCAAATGATCAAAACACATTAAGATCGGCTTCTCCAAAGGGATGAAAATAACAGATATTTGTTGCAAGATTTGTAGCCCTAGGCTATTATGTGGAGGTAAGTCCCAGCTGTTAGATCTCATGTTTTGATGATAACAAAGAATGGTATGAAAAAGAATTGGCAAACAAATAAGTTTGAACAGAGTAATAACAGGGCAAAATCATCACTTGAAGTAAGCATTGGAGTAATGAAGAAAGGCCAAGAGAAAAAGCTGAGAAACTTGATCAATGGCAAGTTTTCTATAGCATTACTCGAGTAGGTACTCGAGTAAAGAGACAGAAACTTGAAGTAACCAGAGACACCTTCCAGTAACCTGCCAACATTACTCGAGTACGTACTCGAGTAATAAGGTAAAAGACTTCCAGTTGCTCTCGGCCTGCCAACGTTACTCGAGTAGCTACTCAAGTAACCATGTAAAAGACTTCCAGTTGCTCTCGGCCTGCCAATGATACTCGAGTCTGTACTCGAGTTACTCTGTTTCAAGAAATGTGTTGCTCTCGGCATTTTCAACCCTGCAAATGTTACTCGAGGAGCTACTCGAGTAACTCATGGTGGTAAGCAAAACCTGAAGGTATTACTCAAATAACATGAAATGTTTTTCTCACTCTTCACTTCAAGTCACTACTCGAGTATGCAGAATTATTTAGAAGAAAAACTTCAAGTCACTACTCGAGTATGCAGAGTTAGTTGGAAGAGAACTTCAAGATACTACCCGATAAGCTATGCAGAAAATTTATGTTTACTTGAGTAAGGACTCGAGCAACAAGGTAATCAAACTTGAAGTGCTCTCGGCCTTGAAATCCTGCCAACATTATTGGAGTGAAGCATCGAGTAACCTAAAGTTTATTTTAATATTTACTCGAGTTGATACTCGAGTAACCTATGAAGTAAAGTGTGCTATACTCGAGTAAGTACCCGAGTAAACAGGTACTTCCAAAGGTTTGAAATTTTGCTTACTTCATGCACTACCCGAGTAATGTTATGTTTGCTTATTGACTTGTAGTTTATCAAAGTTTTCCTGATGATACTCGAGTATGTACTCAAGTAAACTTAAATGAATACTCGATTAACTACTCGAGTATGCAAGTCTAGAAATTTAGAAATCATTCCAACGTTCATTGATTTACTTCCTATATGATTAACCTTTCATTGTATTAGTATTCTTAGCATATTTACAAATAAACAATGAAGAGATCTTACCAAATAAGGAAAGTCAAATGTAACGTTCAAACGCTACCTACTGCCACCTACCACAAACGGATATTTTTCAAATACTGGAAAAGTCAACAGTGGCTGCACACACTCTAACGGACATGAAAAAAATGTTTCAACGGTCATCACCAACATATCTATATATATGGGAACATCCAAACAGAGAAAAGACCAACAGAACACACACGAATGTATCATCAAGTTCATTACTCTGTTTTACATTATACTTGTAATTCTATGCTTCAGTGATTCTTATTTACTCTGTGAGAGAGATATTTCATTCAAACTCAATATTTGTTATTGGGATAACTTAAGGTTGTGGAACCTTGAGTTGGGATTGGATTACAAGTTGTAAGGGGGAGCGAGTGTCCAGGCGAAGGACCTTGCTTGTACTGAGGTGCCAAGAACCCACTGAATCTTGGAAGTTATAGTGAAACTCTCAGAGGAGCTCTGAGGACTGGACGTAGGTCAAAGTGGTTGTGGCCGAACCAGTATAACTCCCGGTGTACACTTTGGTGATATTTCTCCTTACTCTTTACTGCTTTAATTTCACCGTCAAGTTTTATATTTGCAACGAAATTTTTAGTATCACCCAATTCACCTCCCCTCCTCTTGGGTAAAACGCTTGCTCTAACACCAGCAATCCACGGAACCAGTTTCCACGCTAAGCCCTTCCCTTAGTAGGGAGAGCGAAGCATATCTGGACCGTCGTCTAGATTTAATCTAAATGATCCACATTTGATTATTCTTAAAAGTTTATGTTTTTTTTTTAAAAATCTTATTTTAATATGTATAAAATCTATAATAAAGATAATCTTGTAACTATTAATTTTTCAAAAACTTTTTATTTAAAAAATTACTACTCTCTTCAGATCTTAATATAAGACATATTTACCTAATTTAATTAGATTAAAGAAGTTAATTAAGTTAGTTAATATGACATGTATTTTCTAAAACACTATAACTATTTTTCTTAATTCCTTTATTCCTTTTGCTCCTTGATTATTATTGAGGTATCATCAATAGAGGTAAATTATGAAAAGATTGACAAAAATAAAAATGTTTTTAAAACTAAGATCAATTCTTTATATATGTCTTATATTAAGAACTGGGGGAGTATTTTAAAAAAAATAAATATAGACCATCCAGATGACATCTAGACAGTTCAAATATGTTTAACTCTCCCCGTTAAGCATAGAGTTGAGGAGGAAAAGCCATTACTCATCTATTAGGATGAGAAACAAACTATGCCGAATTATAAGCATCTGATCTCTGCCAAAGATTGGTGTAAGCATATCAACACAACCAAAAATAAATAAATAAATAATAGAACTATATGCAAATTCCAATTTCATTTGGCATCCAAATTCACAAAATATTAACCATGCCAATCACCATGAATTTCACTTACATAAAAGTAATTCTTACACAATTAGCTCCCGCAATATGAGTTTCAGTTAGTGATGATCAGTGGGGGTCAAAAAATTAAATATTTACCTATCAAATATATTGATAATTAATCAAATTTAAAAAATCAACCCAGTAAATAGTGCAGATTGATCTTTTCTCATATTGATTATGAGTATTTTATAAATAATATGGACTGTGTTTTGAACTGTGACTCTTAAAATTTTATTTTCTCTCGTGCAACTTACTCAAACCTAATCTATCTCCACATCATCAATGCACAAAGTGATCATTCTCGTTTCAAATAATTAGCATAACAAAATTTCAGAAGAGCATAGCATCATCATCACATTTCCAAAGAGCCAGACACAATCAAATTCTAGTACAGTCAAAAGGGGCAGTATTCTTAAACAAAAAATCAGAATCAAATTGCATAATAGCAGGAAGAACCTGCATATCCGAAGGTGAATCCAGGAACCTGACTGAGAAATATCAAAAAAGGACTAGAACTAATAACACTCCAAGTCTGTTCGGCATCTTATTTAGAGAACAAGATAATCTCAGTTATCTCATTCACGAGTGCAAATGGAAACAAGGTTTCTTAAGGAGTAAAATTTGTGAAAACAAGAGTGAACTCAAGAGTTACATGTTATTAACTAAGCTTATAAGCCAAATATATCATCAAATTTGGATAGATCATCCTCTGTACTATTCATTCTTGCCCTTGCATCATTAAGTTGATCTTCCAAGCTGCTAACATCAGACTTCAATTGAACCAGCTGCTTCAACTTGTCACAGTGATCAACTTGCTTAGCCATCACTCTTTGGCGAATAGACGCCAACCAATCCTTGTCGAAGCCAAGAGATTCCAATTCGAGACATAAATCTTCAAATTTCTTCCTTTTTGAGTCATCCATTGTCTTTGGTTTCTCTGATTTTAGAAGCTCCAACATGTCAGTTAAGGACTTGTATCCCTATTTACAGAACCTAGAGGAATTTTGTGAGATTTTCCAGTTTCATAAATGTTGATATTTGACAAATGCCTCCTCTAGCAAGCAAGCCCGTCTGGCTATATCAAGAAAATCAGCTAATCCTTCTGCTATTGAGTGTTGCTTCATTGAAGATGAAGCTGGAGCTTCTGGAGTTGGATGCACAGGTTGAGGAAGAGAGAGTACTACAAAAACAAATATACCAATTTTTTATTCAAATATTTAAAACTGAACAAGTTTGGTAAGTCATGGTAATAAGTTGCAATTTGAAAACATTTTCAATTGAATCTCTAAATTTATTAACATTAGGAGCAACTTGGGAAGACATATTAGCTATTCAGGGCAGTTCAAACCATACCATTGTTTTGTGAAAAAGCTTGTTGTTGGTATGTCTCAACTTGTGGCGGTACAAGTTCAACCTGTGGTTGTTTCTCAATCAACTTCTGTATATGCAACCAACAAATTTAACATTTTAGGCTTTCTTCGTATTATGTATTCCGTGAAGAAGAGTTTAATGAACCTGCCTGTGATGAAGTTCTCGTTGTTGATTCTTTTGGTGAATGAAGACTTCCCTTTGTTATTTCTTTATTACTCTGCAAATTGATCGCAAACTGATATATCATTTAAAAATTAACCTTTAGTGGTGAACTTTATTTTTTACACCAAAAATATATGCTAATTTATTGAGAGTATTGTACTAATGTGAAAGAAATAAACAGGAGTCAGAACACACCTCTCTTAAGTTTATTGAATCAACAAGATAGAAGTGATTCTTTTGAAAGCTCTCATGAGTCTCAGAATTTATATCAAAATTTTGTGATTGGGCATGAATATTTGCAGCTCCATGAGCCTCACTGCGTGAATCGTCTTCAGGACACTTTTGCTGATGAGGAGCTACAATAAGATATGAAGAAAAAATTATAGGTAGCTAGCCACGAAAATTGAAAGTGTAAACCAAAAAGGAATTTTATATTTTATACCATACCCTGAAAATCAGATAACCCTTTTTGTTGCTTCATTAAAGATGAAAACAGTGCTTCTGAAGTTGGTGAAGGGTTAGTGATACTGGTACTTGGTGAATGTACTGATTAAAAGCACATTCAGAGGAAGAGACACAAGTAAAAGTGTTGACCAATTTCTGTTTGAATTTTTGAAATTGAAGCAAGTTGGGAATTCATTGTAACATGTTGCAATTTACTTGAAGCTCGGAAACATACTTAATTGAAAATTTAAAAGATACTTTTGTAATTTTGAAGGGGTTGTTATGTGTTTGTCACAACCTGTGCTTATTTGTCAATCAGTGCCAGATAGAGACCGAAGGATAAAAATTAGAAGCATAAATCTTTAATTATCAGATTATGAAATCAAAATCTAATTCTATAATGAAATAAAGAATAAGGGAAATCTTTAATAGAAGACGAGTAAGAATATTAAACTTCAGACTTATAAAACCAAAAGGAGAATCTCCCAAAATAAGACAAATAATTCTCTAATAATTTTCATATATTCTAGACTGATTTTGCATGTCTTGAGCCTCAATATTTATAGATAAAAGGATAATGATGACTCCCTAAAAATACTCCTAAAACTATCCCATTAATCAACAGATCATGGAAGTAAATACCTAAAACTATCCCTTAAGGACCACTAATAAATTAGAAAATATCCTAAACAAAATAAAAAATATATAAATTATTATTAATAAATATTTATTCAATCTCTAACTTTCCACAACTTCCTTTATCTCATGGTTATCAAATACTCTATCAGTAGTAACTGTATATGGAACCAACAATTTTAGCATCTTAGGTTGTCTTCTATATAGTGTAGTCCCATAATGAAGCAAATAATGAAGTTACCTGTGATGAAGTTCCTACTGTTGACTCTTCTAGTGCAGGATCTTTATGAAAACCTACATTTGCTATTTCCATGTTACTCTATGCATTAATTGGCAATTGACATGTATTAGTTTCTAAGTTTAACTTGAGTGATGAACTTAATATTATGCAACTAAAATGTAAGCTAATTTATTGAGAGTATTTTACTAATGTAAAAGAAAGTAACAGAACTCAAAATACACCTCTCTCAAGTTCACTGAACCAACTGAACAAAATTTTGCTCTTGAAGACCTTCTTGAGTGTCAGATATTACATCAAATTCTTTTGATTGAGGATGAACCTCTGCAGCATCTTGAATCTTTGAAACATTTGCATCAAGTTCAACCTGTGGTTCTTTATTGATCAACTCCTGTATATATACCAGCCAACAATTTTAGACTTTTAGGCTGTATTCTAAAAAATGTTATAGCTATTATGTAAAGTGTAGTGCGCCTACCTGTGTTGATGTTCTTACTTTTGATGCTTTTAGTCCAATATCTTCATGAAGGCTTCCCTTTCCTATTTTTTTGCCACTCTGCAATAATTTCGAAATGATAATTTTCAGTGTCTAAGTTATCTTCATAAAAGAACTTACTTTTATAAACCTGAAGAACAAAGCATAAGGTTAAATTAACTTGCTCTAAGGTTTCGAGGAGGAAGTTGGTACTAGCTCTCAATACCATAGTTCAAAACTCTTAATTGAGAAGCTATAGATAAAAAACCTTTATATGTAGTGTTTGTTATTATATATGTTTATGGTAGTAATCCATTAAATTTTATGAACATGTCTTACTAGATTTCATCTTATTTAGTATCCAAATCAACTAACTCAAGTTACTAAACAAAGTTTGCATCACCAAGCATGTACATCAGTTAAATTTACTTCATTATCTACTTTTGCTCCTTTTTGTTGGCATAAGTCAGACTCATTCATAACATCAAAATTCCATAAAGTTAGATGCATCAGTAAAAATTCAGATTTAACTTTTTGGTGCCATAAGTCATACATATTCATCGTAGGGATCAGATTAATTTGTTAAAACATAGGCACATAGTTAACAATTGATAGAAACTATAACAACTAAACTAAGAATTTACCTCGTGCAGGTTCATCGAATCAACTGGACAGAATTTTGGCTTTAGAAGGTGAAGAGAATTGGACTACTGAATTGAATTGTATTAAACTGAGAGGATTTACATGGTATTTATAGGAAAAAAATATAGACAAAGTAAGAGTGATTAGTGGGAACAAATCAAAGAGTAGTTGAGGAATAGTCAACAAAATGCACCACCGACTTGCTTCTTCAACTATCTCATGCCAGTGTATTAATATGTGTTCATAACACTCCCCCTCAAGTTGGACTGTAGATATCAATCAAGTTCAACTTGCCAATCAGATAATCAAACCTGTCATTGGGCAATCCTTTAGTGAGGATGTCTGATGTCTGTTCTCTAGAAGGAATATACCTTAGATCAACAATTCCCTTATCAACTTTTTCCCTTATAAAATGTCTGTCTATCTCGACATGTTTAGTTCTGTCATGTTGAACTGGATTATGAGCAATGTTGAACTGGAATATACCTTAGATCAACAATTCCCTCATCAACGTTTTCCCTTATAAAATGTATGTCTATCTCGACATGTTTAGTTCTGTCATGTTGAACTGGATTATGAGCAATGTTGATTGCAGCCATGTTATCGCAATAGACCTTGATTGGTAGATTTATAGACTTCCTCAAGTCTTCAAGAACACGCTTTATCCATATGCCTTCACAAATTCCCAGTGCTATGGCCCTGCATTCAGCTTCAGCACTGCTTCTCGCAACTACACTTTGCTTTTTACTTCTTCATGTGACCAGGTTACCCCACACATACATACAATATCCAGATGTGGATTTCCTGTCATCTCGATCACCTGCCCAATCAGCATCTGTAAATAACTCTACAATCCGTTTGTCAGTTTTCTTAAATAACAAGCCATGTCCTGGAGATCACTTCAAGTAACGAAGGATCCTGTAGACTTCATTTAAATGTTTCTGTTTAGGATCATGAGAATGCTGGCTGACCACACCTACTGCAAATGCAATGTCTGGTCTAGTATGAGACAGATATATTAGTTTGCCTACCATTCGTTGATAATTCCCTAAGTCTACTGCTTTATCGAGATCTGCATCTTCATCTATTTTATCTACCCATATAGGTGTGTCACTTGGCCTGCAACCTCTCATCCCTGTTTCCTTTAGAAGGTTGAGTACATACTTCCTTTGGGAGATATAAATGCCTTTCTTAGATCGGGCAACTTCCATTCCAAGAAAGTACTTCATTTCTCCAAGATTTTTAATCTGGAATTCTCGTTCCAGGGCTGTCCTGATTTGATTGATTTCCACCTCGTCATCTCCTGTAAGAATTATATCATCAACGTATACAGCCAGAACAGCCATCTTACCCTTATGATGTTTGACAAACAAAGTATGGTCACTCTGCCCTTGAGTATACCCATGTTTCTTCAGAACCCGGGTAAATCTGTCAAACCAAGCACGCGGAGATTGCTTTAACCCATATAACGACCTCTTTAACTTGTAAACTTGGTCACCTTTTTTTCCTGCAAACCCTGGAGGTAACTTCATGAACACTTCTTCCTTGAGTTCTCCATTGAGGAAGGCATCTTTTATATCGAGTTGGTGTAGATTCCAATCTAAATTCACTGCAATAGATAATAGAATCCTGATGGTATTCAGCTTGGCTACTGGAGTAAAAGTTTCTATGTAATCTTCCCCATATTTTTGTATAAAACCTTGTGCAACCAATCTAGCTTTATATTTCTCGAGTGTTCCATCTGCTCTATACTTAGGAGTGAATACCCATTTGCATCCAACAACCTTTTTTCCTTGAGGTAATTTACTACATCTCATGTCTTATTTCGCTTGAGAGCCTCCATCTCTTCTAAAACAGCTTGTCTCCACTCAGGTATAGCCATAGCCTCATCAATCGTGTCTAATATCCTGATTCTATCAAGATGAGAGACAAATGTACTGTACTTAGATGAAAGCGCCTTATAAGAGACAAATTTCTCTATAGGATATCTGGTGCTTGATCTGGGTTGTTTAGGTTGTTTTCACATTGCAATGGGAAAATTAAGATCAGAACCTTCTATTTCTCTTGGATCTGCCTCTGGTACTAACTCCTGGTGAGTGCTAATAGGTTGTAGTTCATTACCTCTTTTGTGTCGTCGCATGTAGGTATTACCCCACATATTTGTGTCTCCCCCTAGAATTGGCACATTATCAAAGGTATCAAGGTTATCAGGAATCTCAAAGTTGTTATCAGGTGTATCAGAGGTATCAGGAGCAGGTTCTGTGTGGGTAGGTATATAAATTGTGAATGTCTGGTCATCCTTTGGTGTTTCATTTGTCTGAAATTCACCAGTTCTCTCCCCCTGAATTGCAGACAAGGCATAAAAAGGTGTATTTTCAAGGAAGGTGACATCACAGGTGACAAATAAACGTTTGGAGACTAGATCATAACACTTGTATCCTTTTTTAGAATGAGAATAGCCAAGGAAGACACACCTAAGGGCTCTAGGGTCAAGTTTGTTTGTGTGATGGAGATGAACGTATGATGTACAGCCAAACACCCAGAGTGGCAAAGTGTTTTCAAGGTATGGGAGATTATAGTATTGGTGGAGAAGTTGAAGTGGCGTTTTGTAAGATAGTGGTCGGCTTGACATTCAGTTAATGAGAAATGTGGCAGTTAGGACAGCATCATCCCAATGATATTTAGGAACAGTACTATTAAACATAATGGATCTGGCAGTCTCAAGAATATGGCGATTCTTTCGTTCAGCAATACCATTCTGCTGAGGTGTATTGGGACAAGTACTTTTGTGAACAATGCCATTTTCAGTCAGGAAGGTAGAGAGGGCCTGATTAAAATATTCAGTCCCATTATCGGTGTGCAGGATCTGGATTTAGGTTTGGAATTGAGTTTGGATCATGTAGTGGAAGTTAAGGAACGTTTGATACACCTATGTTTTATCTTTTAACAAGTAAACCCAACTAACATGTGTATGGTCATCAATGAATGTGATGAACCATTTTGTTTTTGATCAATTTGGTGTGCGGGATGGTCCCCATAAGTCACTGTGAATTGTGGAAAAAGGTTTTGAGGCTTGGTATGGGATTTTTGGGAATGAAGTACCATGATGCTTAGCCTTTTCACATGAATCACAATGAAAATCAGAGGTGCTTTTATAAGAAACGAGGGATGGAAACATTTGAGACATGTAATTTAAATTAGGATAACCTAAACGTTTGTGCCATAACTCCAGGTTACTAGTGCTAGGGAGAGACACTTTATTACAAGATTTAGTTTGAGAATGATCACTTTCATTAAGGTAATAAAAACCATCAAGCTCTTTAGCACTCCCAATCGTCGTCCCCGTCAGCATATCTTGAAAAATATAGTATGTAGCAAAGAAGTTAGCTTGACAATGTTCATCATTAGCCAATTTGCTTACGGATAGTAAATTACACTTCAACTTTGGAACATGTAATACGGAGTGAAGAGTAAGTGCAGCTGAGATTTTGATGGAACTAATTCCAGTAACAATAGGTTCATAATCATCAGCAATTCGTACAGTTACACCCTTGGTGATAGGAGTATAGGATGAGAAGAGAGCCTTATTGTCAGTCATATGATCTGAGGCACCTGAGTCAACAATCCAACAATTCCCTGTACATTGTTCTTTTATCACAGCCAAAGCTTGAAAGAAATTACCTCTCTTGACCACTGTGGCAGTAGGCTAGGTCGTAGTCTATAGTGTGGCTAGCATTTCCATGATTTTGTGTAGAGGATCACTTTGGGATGATTCCTTGGAAGTTTCAGCCATGTAACCTCTTCCTTTCCCTTTCTTCGACTTCCAGTCAATAGGTTTACCATGGAGGTTCCAGCAAGTGTCCTTAGTATGCCCCTTTTTCTTACAATGATCGCAAAATGGGCGACCTTTATAACCTTTTTGTTCCATGGATCGAATAGTAAGTGCTGAGGCCTTAGAATTAGCAGCGGAATTATTCGGAGTTTGAAGCATTGATTTACGTCTATCCTCTTCATTTTTCAAGAAAGTATAGACTTCACACACAGATGGTAAGGGTTCTTGACTAAGAATTCTAGCCCGAACATCATCATAAACCACATTAAGACCAGCAAGCAACTCATATACTCTCTCTGATTCTTTTGCTTTATGATCTTCTTGAGCATCTGCCCCACAATGATAAGTTTGATTTTGTAGGGCATCAAGCTCTTGCCAAAGTGATGATTTTTCTAGATAATAATTATCAAGTGGCATATGGTCCTGTTTTAGCTGCCATATCTTTTTCTTGACATCAAATATGTGTGACCTATTTCCAACAGGACTGTATGTCTCACGAAGAGCTTCCCAAATTTCTTGAGCTGAGGGAAGATACATAAAACTCTTCTTAATTGAGGATGCCATTGCATTGATTAACCAAGAGGATACCAATGCATTTTCAGACTTCCATTTGCGGAACTCCTTGGTTTCTGATGTTTGTGGCCTTTTTGCTTCACCAGTTATATACTCGAGTTTGTCACGTCCATCGAGGGCAAGAGTCATGGATTGATACCACTCCCGATAGTTATCGCTAGTAAGTTTCTTAGAGACAAGGAGGACCATTGAGAGGTCATTAGAACTAGATCGAGGCACAGTGGAAGAGGCATCTGAAACTGTAGACATAATGACTAGAAAATAATGATAGAGTGGTTCTTAAAATTTCATAAATACCAATTTAGTCCTTCGAAAATCAGAAATAAAGGATTGGTCCTCTGAATTTCCAAAATGACAGAATGGTCTTCCAATCAATTAAATATTTGTGCAATAGTCAAACTCGTGTCTGCTCCCTCTGATTTCCCACTCTCAACTTTCGGCCTCCTCCCTTTGTGTCTCTACCTGGTCCGTGTGTCTCTGGTCTATGTGTCTCTGGTCGTTGGCACCGATAGCGGTGAGGGTGAGGAAGTTCTACTCGCCTAAAGGATCTCTGGGTGGTCATGAGAGTTTGAATAGCACTGGATTAGGTTCTCGTAGAGTGTAGCTTCTGGCGATTTTGGCTGCGATCTTTTAGGGCTCAAGCTCGCCAGTAGTGATAGGCTCTCACGGCTTCCGGCGACTGGGAAAGAGAAATGAGATGAGGTGCTGTCGGACTAGGGTGAGGGCGCCGAAGGTGCTATCGGATGAGGTGCAGTCGGACGAGGGTGAGGGCGCCGAAGTTCAGTGGAGGTGGTATTGAGTTTCCTTTCTCGCGGCTTCAAGCGATTGGGTTGTAGAGGGTCAGATCTCCTCCACACTACAAGCTCCGACGGTAGTGAGGATCAGCTGTAGTGGTGGACTATGGCAGACCGACGATGAGATTGGAAATCACAATGGGTCGATATTCGAACACACCGAGACAACATTGGATGGAGTTGAGCCGATATTGATTCTTATTAATCAGAGGGCTTCTGGTATGAATTCTAATCCTATTCTCTCCCTTATCTCTGATACCATAATGAGAATTGGACTACTAAATTGAATTGTATTAAACTGAGAGGATTTACATGGTATTTATAGGAAAAAAATATAGACAAAGTAAGAGTGATTAGCGGGAACAAATCAAAGAGTAGTTGAGGAATAGTCAACAAAATGCACCACCGACTTGCTTCTTCAACTATCTCATGCCACTGTATTAATCTGTGTTCATAACAGAAGGCCTTCTTGACTGTCAACAATTTCAATTTCTCGTGAGTGGGGATGACTCTCTGCAGCTTCTTGTACTTCATAGAGTGAATATTCAGGGAGCATTTATTGATCAGAAGTTGCAGTACAATATGTAGATAGAAAAAAGAAAAAAGAAACCAAAGAACAGTTGAGAAATTCATACTAGTACCATCCTACTTCAGCTTGAACCTGTTGCGGTAGATCACTTGGAATGTCATTATTTCCCCTCTGATTTCTTTATCTTCATTTGAATTAGTTGATCCAGAATGTGATGGTATTTCTGTCTTGGTGACTAGCAACAACTTCACTCAAAACTGAAGCCATGGTAGGTGACAAGGAATCCACAGATGGATTTGCAGAACGAAAGAATCGCCATATTGCAGAACGAAAGAATCGTCATATTCTTGAGACTGCAAGAGCCCTTATGTTTAGTGGTAATGTTCCTAAATATCATTGGGATGATGCTGTTCTTACTGCCACCTTCCTCATTAACAGAATGCCAAGCCGACCACTGTCATACAAAACACCTCTTCAACTTCTCCACCAATACTATAACCTCCCATACCTTGTAAACACTCTACCTCTATGGGTGTTTGGCTGCACATCATACGTTCATCTCCATCACACCAACAAACTTGACCCTAAAGCCCTTCGGAGTATCTTCCTTGGCTATTCACATTCTCAAAAAGGATACAAGTGTTATGATCTGGTCTCTAAACGTTTATTTGTCACATGTGATGTCACCTGCCTTGAACATATACCTTTTTATGCCTTGTCTGCAATTCAGGGGGAGAGAACTGGTGAATTTCAGACAAATGAAACACCAAAAGATGACCAGACAGTCACAATTTATGTACCTACCCACACAGATCCCACTCCTACCCACACAGATCCTACTTCTAATAACAACCTTGAGATTCCTGATCATCCTAATAACCTTGATATCTCTGATAATGTGCCAATTACAGGGGGAGACACAAATATGTGGGGTAATACCTACATGCGACGACACAAAAGAGGTAATGAACCACAAGCTATTAGCACTCACCAAGAGTCAGTACCAGAGGCAGGTCCAAGAGAAACAGAAGGTTCTGATCTTAATCTTCCCATTGCGGTACGAAAACAACCTAGACAACCCAGATCAAACACTAGATATCCTATGGAGAAATTTGTCTCTTATAAGGCTCTTTCATCTAAATACAATGCATTTGTCTCTTATCTTGATAAAATCAGGATACCAGACACGATTGATGAGGCTATGGCTATACCTGAGTGGAGACAAGCTGTCTTAGAGGAGATGGAAGCTCTCAAGCGAAATAAGACATGGGATGTAGTAAATCTACCTAAAAGGAAAAAGGCCGTTGGATGCAAATGGGTATTCACTCCTAAATATAGAGCAGATGGAACACTCGAGAAATACAAAGCTAGACTGGTTGCACAAGGTTTCACACAAAAATATGGGGAAGATTACACAGAAACATTTGCTTCGGTAGCCAAGTTGAATACCATCAAAATACTATTATCTATTGCAGTGAATTTAGATTGGAATCTGCACCAACTCGATGTAAAAAATGCCTTTCTCAACGGAGAACTCAAGGAAGAGGTTTATATGAAGTTACCTCTAGGGTTCCTAGGAAAAAAGGATGACCAAGTCTGCAAGTTAAAGAGGTCATTATATGGGTTAAAGCAATCTCCACGTGCTTGGTTTGACAAATTCACCAGGGTTCTGAAGAGACATGGATATACTCAAGGGCAAAGCGACCATACTTTGTTTGTCAAACATCATAAGGGTAAGATGGTTGTTCTGGCTGTATATGTTGATGATATAATCCTTACAGGAGATGACAGTATGAAAATCAATCAGATTAAGATAGCCCTGGCATGAGAATTTCAAATCAAAGATCTTGGAGAAATGAAGTATTTTCTTGGAATTGAAGTTGCTCGATCCAAGAATGGAATTTATATTTCCCAAAGGAAGTATATTCTTGATCTTCTAAAAGAAACAGGGATGACAGGTTGTAGACCTAGTGACACACCTACACGGATTGATAAAATAGATGAAGATGCAGATCTCGGTAAGGCAGTGGACTTAGGGAACTATCAACGAACGGATTGTAGGCAAACTCATATACCTATCTCATACTAGACCAGACATTGCATTTACAGTAAGTGTGGTTAGCCAGCATTCTCATGATCCTAAACAGAAACATTTGAATGAAGTTTACAGGATCCTTCGTTACTTGAAGGGATCTCCAGGACGTGGCTTGCTGTTTAAGAAAACTGACAAACGAATTGTAGAGTTATTTATAGATGCTAATTGGGCAGGTGACCGAGAAGACAGGAAATCCACATCTGGATATTGTACATATGTGTGGGGTAACCTAGTCACATGGAGAAGCAAAAAGGAAACTGTAGTAGCGAGAAGCAGTACTGAAGCTGAATACAGGGCTGTAGCATTGGGAATCTGTGAGGGAATATGGATAAAACGTGTTCTTGAAGACTTGAAGAAGTCCATAAATCTACCAATCAAGGTCTATTGCGACAACATGGCTACAATCAACATCGCTCATAATCCAGTTCAACATGATAGAACTAAACTTGTCGAGATAGACAGACATTTTATAAGGGAAAAAGTTGATGAAGGTATCATTGATCTAAGATATATTCCTTCTAAAGAACAGACTGCAGACATCCTCACCAAAGGGCTGCCCAAGGACATATTGGAGTATCTGATTGGCAAGTTAAACATGATTGATATCTATAGTTCAACTTGAGGGGGAGTGTAGAAGCACCAAAGTCAAGATCCACAAATCAAGGCGAAGATTTTATTCTCTGATTGTACAGTGTTGTTTGTATTTTTTCCTTGATTGAACAATATTATGTCTGATTTACTTCTATATAAATATATGTAACTCATTCGTATGATAATCAATCAATTCAGTCTTCATATTTCTCTTTACTTACATTGCAACATAACTCCTCGGTGGACAATGACTAGACTTGGTAGCTTCACTAAATGAAGAATGTTGAGCTTAGGAAGGATTTCTTCTAAATCACCTTGACCAATTTCCTTACTCTTGCCTTTTATTACATATTCCAATCCAAAGCACTCTGTTATTTCCAAAGCGGTCAACCACATTAAGGTTTTAGCAGTTGATACTGTGAACAATGATCCCAGCCTTGGACATGATTTTACAGTCATACTTTGAAGATTGGAAAGATTGAATGATTGTGGAAACATGACTACTTTTACAGCTTTAAACTTGCCCCCTTCACACAAATGGATGAGCTCTGGTAGATTTTTCAAACTTAGGAAGCTAAGGTTCGGAAAGATAGCTTGTCCACCATTTTCTTTAACTCCTTCCTTTTTATATTCTTCAGCACTCTCATCTTTCAGCAGAACATTCATTCTAGGACACTCTTCTATCTTCAAGGTCCTCATCAATCTCAAGGTTCTAGCAATTGATACAGTGAACAACGACCCTAACATCGGTCACGATTTTACAATTATCTTTTGGAGATTGCAGTTTTCGCTATATGGCCCTGAAATTTGTCGAGCAAAGATTCTTTTATATAAGATTCTTTTTTGTACAGATGTTCTTGTTTTGGGGGGGGGGGGAAGAAAAGGTGAATTAAGTGTACATGTGTACTGGTCATCGTAGTAGTCATGCTGAATGATTTGCTCTAATTGAGAACAATCTTCTATGATTAATTCACACAATGCAGAAACGTATGTCATCACGCGGAGTGAGAAAATGCATTTGAGCTCTTCACATTTATATATTTTCACTCTTCGAAGGTTGAGAAGTTGTTTGTGACCTTCACTTATGTACCAAATCAGGTAGATTCTCCATAACCAAACTTTGGAGGCATGATAGTAACAATGACTTTGATTCGGTATCCATAGCAGGTTCGGTTAATTGAAAAATGCCTTCTATTTTGCATTCTTCTACACTTTGCACAACCATGTCGCTGCTTTGTATTGCTTGAAGTTCCAACCCCTACAAAATTACCCACATGATCAATAAAATAAAATATCATGGTAGAAAACAAATAATTAGCCTATTCACATATTAGCCTTACCTGCTCCCTAGACTTGCCACCTTGCTGAATCGAGACTCCTGAATCAGATATGATGCTCAATTGTGGAAGGCCACCATGAAAAGATGCTGGTATGATGAATCCCAAATGTGGACATCCCTTCACAATTACTTGTTTCAGTTTTGGGAAAATAGGCCCCACTGGAGTAATCTCATCTTCCTCCTCATCTTTTATTATCTGCTTCAGGGAAATGCAATCTCCTACTATCAGAATTTCCAACGATGCCATAGCTTGAGCAGTAGAACATGTGAAGACAGATGTCAACTTTGGACAATCCTCTAACTTTAAGTGCTTGAGATTACAAAAATTCAGCTCACCCACAGAGACAATACACTGCAATTGGCTACACTCCACTATAAATAGCTCTTCTAATCCCTCAAAAAGATTGATAGGAGCCCAATCACAGCACAAGGCCTTGAAGCACTTCATGGCTCTAATCTTCAGCTTCCTCAAACAGAAGGAAACAGTAGTTGTAGCTTGATATAGTGGATGATTTGTGGTGTCAATCAAGCATTCTATGTTGTCAGAATCATAAAGTAAAAATTCTGTCAACTCGTGTATACAAGCACCATCTATTGGAATCATATCACGGAAGATGTTTTTGCAATCTCCTTGGACGTTTTCCAAGAAAAGAACCTGCAGCCTTTGTGCCACATTCTTCATTTCCTCATTTGTGGATATGAATTTTGTGATCAAATCATCTTCCAAAGTATCTATGGAAGTTCCAATTTCAAGATGATACCTTCGCAGTGCCTTAGAGGAGCCAATATGGTGAAGCTAACAACGTTATGATCATTTGACACCATTTCTGGAAGACTGTTCTCAACAAAGTATAGCTCTTCAAGTTGGGAACATTTTGTTAGCACCTCAAAAGGATTGCTTCCTATTTTGCAACCCAATACTTCTAACAAACGTAATCTTGTTGGTTCTGCAAATTCTTCAGGTAGTTCCTTGATTACACAATATAATAGTTCAATAGTGTCAAGTGTCTTCAGTACTCCCAAAATAGAGATGTTGTCTAAGGCCCATCCTCTCAAGCAAACAGTTCGAAGCTTCTTTAACCTATCCATTGATTGAGGCAAGTGTAGATTAAGAGTTGTCCATATAGATGTATCTATCAAGGTCAGCACCTTGAGCTCCATCAGCTCATCGAATAAATCATTTGAAATCTTTGATAAACATCCACCATCATTGGAAACAAATAGAAACTCAAGTTTGGGGCAATTTAATTGATTTGGGTATTGCTTTATACCATGACAATATAATTTTCTTGTATCTTCCATATAATTCTCCTCTGCTAAAGCTTTTAGGTTCATTTCAGGCCCTATGGTCATTTGACTTTTCTTTTCTGACATGAAGGCTACATCACGCACCAAGTTGTGCATGCAAAAGTGTTGTCTTTTTGCGTCTCCTACCGGTAGCAGCAAAGAAGAGTCGACAAGCTTGGCAATGATTGCCCATACTTCAAATCTAGCTCTTTCATATGAGTCAACATCCTCAAATATTCCCAAACCAATTGCAAATCTGACGAAAATTTCCAAAGCAATCTCTGAATCTTCCGAAAAGAGAGCACATAGAAAGAAAAGCGATCTCTCTTCATTTCTCAAGTAATCGGTACTTAATTTCAGAATTAGACGAACATCTTCCATACCATCTTTTCCCCTTGTTAGAGGATTTCTTAATCTCGCAAGTGCTTCCTGCCAAGCATCTTCAGGTTTGTTTTTCAAAGCTCTTGCCATAGCAACAATTGCAAGAGGTAACCTTCCACATTCTCTTGAAATCTGCTGCGCCAAATCTTTTAGTGTATCTGGTATCAAGCCAGCATGCTCTTGGAATAAAGTCCAAGCTTCCAGTTCGGTTAGAAATGATAAATAGACCATTTTATCACAATCCATCATGGCACATAAAAGTTGATGCCGGGTAGTCAAAACAACCTTGCAATTTTTACCAAGGTGAATGCCTAACCTTTCAAGTTGAAGCACTTGCCACATATCATCCAAGATCATGAGAAATTTGTCACCATTATTTAATCTCCTATACAGTCTTGCAGCTCTTCCATTCTCAGTCTCTTCTTCAAATCTCAAGCCTATGTAATCTGCAATTTCACCTTGCATTTTCTAATGTCTGGACGTTGGGACACCGTGACAAAGGCACCATATCAAAAAGTTCCAAGCTCTTCACTTCGTTACACACTACTCGGATCAAGGTTGTTTTACCGCAACCCCCCATTCCATAAAGACCAACCATGCAAATCTCATCATCTTCCAATGCCACCAGGATTTCCTTGTACGGCCATTGTCTAGATTCAAACATGCTGACATTGTAACAGCTTGCGATCTTGATGAGCTGAAATGATACAGGATGTGGTGTCACTGGCAACCTTTCATTGAAATGCTTCACAGTTCTTGTCATTCGTTCTACACGCTTGAAGAATAAGGCATTGTCGGCTTTATGTCTTGGTAACCCTCTTCAAAATTAAACCAAGAATTGTAATATAGGGTACAATCTCGAATCATATCTCGAAAAACCTTTTATTAAGTGCAATGATTGACATGAAATGATTAAAAATGAAAAAATTTGGTCTTTTTGCAATTAAGAATTAAATTGTTCTAAACTAATTCTTTTTGAGATTTTTCTTGAAAATATAAAATGGAATGACAACGGATTTAATGAAAAAAAAAACAATCCATCATAGCAATTGTGCAAGCAATCCTCACTTCAAATATTTATGGGAGAACTAATCATGCTAGTTCTAAAATAACTCTAAGGGCCACCCTTTAGACTAGGCCTAACTTAGGTTGATTAACACCAGGCCACCTTACATATTAATCTCTCTAAATTAGGTTGATTAAGCACTCTAACAACTAAATGAATTTAAAAATCATATTTAGCTTTTAATCCAATAATCGAGTCACCTCGCATTACCACTTAATTTTCTCATTAATCTTAATTTAACAATGGCCACCCATATGAAAAATCAAGATTAATCATGTTAAAGCCAAATGCTAAATATAATTGATAAATTCATATTTAATTAACTAATACAAACATAATACACCATTGATCCACTAACCAAATTACCTTGAAATTAACACAAAATATTCACAAAATTATCAATTCAACAACTAACTAGCACAAATAAATGATAATTAAACTAATTAACCACAATATCAAGTGGCTAACAAAAATTCAAGCCACAATAAATTTCTAAATACATCAAAATAAGTCAATTCCACATTATAAAATTCATCCTAATACCTAAAAATCACAAATATAACGTAGGAGTAGGAATAGAGAATTAAAACAACAAAAATTCCACTATTAAAGCTCCAATTTCATTTCATTGCCTTTACTACAAGGGGTTATCAAATCAGCCACTGCCAACCATCATAACAGCTACATCACACACTTCCAAAATTCCAGACGTATAGAACACCAATCTAAATGACCGATTAATAGTGAAATATGTTGGTGTTAAATATGAATCAAGAGACACAGAAACCAAGAGACCGAGAAGCCACGGGTCTGGAAACAAATAAGATTGGGAGAAGACAAGGCTCGCTGGAAGTGATAAACGAAGGAGGAGATGAGCCGACGGTGAAGAAGATGGATGGAGGTGGAGGACGATGAATGGCTTGCGGCAGCTCCTTCCCAAATCCTCCCTCCCAGCTCTCTGTTTCGTCGCGTGTATCTTTCGCCTGTGGTGGTTGAAGTGGAGCTGGGGCTGATGGCGGTGGAGGGAAGGTTGAAGGAAGGTGAATGGTGGTTGATGGTGGTGGACTTCCGGTTGCCTCTCTTTATGCTCCCTCCAGCTTCTCGGCCTCAACTCGCAGCTCTGCTCCCCGTCTCCAACTCTGTCGCGCCTCTGTTCTACGGCTGTGGGTGACTATAGAGGAGGGTCGCCGGCGACCAAGGAGGAAGGAAGTTTGGAGGTGTCTTGCGGCTGTGATCTGAGAGTGAAAGGAGAAGCTCCTCTCCTGCGGCTGTCTCTGGTCAAAGTTATGTTGAGAGCTCCGCTGATTCAGACCTAAGCTTTTGCTGCAAAAACGCTGTGTTTAGCTCGTGGACTAAACTGGAATTTTTAAAATTCGTGGGACCAATCTAGTATTTTTTTAAATTCGTGGGAGCAATCTGATATTTTTTAAATTCAAGTCTAAAAATTGTCATTTCCGATTTTAATTCCATTTTCCAAGTTCCTACAAATAAAAATAATTTACCCAATATCAAATCTTCTAAAAAATAAATTGTTAAGAGTTATAAATTTTTATGATAATTTTATCTTTTTTAGTTCTAATTTAATATATTTACTCTTAATTTTAATTTATCATTTTAGATTCAGTATCTATGATAAAATTATCGATTAAAGTAGTTGTCTGCAATATATCGACCCAACCAATTAGGGAAAACTCCATTTCAACAGCTCTTGCTTTCTTCTGCTTTGCATTCCAACATCTTCACTTTTTCTGATATCTCTTGCTTCTTCCACTCGCACGTGTTGCTGAGGGACTAGTATGCCTTCTAATTTTGACATTAACAAGTCCTTTTCCTTTCTGAGATCTGTAACAAAATTATTGAATCGATAAAAATAGTGAGCTTGTCGTGCTGTTGCTTGCACCAAATCTTTCGCAGTCCTGACTCTGGTATTGAATCTCAAGCCCTTGTCACTCGACATTGAAAGCAACTCAGCCTAAATATAAACCAGAATAATAAGTAATTAGAAAGTGATTCATGATATTGTTAGGCTATGTTATAATAAGTCACTGAAAGAATTACCTTCTCCATATCCTCTTCATCATCTTGTTGTTTTTGTTGGCGAAACTCCTGCAAAACACCGTGTAATCTGAAATCCGAGTCACGTCGAAAGACACTGTTCTTAGGAGTTATTCCACGACCACCGGCTGACTGGAAGCGGCACTCCCCAGAATAAAACAGACTCTTCCTGTAGTCACAGGGCAAACAGAACAGCAAAATATACCAAGGCAACAAGCAGATAGAGAGAATGATAAGAGGAGGAAGAGCGAGCTCGAAGATGTCAGAGCTGGGATGTCTGAACCTTCTGTCAAGCCCTCCTTATATAAGCATGACCTCAGAGACGTTGGACAGGACTTCAGAGACGTTGGGCAAGATTTAATCCACATAAAGGCCATTAAACCATCGGTTACACAACAATGAATCCACATGATGAGGCAGTTTCTGAACGTTGAAGAGCCATGCACATTTAGCAATTCAAAGTGTACGTACGTTTGACAACTTAAAATCTAATTAATGGCCTTATGTAACCGAGATATCGGGGTATCAAAATTCAGATGCCTCAAAATTAGGTTTTTTCGGTTAGCCATTTTCACAAAAATAAATTGTAGGTTTTTCCAAAAAAAAAAACATTTGATAAAAAATTGCCCAATCCTCATTTTATTTACACGCAGGGGGAGCATCACCAGATTTTCACTACATTTGCCTCCTGATGGCCCTTTGTTGTTCGTGCGAGCCCACTCTTCTTTTTGGCCCATTTACTAACCCAACTTCACAAGGTGTAATATATACACTAGTATTCTCTCTTTCCCAAGTAATATGGAACTTGTTCCATTTGACACACCCACATGTGACTTATATCTCCAACAGTTTCACTTCAGAATCTGAATCAAATATGCCAATCAACCCTGGACATTCTACAACTTGTTTTTCCAATGGCCGGATCTTATCATTATATTGTGGGCAAAAGCTACTGATAATTGGCAAGTTGATGAGCTTGAGTTTCACAACTGAAAGGTTAATGCGAATCTGCTTCTGATTTTGATCTTTTTTATTATTATCATAGCCAAATGCATATTGCAACTCAGCATCGTCTTCTACTTCGAGCGTCTCTAGTCGCGCAAAACCATTAGCAACAGAGATTGGTAATACACATTTCATATTTTTACATCTTTTGACACTGATTTGTTTCAAGTTTCGCAGCACAGACCCTACTGAAATATCTTCATCATTGTTGTCAACTTCCATCATATACCTCAAGTTATCACAATCCATTACTTGCAGCACCTCCAACGTCCCCATTTTTCTAGCTGCGGTAGTCGTAAAGAGATATGCCAATTGGCTACATTTTGTTATAAATAACTCGTCTAAATTACCCAAACATTCACCTTGTATTGGAAACATGTCAGGAATGATGCTTTTGCAATCTCCTCGAATTTTTTCAAGCAAAAGAACCTCTAGTGTTTGGGACAATTCCTGGAATGCTTCGTTTTTTATAGAAGAGGCATCACAATTATTTATAGACATGAGCTTAGACGATGAATGATCCTTAGTAGTAGTTATGGAAACTCCAATTCCTAGATGATATCTTTGCAGTAGCTTAAAAGAGCCAATTTGGTGAAAGAAGTCAACAACGTTCTGACCAATCAGCTGTGCCATTTCTGGAAGATCATTGTCAACAAAATACAGCTCTTCCAAATATGAACATGTGGCAAGCACTTTATAAGGATCACCTCCTAGTTTACAATCCGATACTTGCAACAATTTTAATGCCTTCATATTTGCCAATTTTGTAGGCAGCTCTCCCATTTCACATTCCAATAGCTCAATAGTGTCAAGCATCTTAAGTTTTTCAAACATAGAGATACCGGTTAATGTCCATCTCCTTGAGCAAAGAGTTCGAAGCTTTTTTAGTCCTTCAATTGATCGAGGTATCACTAGATCTGGTTTTGTCCCAGTAGATGTATTTTTTATGGCCAGAACTTTCAAGTTCATCTCTTTGAAAAACATATCTGGGAATTTTGATGGGTACCCACCATTATTGGACACAACTAGTATGTCAAGTTTCGGACAATTCAATTTATCTGGAAATTCTTCTATGCCATGTCAATATAATCTGTCTTTCTCTATCATATAAAACTGATTTGTTAGGTCTACAATCTGTTCAGGTCCCATAATCATTTGAGTTCTTTTCTTTGCTTCCCACAAGGCTAAAGCATGAAACATGTCATGTAATTTAACATACTGTCCTTCCTGCAATAAAAAACAGTAGTCCTTGAATTTACCAATGGCTTTACGCACTTTAGACCTAGCTGTTTGACATGAATGGACATCCAGAAATATGACCAATCCAAATGCAAATCTGATCAGAAGTTCAATTGCAATTTCTGAATCGTTGGGGAACTGAGCACATAATAGAAACAGTGACACCTCTTGTGCATCCTTCAAGTCATCAAAACTAAGTTTGAGACAGCTGTAGTGATCTTCCATTCCTCCTCCAATATCTAGTCGCTTTGTATGATCTTTCAATGTGTTAAGCGCATGTGTCCAGTCATCAAGTTCTTTGACCCTCAAAATACTGGCCACAGCTTTGATTGCAATGCGTAATTCGTAACATTCATCAGCGATCTCTCGAGCCAGTATTTTTCAGGATAGGTCTTTTCTTTCACCAGCATGCTTTGGAACAATTGCTAGGCTTCATCTTTTGTTAAAAGTAATAGATCAATCACTGAATCAAACTGCATGTAGTTAAGTATATCTCGTTTCCGAGTACTTAGAAGAACCTTGCAATTTTGACCAACAGAAATCCCTATGGCTTCAAAGTTAAGCACTTACCACGCATTATCCAGGATTATAAGATATTTCTTATTTTGTTTAAATGCCTGGGACAATCTTGAGGCTCTCTCACCTACATTTCTCTCGGTCTCAAATACCAAGCCTATCCAATTTGCAATGCTGTTTTGAATATCTAGTATATCTGGAGGATTAGGGATGCTACTAAATTTTAAATAAGCACCGTAAGTATACAGGTCGTTGAAATAAAATAGCAGTAAATCAAGGTCATCCCACAGAGATTTAAGATAATTGTAAATTAGGTATTAAAATTCTCATTTTCATTTAAGTTGAGCAAATCAAAGCAGAAAATGAAATTTAAAAATCAATTTAAACAAAAGAAAAAGTAATAAATCCAATGTTTCAAAATTCCAATTCATAAAAACAACCTAGAGTGACTAATTTTTTCTTTAAGTTTTAGAATATGTAATTACCCAATTAAAAACACTTAATGTTAATTTGTTAATCTAGAGTTTAAATAAATATAAGTATCTTCCAATTACTCATATCCTTCTTAAGTTAAAATTGTTATTCCTAACTAATTTACTCAAGAGGCAATAAATGTTCAAATTCACTACTCTAATAGGATTATAGGGGTCCAATAGGTATATTTCTATCCTATTGTCAAATTAGAATAAATTTTAATCCCCACGTTACTTAATCTTATGGTCTAATTAAGATTTCTCTCTCAAGGTTACTCTAAATTTCCCAATTACATACTTAGTGGTGATCAAGCACTAAGTAGACAAAACAGAACAGATTAAAGCTATGTTTGGAATATTGCTTTTTTGGAAAATAAGTTCTTATTATGTAAGTTGAGATAAAACTTCTTTCACATACTTACTTCGTATACCATAAATCACAATTTATAAGCATTTATAAATAAAAAATAAGCTATGTCAAATTAACACTAAATATACAAAACTAACACTAAACATAATTAATTAGTTCATACATATGCTCAAATCCTCATATTAATTCATAACAGGTGAAAGAAAACTTAGCCACACATTGCTTTAAACAGAGCCATCACAGCAGCAACAATAAATTCTGCACTCAGAAACGTACTGGAATTCAACGAAAGAGAGAGAGGAAAATGAAGTGCTCGTTTGGATAGCTTATTTTTGGACAATAAGTATTTATAATTCGTAATTGTATACGAGATAAGTATGTGAGAAGAGTTTTATCTCGACTTACGTAATAAGGACTTATTTCTCATATATAAACTCTTCCAAACACGCACAAAATTGAAATAAGGACTTATTTCTCAGATATAAACTCTTCCAAACACATACCAAATTGAAGCAATACAATAAGAATTGGCAACACGTCCTCTGGTCCCTTCTCTTGACCGTGGACTGATCTAGCTCATCGGGAAAGAAGAATCAAGCTGGTATTCAATCGCTTCTCATCAATCACTCTCACCATCAGCGTGTCTCGCTCCTCTGGTCCACCGTCGGTGAAGAAGCTCCAAGAGAACTGAACACTGTCCTCAACCAGCCGCCTCCTCCGATTCGGCTCCCACTGGTCGGAAACAAGGAATGATGATCCTGGCAGTTTCTCTCTCTCTTGTTCAGACCGGACAACCCAGGAAAATGTCGCCTCCCAGCTCCCTCCGAAGTCGCTGACTGTTAGCTCTCATTCGATGA
This sequence comes from Inga oerstediana, assembly GCA_963210345.1. Taxonomy (NCBI): domain Eukaryota; kingdom Viridiplantae; phylum Streptophyta; class Magnoliopsida; order Fabales; family Fabaceae; genus Inga; species Inga oerstediana. The sequence goes on from OY723405.1 coordinate 34,625,836, forward strand.
ATAATCAGTGTTGTGCCTCTCAGCTCTCTCTGAATCAGAAATGTTGGAAGCCAAAAAAAAAAAGGACAGTAGCAGTCCTCCTGTAGCTCCCCGCTTTTTCCTCTGATGATGATTGCTGGTCCGAAGAAGAGCTCTTCCGTTTATTCCAGCGATGGTGGCGCTGGAGTTACTGAATGATGCTCAATCCCTCCTCACTGGTTCAGCTCCACCGTCTGCTCTCTGCTCTCTGCTCTCTGATCTTTTCTCCTTCTTAAAGACGATGAACAGTATAGCGGCTGCTCAAGTCAAGAAACGAAGCTCTGCTGTCAACAACTGCGGCTCTCCACTTCAGTCGCTCTCCAGCCCCTTAGGTCTTCCTTTCCAATTTTAGCCAAAACGCTGTCGTTTTTCTCTTTTTTTCCCTCCAAGCCCCTAGCTCCCTCTTCGGTCCCCTAGCTTGGTTCTCCATTTTAACCAAAACGGCAGCGTCTCACGAGTGAAAAGCAAAGGAAGTGAAAATATCATGATATTAAAATTCGGATACGGTATTAAATTGATTGGGGTACTGGGTTAAGGGTCAGTGGGTCAGACCGGAGCCAAACCGGAGCTCAAACCGGGCCAAACTGGTGAGAAATTGAAGATTTTAGACTTATTAGTATGAAATTATAAAGGAAAAATTAAAAAAAAATTGATTTTTTAAAAAATAAAAAATAAAAAACCCAGACCGGACCGGGTCACTGGACCGAACCGATCTGATGCCCAATTTGGCGGTTCCCGAGCCAGATCGGCCAGGCCGATCCGGGTCTGGGAACACCAGAAAATATAGCAATAATAGTATTCCTAATACAATAATACTAATAAAAACTTATCTGATGTTTTTTTTTTCTTCTTTTCAGTTTGATTATTTATTTGTTCTTTTACCTAGATTTTAATTTAAAGTAAGATATTTACAATCAAATTCCTAAAACAATGTACTAACCTGATATTATATAAAATCTCAAAAAAATCACTTTAAATTAGTATTGATAATTCTACAATTATATCAAAATATATATCAAATATATTAAAAATGGGAAGTTATCTTCTACCAATGCTATCCTGTAAAGTTTAAATTTAACGTCTTCAACCTCCTTGTGGATTGCTGTTAACAGGTATGACTTACCACAGCCCCCCGTTCCATGTAGCCCAATCCTAATATTCTTATCATCTTTCAGCGCCTCTAAGATTTTATCGTGTGCCTCTATTGTGCACTGAAATAGAATGAAATCTTCTGGTAGGGGCTTGGCCCGAAGTGGTGAACGATGAGCACATGGCAGCTTTTGTCCCAACTCGTTATTGAGTTGCTTCATGGCTTCCGTCTTCTTTGCTGCTTTCTTTGCAACAATATATCGACATATCAAGTTAGGGCAAACCCCATATAAGGCAACAACTTTGCTTTGTTTTTGCTTTCCCTTTCAGCTCTTCCACTTCGTCTAAGAGGTCTCTTGCTGTCTTCACCTTCCCCTGAAGGCTTTGTGAAGGATCTTTATTGTTGGCTGAATCATCGTCAAATTGACGTTGCATGTCATCTTTGGTTGATGTTAAGTTTACTGTTAATTTCCCTTACCCATAGCTTTTACAAGATCGTGGAATTGATAGCAGTAACAAGCTTGTCGTCCTACTGCCGTCACTCTATTTACGGCAACCACGGCCCCGAAATTTATTCCAAAATCTTGACACGCCATTGAAAGCAATTCAACTTGAATAGGATCATAGGAAAGTTATCCCTTTCATGCAATAAAAGCATGGCAACTTAAGGTCACTACAATAAAATAGATCCATAGGCATCAGAAGCATTTTATTTTATTTTTATTTTTTAGAGGTGGAAGTATCCTCTCTCATTAGAGGCCTGTTCAAGACACTGTCTGCTACTAAATTAAATTTATTTGTCTTAAAATTAAATCGGTCATCACAAACATTTCAAGTTGAAAGCCTAAGCGCGATATATATCAAATATGTCTTAAAATTTATTTGCCTTACGGTATAACTAGATTTTAGTCCGGCGATCATTTATTGGATTTGTTAGGGGTTTCATTAAATGGTGTGTGTGTGTGTTATGGTACTAAGTGCATGTTTGGCAGAGTGGTATGGCTTATAGACGCTTGATAACAGTGGAAAAAAGCACTTCAAGGAATTTTGCACGTTTAGGTTCATGGTAGGCATGATCATGCTTTTATGAAAAAGCTACGGTAACTTATAAACTTAAATTTGGTGCTTTTATAATAACCGTGGAGAGAGAAAGTAATGATTATGAAAGAAAATGGGCTCTTTAGCAAATGAGAGTCGGAAGAGTAGGAGTACTCTTGATATATAGTACCATTATGGTCCTATTTATAAATCTATTTTGATTATAAAAAAAATTGGTCCTTATTATAAGTTTAATTTTAGAGTAATAAATGTATTTTTTTTACTTTTTTGGCCCCTTAATTGTAATAAATAAAAAATTAATTCTATTTTTATTTTCAAAAACAGCTTTTTGAGAGGAAGCTCAAAAGTCTAGCTTGTCCAAAAAAAGTCACTTCTGCTACTGTCAATCCAAACATTAATCACATTTGTAATCTAATTTTTATCCCATCTAACCTTTATAAAAGTCATATTAAAGAAAAAAAGTAACTTTTGTTACTGCTAACCCAAACAGGCTCTAAACCTACAAGTGTATCTGACGCCGTGTGATCACCCCAAATGGAAGGCAACCATGCATGCAATCTGAATTTGATGCTCTACTCTGTAGTCATTTGATGTGTCACTATACTCACCCCAGTTCACAATATATATACTATATCGTTTGTAATATTTTTTGTGAAATAATCCAAAAAAAATAAAGGAGAAATTATATTTAGGTCTCGGACAAGAAAAACTAAAAATGATCATTTAAAATCTTAAAATTGCATTCAAGTCCCGTGGGACTTTTTTATAATAAATTTCAATTGTCAAATGCCCATAAACTTATCAATGGACGCCCATGGATTTATCAGTGGATACCCATGAACTTGTCAGTGGTCACCCATGAACTTACTAGTGGAATTGAAATTTATTGCAAAAAGAGTTATAAGGGACTTAAATGTAATTTTGATATTTCAAGGAAATATTTTGTCATATTTTCTCTTACGCAGGACCTATTTGCAATGTTCTAAAAAATAAAAAGTTAAGTGACATTTTTATCCTTAAACTATTTGTGGGATAAATGACATCACTCTTTTAAATCTCAAAATCATGCCGTTTAACCCCAAAAAAGAAATATTAAAGCATGCCAGAAAGAAATCAATTTTTGGATGAAACTAAAGTCAGTTACTTCTAACCATTACAATCAATATTTCTTTGATCAAATACCACTTGAGTTTTAATTTATTATAAATATAATTATAGTTGGTTATATTTAAATGAAGGGTTAAGGTCCAATTTTATTATGAAAGTTGTCAAAAAATCTCAATATTATCTTAAAAAATTTTTCTTTTTTTTTATACAATATCACCTTGGACATATCAAAAATGGAGAAATGTTGCCTCAATCATGAGTTAACATTTTGACTAACATGACACTCATGATTCACCGGATCCACATTCCTTGCTCATCTTTTTTGATGAGCAGGGAATGCGAACCCATCCACCTCATCCTCCTCTCCTTCTCCCACTTCAAAGATTCAATCTGCCATGGTCAACATCTGGGTTTCTCGGATAAAGTGAGAAGACAAGAGATCGTTACAGCTCACCACGTATTCTATACTATGGAATTCCACTGATTAAATGAAGCCTAAGAATAGAAATAAGATACAAGATAACACCTTTCTTCTTGCTCTTTATTTTCTCTTTGCTTCTTTGTGTACAAAATAGACAACACCCACAAAACCAAGCTTCAAGCTTCAGTATCCTTCAAGAAAACGGAGGAGGAAAAAAACAGTGGAGCCAGTGGCGGAAGGTCAATGGGGCGGCAACAACGGTTGTTGCTGTAGCAATGGCGGTGGCCCAGCAGCTACAGTGGAATTGGCTGCGCCATGGTCATTTTCTAAGTTTCTCGGCTAAAATGAATTTGAGATCCAGAACAGAGATAAAGAACTATGGACCCAAAAGAAGGCAAGAACCATTGGGCAAATCCCTTCGACATGTTTTATTCCTCTCTAATTGTTTTCATCGACCTTCACCACATGAGCACAAAATGAACGAAAATGGAAAAATGAACCTGAGAATATTTTCAGACCTTTGGCGATGACAATAAACTTTGATGGGGTAAGAGTGATGGAGAGGAAGAGTTGTGGAGACCCTTAAATCGCACGAGATAACCCAACTAGTCAGAAATCGTCACACGCCTCCTCCGCAATTGTGTCCCCATCATTTTCATTGGTGGAACTGGCATCGGTGGACACATTCTTGTCTTAGCAACTAAATTGGACACATTCTTTTTCAGGCATCCATTGCCTTCAGTTCTTATTCCTGATCTTCGGACAGTGGGAAATATTGTGACTAGAGATGATATTCAAACTCAGGTAAGGGCTTGTCATATCTGCATAATTACTTGATACTGGTAGAAATTTTGGTACCGAGTTATTATGTGGTGCCGAGTTAGAAATTTTGCTTAAGTTGTAGAATTTATGGGAATTGACTTCAGTCCGCTGCTCATCCTTTTCTTCAAAACTACACCAAAATGGTGTAGTTTTAGGTGATGGGCTGAATTTTTTTTTTAAAAAAATAGTTTCTAATATTTTGAAATATTTTTTTTGGAAGTATCTAGTATCTTAAAATATTTTTTAAATAAGATGCAGTATCCTAAAATAATTTTTAATCCTTTTAACCCCTAAAACTATTTTTTTAGTTGTACCCAATGTGTTAGTAGACTACTTACAATTTTACCCTTAATATATTTTTCAGCTCTAAAAATAACTTTAAAATATTAGATATTACTGAAAAAATATTTTAGAGTAGGTGGAAATCAATAAATCAGTATCCTAAGTTTTGAGTGTTTGTTACTACCAAGAAAAATACAATAATGGTAAAAGTGTAGTCAGGCTCCTAAAACACTAGGTATAACTGAAAAAATATTTTAAAGGGTTAAAAAAGCACAAAAAAATATTTTAAAGTTATTTTTAGAGCTGAAAAATATATTAAGGGTAAAATTACAATCAGTCTGCTAACATATTGGGTACAACTAAAAAAATAGCTTAAGGGGTTAAAAGCATTAAAAATTATTTTAGGATACTGCATCTTACTGAAAAAATATTTTAAGATACTAGATACTTTCAAAAAAATACTTCAAAATACTAGAAACTATTTTTTTTTAAAAAAAAAATTCAACCCATCACCCAAAACTACACTAAAAACGGTGTAGTTTTAAAGAAAAGGACAAGCAGCGGACTCAAAGGCAGCAGACTGAAGCCAATTCCAAATTTATGTGCTATATTGAACTGGGGCACAGACTTTTGAATATTGTTATGATGCACTTAAATATTTCGTACTTTGTTTACAGGATGAATTTTTGAGGCTGAAGGCATCTGCAAGTTCTGATATAGGAACTGAGTACTCCAATTAGGATGACTTTAACTTGTGGTTAGAGGCTATAGGTGGTAAGAACAAGAATGGCCCAATCTACGCGTTAGGATCTGAACAACAAGATAATCTTGCTTGTGGCTCATCTCCTATTCAGCTATAAATTTTGTGAAAGTAGTTATCATGCTTTATTTGTTAGTCATTTGATAAGTTAAAATTGTTACTTATTAAACTGTTATTATCATTTTATTTTATTTTATCATATTTCAAATTAAGGGTATTTAGGTAATTTTGCTACAAAATTTAATCTTAAACTAATTCACAAGAACTTCACAATGATTATGATATTTTGGAATCTGAATTGAGATTTCGATACTTGGGGTATAGTTGTGTTTTTCTTCCTTTAGAAAATGCTGGATGGATGTACTACCTTGTGTGAAACGGAGATATATTTTTCCAAAAAAATTAGGACAAATATATCTTTTGTTAATTTTATTAACTTTTTGGATGAGTTGTAATATATGGATTATGGGCCTTTTGATCACTGATATATGTATGAGTCTATATTTTTACGTTTTTGAAAAGGCACCAACGTAGGTTGGCATAAGTGGTAAGGGGCTCACGTTCCCTTAAACACTCTAATCCCGGGTTCAATCTTTGGGATGACGTGTATGGAGAAAATCTATTTTGGAGGGTCACCCTCATCTTGGCTCGACAGTATTCGAGGTATTAGTCATCGGGCTTGCTCCGATGGATACCCTGTGTAGACAAAAAAAAGATTTTTGAAGAAGGCAGTGAAGTATTTATTGAGCCCTTTCAGTATCACTTGATGCAAACTTGTATTTGGTGTTTTTGGTTTGTTCTCAACAATAATAGAGCAACGGTCATTACAACTCATAAATTATTTGCATATTATAATTATTTTATCTTTATTTATACAATTATAAATATTTATTAATTTTTTAAAACCATATTTTCCTTTTTATCAAAATAGAAACATACCCTATGTATATTGTAATATCCCAAAATTTGGGATTGGAGGCTTGGGAATAAGCCTAAATTAAGTGGACTGCTAAGCCCCAATTTAGCAGGAGCCCAAATTTATCCCCCTAATGATTTTTATATCTTTGGGGTATTAAGAAAGTAAAATGGTGAATTTTGGAGAATATAATTATGTTTTTGGTGAAATCGCCTATGAGATAGTAAGTTTGTCATGTGATTTTGAATGATCAAATGATGCGAAAAAATTATGAGATTTTACAGGATGAAAATAAACATCCTAAGCTTTAATTTGATAGGTCATATGACTCAATTAAAGCTAAATACAAAAAGATATGAATTTTTGAAGTAAGCCCAGAAAAATTGGAAAATTTTTGGAGCAGCATCCAAAGATTAAAATTCTGGAAATTTTGTGATTCCATCTAGCAAAATTCTATATTTTTCCTTGAAATTAGACTCAATAAGAGTACTATAGGCTTTGGAATCACCTCATTTCGATTTTTTTAGAATTAGTTATGATTTTTCAAAGTTTGAACAGAAATCTGCCAGAATTTTATAAAAATCCGAAAATTTTGAAAACTTATTAAATAATGAAATATGACATCATCCTAATGTTAAAACACCTTTTCTTCATCTTCCTTCCTCCAAACCGATGCAGTATGCAGTGCAATAGAGAGAGAACATTTGAGAGCTTGTAGAGAGAGAAAAAGAGGAGGAAAAACTTACAAAGGAAAATCGGTTCCTAATGCGTATAACTCCGTTCCTAAGCTTCTTATTCATGTGATTTAAGGTTGTGAAGGTCAATTTGGTGTTAAGGAAGCTAGAGTTTCACCCACCTTGATAAAAAGCTAGTGGGAGCTTGAGGTAACTTCCAAACTCTTGTATATTGACTATTTTGGCTGCTGTAGATAGTTTAATCGGTGAAATTTTGCCGGATTGTCTTTAGTTCTAAAAATGGAAAATGGGTTTGTGGGGCTGTTATGCTGCCAAAATTGATACTACATGGTAGTTGTAACCTAATGGAATAGTCAATAAAGTGGTTAGGAGTAGAAAGAAACGTGTTTACGGAGCCTAAACCGAAAAACCTCAATTTTCCCCGGAAAACCCATATAATTTGGCCAGGGCTGTAAATGGGTCTTAGAGTTGGATTTTAAATGATTTTATGATTCCATTGAGTTCAGGAGGGAAAATTAGGTGGGGTTACAGTTGGGCACTTTTTCGGAAAAGGCCGAAAAAGCATAATTACAAAAACGCCTTTGAAACCCTTAAGGTGGGGCTGCCCAGGGTAATTTTGTCATCTGATAATGAATTTGATAATTCTGAGTCCGGAAATGGATTCCTTGGGCAAAAATATATCAGGATAGCCCATGTTATAATCTCGGGAAAAGTACGGTCGGACCGAGTATAGCGGGGCGAGGTCCCTGGGGGTATTTTAGTAATTTTTTTAGATAGACTCATATAACCCCCAGAAACACTATGGAAGTGTCTAAATAGTACATTTGACATTGTAGGATCGAATATGGAGCCCCGAGCTGTTTGCATGTAGATCGAGGCACGCGTTTCAAGGCAGAAAATGGTTAAGATTGGGAACTTACCTTACTTGCATGTATTTGATATCTTTACTTGTGTAATGATGTATGTGATTGCTTTACTTGATTGTTTAGAGCATATTTGAATAAATGAAGTTCTGTTTCTGTTTTCGCTGTGGCCATAGTCTTGTTGTATGAAACATTGAGCATGTAGAAATGTCATTATGGGGCATATATCTAGATAAAGCTAACATATCATACACATAGCATCAATCATGCATGCATTATGGTATTTGTTTCCTACTGAGATTCTCTCGAATCTCACCCTCCCCTACCAACAATTTATACAGGAGACGACAGAAGATATGTAGACAACAATGCAGAGTACCGTACGAGGGGATTACAGTAGTGGAACGAAGACAGGAAAAGTCTCCGTTTCACTGGGATGAGTTTAGACACCTTAGTAGCCATGTGTGGCTACATTGATGGTAATGATCATGTACGAACCCCTATGGAAAATTTATGTAGTCATGCACTTGTTATCAGTATACTCATGTTATTCCTGTATTGCCCACCGAACCGCATATCGTTTTGTGCAAATACTCTGAAAAAGGTTGAAATTTAGATAAGGGCGTGACATATATGAGTGCACACGCGCTCAAACAAGACAATCTTTCAAAGGTTCAAGCTTGAAAATGTAGAACTAAAAGTCAGATTAGCCTAAACTCATGTTTTACTCAAAAGCCCGACCCTTAAAGGGTTTGGGCTTAAAAAAGACTTTGAGGCTCTAGATGTCATTTAGTTTGTCGATATCTTTTTCCCTCTCTTTTTCTTGTTCGTTTTAATCCTACCCTTAGTTAATCATTTATTAGTATGCACAAGTCACATATATGACCAAAAGTTAGATGTATAAGCTTTCTAGCAATACAATCTACTAGGGTTATCTAACCCGGATCGGACCAGCTGAACCAGACCGGAAACTGGCGACCCGGCCTCTAAACCGGTCCGGTCCGGGTCAAATTTTTTAATGTTTTTTAAAAAATCTTTTTTTCTAATTTTTCCTTTAGAATTTCATACTATAAGCCTAAAATATTTCATTTCTCACCGGTTTGGTTCCGGTTTAACTCCGGTCTGACCCACTGATCTTTGACCCAGTACCCCAACCGGTTCACTGACCGGTCCAGGTTTAATTACCTTGCAATATACGTAAAATATGGATGAGAAATGAAAAATAAAATTAATTTGGACTTACAAAATTTCATGATTTTAGTCATACTAGCAACATTTTTTTTAATTAGAGGCACCGGAATCCCTTTGGTCTAAAAAAAACCTTGTTCCTCTAAATGGCAGAAGTTGATGACTTTAACTCGATGGACCTAACTTCACAGAGTAATCCAAGTACATATAGACTTCTAATATGTTGGATTGTGTTCTCTAATAAAGTGACAAAAATAAGAAAATTTATTACAAAAGTTGTAACTTTGGCTATTGTTTTGAAGACAAGTCTCACATTCACTAGTATGAAAGACAAACTACTATACAAGACTCCGATGCAATTCACATTTACAGGTTTGAGCTAATTAACGCTAGCTAATAATTCTGAGTGAGGACATTAAGGTGATGGAACATGGCTCCGTCCCTGCCCGGTTGGTTTGTAGGACACAAATAGCTGGCCTGGCCATTCCAAGTGGAGAGCTGAGCCAGGTTCCTAAGCGAAGGCTCGAGTCTAATAGTTCGTAGACAAGATGGCACGCGTGAAGCTAATTCCTCTGAGCAGCAAAGGATGAAAGGATGCTGTTTCTCCAGCTCAGAATGCCCATTGAGCCTAGATGCATGAACCAATCACTTTTTCTGTTGGCCCTCAGCGATGCTCTGTTTTTGACCTCTGCCAGTTTGGCTAATATAACAGAATAAGAGAGAGAGACAGAATGTGTTGTTGCTATTTGCAACAACATGTTGCTGAACTATATATATCAGAACGAAAGTAAATAACAATGAAACATGCAAGAAAGTTGAGGAGAAACAAACCAACAAAACTTGCATTTAAACTTGCTATTCTCCTTCTCTACGGTGTTACCTTGTGTCTATGGATGTCACTTTCCATGAGTCAACTCCGTTCTTCTCTGTCTCTTATCTATCTCCATTTCCAGTCACCACTCATAGTCGTGATGATATCTTAGTGTATGAGGGATGTTTATCACCAGTGCAAGCATCAGTGCTGGAACCTACCACACCCCTTATTCATCATGTTTATCAGAGACATCATAAGGAAAGTAATATTGTTAATCATGTTTTTGACTTACTAGTGCCTGCTTTGACATTTGATCCAGATTTAATTCCCCCTTCTCCTGCTTCTGAATCTGCAATAGTCCTTGATACTCTTGATACTGATACTTCTTCTACTGATCTGCCCATTGCCCTCTGCAAAAGTAAACATACTTGTACATACCTTATTTTCTCATTTGTTTCCTATGATCATCTCTCATCTCCCTCCTGTTCCTTCATCACAGCCTTAGATTCTATCACTATTCCCACAACTCTTTATCAAGCCTTAGCCCATCCTGGTTGGCGTGCTGTGATGGAAGACAAAATACTGGCCCTTGATAAGGCTGGTACTTGGACCCTTCTTGATTTACTTCTTGGCAAGAAGGCTATTGGGTGTAAGTGGGTATTCATAGTTAAAACTATTGCTGATGGCACCTTTGAATGTTTGAAAGCTCGATTGGTTGCCAAAGGTTATGCTCAAATGTATGGTATCATGTTCTCCCCTGTGGCCAAGTTATCCTTTATTCATCTTTTTATCTCTATGGTATAAACTTATGATTGAAATCTTCATCAGCTTGATATTAAGAATGGATTTTTGAATGGTGACCTTCTTGAAGAAATTTATATAGAGCAACCACATGGTTTTGTTGCTCAAGGAGAGCATGGGAAAGTATGCCATCTTCAAAAATCTTTATATGGTTTAAAACAGAGTCCTCGTGCTTAGTTTGACAGATTTAGTTCTATGGTTAAGAAATTTGGTTTGAATCAAAGTAAGTGTGATCATTCTATGTTTCATCAGCGGACGGATGTTGACATGATTCTCTTAGTGGTATATGTCGATGACATGGTTATTATTGGTAGCAATACTTCAGCAATCTTATCACTCAAGGCCTTTCTTACATCTCATTTCCAAACGAAGGATTTGGGTCCATTATGGTACTTTCTTGGGATTGAGGTTATGAGAAGCAAGAAATGTATCCTCTTAACATAGAGGAAATATGTTCTTGATCTGTTAAAAGAAAATGGGAAAAGTGGAGCAACACCAAGTAGCTTTCCCATGATTCCTACTTTTTTTTTGGACATTGATGATAGTGTACCATATAACGAGCTACCTGAGAATGTGAAGAAAAAGGTTGATCCAGAGAAAAGCAAACCATTTATGTGTCCTAAGAGATACCGTTGACTGATTGGGAAATTGAACTATCTCATGGTGACTTGTTCTGATGTGACTTTCCCAGTTAGTGTTCTTAGCTAATTTATGATCAAGCTGACTGTTGCACAGTGGGAAGATTTGGAGCATGTCTTACATTATTTGAAGGGCTCGCCTGGTTGTGGTATACTTTATACGAATCATGGCCACACTGAGATTGAATGCTTTTGTGATGCAGATCATGCAGGGTCAAAAGCAACCAAGAGATCTACTACAAGATATTGCATATTTGTAGGTGGAAATCTAGTGTCTTGGAGAAGTAAGAAGCAAGATGTGGTATCTAAGTTGAGTGTAGAAGCTGAGTATAGAGATATAGTTCAATCCGTTTGAGAAATTGTGCGGATACATCAATTAATAAAGGAAGTTGGTTTTGCCACGTCATTTTCTGTGAAACTGTGGTGTGATAATAAAGCTGATCTACACATAGCTTCTAATTCTATGTTTTATGAATGTACAAAACACATTGAAATTGACTGTCACTTTATAAGTGATAATATCAAAGAGAACTTTATTTCTACATGGCATGTGCCATCTAGTGACCAATTAGGAGATCTTCTAACTAAGGCGTTAAATGAAATTTGTGTTAACTATCTTTGTAATAAGTTGGGCTTGATTAACATCTACGCTCCAACTTGAAAGGGCGTGTTAGGAACACAGATCAATTTGATGGCATGAGATCTTTGAAGAAGTAATTTGGTGGCATGAGTTCTTTGACTATTCCTTCAACCACTCTTTGAATTGTTTCCATTAATCACTCTCCCTCTATCTCTATTTTGTATATAAATACCTTGTAATCCTCTTGTGTAAGATATGTGAATAAAACATAGTTTCTGGTCTCTCTTTTTTCACAGTAATAAATTATCACCTTGAAGTCATTTGATGGTGTGAGACCTGTTTAGAAACTTTAGTATATATACTCTTGTTTGATGATAGACAATGACATGAGTTAGCTCATGGCTCTAAGCCATATTTTTGAACAGAAACTATAAAGATTGAACGGACTGACTAGGGAGTTAGAGTTGTGTGGCGATTCAAAAAAATTGGAGAAGGAGGAAAGGGATTTAAGCTGTGGTTAAATCAATATTACAATTACCTCATGTGTCTGATGTCACAAGCCAGTCAAGAAGCATTTGAGGAGCAAGAAGAAGATGACATTCAAGTATTCAAGAGCAGTTCATATGTAGAAAATGGAGTTGATACTGAACCTAAGAAGGGAAGAATTGAAGCTCATGATTCACAATGTTGTGAGAGAGCTGAAATTGCAGATCATTGGGATGGATTACAAGCTGAAGCTGCTGCTCTAGAGCCTTCTGTAGAAAACTGCACAATAGAGACATCTTTTCCAATTTCAGAAGTTGACATCCCAACTCTACAATACCATAAATTGGTGCAGCCATCTAAGGACTTTAATTTGGCTTTAGCATTACATTTTAATGAAGCTGTACCTGAAGAATTATTGCTAAGAATGTTTGAAGAAGAGTCCATCACACCTCTAGCTCATTTGGAGAGCAATGTAAGCATTTTCCTACCTTTGTCGATTATTAAAAGCTTACCATTTGCTTATGTGAGTATAATTCAAGGGCAGCTATTGGCATCACTTTGTTGCTGGATCACTCTTTAAAAGATGTGCTACACATAAGCATTGGATTTCGTAATATTGGTAGGAGAACCAATTCAACATCACTAATGGCATTTGAAGGAGCAGAGTTTAACAACATGCTTGATCGGTTCTACCATCCTCACCATGATTGGAGTGATTCACCATGTGAAGCAAGGAATTTAGAGCTCTCTAAGGTCCATTCTGAATTTGCATGTATCCTTGCTACTACACAGTACAGATATGCCTTTTACATTGCTTAAAAGACTTTGGGATCATTGAATCCAACAATGCAGCTTTGTCACTACTGATTTTCCCCTCTTTCTCCTGAAACTTACACCTCATGTTTTGACATATAATGGCATGAGTTACTTAGAAATTAATTGTTCTTGGTGTACTACTTGTATACATGTTGTACATGCTAGTGAATCTTTAGATGAAATTCTCTCTTGTGATTTAAGTTCATATATAAAGCTAAGTGAGCATAATGATGATTCTAGTGTGTTAGTTGTTGATGATTGCTCGTTTCAGATTCATTTAACATCAAGAGATTAATGTGTGCAACTAATCATGAATCGTTTGAGCCTGAATTTAAATATGTCATGTTTGAGCATTATAAGAAACCTCATCTACATGAATCACGTCATACGTCTCTTTCTTATGACCTTGCACCTGACATAGTAGAATTGTGTGATGTCGAGTATGACACTTTTCACTTTACTAATTATTTTAGTACTGAACATGGTTGTAACAAAATTTGGAGTTTAAAGCATGATCATACATCTATTCATGAGATGCTTTCTTGTGACTTACCTCCAGACTTAGGTCATTGTGAGAATGATGTTGTTGCCATGCATTTTCTTCACTACTACAAAAAGGTTGAAAGGTGGCGCACATATTGTGGCACTTCCTTAATGAAGTGCCACAGCTGCTCATTTATTATTTTTTTTATATTATATGTTTTTTTTTTTAACCAGCTGTGGCGCCTGGGAGGGTAGGTGCCACAGCTGATATGGTCAAGTGTGGCGCCTGGCTAGGCAGGCGCCACACTTGACAAGGTGATAGCAGCTGTGGCGCCTGGCGTGCCAGGCGCCACACTAGCTTATGGTCAGGTGTGGCGCCTGGCTGGTCAGGCGCTACCCCTGACCCTTTAAAAAAAAAAAAAAAAAAAAAATTTGTCAGGGGTGGCGCCTGCCTGACCAGGCGCCACCCTTGACCCTTTTTTTTAAAAAAAAAAAAAAAATTTGTCAGGATATATTGGCGCACCCCTGACCCTTTTTAAAAAAAAAAAAAAAAAAAATTGTCAGGGGTGGCGCCTGCCTGGCCAGGCGCCACCCCTGACCCTTTTTTTAAAAAAAAAAAAAAAAAATTTTGTCAGGGGTGGCGCTTGCCTGGTCAGGCGCCACCCCTGACCCTTTTTTAAAAAAAAAAAAAAAAAAAAATTTGTCAGGATATATTGGCGCACCCCTGACCCTTTTTTTAAAAAAAAAAAAAATTTGTCAGGGGTGGCGCCTGCCTGGCCAGGCGCCACCCCTGACCCTTTTTTTAAAAAAAAAAAAAAAAAAATTTGTCAGGGGTGGCGCTTTCCTGGTCAGGCGCCACCCCTGACCCTTTTTTAAAAAAAAAAAAAAAAAATTTTGATATCTTATCCCTTCCCCACCAATGAGATCCCAACCCACCCCCCCTTATCCCCTTTTGTTTTCCCGCCGCCCCCCCAATCTCTTTCATTTCCCGCCTCCACCCCCCCTCCATCTCTTTCTCTCTATCTTTAATTATTCCCTCTATCACTTTCCCTTCCATCTGTGCGTGCACCCCGTCCCTCCATTTTCTCATCTTCATATCTTAAAACTACACCCACACGCGCACACGTTTTTGTATTTTTCCAACTGCCAACCCCACTTCTTTCCGTATTATTCCGTTGTCTTCAACTCTTTTGGTCCCCACTCCATTTGGTAGCTAGCGCTCAAATTTCTTCCTTCCCTCACTGAAGATTGCGTCACCAACGGCAATTACGTGGTCCCCCACTCCACTGCACTGATTAACCTGTAAGTTCAACTTGCGTTTTCCTTTTATTAATTTTTTTTCAGGTTGTTTTGCGTGGTCTTTTTTTCTTTATGGCATGCTTGCGATGCTTTTTTTGATTTTTTCCCTGTTATGACACGCATACATGTATATTTATATTTATTGAGAGATTTTTCAGATATAGCAGTTGATTTTATTTGGACGTCAATCTAATATAAGGATTATTGTCAAATTATATATCACACAGTAACGAATTAGATTAAGATTTTGTCATTATTAGGCATGAATAGGTATCGCTTTTCGGTGGTTGGTTGAGGATGCTAACCATATGCTATGGGGCCTTCTCTTTTGGTTCAGCATTTTTGCGAGTTTGATAGAATTTCTAAGCCCCAAATATTTCAAAAGGGAATGACAGAGAGAAAGGAAACCTTTTTATAAATTTTTTTTTTTTTTAAAACAACTTCCTGTGGCGCCTGGCTGGCCAGGCGCCACAGGAAGTTGCCCACCCTACTGTGGCGCCTGGCCGGCCAGGCGCCACAGGAGGTAAGCTTCCTGTGGCGCTTGACAGGTCAGGCGCCACAGGAAGTTGTTTTTTTAAAAAAAAAAATTAATAAATCTGTGGCGCTTCCAAGCGCCACAGCTTTTTTTAGTAGCGTTAAGATAGGTGGCATTTCACAAGCGCCACAGCTAATGCAATTATAAGCGCCACAGATTTGATTTTTTGTAGTAGTGCTTGAACAAACCATGATAAATTTTGATCTATTTGACTCTCACTTGGTTCTTGCTCATCCTCTTCTTGCTAAGCTTGGTTATACTTCTACTCATGAAATGCTTTCTGGTGATTTGACCCTAGATTTATTCACCCATGTTTGTGATCACTTGAACCACTTGAATTTTTTGTTATATATTTTGCTGCTGGTTTTAGTTCTCTCTTGCAAGAAATTAGAGGCAAAGGACTCCAAGGAAGTCAAGACATACCATATATCTTGGAACCCTTACCAATTGACCCATAACCACCACCAAGGACGAATTACCAACTAGTGGAGCCTATTTTGGAGTGCTTTATGATTCTCATATGTGATGAGAATTTTTGCTACAAGAGTTTGAAGAGATTTTGTCATAAGGTTGTCTCTTTCCCTCACTTAAATTTTCTGTTTTGAATTGCTTTATTTCTATGTGACACTGATTACTTGAACTAAGTGTAGGGGAGGGACCAAATGAGTAGAAAAAGGTAGAAATATATATTGAACTCCACTATTTTGGCATTTTGGTGTAAGGGAAGATGGAATTGGATGTGTAAGTTGATTTGCTTGCTCGCTAGACACAGAGCACACAAGTGGTTTCATTATGCCTTTGCTTTGCTATACCTCTTTGCTGAACTTTGATTTGCTATCTTTTCTTTTCTTATTGTCTCATTTGGTTGCATTGAGGACATTGCATAATTTAAGTGTGGGGAAGGCTGTGCTGACTCTATGGTTTTTTAATTGCTTTGCATGAAGTATTTTGAAATTCTAGACAATTTTAAGTGTGATGTATTCTTCTAAAAATTCTAGTAATGATAGACATATGAGTAAGTGAGTGTTTAAGGGAATGTATGGAATAGATTTGTCTCAAGAGATACAAACCGTGTGAGCTTGTGAAATTGACAATGTTGAGCTTAGTAATACATATGGCTTAGTCATTGTAAGTGAAGTCAAAATAATTAACCTATATAGAAGGATATTTGAGCTTCTTTGATTCATTAAATTTTGTCTGCAAGCTCTCTATTTCTATAACTCTCTAGAACTTGTCTTGGCTCTTACTTGAGGCCAATTTGCATATGAGAGTACATGCATATGATTGAGGCATTCATTTCCAATCCATATGACCTAAACACAAGCCACTTACATACTTTATCCCTTGCTAACCCATTCAAGCCTATCAATTCCATTTCCTCTCACCCTGTATAACTTTGAATAAGTGTTCAAAATTAATTAAGCAATTCCATTTTCTTATATATGAGTATATCATGGTTGACTTGATGTAGAAAAAAATTGATGAAAAAGGAAAAGAAAGAAATGGATGGGAACTAGCAAGAAGAAGGCAACAATTGTAATAGAATTGCCTATATCATATCATGCATACTTGTTTAAATTGTACAAATTTACATTCCATACATCCCAACTTAACCTCACCAACATTACAACCTTGATAAAGTCCTCTTGATGCATAGGATATCACACTACAGAATATACTTTTAACTACCCTAAAGGACGTCTCTTTTTGAAAAAGGGACGCCCAAAATATTGGCGGGTGGCATATGTGTAATTAAAGATGTAAATTGGAGAGGCTGGCAGGTAAAAAAAAATTGAATCTCGCGCCAGGAGGGGCCAGAAGGTGTTTTAGACCTCCCCAATCGAAATATATATTATATATATATATATATGTATATATATTATATGATATTATTATATTGTGTTGGTTTTAAATTTAATTTATTAAGATATATTAAATTTAATAATTAACATGATAGAGATATAGTATCTCAGATTTAATTTATGAAGATAAATTAAATCTAATGGCTCTTTATTTAGATTAAATAAATAGGTTAAATTAAAACTGTTGGACAGATATAATTTAAACTGAATTTATTTAATTAGCTCATCAAGATAATTAATTGTTAATTAATTTCAAAATTAATGATGATTAATTTTGAAATTTGAAAATAACCCTCATGGGTTATAAACTTGATAGAGCTGATAGACTCAGGGGAGATCAGAATTGAGAGCCGCAAGTTAAACCCTTGGAGACATTAGAGGCGCTAGCACGCAGTCTCGGTTGGAGAGCATTCATGTGGATACCGGTAGAGGGAGCGGACCTGATGTGTTGGCTCCTAGAGATCGTGAAAACTCTGAATCATAAAAAAGGTATGAATCCTTCCAACTTGGTTTAAACGCCGTTGATAGATCCTCGATTAGGATCGGTGAAATTTTTTTTTTAAATTCTTCTGCTGTGCTTACCGATCCTACAGTAAGTACACACGGCTGACAGGAACATTACATTTGGTTAACTTAAAAGCAACTTGTGGGTGGACTGATAGTAGTTTCACATTGCTGCTTGAACTGTTGTGTGATATGTTTCCAGACGATAATGTACTTCCAAATCGTATGTATGAGGCCAAGAAAATCCTATCTACAATGGGTATGGAGTATAAAAAGATACATGCTTGCCCTAATGACTGCATACTGTATAGAAAGGAGTATGAAGGTCTGAGTGAGTGCCCTAAGTGTCAAACTGCATGGTACAAAGTGAAGAAAGATGGTGGTTTTGGCGATGTGACAACTAAAAGGTAACCTGTAAAAGTTTTGTGGTATCTTCCAATAATATCGCGCTTTAAGCATTTGTTTGGCACTACAAAAAAGCGAAGAAGTTAAGATGGCATTTGGATGATAGAATATTCGACGGAAAATATCTTCGGCACACAGCTGACTCTCCACAGTGGAAGAAAATAGATGAAATGTTCCCTGAATTTGGCAGTGAGCCAAGAAACCTTCGGCTTGGGCTTTGTACAGATGGCATCAATCCGTATGGAACTCTTAATAGCACACACAGTGCGTGGCCAGTACTCCTTGTAATATACAACTTGCCTCCCTGGCTTTGTATGAAACGCAAGTATGTGATGCTTTCTATGATGTTTTCTAGACCAAAACAGCCAGGAAACGATATCGATGTCTACCTGGTGCCTTTGATTGAGAACTTGAAGAAGTTGTGGGAGGAAGGCGTAGATATGTTTGATGCATATAAGAATGAGTCCTTCAAGCTACGTGCAATGATTTTCACCATGATAAATGACTTCCATGGATACGAAAACCTCTCAAGGTACAGTGTGAAGGGGCATAAAGCAAGTCCGATCTGTGAAGCAGACACTCACTTCTACCAACTTAAACTTGGAAGAAAAATGGTCTACCTTGGTAACAGGAGTTTCCTTCCTAGGTTCCACCCGTATCGTAGGTTAAGAAAGCGTTTTAACGGCTTGCCGGAGCATGGAATGGCTCCAAAGGCATTAACTAGAGAGGAAGTTTATAGTCGGGTTGAATGTATCAATGTCTTACTCAGTAAGAATTAGAAGACTGCGGGTGAGAAGAACATATGGAAGAAGAGATCAATTTTCTTTGATCTTCCATATTGGTGTAGTCTTGATGTGAGACACAGTATTGATGTAATGCACGTGGAGAAAAACGTTGGTGATAGCCTTGTTAGTACGCTTTTGCACATTCCAGGGAAGACCAAGGATGGGATCAGTGCAAGACTAGACCTTGTTGATATGGGAATAAGAGAACGGTTACATCCACAGCTAAGAGATGATGGTAGGAGGGCATACATGGAGCCAGCAGCGCATACACTATCAAAAGCAGAGAAAAGAAGTTTGTGTGGGTGTTTGCATGAAAATAAGGTACCACAAGGATATTTTTCGAATGTGAGAAGGTGTGTGTCAATGGACCATTTGAAGTTGGTGGGAATGAAGTCCCATGATTATCATGTGTTGATGCAACAACTGTTACCAGTAGCTATTAGAGGCATTATGAAAGATGAAGTTCGAAGCACTATGACAAGATTGAGTGTTTTCTTTAATGCTATCTGTAACAAAGTCATTGACACTGAAAAGCTGGATGAACTGGAAGCTGAGGATTATATTATATTGTCCCAATTAGAGATGCACTTTCCTCCTTCATTTTTTGATATAATGGTGCATTTGATAGTTCATTTGGTAAGGGAGGTAAGGCTCCGCGGTCCAGTTTACCTGAGGTGGATGTACCCTTTTGAACGATACATGAAGATCTTAAAAGGCTACTCTAAAAATCCATATCGATCATAAGCCTCAATAGTAGAAAGGTATGTTGTTGAAGAGGCTATGGACTTCTGCAGCGATTATTTATCAGGGAAGAAGGAACAATCTCGGCATGAAGAGGGGAGGAACAATGGAACACGAGGACTGAAAGTGAAGACTATGCTTCGAAAAGAGGTGTTGCATGCACACCTTTATATCCTGAATAACATGACAGAAGTTCAACCGTACATAGATGAACACAGAAAGAGATTGAAGAACATGAATCTGAGGAAGAATGACATGCAGATTACGATTGAGCAAAACAAGACATTCATTCAGTGGTTTCAGGAAAAGGTTTTGCATGAGATAGGTGTGTTTGAGACAATAGAGTGGCTAGCCTAGGGGCCTTCGTTTCAGATCATTACTTAGAGCGGTTATGATATAAACGGGTATTCTTTCTACACAAAAGACCAATATGACAGAAGTACCATGCAAAATAGTGGGGTGATAGTAGAAGCTGAAGCCATGCACTTTTCCAGTTCGAAAGACAAAAACCCCATATTAGCATCCATGGCCTATTATGGAGTGATAGAAGAAATATGGGAAATCACCTACAACAAGTTCAAAGTTGCTTTATTCAAATGTAAGTGGGTTAGCAATAATGCTGTGGTAATAGATCAACAATTTGGATTTGTCTCAGTTGATCTTGAAAGAGTAGGTTATAGGGATGAGCCCTTCATTCTAGCAAGCTAGGCGAAACAAGTGTTTTATGTCACAGATCCCGCAAATAAAAAAATTTCCATTGTACTTCAAAGTAAAAAATAGAAGTATGGTGATCCGACCTTTAACCTTGACGACACACCACCTTTCACAATTAATCCACCTACAACAAGTGAAGTAGAATTGGTAGATGATAAAGAATATGCTGTAAGAAATGATCATGGTGAAGGAATATGGGAAACAATCTAGAGTCAGAGCTTAACTTAGAAAATAGTAATGTGTGTTATTTGTTTTATAACTAGTTAGTTTATTCATTTACTTACAATTTATTCACCTATCTGATAATGATTTTTGTGCTTACAGAAATATGGACAATTCTGGTGACTCACAAAGTGATAGGGACAATGAAATGAATAGGCCTGAACCTGATGCGAGACCTGAACCGGTTGCGAGAAGAAGGGTTAGAGGCAGTACAAAAATGCCTGCATTGGTAGCACGTCATCACCATCAACAGGAGAGGTTGCATATTGACTTTGATGAAAATATGAAACCAATTGGTCCGGAGGAAGACCATTTCATTAGCTACTTATGTTTTTTGGCTCGAAGCAAAGTTCACAGTACTTATGATAATTGGAAGTTGGTTCCACCAAAAACGAAAAACTTGATTTGGCAATAACTTTTGGTATATAAGTTTCGATACATCTGCATATATATCTTTATTCTTATTGCTTCAAATATAATTAACTTATGTTTTTACCTTGCAGCAAACCTATGATGTCCCTGACACTGTAGAGATGTACAAGGAGTGGATGATGGAGGTTCGTCTACGATGGAAAGATTTCAAGAATAGGCTTACACGAGATTACATTCAAGGGGACCTGTGGGGTCAGGATCCATGTCAGGAGTATACCTTTTTGTCTCCAGAGGACTGGAGGTTGTTTATGGCATCACGAGAAGATCTAAACTTTTTGGTAAGATTTCTGTCATCATAGTGTTTTATTTGAATATAGTTGACATTATAGATTCGGTGTTCATTATTTTCCTTTCACAGGCATTAAGTGCAGCAAATGCAGAGAGGCAAGCAGCTAATAACTATCAACATTGCATGTCTCGTGGTGGTTATCGGAAGCTTGAGTGAAAGATGATAGCTAAAGAGTTGAAGAAATTGAAGGAAGCAGCCACATCAGATTCTACCGTTGTGGTCCAGCCCCCGCCACCTCCTCCACGTCACAAAAAATGGAAAGCAGGGAGGCTTAAGGGTGGGAAGTACGTAAATCCGACTGTTGCTGAGGTTGCAGCAAGAACTGTAAGTAGTTAGAGCATAAGTACAAAGTTTTTTCTCATATTGGGAGTGCTTAATTTTCATTTACGATAACTTTTATGTTGCAGGATGAACTGGAAGATCATAGTAGCCAAGGTTCGTTCACTCCAAGTGGACGAATGGATATCTTGTTAACGGCGATTGGGAAGGCAAATTACCCCGGTCATATTCGAGGGGAGGCAGGGGGAGTTCGTGTCGTGAAGTATTGTATTGAGGATGTCTAAAGTGACATTAGATGTCCCCATTTAATACCGGGGAGTCTAAAGTCTGCCTTTAACGTCCCCTATTTTACGGACGTAAAGTATTACTTTACACGTCCCCAGTTTGAACTGGGGACGTCTAAAGTGGACTTTACACGTCCCCAGTAAAACTGGGGATGTCTAAAGTGACATTAGACGTCCCCATTTAATACTGGGGATGTTTAAAGTCTGCCTTTAACGTCCCCTATTTTACGGACGTTATTGACGTTTTTTTCCACGACCCTCAGATAGACGTCCCTATGTTTTCAGACGTTAAAAGGCCAAAAAAAGGGACGTTAAAACCATTTTTTCTAGTAGTGTCTTGTGATTGTATGGTGGAGATTAGAGCTTTGATAAGTTTTTGGTAGAGCATAGAATAGAAGAGATGAGTGAAATGAAATACCCTATAGTGAGAAGAGAGCTAAACACTTGAACCAAGAGTCTCTTGAATTCTCTTTGCAAAGGTTGAATCATATGTAGAGCTAGGTTTATACTGGGTGGTAGGATTGTTTGCATGTAGAGTTGAACTTGAGACAGTGAAGGGAAATACATACCTAAGAATATGAATGAATTCATATGGATAGATTTGCTAGAGTGAGTAAGAAGGATTAAATACTTGATTTTGCTCAGGAGTGCAAAAGGCTAAGTGTGGGGGAATTGACAAGTCTTAACTTTACTATGTATTTCTATAGCTTTTTGAGAGGTTTTATTGAGAATATCATGCTTGGAATACATTTATAATGATTAATTGTGATTAATCATTATTATATGGAATTAATGATTAGAAGAGCATAATTGATAAATTTTATAATTTCTCTTAAGTTTTTGATTTATGGAACAAATGGTATTACATTGATATGAAATGTTTTGTAGGAAACTTGGAAAAAGTTGGAGTCAAAGAGTCGAAAATAGGAAGAGGGACTAAACTGTAACATATAAAGTGGTATTACATTAATATGGATTGTTTTGTGCGAAACTTGGGAGAAGTTGGAGGCATAGAGCTGAAAATAGAATGAGGGACTAAACTATAACATATAAATTTGAATAATGTCTTGTATGCAAAGCCGTTTTGTTATAACCTCATTTCTGTGGCAAAATTAACTTTGGAACACTACTACAGACAATGCTTTTAACTTTCATTTTTTAGCCCTTTTAACGTATGAAAATAGGGGGATGCCTATACCAGGGTTGTACTAAAGTCAAGATACGATGTTTGTTATAAAATAGACGCTGCAAGTGACTTTAGGCATCCCTTTTCCCCAGGAGAACCACACTTTAGGCGAACCTAAGTGACTTGCATTTCATACATAGCTAGGGAGGCAAGTTGTATATTACAAGGAGAACCAGCCATGCACTATGTGTGCTAATAAGAGTTCCATATAGATTGATGTCATCTGTACAAAGCCCAAACCGAAAGTTTCTTGACTTGCTGCCAAATTGAGAGAACATTTCATCTATTTTCTTATATTGTGGAGAGTTAGCCGAGCGCTGAAGATATTTTCCATCAAGTATTCTCTCATCAGAATGCCATCTTAACTTCTCTGCTTTTGTTGCACTCACAAACAAACGCTTAAGCCGTGTATTATTGGAAGATACCACAAAACCTTTAAAGATTGTCTTTTAGTTGTCTCATCGCCACAACCACCATCTTTCTTCACTTCGTATCGTGAAGTTTTATGCTTAGGATACTCATTAAGACCTTCATTCTCCTCTGTGTTTAGGATGCAGTCATGAGGGCAAGCATGTATCTTTTTATACTCTATATCCATCATAGTCAAGATTTTCTTGGCCTCATACATATGATTTAGAAGTACATTATAGTCTAAAAACATATCACAGAACAATTCAAGTAGCAATATGAAACTACTATCGGTCCACCCACAAGTTGCCTTAAAGTTGACCAAATGCAATGTTCCTATCAACCGTGTGTACTTACTCCCAAGGTACAACAGTGTCTCTGCATCACTCCGCAGGCTATCATATTCATGTGATTGCACAAAGGATTCTACCTTAACATCATGAATCATTTTCTCCATTCTATCTTCATCTATGACATCCACAACTTCCTTCTTGCGCGATAAACAATTAGTTACTTCCTCACCATGTAATATCCACCTTGTGTATCAAAGATTTATTCCATCACAAAGTAGGTGATTCCTTATAACATCAACATCTCGTTTACTTTCATTTAAATAATTGACACAAGGACAAAAATATATCCTATTTTTTGTTGGAGCATTCCTTCTAGCAAATTTAATAAACTCTTTAACATCAACATCCCATCTACTCTCATTTAAATACTTTTTTGTTGGACAAAAATACCACCTTAAAAGTGATTGCCTTTTACTAATTTTTTTAAAAAAAGTTGGCAGCATTTCCCCTTAAAAGTGAGACATACCAAAATTTTAATAACAAACCATTTCAACTAAATTTAAACAAAACTAACTTATTGAGGCAATTCAGGACAAAATAAGCAATTCAAATCCTACAATTTCATTAAAGGAATTAAACTTTGAAGTCAAATTAAATACATGCTTTTCATTTGAAATTAAAAAGAAAAAATGAAACAGTAATAATTAAACAAATAACAACTTTAATTTATCAAGTGATTGAAAAAACTACAATGGCCACGCATAGTTAATAACTACAACTTTAATTTACTAAGATATTTTGTATATTACATATTTTTCATTTTAAATGCATGGTTATATATCATAAAAAAGTTATATTTACAGGGTTAAAGATTTAAAACAAAATTTGAGTCAGAAACTCAGAATTGTAGTATGAAATGCATATAACTATTTTTTTTCCTATATTGAAATTGCTATTAGTTGAAAATTTATTAATAAGCTTAGGCAATGAAAGAAATTCTTTCTTAGCCAAAATTTAACAAACTCATACTACCTTCTATAGTAGTGTAATTTAAACATTCTAACAAGTGATATTCTTCAAAAATCATAAACATTATAAGTTGAAGGCCCCATATCATAGAGATTTGTAATTAAAATATTATTCACTAGCTCAAGACAGTCATCTTGAGAACTAATTCTAAACTAATTCATTTTACAGAAACATAAGGCCTCATATCTCCTGCTCAAAAATATCTTCCCTTGACCGATATCTTATGTTTGAAATCAAGGCATATGAGACCAAGTATCATAAGTTTAAGGCTGCTTCTCATAATTTCTCCCACATCATCCAGGAAGCCAGCATTGTAAAAGCTATCATATGTCCTGTCCATTATCTCCAACAAGCTAGAGGGAGAAAACAAATATAAAATGCCATTAGGGAGAACTACGACTCATAATCTTGGCAAGAAAATTTACAATTAATTTACGCAACCAAAAGAGTGGTTAATAACTTAAACCATTATTAACTAATTGCTCCTTGGCTCAGTTTTCCCAAATCGAATATGTCTTTGTCAAGACTTCCAAAATTATAAGCCTCCCTCATTACTTCCAGTTTTTCAACCAGAAAGTGTCTGATTTTTTTGAATATACTGGCAATAAAATGGTTTTCTTATATCCCCTTCTAGAAGAGGACTTTATTTATTTGCATTGCTCTAACTATCTGATACAGTTTCCCTGTATAGCTCTCTGAGACTCACCCACCTACCTATTCAGCAACAGAAGGAAATAACATTGACACCAATGTCTTAAACATAGATTGAGTTATAAGGCATATTGGTTAGACATAACTATCACACGATACTACACCTTCATGCTCATTAATTTGATAAATGAAATTATAAATGCGACAAGTTGATTTTGCTTTTTTACTTTTAAAACATTTCTGATATGAAAATGATAAAAAATGTAAAAGAAAGCAAATTTCACTCTCAAGCTAACCTGTAGCCGATGGTATAGAGGGAGACGACCCATGGTGGTGAGAGGGAGGACGACGGTGGTGAGAGTGAGAGAGAAATGACAGTGAAAGAGAATGGAAGAAAGAAACGACGGTGCAAGCACAGCAGTGATGATGGTGACCTCAGTAGGTGAAGCTCTTAGTAGGCATGAGGGATGAAAGAGGGGGTAAGATGGAGGAGAAAGAAGAGAGAATGTGTAGACTTTTTGGAGAAAGAAGAAAGAAGATGGAGAAAGAAGAGAAGTAGAAGACGGAGAAAGGAGAAAGGAGAGAAAGAAGTGATGAGAGGCGAAGTCACTATAGTGATTGACACACTCTTAGGAGGTACCTTTAGGTGTCCCTAGTAGCCGTGGGTTTCAAAATAGGGATGCCTAAAGGTTCCTTCAAATTGGGGATGCCTAATGGCCGTGCTTGACCTATAGCCACATGCATTGGCCATGTCATGTGGCCGTGTTTAGGCGTCCACAATCAGACTGCCCTTTAGATGTCCCCAGTCAAATAGGGGACGCCTAAAGGTTATTCCTGGAGACATGTTGCCCCAAGAGTACTTATCCTTTGCAAATTCTACACATGGATGTGTGGGGACCGTATAGGACACCTTCACATCAAGGATATAGATTTTCTTAACTATGGTTGATGATTACACTAGGGGAACATGAATATTTTTAATGAGACATAAATATGAAGTTGTTCACTTCATAAAAACATTTGTGGCTACAACAAATCAATTTTCTGTAAAAATAAAGATTGTACAGATTGATAATGCAGAGGAATTCCTGAATCATGATTTTGTTCATTCTAAAGGTATTATGCATCACACTTCATGCCCTAGCACGTACACCACAACAAAATGAGGTGGTAGAAAGAAAACACCGACACCTTTTAGAAGTTGCTAGGAGCATTATGTGTCACTCACATACACCAATTAAGTTTTGGGGTGAAGAAGTGCGCACTGCTACATATTTGATTAATCGTGCCTCATCTAGAATTTTGGGCAATTTGACTCCCTATGGATTGATACATGGCACACCCCCGGTCTTGACTCATGTGAAGTAATTTGGTTGTTTATCTTTTGTTGTTAGTCTCAATTCTAGTGATAAATTTGCCAATAAATCTGATCTTTGCATATTTTTGGGTTAACCACCTAGTCAAAAGGGATACCTATTGTATAACATCAAAACCAAATGTCGAATAGTAGGCAGACATGTTGCTTTTCTAGAAAAGAGGTTTCCTTTTAAAGATGTGGAAAATGATTCTCAGGATCACATTGATAAACAAACATTAGATCCATTTAGTCCCCTGTATGATTCTCCACCTCTTTATGTTATGGAACCGAGAGTGGCGGGTGGAGGCAGCAATACACAGCAACAGACTCAGGACTACACCGAACCACCCTCTCCCAATAATCAGACTTCTTTGAGGCCAACAAGGTAGGGACATCCGCCATCTCATTTTAGGGATTATGAAAGTGAGTATTAACCATCTTCTTCTAATAATGTTGGTGAGTATCAATCTGACTTGATAAACGATAATGCATTACTTGAATCTATTGGCTACAATGATTTATCTTGTAAATATCAAACTTTTCTAACATCTCTTGATAAGGAAATAGAACCAGAATCCTATGAAGTGGCAGCCAAAGACCCTAGATGGGTCAAGGCTATGTAAAGTGAAATTGAGGCTTCTGAGGCCAACAGGACTTGGGAGATTGTTCCTTTACCGAAAGGTAAGAAATTCATTGGTTCTAAAAGGGTTTTTAAGGTGAAGTACAAGGATGAAGGTTTCTTGGCTAAATTCAAGGCACATTTGGTGGCTAAGGGCTACAGGCAAAAGGAAGGAATTGATTTTTTTAGTTTGGTTAGTCAATTGATAACACTATGCCCCTTTTGAATTTTTAACAATGAAAACTTATTATTTTCTTTTTACGAAATGAAAACTTATTATTAAATGTCAATATGTCATCGATCTGAAAGGAACAGAGGGAGTATTTATTTAGCACAAAACTTAGATACAGTTTGTTATGTCTGTTACATGCTGATTTCTAATCAATACATCGATAAACAGACACAACGCCAAAATCAGAAAAGCAGCCTAACATCAAAAGACACACACACACACACACACATAAAAAAGACAAACAACATATAAGGCTAGTCCAAAAACAAAAAACCCCAAACAACATATAAGAAAATGATCACTTTTGCATAATCAAAGAAAAGAGAAAAGAGAGGACATATACACCTTGCGGTGCAACGGTCTCAGCCTATGATTGTCCCCCCCCCCCCCAAATTTATCATTTTTCTTTCGAACTAGCCATATTATTTTCAAACATTAATGTCACAATCAGTAGAGATAGTTTTTCATTGTAAATGATTAAAATCCGATATATTTTTGAAAACTTAACACCAACCTTTCACAAATTGTTTACTAAGCTAATTTTCTTTATTAACCTATCCTACATTTAGGAACGAAGGGAGTATAACACTATAATGAATCTACATGATTAAGTTCCCAACTTTTGATTCTTCCAAGGTAGGACTTCAAGAAGACTTGCCTTTGCTAATTGTTGCATTGCTCTGTGCATTAATTGCCCCACGATATATTTCAATACCTAAGTTTACGGTAACGACCTTTACATTGAGTAATTGTTTAAAACTTATAATGTATTTAAGTCTTCAAAGAGCTAGCATTTGTTGATAGGAAGTTGCAGTGATAAAACCAACAGGCCAGGTATCCGTGAAAATTAAAAGAGAGAGAATAAAAAAGAGAATTAAGCAATTCAGACAAGAAATGCAATAATCCTTGTCCAGTAAGTGAATATTTGAAGCCATTGCGTATGCATTAAGATTTCACAGGTATTTCACACCAGAAATACCATAATAGGATCGTTAATCATTTTTTTTGGATGTACAATGTAACATATAATCAAAGAGGTTGGATGTACAAGCTTTCTAATGACGGTGGATTGCGTCGGGTATATTCTGCTCAGGGTCCGAATTAAGCTTGAGTGTTGAGTCTGCTTCACATCGTGAAACTTGGCAAAGAACCTAACGCGTAGGATTATATTCTATAATGGGACAAGCACCACATCGACTAGGAGAAGAGACAAACTATACTCCCTCCGGTTCTAATTACAAGACAAAGTTGATTTTTTTGGAGAAATTAAGGAAACTAATTAAATTACTTTACAGTATTTATATTTTTATTCTTTTCTCCAAACTAATTAATTTAACTAAGAAATTAATATATAATAGAAGGATACATAACATATAATATGATTAAATAACTTATTTAACTTCTTTAATTTCTCTAAAAAAAAGTCAATTTTGTCTTTTATATTTAGAACCAGAGTATATAAAAACCTGACGCAATTCAACGCTTGCGGAGCTGGGTAGCGCTGGTTTGTAGCTCAAGTAAGGGCATAAAGGTGATGGAGGACGTATCTACGTGGTTGGCCTGGACGAAGGCAGGCGTGATCCAGTTTGGCGCTGAGCGACCGAAAGCTCCCTAAAACTCTTTGATCCAGATCACCGACTCTGCGAGCTCCTTGTCCAATCGCTTACTGCCGTGATTGGAGCTGCTTGAACCATCACCTTTTTTTTATCTTTAATTGTTTCCCCCACATTGCCCTTATCTTTAAGAACTAAGTCATCAAAACGCCATATCTATTATAATAAACTAACTTACCTAACTTTTTTAATATAATTAAATTATTTAAATAGGTACTAGAGGAGAGTATTTCAATTTTGTTAATATAATCGGAATTAAGATGAGAAATTAGGACTTATATAGTCTAAGATAAACTTAGTCAAATAAAACCTTACTCTTGGAGACTCATAACAATCTCTATACAAACATATTATTACAGGTGATACTCATGAGGATTTCTTAGTAGGTGTTCAGTCATAGAGGGGTTAAAAATGGGTCTTTACGACTGATCTCAGCAGGTGAGTGTATAAATAGTAAGGTGGCACTATTCGTTTTCGTGGTTGCTACGCATTTAGCCTAAATGTTCGTTTTCGGATTCAATATATTTAAGGAAGCAAATCCAAATGGTTTTACCTCTCTCATGTTTTTAGAATGTGTGTCAAGTTTTCATTCAGATTTTGTTGGATTGCTTTGACAAATTCTTTTAGTGCCTCAAATATAAAGTTTGTGCAAAATTTGTGTGATAGTCATTATTAATGTTGATATTGTATTAATGGAATACCTTTATATTATTGCATAACCTTCCTCTCTTTTATTATTATTTCCATTAGTATGTTTTCTTACTGTTTTCTTCCGTTTATAATTTCTTCAATTTTGAAAGTTATATTTTTTTCCCTTCAAACTTTTATTACTTTCGTTCAATGTCCCTTCCTTTATTTAATTTGATTTTCGAACTTTCTGATGTTCTTTTGAAAGCAAAAATAAATTGATTTATTCTTTTTTTAAAGGAAAATTCTCTCTTGGGATGTATTTACAAATACATAAAGGGAATCTATGCTATATATATATATATAAGATGTATAACTATGGACAGTTATTCCCCAAATTATGAGATGTATAATGGGACGTTTATTCCCCAAATTATTTTATGTATAATGGGAAAACTATTCGACAAATTATGAGATGTATAATGTGACAGTTATTTTCCAAAATTAAGAGATGTATAATGGGTAGGGGTGAGCATGGTGCCCAGTGGCCCGGTGCACCCACCCTGGCCCTGCAAAAAATTGCCCAGCCCAGCCCTGAAAAAGTGGCCCGAAAAAATTTTGGGCAGCTTTGGGCAGGCTAATAACTGAGCAAGGCAGGGCATTGAGCAAGGGGTGTTGCCCTGCCCATTTAGCCTTGCCCTGAAAATTATTTTCATTTATTTAAAATATAAAATTTCATATCAATTAAATATTATTTCATATATATTTTTTTATTTAAAATATATATTGTCTATTATATAATACTCTTCTGGTCCCCTCTTAATTGCAATCATTTTGTTTCCTTATTTATAATGGATTATAAATGTTGTTTAATTTATAAAGTATGGATATTTGTTAAGACATATGACATTTTTTAAATTTTAAGACTCAAGTTGTAGACTTATTTTGAAATATCCCAAGATGTGGAATCCTTGAATGTATTTGAAGTTTATATTACTTAGGGTGAAGTTAAGACATATGGTATTGGTAACTACATGAATGTTTATGAAATTTACACGGAATTTTTTTCATATGTGAACAAGACAAGGCGTTATCATTTGGGTAGGGAAGCCCACCCTGCCCAGCCCACCTTTGCCCAGCCCAAAATGGTTAGGGCTTTTAACGGGCAGGGCTTGGCATCGGGCGGCAAAATGCAGCCCGTTCATCCTTTGGGCAGGGCACCGGCATGGGTCTCGCTCTGGGTTGAGGAGAGGTAGTGGCTTTCAATCAATTATTAACTCGATTGGATAACATTTGAAGTCCAACTCCTTCAAAATTAATATTTTACAGCTCTCATATAATTTTAATGCTCTCTTATTCATCATATGGTGAAAAATCTTCTTCCTCTTTGAAACATGATCCAACACGTCACATGTGCACTTTTTGGAAGCTCATGGAGTTATCTTTCATCGCGTAATTAATATTGGGTTAATCCCCACAATATGCTTTTTGGGATTCTTTAAGATTATAACGAATGTGAGACCATCAGAAATTCATATTTATTAGGAAGGATGTCCCTAATTTTTCTCAAGTCAAACTTTGATCTAAGTATTTTTTAATAATTTTCAAGAAATTGCTTTATCCTTGGATAAAATGTAAAATATTCTTTAAGATGAGATTTCCATTTCAAGGCATGAAATCATTTTTATAATTTAATCTCAAGCTTAAAATAAATTTCCCCTATTGTTTCCAATTATTTGAAGCCTCCTAATATATATATTTTTTTATAATTAAAGTTGGCCAATCATCTCTTAATTGATCAAAATTATAATAATTCTTTAAAATTACTTTTTTTTTTTTAGGATTAATTTTGCTCTGGAAGTTTTTTGTAGCTCAATTATGCTCTGGAAGTTTTAAATTGGAGCAATTTCACCCCCGATTAAGTCAGAGCACAACGGACATCTGGCACGTTGGAGGAGATGCAAGGTAGTAGTCCACGTTATTGAGAATTGAAGACACATCAGAGTCCATCTCTCTATTCAATGCAATTAGACTGATCTGTGGCAGAGTGCATCTTTCTGTTCAATGTGTTAGGTATGAAACATTAAAGCTTTAAGGTTTAAGCTCCACGGGCAGCAATTGATGACAAAAATTGGGAGGTTTGAAGTGAAAAGCAAAGTGATGGGTGACTCCCACTAATCACGTTTGCAACTGCAAGTGGTGTCACATGCCCAAGATGCGTTGCCTTCGAAGCCCAGCCGGCTTGTGTTGAACAACAGCATTGGAAAGAATTGACGTATCATGGACCATTCTCGGAAAAGCATGGGAACTCGTGCAATTCAAAGATGTTATTGTCAAAGTAGCTAGTGTGGAGTTATTATTGTCAAATACGTTTATTCTAACTGTAAGAACATCCTTAGTATACTATAGGAACTTGTTAAACATGTGCCCACCGCCAGATAGATTATATTTTACTTAAGATTTTTATTTTAAATTCCTAGTAAAATGTAAAAATAATTTCATTTAATTTGAAGGGCCAACAAATAGTTGATCAAGATGGATTCTCAGTTTTTTTTAATTAATTGTAGTAGAATGTGGTGGTTCTTGTGGTATAAAAAGAAAACCCGAAGGTACCCGCAATTGGGTTTATTGCAACCTGTAGCACTTGCCTCCCACTAATCGATTTGAACAGCATGGTAAATCAATTTACTCTGAGTTTGTAAAACATAGTTGCTCTTGGCCAAATTTGGTAAATAGATTTACAATGTCTCACAAATCTATTTACTTCACATTTGAAAACTTGACTACTCTAAGCCAACCTTTGTAAATCGATTTACAATAATTTATAAATCAATTTATTTTACATTTGAAAATTTGACTACTATCAGCCAACTTTTATAAATCGATTTACAGTAGCTTATAAATCAATTTACTTAAGACATAAATTGATTTATGTAAGACATAAATAGATTGACTACTCACAAAAGATCTTGTTGCCATAAGTAAATCGATTTACTCCTTGTTTCAATACTTAGCCTTTTCTGTTGGATTAGCCATTTGCTTGCCTAATTGATTTTCTATTGAAGTAGGTTAATCAACCTTCTTAAGCCATGTTATCGCCACAAATCCACATAGCACACAAGTTTTATGCCAACGTGTTATTTCATATGCCAATTTATCCAATTTCACGGTAATCGTTATGTCTTCATATGCGAAATTGCTCCAATTTAAAACTTCTAAAGAGGAATTGAGCCACAAAAATCTTCCGGGGCAAAATTGGTCTTGTAAGAAAACTTTTGAGACAAAAATAGTCTTTAACCCATTAGATTACCCTTCAAGTCCAGCTCCTTCAAAATTAATATTTTACAGCTCTCGTATAATTTTATTGCTCTCTTATTCATCATATGGTGAAAAATCTTCTTCCTCTTTGAATCATGATCCAACACGTCACATGTGCACTTTTTGGAAGCCCATGGAGTCATCTTTCATCACTTGATTGATATTGGGTTAATCCCCACAATATGCTTTTTGGGATTCTTATCATAACGAATATGAGACCATCAGAAATTCATATTTATTAGTAAGTATTTCCCTAATTTTTCTCAAGCCAAATTTTGATCTTTAAGTATTTTTTAATAATTTTTAAGAAATTGCTTTATTCTTGGATAAAATGTAAGAAAAATATTCTTTAAGATGAGATTTCCATTTGTAGGCATGATAACATTTTTATAATTTATAATTTGAAGCCTCCTAATATTTTTTTATAATTAAAGTTGGCTAATCATCTTTTAATTGATCAAAATTATAATAATTCTTTAAAATTCCTTTTTTAGGTAATTTTCGTATAATACTTCAATTCAGACTCAAATATAGTTTAGGGAATCATTATATACCTTTTTGTGTCTCAGGGGATCTTTCCTAAATTCCTATGCATAATTTTCCAAAATTATCCTTACGTAATAGTAATTTTTAGAAATTATGTTTTTGCCCAAGTTCAAAACAGTAGATATTCAATGTTACCTTGGCGAGTCTACCATTTTATTTGACCTTCGACTAACCTTTAATTACTTATTTAGCCTTTATTTGAGAATGTTGAATATTACATTGTTCCTGGATATCATTTTATCTTTAGGGGTATTTCAGGACTCTTACCTGACTGGGTTTGGTAGCCTACTTATGTCACTTCCAGTCCCAAAATTTTGGAGATTAAAATACTTTAAATTAAGAAAAATGTAAACTTTGATCCCTGAATGTTTCTCAATTATTGATTCAATCATTAAACTTTAATTTAAAATAATTTAGCCCCTATGATTTCTTGACAAAAGGATAAGTCAATTCTTATAGAATTCTCGACTCAAAATAGCTTAATCCTTGTACTTCTTTCACTCAGTAAACAATATGCACTGAATTAATAAAATTCTTATTTTGTAACTTGTTTTGATGAGATAGTTGATTTTCACTTGGTGGAATCAAATCATTGTATGCAGAATATGGATCTGTGGAATTGTTTCAACAAAAGTAGATGCGTACAGCTACGGAATAATACTAATGGAAGGATTTACAAGAAAAAGGCCAACACAAGATTTGTCCAATGATGGATTGAGCTTGAAGAGTTGGGTGAGTGAATCCATATCAGATGCATTAACCCATCAAGTAATAGATTGCAATTTATTAGAAGGAGAAGATATATGAACAATATATTGGTAATATTTTGACAACTACATCCACTATTCTTGATTTGCCATTGAATTGTTGCTCCAATTCCTCACAAAGGCGTTGCAATATGTCACATGTTGTGGTGTCATTAAACAAGATCAAGGACAAGTTTATGCAAATAGGAGTCCCAGAATAGTCCCTCAAAATAGCTTTTTTCTTATGAATCCTTAGATCTTAGGGACTATTCTAGAATAATTTTGTTAAATGACTTTATTACCCTTTGTAAAACTAACACTACTATAGAACTCGTGATAAATGATGATTATTAATTAACTTCCATATATCAAGATGCGGCCATCATAAAAACTCGGCGCAGATATATTATGGTTCCAAGCCGTTATTTGTTCCCGACCTATTAAAACGGTTATAATATATCACTGGTATGTATTAAGGTTTGATAAGCCTGTGATCTACCCATTGTTGTGATAATAATTAAGGACACATGTGAACAACCGATATAATATATCATAATGCTTGCATGATACATAAGAATCTTATTTTACAACTGTTATTTATTTAGTAACATACATAATGGTTTGTATATAAGAACCATGACTTTTAATAAACTTTAATAACGGTCTCACGTGGACAACCGTTATGAAATAAGTACATAAATAACGGTTTATAAATAAGAACCGTGAACATTTATAATATATTATGGTTTTTATATAATAACCGTGATATATGGATATAAGACTCTTCAAGTGAGAGTTTCTAAGCTGGTTGACCTCCTTTATATATATAATAGAATAGCAGTACCCCCAACATTGTATGGCTATGCAATTTGGCATGGATCAAGACATTTCAGGTTTTGTGGGAAGAATCAATGGCAACTGTTGACACATATAAGTGATAATGTAACTGGTGACCTATATATAATTGTGTCTCTTCATAGGAATTAACCCTTGGAAAGCAAAGAACTGTGAGAAAAAAGCATATTATTCTATCAGAAAGGGCGTAGGGGTTATGCAAACCCTTCTTACACCCTTTCTGATAGGGTAATTTGTTTTTCCCTATCTTCTATTGCTTTCCTGGCTTAATTGCTAAATAGATGTAAGTTATAGGCGAACATTTACATTATTATATATATAGATCAAGAGTGCGATTGATTCTAGCTACAAAGCCTATAAAATCTTGATCCATCCAAATTACATGGCTACTCGATGTTGAAAGCATTACTCTATTATATATATATATAGATGAGACCAAGTAGCTTAGAAACTCTCACATTAAAGAGCTATGACATATCATAATATTGAATTTCATAGCTTTTAACTTGGTGCCATGACAAATCCCTGTTTTTATTATATATTTCATATTTTATTTGGGGGGTTTTTGTCATAAAATTGAGCTTAAAATATCTCTTTTATGATTAATTGTGATTAAAGATGTTTGTATGCAATTAAGGTTGAAAAAAGGCAAAAATGTCATCAATTTCATGATTTACCTTAATTGATTAATTCTTTGAATAAGAAATATTACATTTTTTGTTTATTTTCTTTGTAGATCAATTTGGGGAAAATTACATAAAAGAACCTAGAATTTCTGGAAAGTACAAATTGATGATGTACCGCCCAAAATTTGGAAAATATGGAGATGCCACCAAAATTTTTAAAAAGGATAATTTTGAAAACTTTTTTCAAAAAATGAAACCAGATAGGGTTTAAGAGTCAATTGTGCATGGGGAAGGTATTAGGTAACCTGTAATACCCATTCATAAGAACGATTACCCTAAATCAATTATTTAAAAATGAATATGACCTTTAATTTTATTATAGTTACCCAAATAAAAAAATAAATTAAGAAAATATTTACAAAAAATAAGAAATTAATAAAAATATTTTTTTTATTTACAAAGTTGGATTTGACCTAGGAAGAGAGCCTAGGGCCTACGTATCCTTTAGAAGGATCAAAGCCCATGTAGTTCTGGGTAGAAATGCATGTCATTGGGTTTTTGTTTTTTAAAGAAAAAGTTCCTTTAATTTATTTGAGAAAATAATTTTTTATTTTTTTGGTATTTTTTATTTTATGAAAACAATTCACTACTACAAAAAGGTTGAAAGGTGGTGCACATATTGTGGCCCTTCCTTAATGAAGTGCCACAGCTGCTTATTTATTTATTTTTTTATATTTTATGTTTTTTTACCAGTTGTGGCCCCTGGGAGGCTAGGTACCACAGCTGGGGAGGCTAAGTATGGCGCCTGCCAAGACAGGCGCCACACATGACCAGGTGGGACCAGCTGTGGCGCTTGGCACGCTAGGCGCCACACTATCTTATGGTCAGGTGTGGTGCCTGTCTGGTCAGGCGCCACACTTGACCCATTTTTTTTTTAAAAAAAATTTTATGGTCAGGTGTGGCGCCTGCCTAGCCAGGCGCCACACATGACCAATTTTTAAAATAAAAAAAAATGTTGGTCAGGTGTGGCGCCTACCTGGTCAGGCGCCACACTTGACCCTTTTTAAAAAAAAAAATTTAGATTTCCTATCCCTTCCCCACCAATCAGAACCCATCCCGCCTCCACCCCCTTATCATTTCCTTTTCCCGCCTCGCCCCCCATCTCTTTCCCTACCTTTAATTATTCCCTCTCTCACTTTCCCTTTCATCTGCGTGCACCCAGTTCCTCCATTTTCATGTTCATATCTTAAAAATACACCCACACGCGCACACGTCTTTGTTTTTTTCCAACTGCCATCCCCACTCCTGTCCCTATTATTCCCTTTTCTTTGTATTGTCTTCAACTTTTGGTCCCCACTCCATTTGGTAGCTCAAATTTCTTCCTCCCCTCACTGAAGATTGCGTCACCAATGGCAATTACGTGGTCCCCCACTCCACTGCACTGATCAACCTGTAAGTTCAACTTGCTTTTTCTTTTTATTTTTTTTTTCAGGTTGCATTGGTTAAATGTAATAAATATATAAAAAATAAATTTTATTTTTTTAAAATGCCTCTCTTGTAGAAAAGAGATAGACTATGTAGTGGAGAAAAAAATTTGTAGGAGGGAGATATTAAATATAATATGTGTCGTCCTTGAAATAAATTTTATTACTTCTAAGATAAATATAATATGTTAAGATATTAATATAATGTATAATATTTATGAATATCTCATCAATGGTTTTGTGTCATCCTTGGATTTGTTAAAGTAGTTATCGATGATGTAAAGATGGTACTCATTCACTGGGAATCGGATATATAATACTCGTATATATTAAAGATGAAGATAAGTTTTGTCCATTTTGTAAGAGGCAAGCTTCACCCAAGAGGGGGGGGGGGTGAATTGGGTGATGTTATAAATTTTTCGCTTGATGTGGTGATATGAAAAATATAGTAGATAGAGTAGAGTTGAGAAGATTTGAACACAGAGAGTTATACTGGTTCGGCCTAACAACCAGGCCTACGTCCAGTCCTCAGAGATCAAGACCTACTGAGATTTTCACTATACCTCCAAGATTCAATGGGCTCTCAGAACGCCACAAAACAACAATTGTCCTTCAAAGGACTATGAGCAGAAATATTCTCTTACTAAGAAATTTCTCTCCCCCTTACGACAAGTCTTACGTGCAGAAAACAACCTATGATCTCTCTCACTCGCTTATGTATACAAAACTTATGAGCAGCAACGTTCTCTCCTGCTTACACCACTGTAAGTCTTACGAGCAGCAATGTTCTCTTTTGCTTGTATCTTATAAGTCTTATGTGTGGAAGGTACAACAAGGAATTCTTTCAACTGCTTCTCTCGTAAGGAAATCTACCCTCTCAAGGTCCCAATACCTTGAGATCAAATATACATAGAATTTGAATTGTATGAAGACTCTCTTATAGAGCAAATGAATAAACACTGAAGATCAATGTGTATACAGAGAAAATGATGAATAGCAGAGACTCGTGTATAAGCTTGTGAATTCTTGTGCTTCG
Organism: Inga oerstediana; assembly: GCA_963210345.1. Taxonomy (NCBI): domain Eukaryota; kingdom Viridiplantae; phylum Streptophyta; class Magnoliopsida; order Fabales; family Fabaceae; genus Inga; species Inga oerstediana. The sequence goes on from OY723405.1 coordinate 34,664,651, forward strand.
TTCTCTTATTGAATATCTCTGAATCTATGTATATATAGATGTTCAGATTTTGCCCGTTTGAGTAATCATAGTTTGAGGAGCGGGGCTTTTGCAACTGTGGAGTGACACGCGCATGTTTGAATATTCTGAATGCGGTAGGTGCGAACGTGTTTGTAATCATGTTGTCTGCCGTTGTTTGACTTTCTTTCATGTAGTTTATTTCAAATGTTCATCTTCCTGTATCACACTTATAATATATTCAAAATAATGTTAAACAATGATAATAAGTAATCATGATATGAATAAATAACAATAAACCATATTCAGATTGATCGTTGTGAGACTTGGTATTTTTGGTGATCTGGCAGAGCATCACTCGAGCATGGATGGCTCACTCGAGTGATCTTCCTATTTTCCTCTTTGTGCTTCTGTTATCGGGTTGTGCTTGTATAGGATTTCAGAGAGACAAAATTCTCACTCGCGAGTGAAGTGGGGTCTCACTCGAGCACAACTCCTTCTGCTCGAGTGATCTTGCATTTTCCACTGGGAGTGTCTTCTCGGGTCATCACTCGCACATCATTTTGACAAGAGTGAGATTTTGTACTCGTGGGTAATGTGGTCCCTCACTCGAGCACACACACTCCTGCTCGAGTGAGACGCATATTCTCAAGGGATATGCTCTCAATACCAACACTCGCATCAGGATTTCAGAGAGATAAATTTTTCACTCGCAGGTGATGTGGGCCCTCACTCGAGCACACAGACTCCTGCTCGAGTGAGAAGAATATTCTCAAGTAATATACCTTTTAAACAAGCACTCGCATCATAAATGGAGAGGGATAAAATTTTCACTCGCAAGTACTGATGTGTCACTCGAGCATATAAGGTTGTGCTCGAGCACACTTGCCCTTCTCTGAACTTCATGACTCTCGGCCAAGCACTCGCAGTACCTTGCTCGAGTACAGAATGCTCATGCTCGAGCATTGATGTCTCTGCTCGAGTGAATCAAAGGAAGCATGATAAAACTTGCTCTCGGCCAAGCACTCGCGGACCTTCACTCGCATATGCTCGAGTGAGAATGGCTTCTCTGCTCGAGTGCAAACTCTAGTGCTCGAGTGATTCAGTGAATATAACAGTGGCATGCCTCTCGGGTGAACACTTTCTGGCTTTCACTCGCACCTGCTCGAGCATAGAAGGGATCTATGCTCGAGTGCAAAGCTCATGCTCGAGCACTCCAGTTCAATTTGACAGCAGATACCAGAAAACATTCCTATATGCATTTGGTAACTTTGTAAACTTTTCTTAATCTTATAAAAACATGATTTTCATAAAATTGTCTTTTTGTTATCATCAAAACTTGGGATCTAACATTCTCCCCCTTTTTGATGATGATAAAACCTTTGTGATGAAAGTTTAAGAAAGATTGATTAAGATTGAAATTTTTTTAAAAAAATTCTTCAATGTTTCCAAATGCATATCAAGTTTTAGTTTCAAGTTCAAGTTTTCCTGCAATGCTTCCTCTGGACACTTAACAACCAAGATAAGCATAGTATGAGGTAAATAACTTAATAACAACTTTAATAACTTGAAACATCATTTAAACTTGATAATCAAACTCATGAATAACTTGAAATTCATTAATATTAATCTTGAATTCAAATGGTCAACAACATAATAACTCATAATCCAAAATAACATCAAATCCTACCCCATACAGAAAATCTATCCAAAATCCCAAATACATCCCATAGAAGCTCAGAAATCATCACACATCCTTCTCCCCCGTTTTGTCAGCATCAGAAGGGGGCTGAGGAAAAGTGATATCAGGAGGTGGGACAAATGATACCATGGCAGTGAGAGGATCAATAGGTTCAATAGGTGGAGATGATGGCTGTGGTATAGAGGATGAAGGATGTAGTGAAGGCGACCGATCAAAAGTGACATCAACATTAGAATCTGGATCAGTGAAGAGTACATGTGTCTGTGGTACAGAAGTATGAGTGGTCTCTGGAGGCACCTCTGAAGATGAAAAGGGGAAATGTGAATGCAAGAAGGTCTCCATATTTGTTATCCTCTGAGACATCTCATCCTGAGTCTTGAACATCAAATCAAAATTGATATTGGCCTTGTCTACCAATTTGATGACCTGTGACTCCATCTTTTCCACAAGCTTCTCATACTCAGCTACTAACTCCTTCTTTAGACTTGATACAGCTTGATTGATTGCCTCAGTCACATGGTTGGAAAGAGAGGCATTAATGAAGGAAGGAGGAGGAATAGGACTTTGAGCAGATGATTGTGCCTCATCTCCTCTGGATGGAGTGGTTTCCCTCTTAGATGTAGCTTTGGTTCGACTCACAGGAAGATTAATACCCATATGAGTTAGTTGAGTCTTACCAAATCGCGAAATAAGTACCCTTTCAGTTCCTTCTAAATACCAAATCTTGTTTTTCATCAGAATGAAGGATACAAGCTGAGGATATGGAATGGTTGTGTATCTTGATGAAGAAAATTGAAATCTTCTCATCTCATTGAAGATAATCTCCCCCACATTCCTTTGTTGCCCGGCAATGAAAGAGGCCAACAAATAATAATCCTTTTGAGCAAAATGGGTATAATTTTTGGACTTATTGACTATGCTTCGGGAATATATATAATGAAGGACTCTGTGAATATCAGGCATATCAATAGGTTTGAAATTGAGGGGGCCTATGGGGTCTTTTGGTCTCAAAATTTTGAATGCTTCATTGGCAGAGAAAGAGGGTGGATCAGGAGGTGGTGCAACATAACCAAGTAAGTCATTTATGATCTTGGCAAATATCATAATAAATCTTCCTCTAACAGTAGTAGATACTGCTTCCTCAATCAATTCACCAGATCTAGACTTAATATTATGAGACTTCATGTTGCAATAAAAGGTTTTCACAACTGTCGGAGAATATGGTATATGGATATTTAGCCAAGGAGCATAGTATTGAAGATAAGGGTATAAATCCAAATGACAATTCTTCTTTAAGTAATCCAAATCCACATACACCACAGGACATAAGTGTCTATGACTAAACTCATCATCAAATACCTTCTGAGGCAGTACTTTTAGTTCTTCAACATTGAATCCCTCAGGAGGACTGGTGATGTGATCATCCACTGGTGCTTGTGAGGCAGAAGGTGCTCCTGAAGCTGAGGCACTTGATTGGCCAATATGTTGTGAACTTGAAACACCGGCTTGAGAAGCAATCTTTCCAACTATCTTTTCAAGTTTGGACTTCTCCAATGCGTTCCGAAGTTGTTTGTTGAATGAATCACCAGAGGAAGAAGAAGATTGTTGAGGTTGCTCTGTTTCCTTTTTCTTCCCTTTTCCTTGGACCTCCTTGGATTGAGATCGGGTAACTATTGGTTCCTTGAACACCACACCCTTTGGTTTCTTCTGAGGAGGTTGGTCTTTCTTTGAAATTTGAGGCTTTGGGTGAGGTTTCTTAGCCGGAGTCCTCTTTTCGGTCTTGGGTTTAGGAGGAGGTGACGGTGAGGAAGAGATTTTGGGAGTGGGAGGTGTTGGTTCTGGGGTACCAGATGCACTGGCAGCAGAATGAGTAGGAGAAGGAGAGTGAGATCTTTGAGGAATAGAGGGCAGTTTGGTTCTTGCCATTGTAGAGAAAGTGAGAGAGAAGCAAGAACTCACAGTTTTTGAAAGTGGAGAGAAAAACAAACTGAGATTAGGGCACGAATGAGAAATGCAAAGGGTAAGAATCACCTTTTATAGAGGATTGAAGAGTTGTAACGGTGATTTGAGGCAAATGGACGCGATTGATTTAAGAGAAAACGGTTGAAGGTGAAGAGTTACGCCCTTCGAGTGAGAGAACACCTCGAGTGAGAGCAGGAAGTGCGACGTTCTGAGCTCCCGCGTAACTGATATAAGTGACAGTGCTCGAGCATAAACCCTAGTGCTCGAGTGATGTCCATACTGTGCTCGAGTGTGTTCTATCAGTGCTCGAGTGATTTTCTGGAAAAATTAATAAAATATGTAAGACGTACCTGGATTGTGGATTTCTTGACATATCTTGTGTCTTTGTACTCAAATCCTCCAAAATCATTTGAGTAACCATGATTTGGATAGCTTTTGAAGAGAAATTCTTCTTCTTCACTCTAGCAGGCACTCCTCACTTCAAGCATGTTCATATCATGCTTGAGTGAGAGTTCCTCACTCGCGAGTGAGTTCGATTCTCACTGTTACTTTTGATACAGTCTCTTGGTATTCTTATTTCCTCTGTTAACCTCTGTTTTACATGTCAAGAAGCAGAGCATTTTTAATAGTGTTGTGCTCGAGCAGAGCTGCTTGTGCTCGAGTGAACCAGCTTATCACTAGAGCAGCACTCTCAGTGCTCGAGTGATAGACCTGCAAAATGGTTTTTAACACTCCGATGCCAAAGTCAGTATGATTATCATCAAAAGGAACATTTAATTCAAATTTTTTAACAAGAAAACTTACAACTCATTGGGATTAACCATTCCCAGTTCTCTTCGAATATATTAGAATTGATCTTTTGCAATTGGCTTTGTGAAGATATCCGCAAGTTGAAGATGAGTTGGTATGAATTCCACTTTGACATCCTTCTTTTGAACATGATCTCGAATGAAGTGATGTCGAATGTCTATGTGCTTGGTCCTTGAGTGTTGTACAGGATTCTTGGCCAAGCTTATCGTGCTAGTGTTATCACAATAAATTGGAATTTCTTTTAAATAAATTCCCAAATCTTGAAGTTGTTGTTTCAACTATAACACTTGAGAACAGCAACTTGCCACAGCTATATATTCAGCTTTAGTTGAAGATAATGAAACTATGTTCTGCTTCTTGCTGAACCATGATACTAGAGAGCCTCCGAGAAATTGACATTGAACACTGGTACTCTTTCTGTCAGTTTTATATCCTCCGTGATCTGAATCTGAATATGCCATTAAATACTCGTTCCCTCTTTTCGGATACCAAAGACCAAGCTCTGAAGTATCTCCTAGATATTTGAAGATTCTTTTTACTGTCTCTGCATGAGATACCTTAGGAGCGGATTGATACCTTGCACACATTCCTACACTGAACTGAATATCTGGTCTGCTAGCAGTGAGATAGAGTAATGAGCCAATCATTCCTCTATATTTAGTGATGTTGAAGCTAGGTCCCTTTACATCAGCATCCAACAGTGTTGTAGAACTCATTGGAGTATCAGCTCCGTTAGCATTATCTAATCCATATTTCTTTAACAACTCTTTCAAATACTTTGTCTGAGATATAAATATACCATTCTTCTTTTGTTTGATTTGAAGTCCAAGAAAGAAGTTCAATTCTCCCATCATGGACATTTCAAACTCTCCCTGCATAATCTTAGAGAATTCTTGACACATAGATTCGTTAGTAGCACCAAAAATAATATCATCAACATAAATTTGAACAATTAGAATATCATTTTTGTTATGTTTGATGAATAGAGTTGTATCAACTTTACCTCTGACAAAACTTTGATCAAGAAGAAATTTGCTTAGTCTTTCATACCAAGCTCTAGGTGCTTGTTTCAAACCATATAGTGCTTTCTTAAGTTTAAAGACATGGTCAGGTTTTGTTTCATCTTCAAACCCAGGAGGTTGTTCTACATATACTTCCTCCATAATATAACCATTTAGAAAAGCACTTTTCACATCCATTTGATAAAGTTTAAAACCTTTAATGCAAGCAAAGGCTAGGAGTACCCGTATTGCTTCCAATCTTGCCACTAGAGCATATGTTTCCTCATAATCAATACCTTCTTCTTAATTATAGCCTTTGGCAACCAATCTTGCTTTATTTCTCACAATGATTGCTGATTCATCAAGTTTGTTTTTGAAAACCCATTTGGTTCCTATAACCGTATGATCTTTAGGTCGTGGAACCAAATCCCAAACTTGATTTCTTTGAAACTGATTTAGTTCTTCTTGCATAGCAATCACCCAATCATTGTCAGATAAAGCTTCTTTAATATTAGAAGGTTCAATTTCAGAAATAAATGCAGAGAAGGTTACCTCATTGAGGATTCTATTTCTGGTTTTAACACCTTCATGAATATCTCCTATAACTTGATCAATTGGATGATCCTTCATATGTCTCCATGCTTTTGGTTGAGTATGATCATCGACATCTTCTAAATTTTGAAAATCATTTGTTTCAAAATCATCTTGCTTCGAAATAGATTTGTTTTTCTTGATTGAATCCATTTCTTCTTCATCAATAAGTTTTGTCTGAGATTCAATTTCATTAAACACAACATGAATAGATTCTTCAACAGTACATGTTCTTTTATTGAAAACTCTATAAGCCTTACTTCTATTAGAATATCCTAGAAATATACCTTCATCAGACTTTGAATCAAATTTACCTAAGTTTTCTTTACCATTGTTGTGAATGAAACACTTGCACCTGAAGATATGTAGATGAGCAATGTTTGGCTTTCTTCCTTTGTAAAGTTCATATGGCATCTTTCCAAGTGATTTGCGGATATATGCTCAGTTTGAAATATAGCATGCAGTACTCATTGCATCTGCCCAGAACACTTGTGACATTTCTTTTTCATTAAGTAATGCTCTTGCCATTTCTGTAAGAACTCTGTTCTTTCTTTCCACTACTCCATTTTGTTGAGGTGTTCTAGGAGCAGAGAAGTTACGATCTATTCCTTCGTTGTTGCAGTAGTTTTCAAATAGTTGATTATCAAATTCTCCTCCATGATCTGTCCTAATAGAAACAATAGAAATACCTTTCTCATTTTGAACCTTTTTGGCAAAGATAATGAATTCAGCAAAGGTTTCATCTTTTGAAGCAATAAATATAGTCCAAGTAAATCTTGTAAAATCAACGACAATTACTAAAGTATATAAATTTCCTCCAAAACTTTTTACTCTTGCAGGTCCTACCAAATCCATATGAAGTAATTGTAAAGGTTTTGAAGTAGAAATCTCATACTTTGTTTTAAAAGAGGACTTAGTTTGTTTGCCTTTTTGACATGCTTCACAAATCATATTATCTTTGAATTTGAGTTTGGGAAGACCAACAACTAAATCTTTTCTAATCAGTTTGTCAAGTTGATTCATATTGACATGAGCCAAACGCTTATGCCATAACCAACTTTCCTCTGATCGACTAAGAAAACAATTTTCAGAAGAATTTGAGTTTAAATCAATAGTATAACAATTACCGTCCCTTTGAGCTCGGATCTTTGCCTTGATAGATTCTTTGTTCAGTGGTAGATCTTTCTTGCTTACTATCGAGCATTCTTTTGAGTCAAAAATTACCCAGTTATCTTTGTCATTGCTTTGACTTACACTCAGGAGGTTGTGGCATAATCCCTCAACATAATATACTTCATTGATTTGAACACCATCGGATTTTCCCACTTCACCAATTCCAGCAATACGTCCAGATTGATTACCTCCAAATGTTACCTTTCCTCCTTCTCTAGTTTCTAGCATGGTGAACTTATTTTTGTCACCAGTCATGTGTCTCGAACATCCACTATCAATATACCATTTGTTCGCTTGAGATGCTTTGAGACATACCTAGAATAAGATGATCAAGTTTTAGGTACCCACACTTTCTTGGGTCCTTTGTGGTTAGTATATGATGTATGTGTCCCTTTCGGAACCCATTTATATGTTCCAACAACCTGTCCCTTTTTGAAATAACATGATGAAGTATAATGTCCTTTCCTGTTACAATAATTGCACGATGCGAATGGATTTAAAGAATACACAGAATTCCTGAAATATTTAAGATATGCTCTACTATTCTTCTTATATTCTTTATTCTTATCATGACCAGAATTATATCCAATTCCAGATTTATCAAATGAAACTTTCTGAGAATTTAAAATAACCTTAAGAGTTTCACTTTCTTTAGTAAACTTTTCAACAATTTTTGTTAGATCATCTATTTTCTTATCTTTCTCTTTACACATTTCATATGATGATATGACACTACTTTCTAATTCTTTTACTTTCTTCTTATAGCTAACCATTCCTTTAGCTACTTTGATGTACTCTGTATGCAATGCATTATATTCAGATAACAATTCATCATAGGAAGTTTCAGAATCACTTACCTTAGAGTCTGATTCTTCTTCCTTGGCTACCAAGCATAGATTTGCTACTTCGTCGTTGTCACTTCCTTCGTCTGACAAACTATCACCCCATATGGATGATATATATGCTTTCTTTTTCAGCTTCTTTTTATCTTTGTTTCTGAAACATTCAGATTTGATGTGTCCAGGTTTCCCACATTCATAGCATACTATCTGTTGTTCTTTGTTTTCTTTCTTGCTTGGTCCACCTTGATAGTTTTTGAAATTCTTTTGACCTCTTCTGTAAAACCTCTTGAATTTTCTCACGATCATTCCCATTTCATCATCATTAGGGACATCTTCATTTTCAGAAGATTCTTCTTCTTCTTTGATAGCTTTAAGTGCAACTCCCTTTTTCTTTTTATCGTCGAATTCTTCAAGTTCCTTTTTGAATCTCAACTTACCTTCATACTCGGAAAGACTTCCAAATGTTAGAACAAGCGTTTCACCCAAGAAGGGGGGTGAATTTGGTGATACTAAAATTTCATCGGAAATATAAAACTTTAACAGTGGAATTAAAACAGTAATGAGTAAGGAGAAATATCACCGAAGTGTACACCGGGAGTTATACTGGTTCGGTCACAACCACTTTGACCTACATCCAGTCCTCAGAGCTTCTCTGAGAGTTTCACTATAACTTCCAAGATTCAGTGGGTTCTTGGCACCTCAGTACAAGCAAGTTCCTTCACCTGGACACTCGCTCCCCCTTACAAGTTGTAATCCAATCCCAACTCAAGGTTCCACAACCTTAAGTTATCTCAATAACAAATATTGAGTTTGAATGAAATATCTCTCTTACAGAGTGAATAAGAATCACTGAAGCATAGAAATATAATTTCAATGTGAAAACAGAGCAATGAACTTGATAATTCGTTTGTGTGTGTTCTAGTTGTTTTTCTCTGTTTGGATGTTCCCATATATATAGATATGTTGGTGAAGACCGTTGGAACATTTTCTTTCGTCCGTTCGAGAGTGCGCAGCCACTATTGACTTTTCAAGTTTTTGAAAAATATCTGTTGGCGGTGGTTGGCATTTGAACGTTTAATTTGACTTCCCTTTCTTGACATGATTCCTTCATTGTTTATCTGTAAATATGCTAGAAATACTAATACAATGAAAGATTAATCATATAGGAAACAATTTAATGAACGTTTGAATGATTTCTAAATTTCTGGGTATGCTTACTCGAGTATTACTTGAAGTTTACTCGAGTACTTACTCGAGTATCATCGGGAAATCTTTGATCAACTGCAAGTCAATGAATAAATACAAGATTACTCGGGTAGTGCATGGAGTAAACTAAATTTCAAACCTTTAGAAATAGTTATTTACTCGGGTACCTACTCGAGGAATGCATTTACAACTTCATAGGTTACTCGGGTAACACCTCGAGTAAGCCTTCAAATAGCTTTTGGTTACTCGATGCTTTACTCCAGTAATGTTGGCAGGATTTCAAGGCCGAGAGCAATTACCTTGTTACTCGGGTACTGACTCGAGTAATGCACTCATTTCTGCATAAGTTACTCGGGTACCACCTCGAGTAAATGTACTTTTTGTGCATGACTTACCCGGGTAATGACTTGAGGTTTACCTTCAAAATAACTCTGCATACTCGGGTACCTACTCGAGTAATTCACTTAAAATGAAACATTAAATATTTGCATACTAGAGTAAAGACTCGAGGAAAACTAAGGTGTAATGGAAATCAAGTTTATCGAGTACCACCTTCAAGTTTTCACTTACTTCAGTACGTTACTCGAGTAGCTCCTCGAGTAACATTGGCAGTAGTACTAAGTGCCGAGAGCTCCACAATTTCAGAAACAGAGTTACTCGAGTAACTCCTCGAGTAACATTGGCAGGCCGAGAGCAACTCCAAGTTTTTTACTTGGTTACTCGAGTCACTCCTCGAGTAACATTGGCAGGCCGAGAGCAACTTGAAAATACTTACACAATTACTTGAGTACCTACTCGAGTAACATTGGCAGGTTATTAGAAGGTGCCTTTGGTTACTTCAAGTTTTGTCTCATTACTCGAGTACGTACTCGAGTAATGCCTTAGAAAACTTGTTTCTGATCAAGTTTCTCAGCATTTTCTCTTGACCTTTCTTCATTATTCCAATGCTTACCTCAAGTGATGCTTATCAGGTTATTTCTTTGTTCAAACTTGTTTATTAATCATTTCCTTTTCAAACCATTCTTTTGTTATCATCAAAACATGAGATCTAACACCAAAGAAAGCAGCTACGGATCACATAGATTCTCCTTTAGCTTCTTCGATAGCTGTCACCTTCGCTTCCCACTCTTTCGTAAGAATATTAAGAATCTTTCTTACTAGGGAATTTTGATCAAACGACTTTCCAAGAGCAGATAATTGATTAACAAGATGAGTATACCTGAGTTCGAATTCTGATATACCTTCTCCAGGTTTCATAAGAAATAAATCATATTCTGTAATTAGAGTATTGATTCTATTTTCTTTGATCCCAGATGTGCCTTCGTGAGCAATTTCAAGAGCATCCCACATATCTTTGGCAGTTGGTAGAGTACATATATGAAAGTATTCTTTTTGACTAAGAGCACTCTGTATCATTAAAATGGCTTTACTATTTAATGTTACTAACCTTTTGTCATTCTCGTCAAACTCATCTGGGCTCTTTTTAACTGCTATATCTTCGATTTTCTTCATTGGAACATAGTCACCATCTTGTATAACATTCCACAATCCATACTCGTTGGCCATCACGAACAGTCTGAATTTAGCTTTCCAGAACGAAAAATGTTCTCCAGCAAAACCAGGAGGTCTAGTGATTGAAGCTCCGTCTGGGAGGATGTTTTCACCCATTGTTGCCATTTATCGGATCCTTCTCAAGCTGTTTGGCTCTTCGGAGAAGACTAGGCTCGGATACCAAATGTAAGAGGCAAGCTTCACCCAAGAGGGGGTGAATTGGGTGATGTTATAAATTTTTCGCTTGATGTGGTGATATGAAAAATATAGTAGATAGAGTAGAGTTGAGAAGATTTGAACACAGAGAGTTATACTGGTTCGGCCTAACAACCAGGCCTACGTCCAGTCCTCAGAGATCAAGACCTACTGAGATTTTCACTATACCTCCAAGATTCAATGGGCTCTCAGAACGCCACAAAACAACAATTGTCCTTCAAAGGACTACGAGCAGAAATATTCTCTTACTAAGAAATTTCTCTCCCCCTTACGACAAGTCTTACGTGCAGCAAACAACCTATGACCTCTCTCACTCGCTTATGTATACAAGACTTATGAGCAGCAACGTTCTCTCCTGCTTACACCACTGTAAGTCTTACGAGCAGCAACGTTCTCTTTTGCTTGTATCTTATAAGTCTTATGTGTGGAAGGTACAACAAGGAATTCTTTCAACTGCTTCTCTCGTAAGGAAATCTACCCTCTCAAGGTCCCAATACCTTGAGATCAAATATACATAGAATTTGAATTGTATGAAGACTCTCTTATAGAGCAAATGAATAAACACTGAAGATCAATGTGTATACAGAGAAAATGATGAATAGCAGAGACTCGTGTATAAGCTTGTGAATTCTTGTGCTTCGTTCTCTTATTGAATATCTCTGAATCTATGTATATATAGATGTTCAGATTTTGCCCGTTTGAGAAATCATAGTTTGAGGAGCGGGGCTTTTACAACTGTGGAGTGACACACGCATGTTTGAATATTCTGAATGCGGTAGGTGCGAACGTGTTTGTAATCATGTTGTCTGCCGTTGTTTGACTTTCTTTCATGTAGTTTATTTCAAACGTTCATCTTCCTGTATCACAATTATAATACATTCAAAATAATGTTAAACAATGATAATAAGTAATCATGATATGAATAAATAACAATAAACCATATTCGGATTGATCGTTGTGAGACTTGGTATTTTTGGTGATCTGGCAGAGCATCACTCCAGCATGGATGGCTCAATCGAGTGATCTTCCTATTTTCCTCTTTGTGCTTCTGTTATCGGGTTGTGCTTGCATAGGATTTCAGAGAGATAGAATTCTTACTCGCGAGTGAAGTGGGGTCTCACTCGAGCACAACTCCTTCTTCTCGAGTGATCTTGCATTTTCCACTGGGAGTGTCTTCTCGGGTCATCACTCGCACATCATTTTGACAAGAGTGAGATTTTGTACTCGCGGGTGATGTGGTCCCTCACTCGAGCACACACACTCCTGCTCGAGTGAGACGTATATTCTCAAGGGATATGCTTTCAATACCAACACTCGCATCAGGATTTCAGAGAGATAAATTTTTCACTTGCAGGTGATGTGGGCCCTCACTCGAGCACACAGACTCCTGCTCGAGTGAGAAGAATATTCTCAAGTAATATACCTTTTAAACAAGCACTCACATCATAAATGGAGAGGGATAGAATTTTCACTCGCAAGTGCTGAGATGTCACTCGAGCATATAAGGTTGTGCTCGAGCACACTTGCCTTTCTCTGAACTTTATGACTCTCGGCCAAGTACTCGCAGTACCTTGCTCGAGTATAGAATGCTCATGCTCAAGCATTGATGTCTCTGCTCGAGTGAATCAAAGGAAGCATGATAAAACTTGCTCTCGGCCAAGCACTCGTGGACCTTCACTCGCATCTGCTCGAGTGAGAATGGCTTCTCTGCTCGAGTGGAAACTCCAGTGCTCGAGTGATTCAGTGAACATAACAGTGGCATGCCTCTCGGGTGAACACTTTCTGTCTTTTACTCGCACCTGCTCGAGCATAGAAGGGATCTATGCTCGAGTGCAAAGCTCATGCTCGAGCACTCCAGTTCAATTTGACAGCAGATACCAGAAAACATTCCTATATGCATTTGGTAACTTTGTAAACTTTTCTTAATCTTATAAAAACATGATTTGCATACAATTGTCTTTTTGTTATCATCAAAACTTGGGATCTAACACATTTATTTTTTTGGATTCTCGTTAAAGAAATATTTTTAATTTTATATAAATATGCATAAAAGATATTATAATGATGAAATTGGTATATTAAAAATTGTCAAACTTTTCTGTCAAAAAACAAATTGTCAAACTCATCTGTAAATTTAGTTTGAAGCTTATATTTAAGGACAAAGGGAGTATATATCTTGAGTTAAAATTTTGTGAATAAACAAAATGATATTGAATGAGGTCAGTTTCAATAGAAGTTTGACCTTATTCAAATTCATATTAGTTAGTGAGTAATATAGAAAAAAAGTTCTTAATGTGTTATGGAATCAATCATTTTGTCCATTAATTTAGTTTATATGCGCATACAAATACGTATTTTGTATTTATATGTTGTACAATTGAGGAGTTGTTTGAGAAGAGTTAATTATTTAATAATGGTAATCTTTATCTTTATTATATATGAGAAGAGTGATATAATTTAATATATAAAATTAAAAATATATTAATGTTAATACTGCAGGTTTGACCATTAACCGACCACATTCAAACCAATATATCCTGAATCAATGCTTTCACTGGCCTAAAAATCCTCGACCCCATATATAAAGTGTCAAAGAATAGCTTGATTTAGTGTCCAATGGGGCTTAGGTCTAGCGGAAGAGATTAGTCCCTCACAACGTAGCAAACTAAGATTCGAATTCCTACAAAGAGAGGTATCCATATTTAGTGTCTAGTTGTGTCTCAAACAAGATTGTCTCCTATAAACTGATACATGTGCTGAGCGAAAAAAAAACAGAATAGCTTGATTTCTATTTTTTTTCGTTTTTATTCAATTTATAGAAACTTTGTTTGAACTTGGAATTTTTATCAATCATTTATTTAAATAATAATTACGTTTTCTTCTTGGAAATTTTGTTGTCAATTTAGTTTAATTTGTATAGAACATGGATTAAAGAGATGATAGAAAATGTAACTTTAATGGTTAAGTAACTGCAATTAATGATTGATATCACATTAAAGTCGGTGATGTTAACCAGAGGTTGTGTCCATTGGCACTTATAGTAATCACATCAATTTAAGAGCCTCACATGTAATATTTTTTTTCACCCTAATATAGTAATCTAATTCCATGATATTTAAAGTGTCGTACATGAGAGAACCATTTTTGTCACAAATAGGAGTTTTTGACTAGTCAACTTTGTCAGTTTGTCTATGCAATAGATAAATAGATGGGAGGTTGGGGAAATCATATGCAACTCTGTTGTATAATTAATATATGATCTATTTACTTGATTAGATTAAGCAATGTACTAAGTTAAGTTAGTTATTAAGTTATGTATTTTCTAAGGTACCTTATTCATTTTTCTTAGTTTCTTCATTTCTTCTCCTCCCGAATTATTGTTGAGCGAAAATCAATAAGAGTGTATTAGGAAAAAATTGACCAAATATTTTATTATATATTGATGTTTATTACACATATTATTATTAAAAAAAATAACTTAGAACCTCAAATATTTTATTGATTGTTTTATGTTTAATTTGTGTTTGTAGTTTCAGTTCATCAGTCTATTGAAGCTTCTATTTACGGTATGTTTTTTAAATTTTGAGCTTACAAATGCGATTTTAGTTGAATTTAATAGTTATAATTTGTAGGTGTTCTAATGATTGTTATTGATTAATTGCATAAGCAAACTAATTATTTATATATTCTTAACACTTGTATTTTATTTATTGACTTGTCATGTTTTCTAATTTAACTATGATATATTGTGGCAAATATGGTTTCTTTTGTTATGAGTTGTAAAAAATTATTATAATGCCTGGGAATAATTAATGAATTATTTGGCAATTTAAACATTCAGTTTAAGACTTAGAAAGCTTCAATTATGAAGATTCATGTGGTGTATGTTATTTTAAATTAAAATTGGTAAGAGAATATAAAAGTAATTAGTAAATGCAATAGTCATACAACTAACCACGTACTTTTTTAAAAAATAGATTGAAGCCCATAGATGGATCGTAAATGGATGTCATCTAATCGATGTTCAAGGGAATATATAGATGGGGTGAAGGATTTTATTACATTTTCAATTGAGCACACAAAAGATCCTGGCAAAATCTTATGTCCTTGCTTATTTTGTTGTTTTGGAAAGCGGATTAGTCAACTTGATTTGCTAGATCATTTAGTGTGTTATGGTATTGATCAAACATATATACGATGGACAAGGCATGGTGAGACCAACGATGCATATAGTGATCGAGTGCATACCACAGGTAGTGCCTTGGATGAATTTGATCAAAGCATGTTTGATGAAGATGATGGTCTTGAAGAAATGGTAAATATGGTTGAAGGGGTACTTCATAACTGCCCTAACAAATATGAGAAGTTGAAAGGTGATGCAGAGAAACCATTATATGTCGGAAGTACTAAATACACAAGATTGCTAGCAGTGTTAAAGTTGTACAACTTTAAAGCTCGCTACGGATTGAGTGATTCGGGTTTCACCACATTGCTTGAACTGTTGCAAGATATGCTTCCAGAAGAAAATGTACTTCCTACCAAGACATACGAGGCAAAGCGAATTCTTTGCTCTACAACCGGTATGGGATATGAGAAGATACATGCATGTCCTAACGATTGCGTATTATTTCAAAATCAGTATGCAACATTGGAGAAGTGCCCTAAATGCAACACATCTCGATATAGGAAGAAGAAAGGAAAAAGTCCTTTGAAGGTGCTATGGTATTTTCCCATTGTTTCGAGATTCAGGCGACTGTATAGTAATGCAGAGATTGCTAAGCAGTTGACATGGCATGCAGATGAAAGGATTAAAGACACGAAGCTTAGGCACCCTGCAGACGCTCCTCAATGGAAAAAAATTGATCATAAGTACCCTAACTTTGCTGATGAAGTTAGGAACCTTCACCTTGCACTGTCAACTGATGGAATTAATCCGCACGGTGTTCAGAGTAGCACACATAGCACGTGGCTGGTGATATTGATGATTTATAACCTTCCTCCACACTTAATCATGAAACGCAAGTTTATGATGTTATCCATGTTAATTTCTGGGCCAAGGCAACCTGGGAATGATATAGATGTATACTTGGCTCCTTTAATTGATGACTTGAAGCTGCTTTGGGATGAAGGCGTTAGTGTGTATGACGGGTACATGGAAGAAAGTTTCACTTTGAAAGCCATGTTGTTTGGCACAATTAATGATTTCCCTGCTTATGGAAATTTGTCAGGATACAGTGTCAAAGGATATAGTGCATGCCCTATATGTGAAGATGACACTCATTCAGTGCGACTTCATCATTATAAGAAAAATGTTTACATGGGGCATCGAAGATTCTTACCATCACAACATCGTTGGAGGAAGTGGAAAAAGCCTTTCAATGGTGATGCAGAAGAAAGTAGCCTGCCGAAGATGTTGACCGATTCCCAGGTGTATTCCAAGGTAAAAGACTTAGATAACAATTTTGGCAAGCCTTTTGCAAAACAAATCGAGACAAGCGGTTGGAAGAAAAAGTCTATTTTCTTTGAACTTCCATATTGGAAGTCTTTATATGTGAGACATTTTCTTGATGTGATGCACATAGAAAAAAATATCTGTGATAGTCTAATTGGCACGTTGCTTAATATCCAAGGAAAAAGCAAGGACAGTGTCAATTTGAGGTTGGATTTAGTGAACTTGGGAATTAGAGAAGAGTTGGCACCGATTGAGCAAGGGTCTCGTAACTATCTACCGCCAGCGGCATACACTCTGTCGAGGAAAGAGAAGAAATTGTTTTGTGAGTTTCTGCAAGGAATTAAAGTTCCCGAGGGCTACTCTTCAAATATAAAGAACATTGTATCGGTAAAAGAGTTGAAGTTAAAGAACCTTAAATCTCATGATTGTCATGTGCTCATGCAAAATTTCCTACCGGTTGGTATACGATCCATTTTACCAAAAAAATTAAGGAACACTATCATGAAACTTTGCGTGTGTTTCAAGTTGATCTGCAGTAAAGTGGTTGATTTAACCAAGTTACAAGATTTGCAAAGGCTGATTGTGTGTACTCTGTGTGAACTTGAAATGTATTTTCCACCTTCTTTTTTTGACATTATGGTACATCTAACTGTACACTTGGTCAAAGAGACTCAATTGTGCGGTCCAGTATACTTGAGATGGATGTACCCAAATGAGCGATTCATGAAAATATTAAAAGGGTATGTGAAAAATAGATAACGCCCAGAGGGTTGTATCGCTGAAAGTTACATGGTTGAAGAAGCAAGTGACTTCTGTGCTGATTTTCTATCAAATGTTGACCCTGTAGGGATCCCCAAGTCTCGTCATGATGGCCGAAGATCAGGGAAAGGAACAACAGGGAGTGATGTAATAACGATATCAGCGACTGAACGGGACCAAGCCCATTTGTATGTCCTACATAACACTGATGAGGTCGAACCGTATGTAGAAGAACACAAGGATGCTCTTTGATTGGTACATGGTGATAGGAATGAAAATTTATTAACAACAGATCACAATAAACAATTTGCAGGCTGGTTGAAAAATCACATTAACGATGAGATGGAGAGGAATCCTGATTCAGTTTCTGAAAAATTGAAGTGCCTGTCGAAGGGACCGAGCTTACATGTATTATCTTACAATGGTTATGCAATCAACAGTTACACATTCTATACACAAGACCATGATACACAGAGCACGATGCAGAATAGTAGGGTAACACTTGTTGCTGATTCTTGGCATAGATCCAGTGTTAAAGACACACACCCTGTCTATGCATCAATGTCATACTTTGGTGTCATTGAACGCATATGGGAGTTAGATTACTCTATGTTCAGGGTCCCTGTCTTCAAATGTAAGTGGGTCAACAACAATAGTGGATTGCGGATAGATGACTTAGGCTTTGTGCAAGTGGACCTTTCTAAGGTTTGGTATGAAGAGGATCCTTTTATTTTAGCAGCACAGGCAGAACAAGCATTTTACATTCCTGATCTTGTTAAGAAGAATTGGTCTATTGTACTTCCATCCAACAAGAATCGTCAAGCAGAAGTTGATTTTGAAAGTAATGAATATTTGAACATCAATAATGATGATCCTTCGTTTGAGAATTTGTGGTCAGCAGAGATTGATATAGATGGAGATGCAGATGAAGATGAAGATGGAGATGGACCCATATACGTGAGACATAATCATAAAGAGGGAACTTGGGTCAAGAGAAACACAATTCTCAATCCAACACGAATATGAAGAATAAAATTTTAAATCAGACGAGAAAAAGGAAAAGATAATGATTGCCTTGACTTGTTACTTGTACGTATATTTTTATGAATTTCAAAATAATTTGCTTTCGTTGACATGGTTGACATTGTGCAATGATGTTTTGATTTGGTTTATTTCTCTTGCAGGAGTATGGACTCACCACATGATGACATTGATGATGTTCCCAGGCACATTGGTAGACAAAGATTTGAGGAGAACGTCAGACGTGGAAGGACAATTATGGCGAGGTTGATCAGACTGAGAAGTAACGGAATAAAGTTACAACTGGAGTGGAATGAAAATGGAAACCCGTTCGGTGAGAACAGTACCTCCTTAAATAACTTCATCGGGACTACGGTTCGAGACAGAGTCCCTATTACAATTCAAAATTGGAAAATGGAAAAGAAAAATTATGAGGATGAGATCTGGGCTGAAGTACAGGTAACACCTTAATTATATAATTGTTCGGTTAGCTTTGTTTCACTTCATTTCAATCTTACATATTATATATGTTTTTTGACTTGTTTACAGAGTATTTTTATTATTGATGACGATCGGAAGAACTTCGTAATAAGAAAAGCCGGAAAGCTTATGCGAAAGTTTCATTTTATTCTTGTCAAATATTTCTTGAGGGATGATAATGATGATATCATTACTACACCGCCTTATCCATTGTACGAAGGAATCATCACTCAAGAAATGTGGGATGAGTTTATCAGAACACATACAACTCCTGAATTCCTGGTAAGGGGATTTGTTTGTCTTTCCCTATTAAGTGTAATATACGAATTTGTAATTAACATTTATATATTTATATGAATCATCTTGATCTAACTAGGAGTTGAGCGAGAAAAATCGAGCTAACGCAACCAACATGGCATACCGGTACACACAAGGACCTGTTTCATACGCACGGTTAGAAAGAAATATGGTACGAACTAATGATTATTTCATTCGTAATAAAAATTGTATGAATTTCATTTAACTTTGACTAATTTTGATGTGCAGATACAAGAATCAGGCTCAGATATTACACAGGTTCCACGACATGATCTGTGGGTAGCCGGTGTCACAAATAAGAAAGGTGAAATTCGTAGTGAGGAAGCAAGAAGAGTAGCCGAATATTGTGTAAGTATTCAATTATATTATGCGTACAATAAATAATTGGCTTTACTTAAATAAACTCCATTTATAATAACTAATTTTCATTGTAATTCTTTTTGGGAAAGCAACAAATGACACAGGAGGATCCTGTGTTGGCGACCTATGTTGGTCGGGACGATTTATTGAGTAGAGCGTTAGCAGTACCCGAGTATGATGGTCGTGTTCGGGGTACTGGTTTTGCAGTCACCCCATCAGCATACTTCGGACGTCAGAAGCGCCCGAATAGAAGTGATGTTTCCCACCTGCGTGACGAGATGGCTAGCTTTAACCATCAAATGCAAGAACTTCAACAACAAATGCGCTACAAGGAACAATGAGAAGAACAATTCATAGAACAAATGCGTTTGATGCAAGAACAGATTGCATTGTTAACAACGCAAATACAACAGTTGGTCCAGGGTAGGCCAACACCAAATGTTCCATTCTGTGATAGCCCAAGTTTCAGAGATAGCTGTACTTCCATGCCTAAAGTCCCTTTTCCTTCGGTAATTAATTTCTTTTCTACTTAACTTTATGTTAAATTATAATTAGGCGAACTTTAACATATTAACTCTATTTTCTGTAGGGTGAATTTCAATGCAAGCTATATGTCGAGCAAGCATCCAAGCACGCGGTTGCAGTGGGTGCTGCCTACAACACTGGTGAGGACATACTGCACAATTCACAGTTGCCCGATAACACACTCCGGGTGAGGGTTGACGTCTGCACGAACGAAGATGCCCTCTTATCGATCCCGTCTCTGGATGAGCAAAAAAATATGGCAGATGTTGTAGGTGGCTATGTTGCTTGGCCAATAGGTCTTATCGAGCCATATGAAAAGGTCGTTCATTCAAAATTCCCTGCACTTTTCCTTCTAACTTTCATCTCAAACTGTGATTTAATTTTCTGATTTGCGCAGGGTAAGATTTCAAAGTGTTCAACAACACAATCCAAGTCAAAAGCATCAGCTAGCCAACAGAGCAGAAGAAGACAGACCTCATTTCTTGATCAATTAATATCGATTGCACCACAATTGATCGGTGAGGGAGGAGTGCAATTACGTATTCCAAGACATATCTATAGTGTTAGTGGTCTAGTTGATTATGTTACTGCCGAGGTCGTGCAGGACATATGTGCTCGTGATTGGGTTAGTACTTCGGCTATCAATATCTGGATAAGGTACTTCACTATCATCGTTTATCACTGTTATTAATATTTCTCGTTCCATTTCTTTTGTTTCTCATGACACTGTATGTTTTATACCAGGCATTTGGACTATGACGTTTTAATGGATACACACAGGGTCCAATTCGTATTTGTCAACCCTTTTCTCGTTGGTCATCATGAGGGTAAAGTAGATATAAATGCGCAGTCTAATGAGTTGAAAGATTACTTTAGCAAGAAAGCGACACCAAATACATTATTTTTAGTGCCGTATAATGCGGGGTAAGTTATTATTGGTACAATTTTTGTTTTTATTGTTTAACTTCTATCATAACATGATTGTTAAAAAAAAATTTTAAAATATATTTTAGGCGCCATTGGATATTGATCGTTATCAATCCAGCGGAACCTTCAGGCCCTCGCATTTACTATGTGGATCCTCTAAAAAATGGTCTTCCATAAGACCGTTTTGATATGTTACTATTGATCAAATAGTAAGTATACGTGCCTATGTATAAATATTTGCGTACGTGATTGAATAACCAAAAGTAATCAGTTTCTATTTGTTTTGTTAGCGCATTGAGTAATCAGTTTCTATTTGTTTTGTTAGCGCATTGACTGCGTATCAGTCGTCTGTCTCGTTAAACTATTCTAAAGCTACTGACCCCCGCCTTAGCTATCCTTGGAAGAAGATACAGGTATTGATATTTGACTTTACTTAGACTTTGTTAGTAAACACTTTTTATTTATGAACAGAGTTAAATATTGCATTATATTTTTGCAGTGCCCTTTCCAACCCAATGACAATGATTGTGGGTACTATATCATGAAATTTATGAAGGATGTTATTATGCATGATCAGCCATTTATTCCTTAAAAAGTAAGTCATTTAGTTGCACTTCATATTGTATTTTAATGAAATTAAATTAGTGCCTGACAATTATGTTTTACTGATTTTAATTCATTCTAACTTGTGTCTGATTGTATATATCTGTAGTATTATGAAGATCAACGTTGTGACGCTTTGACAGACCATCAGGTTAATGAAGTGATCGAGGAATGGTGTGAATATATGTTTAGGCAAATCTCTGGGTAGCTATATATACTATTAAATTCACTAGCTGGTCTTTTTTGTGTTGTTTCTAATTGCCAATTGTTGTGTCATGCATGTTTGTTGAAGTTGAATTTGTTGTATTTTATTCAGCTAGGTTTAAAATATATTGTATAACAATTTTTAGTACTACTTTAGCTAATTAATCATTTGTTGGTATCATTTTAAAGTTATCTATCATTGTTCTTATTAAACCTTGCAGACTATAATTATATATGCATGGGAGATATATATGAGGAAAAAATATGCTAAAAAAAACCAATACGAAGAACCCAAAAAATATGAGAAAAAATATGCTAAAAACAAAACCAAAACGAAGAATACACAAAAAAAACACCTCCTGTGGCGCCTGCGTGAGGAGGCGCCCCAGGAGGTGTTGGCTCCTGTGCCGCCTGGTTGGCTAGGCACCCCAGGAGAGGGGGCCTCCTGTAGCTCCTGGCCAACCAGGCGCCCCAGGAGGTGGGGCCTCCTGTGGCGCCTGGCCAACCAGGCCCTACAGGAGGGATGCCTCCTGTGGCGCCTGGTTGGCCAGGCGCCACAGGAGGTTATTTAAAAAACAAATTTTAAAATCTGTGGCGCTTCCAAGCACCACAGCTTTTTTTAGTAGCGTCTAGATAGGTGACATTTCTCTAGCGCCACAGCTTTGGCTTTTTGTAGTAGTGATTCTTCTATTTTTAGTTGAATAAAAGAAAGGTTTTTGGAAGGCTCTTGGACTAAACTTTCTAAGGAGATTCTCATAATTTCACATGGAAGAATAATTGATTTTTACATGAAGAGGCTCAAAAAATCTCAAATGGTAGAAATCCCTTTTAAAATCAATTTCATTTATTTTGATAAAAAGAGAAGCTTTGTTCTTTGTTATTTTCATTTATGAAAATGGGTCACAATCATTTTTCTTTTTCCTTTTCATACAGAAAACTTATATTAGAGGGAGAGATGAAAATAACATATAGGTAATGCACATTCAAAAAGTAAAAATAAATGGTGGAAGCAAACCATCACATGTCAAGTTAATGAATGAAGGATGGTATATCCCCACAATATCAACAAGAAGAGAGAAGCACAAATATTGTTGAGGTGGTGGAGGGAAATAAATAAAAGATAAGAGAGGGATGAGTGGTACAATCAGGTGAAACTAAAAAGATTAAATAGAAAAATATAAGGAGGAAAAAAAAAAGAAAAAGGAAACAAGATAAAATAATCTAAATTATATTGGATTGCACTCTTTAGCAATTAATGTTGTAACTCACAAAGGTGACAACAATCACAAGAGCATATGATTTCCTTGGGCTTAGAGATGAAACAATAAAAATAGAAGAGAGAGAAAATGAAAAATAATAAGAAAAGAAATCAATCCAAATTTCATATTAGATTCATTCTCTAGCCATTGGTGTTCAAGCATCACATATGTGACACCAGCCATAAAAACATACGCTTTCCTTAGGTATAAAGAAGAAAATAAAAAAGAATCAATATCCTCATTATATTGGAATCCACCCTCTAGCCATTGATGTTGAGGCATCACATGTGTGACACTCAATTATAAGGGCATAGCCTTTCCTTGGGGATATAAGGGAAAACAAGATAAACAAAAAGATGAACAATATATTTCACTCTCTTTAGGAACCTCTCTTACTATTCCTTTTGTGTGTCTTGCTTTAACCCTTGCTCCTCTGTTTATAATCTCAAGATATGTTTTTCTTCATAAATGCTCATTCTTTTTTGAATTTTCATTTATTTTATTCTTTGTATTTTATGTTAATAAAACTTCCTAACTTGACCCAATGACCATCAATGAAAGATGGTTTTTTTTTAAATTTTCATTTTTTCATTTTTTATTATTTTTCCCATAAGTAATTTCCTAATTTAAACCTATACCAACATAAATGAGAGATATTTTTTATTTTTATTTTTTGTTTTTTATTTTTTATATTTTCCATACAAACAATTTCAAATTTAAACCTATCAACATGAATGAGATATATGATGATACGTGTGAAGATGAACAATTAAATAGTGCAAGCATACACTATCATAATCAAGTAATATAGAAGTAAGTAGAATATTGTTCCCACGAGGATTGAGCACTAAGTACCAAAATAGGTAATTTTAATTCTATTTAGTCGATTGATTAGTTGGTGATTGAGAGTACAAAATAAAAGAAAAACAATTAAATATCAGTGCAGATGATAAGAAAGCAAATATGAGAAAAAGTCCTAGGGATTAGATTTCACTTCACAAATTCTGGATTGAATCACTTATATATTCTAGCCCAATTTATTTCACATGATTGATAGTCGAGTTTCCCTAATTTAATTACTAGCCTCTTCCAAGGTCAAGCAATTTTATAATCAATTGCTAATCCAATATATTCCTATATGAATTTAAGCAATTAATTATGCATTAAGATTTATGGAACTCAGTAAGACTACACAACTCATATGAATATATTCCTATTTCATATGCAAGTCATGGTTTTAATTATATGGTCTACACACATGTATCTTCTTCCGGTCTCAACATCCATATTGAAATCATTCAAAAGATAGCCAGTCAAATGAAAGCATTAAGAATAATAATTAAAAATCAATCATAAAAGAGAAATTAAAACTAGATTTAATAAGTTAAGATTCAATCCGTCATTAGTAAGCTACGACATCACCCTAGGAAAATGGAAATTTAGCTCACGATAAAATTAAAAACAAAAAACAAAAATACGTTAACATTGCATAAAGCTTAAATGAAATCCTTAAAAATACTGCATAAAACTTGAATATTAAATTCTCAAACATAAATATGTTAGATCTCATGTTTTGATGATAACAAAGAATATTATGAAAAAGATTTGATTAATAAATAAGTTTGAACAAAGTAATAACAGGGAAAAGCATCACTTGAAGTAAGCATTGGAGTAATGAAGAAAGGCCAAGAGAAAAAGCTGAGAAACTTGATGAGAAGCAAGTTTTCTAAGGTGTTACTCGAGTATGTACTCGAGTAATGAGACAAAACTTGAAGTAACCAAAGATACCTTCGAGTAACCTGCCAATGTTACTTGAGTAACCAGGTAAAAGTTTTCAAGTTACTCTCGGCCTGCCAATGATACTCGAGTATGTACTCGAGTTACTTTGTTTTAGAGAATGTGTTGCTCTCGGCAATTTGAACCCTGCCAATGTTACTCGAGTAGCTCACTGTAGTAAGCAAAAACCTGAAGGTAGTACTCGAATAACTTGATCTATTTTTATTACACTTCACTCGAGGCACTACTCAAGTATGCAGGTATTCAATGACTCATTTAAAGTGGATTACTTGAGTGAGTACTCGAGTATGCAGAATTATTTTTAAAGAAAAACCTCAAGTCATTACCCAAGTAAGCAATGCACATAAATTGTGTTTACTCGAGTATGTACTCGAGTAACAAGGTAATCAAACTTGATGTGTTCTCGGCCTTGAAATCTTGCCAACATTACTGGAGTAAAGCATCGAGTAACCAAAAGTTTATTTTAAGGTTTACTCGAGTTGGTACCCGAGTAACCTATGAAGAAAAGAGTGCATTACTCGAGTAGGTACCCTAGTAAACATGCATTTCCAAGGTTTGATATTTTGTTTATTCCGTGCACTACCCGAGTAATCTTATATTTGTGTGTTGACTTGCAGTTCATCGAAGTTTTCCTGATGATACTCGAGTATGTACTCGAGTAACCTTTAATGAATACTCGAGTAGCTACTCGAGTATGCAAGTCCAGAAATTGAGAAATCATTCCAATGTTCATTGATTTGTTCCATATATGATTAATCCTTCATTGTATTAGTATTATTAGCATATTTGCAGATAAACAATGAAGAGATCTTACCAAATAAGGAAAGTCAAATGCAACGTTCAAACGCCACCTACCGCAAACGGATATTTGTCAAATACTGGAAAAGTCAATAGTGGCTGCGCACTCTCCAACGGATGAGAAGAAAATGTTCCAACGGTCATCACTAACATATCTATATAAATGGAACATCCAAACAGAGAAATAACAACAAGAACACTCACGAACGTATCATCAAGTTCATTACTCTGTTTTACATTATACATGTAGTTTTATGCTTCAGTGATTCTTATTCACTCTGTAAGAGAGATATTTTATTCAAACTCAATATTTGTTATTGAGATAACTTAATGTTGTGGAACCTTGAGTTGGGATTGGATTACAACTTGTAAGGGGGAGCGAGTGTCCAGGCGAAGGAACTTGCTTGTACTGAGGTGCCAAGAACCCACTGAATCTTGGAAGTTATAGTGAAACTCTCAGAGAAGCTCTGAGGACTGGACGTAGGTCAAAGTGGTTGTGGCCGAACCAGTATAACTCTCGGTGTACACTTCGGTGATATTTCTCCTTACTCTTTACTGTTTTAATTTCACCGTCAAGTTTTATATTTGCAACGAAATTTTTAGTGTCACCCAATTCACCCCCCTCTTGGGTGAAACGCTTGCTCTAGCAAAATATACAACCAAAAGATGCATGAAAAATAAAGAAATCTAGCCATCCATTTAGGAGGTAAAACTTTCCATGTAGGCGGCATGCAAAATGTAATACAATCCTAAGCCTTCCAAGATGTAGGCATGCAAAATGTAATACAATGCATGAAATTAACTCTATGGAAATAATACAATGAACTCAGAAATAACAGAGAAAGATCTTTCCCGGTCAGAGAATGACCTCTCCCTATCGAAGAAGTAAACCTCTGCTTCTCTTCCTCTCCTCCCCCTTTGAGCTTGGCCTTGATCTCTATTTATAGGGGGAAAAACGTGTGCTACAGTACTGCTACAGTGATCTGGAGGCTACTATAGTGAATGTCGGCAACAGCTACAGTATCCGGCGGCTGCTACAGTGCTGGCATTGCTACAGTCTTCCATTTTTTATTTATTTTATTTTTAAATACTATTTATTCCAAAAACATTATTTATTTATTAATTACATCCAAATTTATTATATTAAGCTCAAATATCGTCCACAAAATCATCACATAAGGGAAAATAAATATGCAAATATTTTATTTATCATATGGCTTTTTGTATTTTTTGTAATTGCTATTTTTTGTCATCCACAATGATTCCACACTAAGTTACCAATCCATATATCAATCAAAATTAATGAGATGAATTATTTTGAAATTTGTTGCCATTTATCACAAACTTCAATTGGAAGACAATCACCATTAATAATGATCATTTTGTCAAATTTCAGTTATAATCCAATCGCCATCAATGTCATTTTCTTATTAATTTAGATGTGCAAGCATCAACAAGGATTTGTTTTTCATGTTTTTATTATTTTTATTATTTTTTGCGTGGGGCTTGGACAAAATGGGGTGTTCACAGATGATGCAAGGAACTAGGGAAAATTATGAAAAAGGGCCTAAATGTTTTGAAAATTACGGTTAGCCCCATAAAGTTTTCAAGTTTGCAGTTTAGTCCCTCTAAAAAACTTTTGAATCTTTCATTTTAGTCCCTTAGTCAAAACGTATCCAATTAATTGAGGAGACCTGACCCATCTAGATGCTTCTTCTTGGTTGCAAAAACAGCGAGCTGGGAGAGAAGAGACACAGAAGCTCGGAATCATACGAGAGGAAGTTTGGACCTTCGATTCACCACACCTCCTCCATCTATTTCTTTTACCAACATCACCTCCCTCCTTTATTACTATACCTGTATCATCTGTTGGTGAGTAGGAAAGCTTGGGAGACACCACAAAAAGCAAAAAGAGCTTCATGCACGACCGTAAGTGACAGAGTCGCCATGGAGGAGATGCTCAGAACAATCATCACCTCCCTCCTTCAATGCTGTCGCACCTCCCCATTCCCACCACCGCCTCAGTCCTCACCTCTATCCATCTCTACTATGGTGGTCTTCCCCTATTTTACACATGCCTTCATCAGTGAGATTTGTTATCCCTGCCTTTAAACACGTAATTATGATTCGATAACACATAATTAAATTGGATTGGAGACCGTCGAATAATTTCAACTCGTTTAACCTTCCTACCTTTTAGTAGGGTTTTCACCAAAATCTTTCAAAACTTGTCCCCATCCTGTCTCAATTTCAAAATTCGAATATATTTACCTGTGCAGTTAATTTACATTCATTCATATCAGAGTGTAAAATCAAACCCCTGGCAACTCTCGGGTTCTATACATATATCAACTAGGCGTTTATAAGTCTCACTAGGGGATTACATGACCAAACTCAAGTACAATAATATTTACATCTCAAAATATACAGTAATCCCAAGTTCCAAATGGATAACCAACATCCCCAAAATCAAATATACCCCAAAGGGTCCTAATCGCTTCGAGTTGCCCGCTTCTCTTTAGAGCCACTTGCCCTGTCTGAAATGTTAGTCATTGGAAAGAATGAGATTCAAGAGAATCCCAGTAGTAACAAATCACTTACACAATACATAAACACAAAGCATATATGATCATGTTAAGCAGCATCACAATGTATCATGGCTCATGCCACAAACGACAGTACTCACGGCTGTAAACTCTGTGCGTCAGCTTTAGCTGCGATCTCTATGTATTCACAAAGTATCACAAGGTATCATGGCTCATGCCACAACGACAGCACTCACGGCTGCAAACTCTATGCATCAGCTTTCGCTGCAAACTCAAAGCATCACAATATATTCACAATGTATTCTCAATGCATGACAAACATACTTACAATGTTTCACACACGGTATAAGAGAAAGAGTCACTACCTGGTCCTTTCTTGACATTCTTTGGCACCGTGGGCTCTCGAGGACGACAAATATCAAATCCTATAAACCAAGTTAGAGACAACCTGTCACTCTCTTTTCTAAGTTCTTAATTCTAAAATACTTTAAGTTGGTTATCATCTAAACTCTTTAGGTAACTATTACAGGTCTAAACAATTGCTTAAAGGGATGGGAGAAACTACCCCGAGGATTCTTGTTCTTGGAAGAAATTCTGATTTTGGGCTGGCTCACTCGAGTGATTAAGGCCTCACTCGAGTGTTACCCCCAATTGCACTTGAGCCCCAGCTAGTGAGACACAAAAAGTGTGTACCTGAGAGCACCAACACTCCTTAGGGTGGTCAGCTCACTCAAGCATAGACATGAGCACCCGAGTGATGGCACCCTAGTCACCTGAGTCCCATCGAGTGAGGTGCAAGAAGTGGCAACCTGAGAGCAACCAGAACTCTCAGGTGACAAGTGCACTCGAGCACCAGCCCTAGCGTTTGAGTGACTTACCAATGCTCACGAGTGGCCACGCGTACTCTTGACATTTTGCTTACGAGTGATAACTCGAGACGCTCTCCCATAGTTCTACATGCACTTGCACTCGAGTGATAACGTACATCACCCGAAGATGAAGAAGTACACTCGTGATTTCTTTCTGAAGACTTAACCAAAATACCCAAAATTTCATACTGCACTTGAGTGAGACCGTCCCTCACTCGAGTGAAGCTTATCAGAAGCCAGATCGCAGCATCTGATATAGTTTTCCAGATTTACCAAAACCAATTCTAATGGTCCCAAAACTTGCACCAAAGCTCAACCTCACTCAAAATGTCATAAGGAACCTATTGGTAAACTCAAGATACCCAAATTCACATTCAATCAACACATTTTCAACACTAACTCTCAAGGTCTCACAAAACCACAAACTACCATACTTCCTCCTTCAATTCCAAATCAAACCTAACGACATTATAACACATCCTATCACCAATTCCTACACATTACCATTCCCAACTCTTCCATTATGTAATTCTTACGAAATCAGGGCAAAATTCTAGAATTCACTAAACTTAGCCAAAAATCACAACATATATACCAAAAGGTCACAAATGCTTACCTCTTTAACTTGCCAAGATCAAACCTTTGGTTCTTCAACCCTTAAATTTCCTCAAGTTTCCACACACCACAAATCAAAAATCTGAAAACATTGAAATGAAGTTCTTGACCTCTTGAATAAAATTAGTGAAGGTGAATTGAGCATTTAGAGTCAAATACTCACCTAAAATTCAAACCCTTCCTTTCTCTTTCCTCCTTGGTTCCACCGAAAATGGAGAATGGTGAGAGAGAGAGAGATGAGTTGATAAAGATGATAATCACTCAATTTCTCTTTTCCCTATGCACACCAAGAACTTGGAGAAGAAGAGGGAAGAGAAAAATAAGTTGAATCTTTGACTTTAATCCTATGGTTCATAGTTTGCCACTTGTCAACATCTTGAGCTTCCTTCTATGATTTCATATACTCTCATACACACTTGATTCCACCACTTGTTCTTTGAATCTTAGCCATTTATCTCAATTACCAAGGAGTTTCCTCTTCGGTAACCGACTAATCAGTCGGTAAATTTACCATTTAGGATATTACAATTATATCATATTGCATATCATATACTTCAAAAGTACTTAATTACTATTAATTACATCACTTTGAAGTTATTAATCCTTGATTACAATTTAGGATATTACAATTCTCCCCACGAAAATTAAATTTGGTCCTCAAAATTGTCACACAACTTGAGCCATAAACTCTGGATACCATCTCCGCATATCTTCCTCTGCTTTCCAAGTTGCCTCTCTCTGATTCGTTCCCTTCTAGATCACCTTCACATATAGAATATTTCGGTGTCTGAGCCGTCACTCCTCTCGATCAATGATTTTCTCTGGCTCTATCGCATATGTGAAATTGTCTTGTAGCTCGACTTCTTCATATTCAATGATGTGAGAGGGATCCGGTTGGTACTCCTTCAGTTGGGAAACATGAAATACGTCATGGAGCCTGCTCAAGCTCGGGGGTACGGCTATTTGGTAAGTAACAGGTCCAATCCTCTCAAGGATTTCAAAAGGACCTATATACCTCGGGCTCAGCTTCCTCCTCTTGATAGCTTGCCCAACACCCATAACTGGTGATACTCTTAAGAATACGTGACCACCAACCTCAAATTCTAGAGGCCTTCTTCTCTTGTCAGCGTAGCTTTTCTGTCGACTCTGCACTGTAAGGAGCCTCTTACGAATGATTCGAATATGTGCTGAGGTTTGGTCAATCAACTTTAGCCCATATAGCTTCCTTTCGGATAATTCATTCCAGCACAAGGGTGATTGGCACTTCCTCCCATACAATGCTTCATACGGTGCCATCTGAATGCTCGCATGATAGCTGTTGTTGTAGGCGAACTCAGCAAGTAGAAGAAAGCGATCCTAGCTTCCCTTAAAGTGAAGAACACATGCCCGCAACATATCTTCCAGTGTCTGAATAGTCCTATCTGACTGTCCATCCGTTTGGGGATGATAAGCTGTGCTGAACCTCAACTGAGTACCCAGGGCTTAATGCAACGCCCTCCAGAATCTCAAAGTAAATCAGAGATCTCGGTCAGAAATGATGTTCTTCGGTGTGCCATAAAGTTTCACAATCTCTCAAATGTATATTTCTGTTAGTTTGTCCGGAGAGTAACCAGCATTGATTGGTATGAAGTGTGCTGACTTTATTAACAGATCAACAATTACCCAGATCGCATCAAAATTCCTGATCCTGGGTAACCCTACCACAAGGTCCATGGTCACACTTTCCTACTTCCATTTCGGTATCTCAAGACTCTGAAGCAAACCAGGTGGTCTTTGGTGCTCAATCTTTACCTTTTGGCAAGTAAGACACCGTGCCACATATTTCATCACATCACTCTTCAAGCCCGACCACCAATACACATATCTCAAGTTATGATACATCTTGGTCATACCAGGATGAAGAGTATAACGGCTTTTGTGCGCCTCATCCATTTAAAATGAAACTTTCTGAGAATTTATATCCAATTCTAGATTTATCAAATGAAACTTTCTGAGAATTTAAAATAACCTTGAGAGTTTCACTTCCTTTAGTAAACTTTTCAACAATTTTTGTTAAATCTTTTATTTTCTTATCTTTCTCTTTACACATTTCATATGATGATATGATAGTACTTTCTAATTCTTTTACTTTCTTCTTATAGCTAACCATTTCTTTAGCAACTTTGATGAATTCTGTATGCAATGCATTATACTCAGATAACAATTCATCATAAGTAGGTTCAGAATCACTTACCTCAGAATTTGATTCTTCTTCCTTGGCTACTAAGCACAGATTTGCTACTTCGTCATTGTCACTTTCTTCGTCTGACGAACTATCACCCCATATGGATGATATATATGCTTTCTTTTTCAGCTTCTTTTTGTCTTTGTTTCTGAAACATTCAGATTTGATGTGTCCAGGTTTCCCACATTCATAGCATACTATCTGTTGTTCTTTTTCTTTCTTGTTTGGTCCACCTTGATAATTTTTGAAGTTCTTTTGACCTCTCCTATAGAATCTTTTGAATTTTCTTACGATCATTCCCATTTCATTATCATTAGGGATATCTTCATTCTCGGACGATTCTTCTTCCTCCTTGATAGCTTTTAGTGCAACTCCTTTTTTCTTCTTATCATCGAACTCTTCAAGTTCCTTTTTGAACCTCAACTTTCCTTCATACTCTGAAAGACTCCTAAAGAGGGCAGCTACGGATCTCATAGATTCTGCTTTAGCTTCTTCGATAGCTGTCACCTTCGCTTCCCATTCTTTCGTAAGAATATTAAGAATCTTTCTTACCTGGGAATTTTGATCAAACGATTTTCCAAGAGCAGATAATTGATTAACAAGATGAGTATACCTGAGTTCGAATTCTGCTATGCCTTCTCCAGGTTTCATACGAAATAAGTCATATTCTGTAATTAGAGTATTGACTCTATTTTCTTTGATGCCGGATGTACCTTCATGAGCAATTTCTAGAGCATCCCACATATCTTTGGCAGTTGGTAGAGTACATATTCAAAAATATTCTTTTTGACTAAGAGCACTCTGTATCATTAGAATGGCTTTACTATTTAATGTCACTAACCTTTTGTCATTCTAGTCAAACTCATCTGGGCTCTTTTTAACTGCTATATCTTCGATTTTCTTCATTGGAACATAGTCACCATCTTGTATAACATTCCACAATCCGTATTCGTTGGCCATCACGAACACTCTGAATTTAGCTTTCCAGAACGAAAAATGTTCTCCAGCAAAACCAGGAGGTCTAGTGATTGAAGCTCCGTCTGGAAGAATGTTTTCACCCATTGTTGCCATTTGTCGGATCCTTCTCAAGCTGTTAGGCTCTTCGGAGAAGACTAGGCTCTGATACCAAATATAAGAGGCAAGCTTCACCCAAGAGGGGGGTGAATTGGGTGATGTTATAAATTTTTCGCTTGATGTGGTGATATGAAAAATATAGTAGATAGAGTAGAGTTGAGAAGATTTGAACACAGAGAGTTATACTGGTTCGGCCTAACAACCAGGCCTACGTCCAGTCCTCAGAGATCAAGACTTACTGAGATTTTCACTATACCTCCAAGATTCAATGGGCTCTTAGAACGCCATAAAACAACAATCATCCTTGAACGGACTACGAGCAGAAATATTCTCTCAATAAGAAATTTCTCTCCCCCTTACGATAAGTCTTACGTGCAGAAAAACAACCTATGACCCTTCTCACTTGCTTATGTATACAAGACTTATGAGAAGCAACGTTCTCTCCTGCTTACACCACTGTAAGTCTTACGAGCAGCAACGTTCTCTTCTGCTTGTATCTTATAAGGCTCATGAGTGGAAGGTACAACAAAGAATTCTCTCAACTGCTTCTCTCGTAAGGAAATCTACCCTCTCAAGGTCCCAATACCTTGAGATCAAATAAACATAGAATTTGAATTGTATGAAGACTCTCTTATAGAGAAAATGAATAAACACTGAAGATCAATGTGTATACAGAGAAAATGATGAATAGCAGAGACTAGTGTATAAGCTTGTGAAGTCTTGTGCTTCATTGTTGTTTTTTGACTATCTCTGAATCTCTGTATATATAGTTGCTTTAGTTTTTGCCCGTTTGGGAAATCATCGTTTGAGGAGCGGGACTTTTGCAACTATTGAAAGACACGCGCATGTTTGAATAATCTGAATGCGGTAGGTACGTGCGTGCTTGTAATGATGTTGTCTGCCGTTATTTGACTTTCTCCGTAACAACTAATTTCAAACGTTCATCTTCCTGCATCACACTTATAATACATTCAAAATGATGTTAAGCAATGATAATAAGTAATGATGATATGAATAAGTAATAATAAACCATATTCGGATTAAACGTTGTGAGACTTGGCATTTTTGGTGATCTGGCAGAGCATCACTCGAGCATGGATGGCTCACTTGAGTGATCTTCCTAATTTCCTCTTTATGCTTCAGTTATCGGGTTGTGCTTACAAAGGATTTCAGAGAGACAGAATTTTCACTCACGAGTGAAGTGGGGTCTCACTCGAGCACAACTCCTTCTGCTCGAGTGATCTTGCATTTTCCACTGGGAGTGTCTTCTCGGGTCATCACTCGCATACCATTTTGACAAGAGTGAGCTTTTGTACTCGCGGGTGATGTGGTCCCTCACTCGAGCACACATACTCCTGCTCGAGTGAGATGCATATTCTCGAGGAATATGCTCTCAATACCAACACTCGCATCAGGAACTCAAAGAGATAAATTTATCACTCGCAGGTGATGTGGGCCCTCACTCGAGCACACAGACTCCTGCTCGAGTGAGAAGAATATTCTAAAGTAATATACCTTTTAAACAAGCACTCGCATCAGAAATTGAGAGGGATAGAATTTTCACTCACAAGTGCTGATGTGTCACTCGAGCACACTTGCACTTCTTTGCACTTCATGACTCTCAGTCAATCACTCACGGTACCTTGTTCGAGTACAGAATGCTCATGCTCGAGCATTGATGTCTCTGCTCGAGTGAATCAAAGGAAGCATGATAATACTTGCTCTCGGCCAAGCACTCACGGACCTTCACTCGCATGTGCTCGAGTGAGAATGGCTTCTCTGCTCGAGTGCAAACTCCAGTGCTCGAGTGAATCAGTGAGTATAACAGTGGCATACCTCTCGGGTGAACACTTTCTGGCTTTCACTCGCACCTGCTCGAGCACAGAAGGGATCTATGCTCGAGTGCAAAGCTCATGCTCGAGCACTCCAGTTCAATTTAACAGCAGATATCAGAAAACATTCCTATATGCATTTGGTAACTTTGTAATCTTTTCTTAATCTTATAAAAACATGATTTGCATACAATTGTCTTTTTGTTATCATCAAAACTTGGGATCTAACAGCATACCCAGTGCATCTTTCATTGAACCTTTGTTTTTAGGTATTTGGCTTTGGGATTATGTAAAGCTTTCTCATATGATGTAGGCTTCGAGATTATTTTTCTTTATGTATGAGAGATCCTCATCTTCTTATTATCCTCAAGGTAGTTGAATGGTATATTATGGTAGCCCTTCCTTGATGTGATACATACTCCTTTTATCCATTGCTTCTTTCTGTGGTTATGCTTTGTAGCTCCAATAATGGATGTTCCTGATAAGTAAAATATTTGCATATTTATTTTCCCTTATACGATGATTTTATGGACAATATTTGCGTTTAATATAATAAATTTGGGTGTGATTGATAAATAAGTATTGTTTTTTGGAATAAATAGCATTTACATAAAAAATATAAAAAAAATAAAAAAATAAAAAAAAAGTACTGTAGCAGTTGCCAGGCACTGTAGCAGTCAACAGGAACTGTAGCGGTCAACTTCACTGTAGCAGCCGCCGGGGTACTGTAGAAGAAACTTCCAGAACACTGTAGCAACCGCGGAACACTGTTGAAGCTTCCAGAACACTGTAGCAACCGCCAGAAACACTGTAGCAGTACTGTAGCACATGTTTTTTTCCCCCTATAAATAGATATCAAGGCCAAGCTCAAGGAAGGGAGGAGAGGAAGAGAAGTAGAGGCCCTTCTCCGACCGGGAGAGGTCCTTCTCTGACCGGGAAAGATCTTTCTCTAACATTTTTGAGTTCTTTGTGTTGTTTTCTTAGATTTAATTTCATGTATTGTATGCCTCCATCTTGGAAGGCTTAGGATTGTATTGCATTTTGCATGCCTCCATCTTGGAAGGCTTAGGATTGTATTGCATTTTGCATGCCGCCTACATGGAAGGTTTTACCTCCTCAATGGACGGCTAGATTTCTTCATCTTTCATTCATCTTTTGGTTGTATATTTATGTTTGAGAATTTAATATTCAAGTTTATGCA
This sequence comes from Inga oerstediana, assembly GCA_963210345.1. Classification (NCBI taxonomy): domain Eukaryota; kingdom Viridiplantae; phylum Streptophyta; class Magnoliopsida; order Fabales; family Fabaceae; genus Inga; species Inga oerstediana. Next base: position 34,700,565 of record OY723405.1, read on the forward strand.
GTATTTCTAAGGCTTTCATTCTAGCTTTATATAATTTATTTTGGTTTTGTTTTTAATTTTATCATGTGCTAAACTTTCATTTTCCTAGGGTGATGACGTAGCTTACTAATGACGGATTGAATCTTAACTTATTAAATCTAGTTTGAATTGCTCCTTCATGATTGAGTTTTAATTATTATTCTTAATGCTTTTGATTGACTGGCCATCTTTTGAATGATTTCAATATGCATGTTGAGACCGGAAGGAGATACATGTGTGTAGACCCTATATTTAAAACCATGACTTGCATATGAAATAGGAATATATTCATATGAGTTGTGTAGTCTTATTGAGTTCCATAAATCTTAATGCATAATTAATTGCTTAAATTCATATAAGAATATATTGGGTTAGCAATTGATTATAGAATTGCTTGACCTTGGAAGAGGCTGGTAATTAAATTAGGGAAACTCGACTATCAATCATGTGGAATAAATTGGGCTAGAATAGATAAGTGATTCAATCCGGAATTTGTGAAGTGAAATCTAATCCCTAGGAGTTTTTCTCATATTTGCTTTCATATCATCTGCATTCATATTTAATTGTCTTTCTTTTATTTTGTGCTCTCAATCACCAATTAATCGATTGACTGAATAGAATTAAAATTACTCATTTTGGTACTTAGTGCTCAATCCTCGTGGGAACGATACTCTATTTACTTCTATATTACTTGATTACGACAGTGTATACTTGCACTATTTAATTGATCATCTGAACTCGTATCAGTTCTCTTTTGCGATGATATGACCTTCTTAATTGGTGCATGAGAACCTTGCTTCTTCTTCATCCTCTCTATACCCTTATGTCCATTTCTTTTTGGATTGTCCTACATACAAAAAGTACTAGACTTTACTTGTGCTTTCGGAACCTAAACATATTTATTTCTCACATGGAAATTTCTTCTAATGTAGCATATGTGAGAAATATGACCGTATTTACTGCAATAATTGCATATTGTATGAAGATATGCATTATGGGATATCATGCAAGCATTATATCGGTCATGAGAGTAGAAACTCGAATGGATTTTATTTGAATATTCTTTATTCGCAACAAACTTTCCAACATATTTGAAAATATTTTGGCTTTTCTCAATAGAATTAACAGTTGGTGTAAAAACAATCTTATGTAGACTCTAAAAATCAATTTTATAAAAATCACAAGAAGAATTGGAACTTTCTACCTTAAGTTCATTTTAAGCTCCGGATAGTGATTTTTCATGTGTCTATAATAAGCTCTTTTTGGGAATCATGTACTGTATATAAGTGTTCTATGATTTCTCCTTCTTCATCATCAACTTCCAATTCTTTATGCACCATAGATACATAGCATGTAGAAGATAACTGTTGTAAGTATTCATCTGTTAGAGTCCCATTGCTTCTTTTGACCATTAAGCAGATTTGAAAAACTAGCCGTAACGTTGGTGGACACTTCACTTCCGTAAAGTAGTTTTTCCTCACTGTATGACTTCTTCGTTGTTTTTCTATACTAATACATCAAACACTAATACATTGAAATAGATATGTTGGATCATTGGTCAAAGCCTGAATTTCTAGTTTATGGGACTCACTACTTCTAGTGACGATATTTGCCATGAGTGACCTCCGCACTTGAAGATGCAATCCGAATGTTTGATCTCCTTTTTCACATTTGAAATATATGTTAGAAAACATTTAGGTATAATAACAAGTGAAAACATGATGAATAAACAACATTTAATCATATTCGGATTATTCGCTGTGACTCTATAATGCATTCTGCTTCTGAGATAGATAAACTCAAGTTCTTATGTTATACTTGAGTCCACACTCAAGTTTCATCTTCACACTCAAGTTCTCTTTGATATTTACATGGCAGTATAGAGTAATCTTGGTCACACTTTCAAGTATATGGGATAACTTTTAAGTTTTGGCAGTCACACGAGAGTTCTTAATCAGCACTCAAGTGCACTTATCAAATTCCAGCTTCCCACTCTCTGAACTTATAGTGAACTTGAAAGTTTATTAATGTAAACTCGAGTTCTAATTCCACACTTGAGTTCTCTTGGCTGCTGTCATATTTCCAGGTGTCTCTACCAAGCACTTGCAAGAGTTCATTTTCATACTCGAGTGTAAAAGTGTCCAAAACTCGAGTCTACCTATAAACTCAAGTTCTCTGTGTACTTCAATTTTTCTGCATGAGTCTTTGGTTGAACCTTATAGTAGTTTAAATGGAAACTCGAGTTTACTTTTTCCTAAAACTATAGTTTTTCTTTCAAACTGAGTTCTCTAGGTATTACAAGATTCTGACTAAGTCTCTGGATAAAACTCGCAAGAGTACAAATGCAAACTCGAGTTTTATCCCAAAACTTGAGTTATTGTGTCAGCACTTGTTTTCTTGATTTCCTTCTGTGTAAAACTTGTGAGAGTTTAAGAACCAGACCTGAGTTCTCTTTGTAGCAAAACTCGAGTGCTCATGGTGGACTCAAGTTCTCAGCTTGGTTGCCATGACTTCGTGTGTCTCTGCCAGAAACTCATAGAAGTACAGGTGCAAACTCGAGTTCATCTTGGACCACAACTCAAGTTTTCATCTAAAACTTGAGTTCTTGTGACAAGTTCAATTTCTAGATAAGTTTCTGTACAAAACTTGCTAGAGCATGAACAGTTAACTCAATTTTTCTTCAGACATGATCTATTTATTTTGACACCAAATATAGTAAATAGCCTATCATCTAAAAGTTCTTGTTGTCTACATTCTAATGCAAATAAAGAATCAGCTACAAGCTCATTGTGTTCTGCAAGTTATGACCGAAAGAGTATCTGCTGTTTTGAATAGTGTTTGAATATTTTTACATCAACTTCTAGAAGCCATACGACTTTGAATATAACTCCTAATTTGACCCATAACATATCTATAAAAAGATCATCAAGTCACATATTGTGGCCCTTCCTTAATGAAGTGCCACAGCTGCTTTTTTTTTTATATATTTTATGTTTTTTTACCAGCTGTGGCGCCTAATACGGGGTAAGTTATTATTGGTACAATTTTTGTTTTTATTGTTTAACTTCTATCATAACATAATTGTTAAAAAAAAAATTTTAAAATATATTTTAGGCGCCATTGGATATTGATCGTTATCAATCCAGCAGAACCTTCAGGCCCTCGCATTTACTATGTGGATCCTCTGAAAAATGGTCTTCCACAAGACCGTTTTGATATGTTACTATTGATCAGTAGGTATGTATACGTGCCTATATATAAATATTTGCGTACGTGATTGAATAACCAAAAGTAATCAGTTTCTATTTGTTTTGTTAGCGCATTGACTCCGTATCGGTCGTCTGTCTCGTTAAACACTACTACAAAAAACCAATATAATGGCGCTTATTTTAAAAAGTACTTTGGCGTTTAAGAAACGCCAAAATTTTTTACGCCATTAAAAATACCTTTGGCGCTTTTTAATCTACAAAAACGCCATACGTTACTTTATTAAATTAAATATATAAATAAGTTACATTTTATTAAATTAAATAAATAAATAAGTTACATATAGCGTTTGCTGTGGGAATGCCAAAGGAGTGTGCGCCCTCCTTTGGCGTTTAATGATTAAACGCCAAAGGAGGGCTCACCCTCCTTTCGCGTTTAATGATTAAACGCCAAAGGAGGGTGAGCCCTCCTTTGGCGTTTTTTATTCAAATGCCAAAGGAGGGTTGTAGATATAAACGCCAAAGGAGGTCCAGACCTCCTTTGACGTTTATATCTACATACGCTAAAGGAGGGATCTTCCTTTGGCGTTTTTATAATAAGTGCTAAATGAGGGTTTAATTTTTTTAATAATTTTTTAAAATATTTCTTTTCCTATACAGTGTAATGCTTTAACAAAATGCCTGATGACCATGTATATTTTTTATAGTAAGCAAAATGATCATATATTCATCTAATAGGAAAAATTACAATACAAAACAATGATGGTCTTAAATAACTACAATAAATAATTATATAATGTTTAACAACTACAAAATATATTGTATTAACAATGATTATATAGTGTACAACTAACTTTAAAAATAATTAAACAAAATAAGAATAGACAAGAAAGAAGCTATAAAATATATTGTATTAACAATGATTATATAATGTACTGTGTGTACTACTCTGAACACCGAGGGGATTGATTCCAACAGTTGAAAGTGCAAGGCGTAGGTTCCTTTCTTTATTCGCGAAGTCAGGGTAGTCATGATCAACATTTTTCCATTGAGGAGCATCTGCAGGGTGCCTAAGGTTTGTGTCTTCAATTCTTTCATCTGCATGCCATGTCAACAAAAATACAACCCTATGTTTGTTAAATTAATTGATTCCAAAATAATCATTTATTAAACTACCAGCAGCATTTATAACACTTCCACCCAATTTGACCATTTCATCACTGCCATTCACAACAATTTTTTCACTGTTGACAACATGTACTTCTACGGAAAAGTATAAGCAAATATATAAGAGTCATACACATTTTAACTAAAAAGAAAAAAAACGTGGATCAAATGTTAAAAAAAAACACTTACAGGAGCTTCTGTAGGAGGCTGAGACAAGAAGAAGAAAAACATGTGGGGAGAGGAAGCTATGTACTGCAACCAGCCAAGAAGAAAAATAACACATGAGGGAGGAAACTTTATAATGCAACAGAACTGGCTAACAAATATTAAAAATGTGTGCATGAGGAGGAGACAAGAAAAAAATAGAAAGTGGAGGCTAAAGAAGCTTCTACTTGCTGCCGGTCAAAGAGAGGGAGGGGTGGGGATAATGGAAAGGTAAAGCAGGAAGGTGATAATGGCGGGATGAAATGGCGGGTGATGAAAATTTTTAAAATTTTATATAACCTTTTATGGCGCTTATATAAGAAGTGCCAAAGAAGGTGTGTGCTTTCTTTAGAAAAAAAAACAAAACCAAAGTAATAATCAAATCATATGCAAATAAATTTTTTTTTTGTGGCCTTGGAGGTAGAAGTTTTGGCGCTTAATAGTGGAAGTGGCAAAGCATCCATTATAAAAAAAAAAACTAATCTGGCATTATATAGCTTCCTATTTAAAAAAAATATATGTATGAAAGAATCACAAGAAACATTGTTTATTCTAGCGTATTTATGAATTATATCTTTTTTAGGAGTTAATTAATAAAAATATTCAGATAGTTAATAAAAAAACCTTGATATCGATGTTGGTCATACTCAAATAATAAAGTAAAATAAAAATTCAGAGTCAAAAAATGCTCGTATATACATATACTCCCAGACAGTCCTATCTCACGAATCTGCAGCCCACATGACCGTGAAATCTGAAATCAGAAACATCCTCCCAGATTCTCAAATATGTGACTTTGAGTTTGATCCATGTGGCCATTCAATGAAATCAGTTTCTTTTATTTTTTTATTAAATACTAGGAAGCTTTGGCGCTTCCCAAGGAAGCGCCAAAGCTTCCTATATAATTTTTTTTAATATTACATGGAAGCTTTGGCACTTCATTAGGAAGCGCCAAAGCTTCCTATTTTCTTTTTTTTAAGCTTCTAATTCTTTTCGACATGTGGTCTTTTTTTTAAAAAAAAATTATGAACTTCAGGGAGTTCACTCAGTTTTACGCTTCATTATGAGTTTAAGTTAATACTAGTGACGACAATATATATCCAACCATTCGTTCAAGTAGATAATATTGGATGTATAGAAAGAAAGAGCAAAAAGTATGGTAAACATATCATATAGCGTTACGTTGATTGTAACTATTAAACCTTTACCAATAATAAATTTATAACAGTATAATGACCCAAATTAAAAAAGAAATTAATTTAACTTTTTTTTTTAAAAAAAAGCCTAATGCAAATATTATCGGCATATTACAGGGACTCGTAACCAGTTAGAAAGAAATTAAATTTCTTTTGTAAAGCATATGCAGGACTATAGGAAGATTAAAAAGAAAGAAAAAAAAATATTAAACTTCCTATTATATATATATTTTTTTAAAAAATATAGGATGCTTTGGCGCTTAGTAAGGAAGCGCCAAAGCTTCCTATTATATTTTCTTTTTTTAAAAAAAAAATATAGGAAGCTTTGGCGCTTCCTTATAAAACGCCAAAGCTTCCTATTGTTTTTTAAAAATAAATTGAAGGCCTTCTTTGGTGCTTGTTCAGGGAAGCGTCATGCAAGGTTAACGTCAATTATGACGTTTATAATTGTAAGCGCCAAAGCTTCTAAAGAATTTTGATTTTAAAAAAATAAATAACTATCTTTGGCGCTTCATTAAAAAAATGCCACAAAAGTTACGCCACTAAAGCCCTTTTTTGTAGTAGTGAAACTATTCTAAAGCTACTGAACCTCGCCTTAGCTATCCTTGGAAGAATATACAGGTATTGATATTTGACATTACTTAGACTTTGTTAGTAAACACTTTTTATTCATGAACAAAGTTAAATATTGCATTATATTTTTGCAGTGCCCTTTCCAACCTAATGACAATGATTGTGGGTACTATATCATGAAATTTATGAAGGATGTTATTATGGATGATCAGCCATTCATTCCTCAAAAAGTAAGTCATTTAGTTGCACTTCATATTGTTTTGTAATGAAATTAAATTAGTGCCTGACAATTATGTTTTACTGATTTTAATTCATTCTAACTTGTGTCTGATTGTATATATCTGTAGTATTATGAAGATCAACGTTGTGACGCTTTGACAGACCATCAGGTTAATGAAGTGATCGAGGAATGGTGTGAATATGTGTTTAGGCAAATCTCTGGGTAGCTATATATACTATTAAATTCACTAGTTGGTCCTTTTTGTGTTGTTTCTAATTGCCAATTATTGTGTCATGCATGTTTGTTGAAGTTGAATTTGTTGTATTTCATTCAGCTAGGTTTACAATATATTGTATAACAATTTTCAGTACTACTTTAGCTAATTAATCAATTGTTGGTATCATTTTAAAGTTATCTATCATTGTTCTTATTAAACCTTGTAGACTATAATTATATATGCATGGGAGATATATATGAGGAAAAAATATGCTAAAAAAAATTGATATGAATAACCCAAAAAATATGAGGAAATAATATGCTAAAAAAAACCAATACGAAGAATTAAAAAAAAACACCTCCTGTGGCGCCTGCGTGAGGAGGCGCCCCAGGAGGTGTTGACTCCTGTGGCGCCTGGCTGGCCAGGCGCCCTAGGAGGGGGGGCCTCCTGGGGCGCCTGGCCCCCCAGGCGCCACAGGAGGTTATTTGCAAAAAAAAATATTAAAAAATCTGTGGCGCTTCCAAGCGCCACAGCTGTTTTTAGTAGCGTCCAGATAGGTGTCATTTCTCTAGTGCCACAGCTAGTGCAATTATAAGCGCCACAGCTTTGCTTTTTTGTAGTAGTGGTTCTACTATCTCTACCACTAAGTTGCCATGTATCCATAGTCAAGGGGACTTCTTAGGGTAGTAATATCGAGAAGGCTAAATGGATGGAAAATGTAACAAACACTATGCTTGTACCAAATAAATTAATACATCACTTAGAGCTACTCAACTAAAATTAATTCAAATGTTTTACCATAGTGCTTTGATTTTTTATGTCTTTCTTTGTTTTTTTTTTTTTTGCTATTCACAATTTTTCTTTTCTTTTTCTCATTTTTTTATATTCACATGGTACTTTTCTTTTCTTTTCTTTTCTTTCCAAATCAAACTGTTAGGAAGAGCTTCTTAGATGATACAAACATAGCATTTGTATAATAAAATTGAAGGGCTCAAGGGGTAAACAAAGGTAAATGATGAATGGTTTGTTTTTGGGTAAATGGGTTTAGAAATGAATGCCCCTACCATACTACAAATCCAAGGCATTAATGTAGCTTTGAAAAAGAACCTAAACAAGTTGTAGAGATTAGTTAGAGAATAAGTGAATACACACACAATGAGAAAATAGAATCAAATCTCAAGAATCTTGCAACAAGGCTTTTCTCTACCATATCAACTTCCTAAAATCAAGTTAGGCATCCAAATTAATAATATTGCACTGAAAATACTCCATTCACTCAATTGAATCAAGCAAATGGATTACTCAAGCTTAATGCAATCATACTTGGAAATATTTGACTTTTACAATCATCATGCAATTAAATGTTCATAAAAACCTTTCAAGGAGTTGCATTAGGAAAGTGACGATAGGGGTTCATTAAGCACTTCAGAAACTAAATTCTCAAGTTCAAACATTTTTCAATTTTTCTCAAATTTCATGAACCAAAACATTGTGGCCACACACATAGTGCTAAAGTAATCTATCTCCCATACTTAATATTTACATTGTCCTCAATGTAAATAACAAATGAAAAACTTACTTGACTTGTTTCTTGGGTGAAGTGATAGGTCCAATTCAAGGTTGAAGCACAACACTTCAATAATCACCATGAGGGGAAGAAGAAAGAAACAAGTAAAGTGAGTTTAACAATGAAGTTCAAAATGGAGAAAACATTAAGTGCAAAGTGAGAATGGCATATGAATATGGAGCATTTATTTACTTCCTAGGAAAAAGAAAAACAAAGACAACTACCTTTTTCTAATGGTTTTGTCTCCCCCACACTTATTTTCCTCATACAACAATTAAGATAAAAAAATCAGAAAAATTATAAAGAAAACAAGTGAGGAAAGAGACAATATGAGGCTTAAATCTCCTTAGACTCTTGTAGGAGAAGTTCTCATCCCGGATGAGAAACATGCATTTCCTTTTTGTAACCACTTCTCCTATAATGTACCCTCTTGGTAGTGCAAGTTTCTGCAAAAGAAACACCAGAACAGCAGTAGTATCTAGTCCAGAAATAAATACATGGAGAGATCAAAAATAAAATATAGGCGTTGTACGAACAAGATTCTCCAAGTAAACTTCAAAACCAAGAAAGTCAATTTGGTTCCCTTCAGTAGGAACTAAACAAGTAGTCATATTTAGAAAATTCTCTTGTGCTTACATAGGGAAAATGCAGAATCCAACTTTGTGTTGGAGTACATTACATCACTTTTGCAATCACAAGAGTTGGGAGGTAAAAAAGTGGAAGAAGAAAGAGAATTGATCAAGTTATCACCACCTAAAAATTCAAAATATGTATTTTCATTTACTATATTAGGTGGCAAGTTGCAAGAAAGAACTAAATGGAAAGATTCATTTTCATTTACAATTTTATCATTCAAAATCATTGAATCTTTATTTATTAAACCACCTAAAGCATGCAATTCAGAGGGATCAAAAGATGCATAATTGTCAAGGCCTTTATTAAGTGTAGCACGCACATTAATGTTATCAATTGAACTTGATGAAGAATCAAGGTCATGTGAAGAAGAAAGCCAATTATCAATTTCCAAACAATTAACACACGTCATTTCCCTTACACATGTACAAACAAAAGTAGAGTCTAAAGAAGAGGGAAAAATAAGTTCTTCATCTTGTTCAATAGCATAAAAAAATTCCAAATCATCCTTGTCCACACTTGAAAGAGAGGAAGAATCATGTAAGTTATCATCATTTAGACAATTATTTGAGTTATCATCAGGTTCACACTTCACCACAATTTGAGCATCCAAGCATAGTTCATCATTTTCCACAATGTCATGCTTAATGTGTTAATCACTCCTAGAAATCACACATTAAAGCATGGACTATGCAAGGAACATTATCAACTACACAACTACTATTAGAAATATCATAGTAAACATTTTCAACATCAAGCATATGAGGGGATTCAGCCACAATTTCTTCATCCACCTTATCATCACTCACAACATCAAGAATAGTAGGAAGAGGAGGGTCAACCTCTTCAAGAAGAGGACGAATAGTACCATTGTTTGGAAGTGGCTCCTCTGGTAGTAGAAAATGTACTTGCTTCTTCTTGACATATTTTGTGGGAGTAGGTACTAGAGGTATGTAATCTTCCACTTCTGAAGTGGCAAGTAGCTTTTTCTCTTTAGTTTCTTTATTATTTGAGTTATAAGTACATGGAGCTTCGTCTTCTCCTCCGGTCTTTATCCATAGCACATAGTCAACAAATTCCTTCAATCTCCTCCATTTGCTCTTTCTCCTTCTTGAAAATCACATTTGCCTTATTCAACATGAACAACTTAAAGTGTTCAACCTTGAGCTTGTAACCCCATTACCGTAATTATACCTGGATGATGAAATTTAAGTGAAATTGAAACCAATAAGACAAAAACAACCTTTATAATCCCTCATCTTCAAGATGGGGTATTCCGAAAAACAGTTCAAAAATATAATTTATCTGGTCCCTTATTCACTATCGGATACAATTACCTGTGAAGTTAAAATCACATTCATAAATATCAGAGTGCGTAACTAAAATCCCGGCAACCTCGGACTACATGTATATATACAAAGGGTTTAAGGTTTCCCAAAATGTTATTTACATCTCATATATAAATGGTAATCCCAAACCAAAACAGATAACGAACCCCAACCAAATATCTCTAAGAGATCCTAACCACTCCTGGTTGTTCGCTTCCTTTCTGAGCCACTCGCCCTGTCTGAAATGTTAGTCATTAGAAAGAGTAAGATTCTAAAGAATCCCAGTAGTAACAAATCACTTATACAATATATAAACACAAAGCATGTAAGTTCATCATGTTCAGTAGCAGCACTATGAGTCATGGCTCGTGCCACAACTGACAGCACTCATGGCTGTATCACAATGCTCAATGCCCGCTTTCGCGGTAAACACTATGCCAACTTTCGCTGTAATCTCAATGCCAGCTTTTGCTGTAAACACTATGCCCGCTTTCATGGTAATCACTATGTAGCAGCATCCCAAGGCATAAGGTATCACAAAGCAATAGCATCATAAAGCATAAAGTACCACAAAGCTTCACAAAGCGTCTCAATGCATAACAAAGCAGCAGCAACACAATACATGATAGGTATACATGCAATGCATTTACACAAAGTATAAGAGAGGAGTCACTACCTATATCTTTCCTGATGTTCTTTGGCACAGATGGCTTACGAGTCTGATAGATGTCAAATCCTATAACCACATTAGGGAGAACTGATCAATCTCTTTTCCAAATACATATTTCCATAATACTCTAAGTTGGTTACCATTTAGGACTTTTAAGGTGGCTATGAGAGGCCTAAACACATGCTAAAAGGGTTGGAGAAACTACCCTGAAGACCCCTTTTCAGAAACAGAACATTGATTTTCAGCTGGCTCACTCGAGTGAAGATGACCTCACTCGAGTGATGAGAGACTTGCACTCGAGTGAGAATGGCTCTCACTCGCGAGTGTTTGATAGTGAACAACTATCACGGCCAGAAAGTGCTCATCATACTTGAGCATAAGGATTTATACTCGGGTGACAACTCCAAATCCACTCGAGTCCCCGAAAGTGCAACACAGAAAGTGACAACTCGAGAGCACATGCTACATCAGAGGAAAAAGCTCACTCGAGCACTACCCTTGGCACTAGGGTGAGGAGCCCATACTTGTGAGTGTGAGAACACACTCTTGAACATTGCCCAACGAGTGACAACCCGAGAGCAACCCTAATCATGAACTCACACTATCACTCGAGTGATCCTATGCTCACTCGAGTTCACTCGAGGTTTAAGAAGTGCACTCGAGCTTCTTTCATGAGAACCCAAGCAAAACACAAAGGAAAAAGGAAATTACATGGCAGCACTCGAGTGAGATCCCACCTCACTCGAGTGATGCTATCAGATTACCCAGATCGCAGTAACTGACAGAAATTCCTAAATTGGTCAAAATTGCTCCCAATGGTTCCCAAACTCCACACAAAGCTCATATCCAATTAGCATTGCCTAAGGAACACATTGGTAACCTCAAAAACACCCAAAACTTATTCTAACAACAAGTCATACTCTTGGGTCTCTATGACACACACATTACCCAAATTCATTCAACTTACTTCCAAAACTCAAAACTATATCTAATACTCAAATAGCTTCACAATGAACCAATTCCAACATCATTCATCATGTAATTCATACATTCAAGATTGGTATAAAACCAGGGCAAATTCCAGAATTTCTCAAACTTAACCAAAAGTCATAATAAATATACCAAAAAGCATCAAATCTTTACCTCTTTACTTTGCCAAAACTAGAACCTTAATTCTCAAACTTTAAAATTTGCTCTAACACTCAAGCTACCACTTTTCAAAATTCTGAAACCACCAAAATGGAGCTCTTAATGAGGTGCATAACATTAGAGAAGAGGTTTAGGGCATTAGAGATCAACAAAGGAATCAAAATCTCACATTTCTTTTCCCTTTTCTTATTTGGTCGCCGGAAAAATGGAGGAAGAGAGAGGGATGATGAGAGATGGTGAAGAAGATGATGATTATGCATTTTCCTTCTTGGCCCATACACCCCATCGAATAGGAGAGAGAAGAAAGAGAAAAGGTGAAATTTTTGTCTTTTAGCACCATCCAATGGTCCACCAAATTGCCACTTGTCAATATTTTATTCACTCCCTCTATGAGCAAACATAAGCTTAAAGCATAGGATTCTGACCCATAGCCAATAGATCTCAACCCTTGATCTCTAATAACCAATGGTTTCCTCTTTGGTAACTAAGCAATTAGTCTGTATATTTCCAATTTTACCATTTTGCCCCTGGTTTCACTATGAGTATTTAATCATCACTATGAACATTTTTATCAAATTCACATCACATTTATCCAAAAGTGTTTAATTACACTAATTACAATCAACATCGGAGTCATTAGCCCTTAATCTCATATTGGGTCATTACAATTCTCCTACCGTAACATAAATTTCGCCCTCAAAATTTGTCAAACTACTTGAGCCATAAACTCCGGATATCGCCTTCGCATATCCTTTTTTGCTTCCCATGTTACTTCTTTGTGGGTCATTCCCTTCGAGATCACTTTCACATAAGGGATACTTCGGTGTCTGAGCCATCGTTCTTCACGATCAATAATCTGCTCTAGCTCCATCGCATATGTGAAGTTATCTTGCAACTCCACTTCCACATACTTAACGATGTGAGATGGATTCGGTTGGTACCTCTTCAATTAGGAAACATGAAACACATCATGGAGTCTACTCAAGTTCAGGGGTAGGGCTACACGATACGCAACAGGCCCAATCCTCTCAAGGATCTCAAAAGGACCTATATACCTTGGGCTTAATTTCTTTCGCTTGATTGCTCGCCCAATGCCGGTAACTGGTGATATCCTCAGAAACACGTGATCACCAACCTCAAACTCTAGAGGCCTTCTCCTCTTGTCAGCATAACTTTTCTACCGACTCTAAGCTGTAAGAAGCCTTTTATGAAAAATTCAAATTTGTGCTGAGGTTTGATCAACAAGCTCCGGCCTATAAAGCTTCCTCTCAAACAATTCATTCCAACACAGTGGTGATTGACACTTTCTTCCATACAACGCTTCATACGACGCCATCTGGATGCTCGCATGATAACTATTGTTGTAGGCAAACTCTGCAAGTGGAAGAAAACGATCCCAAATCCCTTTAAAGTTGAGAACACATGCCCGCAACATATCCTCTAGGGCCTAAATAGTCCTCTCTAACTGCCTGTCTGTCTGAGGATGATAGGCCATACTGAATCTCAATTGAGTTCCCAGCGCCTCATGCAATGCTCTCCAAAATCTTAAAGTAAATCAGGGATCACGATCGGAAATGATATTCTTCAGTATGCCATAGAGCTTCACAATCTCCCGAATGTAAATCTTTGCTTGTTTGTCCAGAGAGTAACTAGCATTGATCAGTATAAAGTGTGCCGACTTCGTTAACCGGTCCACAATTACCCAGATCGCATCATATCCTGATCTTGGGCAATCCCACCACAAGGTCTATGATCACACTCTCCAATTTCCATTCCCGAATCTCAGGACTTTGCAACAAACCAGGCAGTCTCTGGTGCTCAATCTTTACTTTCTGACATGTTAGACACCTCACGACATATTGCATCACATCACTTTTCATTCCTGGCCACCAATATTCAGATTTCAAAATATGATACATCTTGGTCATACCAGGAGAAAGAGTGTACCGGCTCTTATGTGCCTCATCTAAGATCCTTGTCTCAACTCCGCCTTAAGAGGAATACAAATCCTCTTCTGGTAGCGAACCAGTCTACTAGGTGACAAATCATAGCCATGATCTTCTCCCCGTTAAATTCTAGCCAGATTACGCTGTATCCATCCATCTTGCCTCTGAGCCTCTTCAATCTCAGCTCTCAAATCACTTTCCCCTTGGGAAACTGTATAGTTGGCACAAATGATTTGGTTTGACAGATTCAGATCACAAAAATCAGCAATCAACTTCCCCTCTTGTAACATCAAAGCTGCCACAAACACCGTTTCTTGACTAAGAGCATCATCAACTACATTTGCCTTACCCGGATGATATTTGATTTCCAGGTTGTAGTCCTTAAGCAACTCTATCCAGCGACGTTGTCTCATATTCAATTCTTTCTGATCATACAAATACTTGAGACTCTTGTGGTCGCAGTACAGTTCTACAGTCACACCATACAAATAATGATGCCAAATCTTCAATGCAAATACAATGGCCGCAAGCTCCAAATCATGGGTGGGATATTTTATTTCATGAGGTTTGAGCTGTCGAGAGGTATAGGCCACCACACATCCCTACTGCATAAGGACACACCCTAATCCCTGCCCACTGGCATCACTATACACAACGTATGTCAAACTGGGATCAGGTATAATCAACACAGATGTCGTAGTCAACCTCTGTTTCAGCTCCACAAAGCAATTTTCACAATGTTCATCCCACACAAACAGATGATCTTTTCTTGTGAGCTTGGTCATCGGCAACGCAATATGGAAGAAATTTTGAATGAATCTTCGATAATAACCATCAAGACCCAGAAAACTGCGTACCTCCGTAATAGTTTATGGCCTCTTCCAGTCCAGTACTACTTCTACTTTACTGGGATCCACAGAGACCCCTTCTTGCGAGATAACGTGGCTTAAGAATTTCACTTCTGATAGCCAAAACTCGCACTTACTCAAATTGGCATAGAGCTACTTCTCACGCAATGTATTCAACACAATTCTCAAATGATGCTCATGCTCTTCTCTACTTTTAGAGTATATTAGAATATCATCAATGAATACCACAAAAAATTGATCTAGGTATTGTTGGAAAACATGGTTCATGTAATCCATGAAAATCACAGGTGCATTGGTTAGCCCAAACGGCATCACTAAGAATTCATAATGACCATACCTAGTTCAGAAAGCAGTCTTCACAACATCTTCTACTTTCACTCACAGCTGATGATACCCCAACCTTAGATCAATTTTCAAAAATACACACGAACCAGATAGTTGATCTAAAAGGTCATCGATCCTGGGGAGAGGGTACTTGTTCTTGATAGTGATCTTATTCAACTCTCTATAGTTGATACACAGACAAAGACTCTCATCTTTCTTTTTCACAAATAAAACTAGAGCTCCCCAAGGTGACACACTGGGTCTAATAAACCCTTTTTCGAGTAAATCCTCAATATGCTTCTTTAATTCTGCCATTTCATTTGGGGCTATATGATATGGGGCTTTGGATATAGAACCAGCTCCAGGCACAATGTCAATCAGAAATTGAACTTCCCTCTCAGGAGGCAACCTACTTAAGTCATCCAGAAATACCTCAGGGAATTCATTAACTACGGGTATACTACTCAAAGCTTCAGTGGTTTCTCCTTGCACAGAAAAGGAAACCATATACCCCTGACAACCCTTTTTCAGATATTTCTCAGCCTTAGCTGTTGAAAGAAAATTTAGGCCAACATTCTTGTCCTCAATGCTATGAGAAACAAGACACACTATAATCTTGTTCCCACAATCTAACAATACATTATTTGCTCTTAACCGATCAAAACCCAGATGACTTCCAATTGGTAGAGCGAAAAACAAATCAAATCTACCACAGATTCATGACCCTCAATAGTTACAACACAATTTAAACAGGCTTATGTAATCATAGCCTTAACACCCATTGGCGTTGACACAATCAGATCAAATGGTAACTTATACATAATTCATACCCAGGCGCTTCACACAATCATATACGATAAAAGAGTGGCTTGCACCCGAGTCAAATAATGTTTGTAACACATCCATTGAGAAGAACTTTACCTCGTATCAACTCTGGGGATTTATGGGCTTCCTCGTGAGTCATAGCAAATACTCGGCCCTGAGTCCTCGATCTATGCTCCGGTTGTGGCTGTCAACACTCAATGGATGTATGCCCAACTTGCTTGCAATTGAAACAGATCACCCGACCATCGAAAGTCTTGCCATGGTGTGACTTGTTACAACGAGGACATGTCCATATTGTAGGAGCTCTTTGCTGATCATGACTCTCAGACTGATAGGGCTTCTTACCATTGCCTCTATATGGAAATGATCTCGAGCCCTTTCGCTTCTGAGAAGCACTGCCCTTACTGGGCTCACTATGACCACCAACAGCCTTAGCCGGATATAGGTCTCTCTGATTGCTCTCTGTGATCCGACATTCCTCAACCGCCTTGTTGAACTCAGAAAACTGATGGGTGGCTAATCTCTTCCTCATATCAAGCCTCAAACCCCGTACTAACATGTCCGAGCTCAACTCCTCGTCATCCATTTTCCGCAAATAGGAGGAATACGAAGACAAGCGGATAAAACGGGATAGATACTCGTCAAAAGATTCCGTGTCCCATAGGATTTCGACCCATAGCCTATAGATCTCAACCCTTGATCTATAATCACCAATGAGTTTCTTCTTTGGTAACTGAGCAATTGGTCGGTATATTTCCAATTTTACCATTTTGCCCCTGGTTTCACTATGATTATTAAATCATCACTATAAACATTTTTATCAAATTCACATGACATTTATCCAAAAGCGTTTAATTACACTAATTACAACCAACATCGGAGTCATTAGCCCTTAATCTCAAATTGGGTCATTACAGAGCTCATCATACATTTTTCTTAATGCACAAGTTCTGTCATCCATGTTTGGCAAGGTGAGGAAAGATAGAGAAGGTGCAAGGGATTGTGGTGGAGGTTTATAGAATGATGGAGAATGTAGTTCAAAGGGAGTTCTATATGGCATGGAAGTAGGGGAACATGGGGGAAGATGAAATGGAGATGATGGTTCTTGATAGAGTGGAGTGAGTGATTCTTGATGGAATAGATAGGGTGAAGAAGTATGGTTGAAGCGGGATTAAAGTGGTTAGAAAGTGGGTTCATGGTCAAAATATGATGTTTTATGGATAAGATGGCTTACAATATTGATGGAGATAATGACACGGTTGAGATTCAGAAGCTCTTCCTTGATAATTTATGTCTGCATAAAGGGAATCTACTTTTTGTTCAAGCAAATCAAGCTTTTGATAATAAGTGATATTAGTATATGCTTAATGTCTTCAAGTGCCATAAAATTCTCCCAAGAATTGAGAGGTTGTGGGTCTATTACTCCCTAAAAAAGAATGCATATGACGATTAGTGTAAAACTGAAACTCATAATCTTCATTAAACCAAGCCGTTCAAATTGCAATCAATTGAATCCCAATGAATTCGAAGTCCTAAAATGTCCTAGAGATGCAAATGAATCCTAAAAATTTGAAGAAATCAAAGAAGAAAAATCAAAAACTAACCTAATGAAAATTCTGGAAAAATTCAAGAAAATAAAGACAAATTTGAAAAGTGGTCAAAACGATGGAATTTGACTAAAATTCGCTACACCCAATAGCATGCTACTGATCTTGCTTAGAGTGGCCCCTAACCTTAAGAAACTAAAGCTTGTAATTTTCTAGGCATACTTTTGAAAAAATTCCAGCAAGCTTACCTTTAAGCGTAACCAAATTTTAACCAGACTCCAATTGGTTTACAATTGTATAGCATTGAGTTCCAACCATAGATCAAGTGATGAAAGACAAAATACAAGGATGCAAATGGACAAATAAAGAAAAATCAAGATATTTGTTTGTATTTCTTCAAAATTTTCCATGCAAAGAGATGCAATGTGCTATGAAAAACATGCAAAACTACTGAAAACAAACTAAAATGCAACCTAATGGCTCAAGGTACCAATTAATCAAAGATTGACACTTAGTTACTAGGGAACTAATTACTTGGCTCCCCGACATTGGCGCCACTTAAAGAAGGCGTGTCTGCTTTTGCCTTAGAAACCTCTTCAAAAATTAAACCGAGAATTGCAATAATGGGTGCAATCCTGCATCGTCTCTCGAAGAGACTTTTATTAATTACCTAGAAACTAAGTGTGATGATAGGCATAAAATGAGTTAAAAATGATTTTCAGCTTTTTATCTAACTACTAAATTACAATTAAACTAAAATGCTTTAAAAACTAATCTTTTTGGATTTTTTGCAATAAAAGTGGAATGTAATTGAAGTTAGTTTTGCAAAGTATGATTAAGCCTCCTAGAATAATGAATTTTATCAGTACTTGCTTCAAAAGAAAATAATGAGAGTGTGCTAGTGTAACACCCCAAATTTTATATTTACCAAATATATTGTAATTATTTTAGAAATTCAATAAAATGGTGAATATTCATGAATCTGGAATTTACGAATTTTATAAATGTTCATTTTCATGAGAAATTGGGAAAAACTAATTATGAAATTAATTTGGGTAATTTAAAAAGCATAATATTAAGGTCCAAAAATGGAGAAATAATAGAGAAAATATTTAGTCCAAAACTAAATGAAAGTTGGCCAAATTGAAAGAAGAAAAGAAATGAGATTAAAAAGGAAATGGAAAAATTGTAATTTTGCTAATTTAGCACAAAATTAATTTTTTTCCAATTAATTGAACTTAATTTCAATTAATTGTGATTTTTCGTGTAAACGTAAATTGTACAAGTTATGAAGCAAATTCAAACATAGCAGAAGGACCCTTGGAATGCCATTACATGTAACAATAAGAGGAAAATATTAGCTGCATGTTAATTGGGCTCAAGGTATCAAGTTTCATGAAGTTAGGAATTTATGTCATAAAACTCTAAATTTTGGAAATTAAACAAATGATTAAAATATCATAAAATATATGATAAAAGCATCATCTCCTTTCTTTCTTCAGCCCTAACGAACGCTGAATAGACTTGAATAGATAGAGAGAAGTGCAGATTTTTAGAGAGAGAAGGAGGAAGAAATCTTACAAGGTAAGCTTATTCCTCCGCCGATTTAGCTCCTAATGCGTATAACTTTGCTAATAACCTATTCTTCTATGTTATTCAAGGTTTTTGAAGCAAAAATTTAGAAAGCTAGGGTTTTTGGCTACACTAGGGAAAAGCTAGAGGAAGTGAAAGGAAGTAGAGTTCTTAATTGATCTAAAGCCTAGAGCAGGACTAATCTCCAAAACCCCATAACATATGGCTCCAAGTGAAATGGCATAACCAAAGAAGCAGATTGAGGAGCTACTTGACAAAGGGTTCATATGACCCAGCGTTTTACCTTGAGGTGCTCTAGTGCTCTTCGTCTGGAAGAAAGACGGAAGCTTGTGTCTCTATATTGATTATCAGGAGTTGAACAAGGTAACTATCAAGAACAAGTATTCACTCCCTAGAATTGACAATTTTCTCTATAAGTTTTCTGGTTCTTGTGTATTCTTGAAGATCGATTTGCAAATGGGATACCACCAGTTAAAGGTAAGAGTATAAGATGTATTAAAGACTGCTTTCAGGACCAGATATAGCCATTACGAGTTCCTTGTGATGCCATTTAGGCTTACCAATGAACCTACCATGTTCATGGACTACATAAATTGAATCTTTCATCCATACTTGGACTAGTTTATAGTAGTCTTTATCGATGATATACTGGTGTACTCACGAAGTAAGGCTGAACATAAGCAGTATCTAAGAACTGTGTTGGACATATTATTGGATAGGAAACTCTATGCCAAGCTGAGTAAGTGTGAATTTTGGCTTTCAGAGGTAAAGTTTCTTGGCAACGTTGTCTCATAGCAAGGGGTTCCTATTTATGCTAGCAAGGTGGAAGTAGTATTGAGCTGGAAGAGACCAGAGATTGTATTTGAAGTGTGTAGTTTTTTGGGTCTAGCTAGCTATTACAAAAGGTTTATTCAGAATCTCTCTAGAATTGCCTTGCCATTGACGAAGTTGACGCAGAAAGCTCAACAATTTGTATAGGATGAGAATTGTGAGAAGAGCTTTATAGAGTTGAAGCAGAGGTTAACTTTAGCACCAGTGCTGATAATCCCAGATCCATAGTTTACATATGTTGTGTATACAGATGCCAATGGGCATGGATTGGGATGTATGTTGATGAAATATGGCTGAGTGGTGGCATACGCATCTTGTCAGCTGAAACCTCATGAATTAAACTATCCTCCTCATGATCTTGAGTTGGCGGAAATTGTGTTTGCTTTAAAAATCTGGAGATATTATCTTTATGGTGAGACTATAGAGTTGTACTGTGACCACAAGAGCTTGAAGTACTTGTATGATCAAAAAGAGCTCAATATGAGATAGCGTAGGTGGATAGACTTGCTAAAAGATTATAATCTAGAAATCAAATACCATTCCAGAAAGGCTAATGTTGTTGCTAACGCATTAAGCTATAAATCTGTATAGGTGGTAGCCATGATGATCCATGAGCAGAAATTGATCAAGGCCTTTAGAGATATCAATCTGTGTAGTCAGATTCTGATGAGTAGTGGTGTTAGTGAATTGCATAATGATTTGAGAGCGTTAATTGAAGAAGCACAACTATAGGATAGTCAAGCACTATCTATCAGAGGTATGATTGATAGGGGTGAAACTCAGAAATATGACTTTTCACCTAGCGAACTAGTCAGGTACAAGAAGTAGATTTATCTTCCACTGCAACCAGAGTTGAGATGGTAAATCCTAGAGGAGGCACATAAGCATAAGTATACTCTGCATCCAGGGGCTATAAAGATGTCCCATGACTTGAAGGCCTAATACTAGTAGCCAGGGATGAAAAGAGAGGTGACTGATGTAACCCCCTGCCGTAATTATATCCGAAATACGTGATTAAAGTGAAATAGAGACCAGTAATAATCAAAACTATTTCAAAATCCTATCTTCACGATAGGGTTTTCATAAATACCTTTCGAAATCATTCATAACCTGGTCTCACATTCACCCGCTTCGAATACAATTACTACACAAAGATAAATCACATTTAAATATACCAGAGTACGCAATATAATAATCCCGGAAATCCCGGTTTCCATATATTAACTCAAGCTTTATAGGGTACATCTGCCCATAACAAGCCCTCATATGGGGATTACACAAATCTCATCACAAATACATACTCAAATATACAACCACATATACATATCCAAATCCAAATACGATTATCCCAACTATGATAACCAACTACCAAATCTTCAACCCGAAGGAAGTCCTCTTCACCCTTGGTTGCTCGCTCCATCCTCGATCCACCTACCCTGTCTGAAATGGTTGATAGGGGAGGGTGAGATTTGAGAGAATCTCAGTAGGAAACAGATACCTATATGCATGTATGATATGTGTTTAATGCATGACATGCTTGCAATACATATCTCATGCTCACATAATGACATATCTGCGTGCTCAATGTTTCAACAACATACTCATGGCCATAGCATAACTAGAAACAGAGCTACAATCATTCATACATGTTTCACATAATCAAGCAAAGCAATACATGCATCAAAACACAAACACAAATATCAAAGCATGCAAAAGAGGTAAGTTCCCTACCCTCTTTCCACGTATGCTCCAGCTCCGCTTACTCGCGATCAGAACAAATACCGAACCACGTCCAGGGCGAATATCAACCCTATAACCAAAGCAAGGACATAGGGTTATTCTCTATTCCAAAACCTTAACTCTCAAACACTTAATGTTGGTTATCATTTAACACCTTTAGGTGGCTAATCAAAGCCTAAACATATGCCTAAAGGCTTTAAAAGTCCAAAATACTGATTTTTGAGGGTGGGCCGTGGCCCACAATCCACGGGCTGCGGCCCAAAACTGCCCAGAAACATTTGGGCTACGGCCCAGAATCCACGGGCCGCGGCCCAGAAAATCCAGTTTCTTGGCTAAACTTCCAAAAATCATAACTAATTCCAAAAAAATCGAAATGAGGTAATCCCAAAGCCAAATGAAAGCTATTCAAGTGCTATACACAGGAAAAATATTGGCCAATGCTGGAAATCACCACACAAATCCAGATTTACACAAAATCCAACATTGCTCCAAAACAGACCCAGTTTCGACCTCAAACGTTATGCAGCCATAAATCCCAGTTCACAAAACGAAATGACACATATTATATGTCCATTTTGAAGCTTGGGAAGTGAAATTTAAGACTGGAAATTTTCAGAATTTTCTGAAATAATTTGCCCATTCAAAACGGCAATACAAGCAGACTGCCCAAAACAGAAATTCAATGGATAGATTTCCAAATTTGCACAATTGGCTTCCAATGGTTCAATTTTCATATCAAACATCATTCTCACACAAAATTTCACAAGGAATCCATTGGAAATACCAAATCAACCAAATTCACCTTATATTGACATGTTTCACAAGATTCACAACATGTCAACACACAACCCTAACACAAACACACATTGCCACCCTTTTCATTCCAAGTTCTCATACCAATTCCAATGGCTCTATAACACATCAAGACACCAATTGCCACTCAAACACAAGGCCATTCATGCAATTCAAAAATCACACAAAATCAGGGAAAAATTCGAAATTCACAATACTCAACCATAATTCACAAAACTTGGATCAAAAGGCTTCAAATACTCACCTCTTCCTCTTTCCCAAACCAATTCCTTGATTCTTCATCTTTCCAAATTTCCTCAAGCCATCAAACACCACCAATCAAGAATCTAAAACCATAGAGATGAAGCTCTCATCACTATGAATAACATTATAGAAGGGTGTTTTAGCAATAGAGGACAAGAAACAAGGCAAATCTTACCTTTTTCTTTTCTCTTTCCACTTTGAAGCATGGCGCCATGGAGAACAAGAGAGAGAGATGAGATGATGAAATGAAGATGATGAAGTGATGCAGATTTTTGGGGCCCAAAAACGTCCAAATAAGGGAGGAGAGGAGAGAGGGAAGAGTTTGAATCTTTGACCCAATCCAAGGGCTCAAATTGTGACACTTGTCACACCCTTAATCCATCTCCATGAGCTCACATAGGCACTTGCACACATGATTCCACCCTTTGATCTCTACACAAATCAATCTCAACCATTGATCTTGAAGTTACCAATGAGTTTCCTCTTCGGTAACCGATCAATCGGTCGGTAACTTTACCGTTTTGCCCCTGATTATGGCAATTCCTCTTGAATCACCACCAAATACATTTTCTCATTCATTTTCTTTCACAATACGCCCTCCCTTCTATTTTAAGTCAATTTAGAGGTTAATCCATAATTGAACTTAAATACAGGATTTCGGCGCTACTCAGAGCACATACGAATCACATCGGGTGCCAACTCACACCAAAATCTCCAAAAGGGTTCGTTTGTCACTAACCACTTCCACTTTTGGAGTCATTATCTCTTAATCATAATTTAGGATCTTGCTAAACCAAGGCTTAGCAGTCCACTAATCTCAGGCTTATTCTCTAGCCTCGAGTCTCAAAATTCGGGGTATTACAACTGAGTTCGTCACTCATTGTCTAACATGTCAGAAAGTGAAAGTTGAACATCAACGACCTCAGGGGTTTTGCAAAACCTTGAGATTCTTGAGTAGAAGTGGGAAAGCATTACGATGGATTTCATGATGGTGTTAACCAAGGTCAAAAATCATGATGCAATATGGATGATAGTTGATAGATTCACAAAGACAGCCCACTTCCTACCTATCAGCATCTACTATTCTCCTAACAGATTGGCGGAGATTTATATTAAGGAGATTATGAGACTACATGGTACTCTAAAGAACATTAACTCTGATCGAGATCCACGGTTCACTTCTAAGTTCTGAAAGGTGGTTCATGATGCTTTGGATACCAAACTCTGATTTAGCATGGCATATCATCCTCAAATGGATGGGCAGATAGAACCAATGATTCAAACCCTTGAGGATATGCTAAGGTCGTGTTCACTTGATTTCAAAGGTAGTTGGGACAA
Source organism: Inga oerstediana (assembly GCA_963210345.1). Taxonomy (NCBI): domain Eukaryota; kingdom Viridiplantae; phylum Streptophyta; class Magnoliopsida; order Fabales; family Fabaceae; genus Inga; species Inga oerstediana. The sequence goes on from OY723405.1 coordinate 34,724,782, forward strand.
ATTCCTTCCATTGGCAAAGTTTGCCTACAATAACAGTTATCATTCAAGCATCTAGATGGCTCTATATGAGCCCCTGTACGGGAGGAAGTGTCAATTGCCCTTGTGTTGGACAGAGTTGTCTAAGAGACAATTGCTGAGGCTTGATATTGTTGCTCAGACAATAGAATAGATAAAATTGATTAAGTAGAGGTTGCTAACTGCTCAGAACTGACAAAAGAGTTATGCGGACAAGAGGTGAAAACCTCTGGAATTTGAAGTTAGCAACCATATGTTTATGAAAGTATTACCTGTTATGGGTATGGCAGAGCATTGAAAGTATGAAAGCTGCATCTGAGGTATATTGGTCCATTTGAGATCTTGGTAAAGATTAGGCTAGTAGTGTACCGCACTGCTTTGCCACCAAATCTAAGTAGGCTACATGATGTTTTCCATGTTTCCCAATTGAAAAAGTACCAACCTAATCCAGAATATGTGATAGAGTATGAAGACATGGAAATGCACGATGTTTTAAACTACAAAGTCATACCTACCCGAATCATCGATTAGCAGGAGAAGCAGCTCATGAACAAGAGCATTCCATTCATCAAAATTTTCTGGAAATGGTTATCGCTCAAAGAGGCTACATGGGAAATGGAGGAACGTATAAAGAAACGTTACCTGGAATTTATGACTGTATATGTGTAGCAAATTTCGGGGACAAAATTTATTTAAGTGGAGGAGAACTGTAACACCTCAAATTTTATATTCACCAAATATATTTTTATTATTTGAGAAATTTAACAAAATGGCGAATATTCATGAATTTGGAATCTAGGAATTTTATAAATGTTCATTTTCATGAGCAATTGGGCAAAAATAATTATGGAATTAATTTAGGTAATTTAAAAAGCCCAATATTAAGGTCCAAAAATGGAGAATAATAGAGAAAATATTTGGTCAAAAAATAAATGAAAGTTGGCCAAATAAAAAGAAGAAAACAAATTATATTAAAAAGGTAATGACAAAATTGTAATTTTGCAAATTTAGCACAAAATTAATTATTTTCCAATTAATTGATTTTAATTTCAATTAATTAAGGAAAATAAAGGAGAAAAATATATTTGGATTATTCTGGTAAAATAAATATGAATTTATGGAAAATTTGAGCAAAACTACGAATTTAACCAAAATTGTGCCTTTACGTGTATATGTAACTTGTACAAGTTATGAAGCCAATTATGACATGGAAGAAGGACCCTTGGGATGCCATTCCATGTAACAATAAGAGGTAAATATTAGTTGCTTGTTAAGTAGGCTCAAGGTATCAAGTTTCATTTAGTTAGGAATTTATGTCATAAAAGTCTAAATTTTGGAATTTTTGGAAATTAAGAAAGGGAAAAGGACAGAAAAATACCATTTGAACTTTAAAATCCCGCTGACAATAATGGTAATGGGATTGACAAGAATGGTAATGAGATTGACAACGCAAATCTTTGTTAAAGGACTAATTTGGGATTTTGAAGTTCAAGTGGTATTTTTCTGTCTTTTTCCCATTAAAAAAATGAGTAAAATATCATAAAATATATGATAAAAGTGTCATCTCCTTCCTTTCTTTAGCCTTAACTGAGTCAAACAGCCTTAAATAGAGAAGTGCAGATTTTTAGAGAGGGAGGAAGAAATCTCACAAGGTAAGTCGACTCTTCCGCCGATTTAGCTCATAACGCGTATAACTCTGCTCCTAAACCATTCTTCTATGTTATTCAAGTTTTGTGAAGCACAAATTTGTGTTGAGAAAGCTAGGGTTTTTGGCTACACTAGTTAAAAGCTAGAGGAAGTGAAAAGTAACTTCCAAACCTTCGAATATTGATTGTTCTGGCGACTATGAGTGATTTAATCGATGAAATTTCGCCGGATTGTCTTTGTTTGTGAAATTGGAAAATGTGCTGTTAGAAATGTTATGCTTCCAAAATTGGGATTAAATGGTAGTTATAACATAATTAAATAGTTAATAAACTGATCAGGAGTAGAAAGGAACACGTTTGCAGAGTTAGAATCGAAAAACCCCGTTTTTTCTCGGAGGACACTTAAGTTTTGGCCAGGGCTATATCTTTAGGTTAGAGTAGGATTTTTGATATTTTGATGATTCCATTGTGTTTATGAGGGAAAATTAGGTGGGGTTATAGTTGGTTACTTTTCCGGAAAAGCCCGAAAAAGCATAATTACGGAAACACCCTTGAGACCCAGAAAGTGGGGCTGCTAAGAGCATATCTATCTTTTGACGGTGAATTTGGTAATTCCAAGTCTAGAAATGGATTCCTTGGCAAAATATATTAGAATAGCTCCAATCAAAATGTTAAAAAAAGTACGGTCGGACTGAGTACGGCGGGGCCAGGCTGGGACCCCGAGGGCATTTTGGTAAATTTTCATCATAGGATAATATAACCACTATAAAACTATGGAAGTGTCTAAAATGGTACATGAATGGATTTTAACCTAATTCTTGTACATTTGATACTTTAGGACCAAGTTAGGAGCCTGAGGTTGGTACATTTTATGGGGCACGTAAAACGGGGTAAAAGAGACTTGAGATGGGGACGTTATCCTTCATACATCATGCTATAGTTCATATGATTATGTGGATGCCATTGTTTGTACTTTCATTAATCAACATGGTTTGCCTAAAAAAGGTAGGTAGTACCGGAGGTGCACTTACACCTGGGGGTTGGGTGAGAATTCAACCAGTGTACGATTAGTGAAGCAAGAGCCTTACTCATGTATATATGAAGATGATGTTTTATATTATTCATTAATTGGTACATACATGGTGTATATCATATCTACTTCTCACATTTTATATGATCGATAGTGTGCTTTTACTGGCACTTATTGGAATCTCACCCCTTTTTCTAAACAAAAACATCTTAGCGAGTGCCATCGGCTCAAAAGGAAAGGATGTAGATATAGGGAATTGATGGGCACGATTCTTGAGACAAAGATCGTGGTTATATATATAGTCTGTATTTTGGGATAATTTTATATATTCTGTACATATTTGTAAACATTGCCAAACTTTGTACGGTTGATTCTAGTCTGTAAACAAATACTTTTATTAGTATATTTGTACTTTTCTGTATGCCAGTGGAACTTGGTCTCTATTACTCTGTATATATCAAAATGGAAACAGGTGTTGATGACAACTAGCTTGACAATTTTTTTGCTCAAAAGACTCTTTAAGTAAGCTTGAGTTAGGTGAATTAATTCCTCCACACTAGGTAGAAATTAATCCCTCTAACCGATACCTAATGTAAACACTAGCAATTGAAATGAACAATATGCAAGACACAAGTAACAAATAACCCTTGCATTACAAGCATAATATATTCTTAGCAATTCAAAGCACAAGCTTAACCAAGTCATTACACAAGAAAATACTACTAATTAAGTTCAAAGTGTCAAATGCTCAAAGATAAAAACAAATACATATCTAATCTCAAGTATTGTATAGAAACCCAAAACAAAATTCCAATCCAATATACTAATTAAATTATAAACCTAGAATTCAACTAATATGAAAGATTAAAAATAGATATTAGATAGTAGAACACTCCTATTTAAAGCTCTAAGCTCAAGAATCAACTCATTGCTCTAGGAGAAAAGGATATTAGCCACTACAATTTGTCATCGCAACTCCAACAAACACTTTCACAATTTCACCCATGTAATATATTGAATTAATTAACTAATTAGCACTAAATCAATTAAACTGAAGGGCTAAAATTTAACACTAAATAATAGAAATTGGTGGCTGATTATGTGGACAAAATCAGAGCAATGCCACTACCTGAGATTGTGGAAGGCGATAGAAAGGACAAACGATGAACAGAAGTGTTGACTATGATGGGGAGAGAGAGAAACAACAATAGTTATTCGAAGCTTCGATGGAATCAAGCTCTGTCTCGCAACTCTATTATGATCCTGCTTGAAAAGGTGATGATAAAGGTGATGTAGCTGCTGGAATGAAGAAGGTAATGGTGACTGATGAGAAAGGTCACCAGCGACGATAGTGGAGAAGGCGAATGTCGCCGGCGACAAAGATGAAAATGAAGAAGATAAAGGTTGATCTCTTGAGCTCTTCTCTCTATCACAGCTGTGATCTCTATCTTAAATGGTCTCCGGCTGCTATTGCAAAAATCTGACCTAAAGAGAAGAAGCAAAACGTTGTGTTTTCACTTGGATGAAACTGGAATTTCTCAAAGTCGTGGGACCAATATGGCATTTTTCAAATTTGAATTCCAAATTGCCATTTTCAATTTTAATTCCATCTTCTATGTACCTACAAGTAAAAATAATTTACCCAACATCAAATCTTTTAAAAAATAAATGATTAAGAGTAATTACAATTTTTATGACAATTTTGCCCCTTTTAGTCATAATTTAATATAGTTGCTCTTAATTGCATAAAGAAGGCATTTTAATCTAAATTATTATGACAAAATCTCCAAATAAAATATGAAAATATATAATCAAAATAGAGATTTGTCAATTCCCCCATACTTAACCTTTTGCACTCCCAGGCAAAAGTAAACCAAAGTTTTAAACAAATATGCCAAATGTTGTAATCATCAAGTGATTCAAGAATGCAAATGCATAAAGATTGAATAACCAAAATCTCAAATTAATCAAAGCTCATGTACTTTTCCTTTCAAATGTATAATAGTACCCTTTTTTCTTTTATTTTATTTCCTTTCCAAATCATACTGCTAGGAAGAACTTGATAGATAATACAAACATAGCATTTGTATAATGAAATAAAAATGAAATTGAAGGCCTCAAGAGGTAAATAAAGGTAAATGATGAATGGTTTGTATTTAGAAATGAATGCCGCTATCATACTTTAAATCCAAGGCATTACTATAGCTTTGAAAACAAATCTAGAGAAGTTCTAAAGATTAGCTAGAGAATAAGTGAATACACACACAATAAGAAAATAGAATCAAGGCTCAAGAATCCTCCAACAAGGATTTTCTCTACTATATCAACTTCTTAGAATAAAGCTAGGCATCCAAATTAATAAAATTGCACAAAAAGTACTCCATTCACTTAATTGAATCAAGCAAATGGATTACTCAAGCTTAATGCAATCATACTTGGAAATGCTTGACTTTCACAATTAACCATCATGCAATTAAATTTTCATAAAAACCTGTCAAGGAGTTACATTAGGAAAGTGAAGATAGCGGTCCATTAAGCACATCACAAAATAAATTCTCAAGCTCAAAATTTTTTCAATTTTTCTCAAATTACATGAACCAAAACATTGTGGCGACACACATAGTGCTAGAGCAATCCCTCTCCCACACTTATCTTCACATCATCATCAATGTAAATAACAAATGAAAAATTGACTTGACTTGTTACTTTGGTGAAGTGGTAAGTCCAATTCAAGATTGAAGCACAACACTTCAACATTCACTATGAGGGGAAGAAGAAAGAAACAAGTGAAATGAGTTTAATAACAATGAAGTTCAAAATGTAGTAAACATTAAGTGGAAAGTGAGAATGGCATATGAACATGGAGCATTTATTCACTTCCTAGGAAAAAGAAAAACAAAGACATGTACCTTTTACTAATGGTTTTATCTCCCCTACACTTATTTTCCTCATACAATAATTAAGGTCAAAAACCAGAAAAATTAGAAAGAAAACAAGTGAGGAAAGAGACAACCTAAGGCTAAATCTCCGTAGACTCTTGTAGTGTAAGTTTCTGCAAAAGAAACACCAGTACAATAGCAGTATCTAGTTCAAAAATAAATACATGGAGAGATTGAAAATAAAATATAGGCATTGTACGAACAAGATTCTCCAAGTAAACTTCACAATCAAGAAAGTCAATATGGTTTCCTTCAGTACGAACTAAACAAGTAGTCATATTTTGAAAGTCCTCTTGTACTTGCAATGGGGAAAATGCATAATCCAACTTAGTGTTGAAGTGCATTATATCACCTTTGTAATCACAAGAGTTGGGAGGTAAAAAGGTGGAAGAAGAAAGAGAATTGATCAAGTTATAACCACCTAAAAATTGAAAACATGTATTTTCATTTGCTATATCAGGTGGCAAATCTCAAGAAAGTACAAAATAACAAGATTCATTTTCATTTACAATTTTATCATTCGAAATCATTGAATCTTTCCTTATTGAACTACTTAAAACATGCAATTAGAGGGACCAAAAGATGAACAATTGTCAAGGCCTTTATTAAGTGTAGCACGCACATTAATGTTATCAATTGAACTAGATCAAGAATCAAGGTCATGTCAAGAAGAAAGCCAATATCTATTTCCAAACAATTAACGTATGTTATTTCCCTTTCACATGAACAAACAAAAGTAAAGTCTACAGAAGTAGGAAAAATAAGTTCTTCATCTTATTCAATAGCATAAAAAAATTCCAAATCATGCTTGTCCACACTTGAAAGAGAGGAAGAATCATATAAGCAATAATCATTTAGACAATTATTTGAGCTATCATCAGGTTCACACTTCACCACAATTTGAGCATCCAAGCATAATTCATCATGTTCCATGATGTCATGCTTAATGTGTTCAATACTCCTAGAACTTGGGAAAAGAACATGTTCATCACATATAGAAGCATGCACTATGCAAGGAAAATTATCAACTACACAACTACTTATAGAAATATCACAATGAGAATTTTCAACATCAAGCATATGTGGGGATTCGGCCACATATTCTTCATCTACCTCATCATTACTCTCAACATCAAGAATAGTAGTAAGAGGAGGGTCAACCTCTTCATGAAGAGAAGGATAGTACTATTGTTTAGAAGTGGCTACTTTCGTACTTGAAAATGTACTTGCTTCTTCTTGACATATTTTATGGGAGTAGGCACTTGAGGTATGAAATCTTCCACTTCTGAAGTGGCAAGTAGCTTTTTCTCTTTAGTTTCTTCATTATTTGAGTTATAAGTACATGGAGCTTCGTCTTCTCCTCCGGTCTTTATCTATAGCACATAGTCAACAAATGCCTTGATAAAGCCTTCGATCTCCTCCATTCACTCTTTCTCCTCCTTGGAAATCACATTTGCCTCATTCAACATGAACAACCTAAAGTATTCAACCTTGAGCTCATCATACATTCTTCTCAATACACGAGTTCTGTCATCCATGTTTGGCAAGGTGAGGAAAGCATCAAGTCCACTAGGTTGAGGTGCAAGGGATTGTGGTGGATGTTCCTAGAATGTTTGAGAAGGTGGTTTATAGGGAGTTCTACATGGCATGGAAGTAGGGGAAAATAGTGGAAGATGAAATAGAGATGATAGTTCTTGGTAGAGTGGAGTGGGTGATTCTTAATGAAATAGATACGATGAAGAAGTATAGTTGAAATGGGGTTGAAGTGGCTGGAAAGTGGGTTCATGGTCAAAATATGGTGTTTGTGGACAAGATGGTTCACAATATTGATAGAGATACTGAGACAGTTGAGATTCTGAAACTCTTCCTTGATAATTTATGTCTGCTCGAAGGGAATCTACTTCTTATTGAAGCAAATCAAACTTTTTGAGAATAAGTGAGATTAGAAGGTGTTTCATGTCTCTAAGTGCCATAAGATTCTCCCAAGAATTAAGAGCTTGAGGTTCTATCACTCCCTAAAAAAGAATACATAGAAAGATTAGTGTAAAACTGAAACTCATGATCTTCATTAAACTAAGCCATTCAAATTGCAATCAATTAAATCCCAATGAATTCTAAGTCCTAAATGTCCTAGAGAGGCAAATGAATCCTAAAAATTGGAAGAAATCAAAGAAGAAAACTCAAAAACTAACCTAATGAAAATTCTGGAAAAATTCAAAAAAATAAAGAAAAAATCGAAAAGTGGTCAAATCGATGGAATTTGACTAAAATTCACTTTACCCAATAGTTTAACTATTGATCATGCTTAGAATGGCCCAAAACCTTAAGAAACTGAAGCTCGTAATTTTTCGAGCATAGTTTTGAAAAAATTCCAGCAAGCTTAACTATAAGCATAACCGAATTTTAACCGAATTCCAATCGGTTTACAATTGTATAACATTGAGTTCCAACCATAGATCAAGTGATGTAAGACAAAATACAAGGATGGAAATGCAACAATAAAGAAAAATCAAGATATATGTTTGTATTTCTTCAAAATTTTCCATGCAAAAATAGATGCAATGTGCTATGAAAAACATGCAAAACTACCAAAACTAACTAAAATGCAACCTAAAGGCTCAAGGTACCAATCAATCAAAGATTTTCACTTAGTTACTAGGGAACCAATTACTTGGCTCCCCGGCAATGGCGCCACTTGAAGAAGACGTGTCTGCTTTTGCCTTGGTACCCTCTTCAAAAAATTAAACCAAGAATTGTAGTAAGGAGTGCAATCCCGGATCGTCTCTCAAAGAGCTTTTTATTAATTACCTAACAACTAAATGTGATGATTGACATAAAATGAGTTAAAAATTATTTTTAGCTTTTTATCTAACTACTAAATTACAATTAAACTAAAATGCTTTAAAAACTAATATTTTTGGATTTTTTGGAATAAAAGTGGAATGTAATTGAAATTGGTTTTGCAAATTATGATTAAGCCTCCTAGAACAATGAATTTCATCAATCCTTGCTTCAAAAGATAATGGGAGTGTGCTAGCTTGACAAATTTTTGCTCAAAAGACCCTTTAACCTAGCTTGAGTTAGGTGAATTAATTCCTCCACACTGTGTAGAAATTAATCCATCTAACTGAAGCCCAATTTAAACACTAATAATTGAAATTAACAATATACAAGACACAAGTAACCAAGAACCCTTACATTACAAGCATACTATATTTATAGCAATTCCAAGCACAAGCTTAACCAAGTCATTACACAAGAAATTGCTACTAATTATAGTTCAAAGTGTCAAATGCACAAAGTTAAAAACAAATACATATCTAATCTCAAGTATTGTATAGAAACCCAATACAAAATTCCAATCCAATCTGCAAATTAAATTATAAACCTAGAATTCAACTATTATGAAAGATTAAAAATATATATTAGATAGTAGAACACTCCCCTTTGAAGATCCAAGCTCAATAATCAACTAATTGCTCTAAGAGAAAAGGAATTAGCCACTGCAATTTGTCATAGCAACTCCAACAAACACTGTCACAATTTCAGCCATGCAACATATTGAATTAATTAACCAATTAGCACTAAATCAATTAAGCTAAAGGGCTGAAATTTAATACTGAATAATAGAAATTGGTGGCTAGTAGTGTGGACAAAATTAGAGGTACTCCACTACCTAAGATTGTGGAAGGCGATAGAAAGGACCAACGATGAAGAGAAGTGGTGACTATGATCGGGGGAGAGAAACGACGATGGTTACTCGAAGCTTTGATGGAATCAAGCTCTGCCTCGCTGCTCTATTTTGATCTTGTCTGAGAAGGTGACGATGAAGCTGATGTGGCTACTGGAATAAAGTAGGTGATGGAGACTGATGAGAAAAGTCATCGATGATGATAATGGAGGAGGTGAATGTCGCCAGTGAAAAAGATAAAAGTGAAGAAGACGAAGGTTGATCTCGTGAGCTGTTCTCTTTGTCATGGTTGTGATCTCTATCTTAAATGGTCTCCGACTGCCACTAAAAAAATCTGACTTAAAGAGAAGAAGCAAAATGTTGTGTTTTCAGTTGGACTAAACTGGAATTTCTCAATTTTGTGGGACCAATATGGCATTTTTCAAATTTGAGTCCCAAACTGCCATTTTCAATTTTAATCCCATTTTCTAAGTACCTACAAGGAAAAATAATTTACCCAACATCAAATCTTCTCAAAAATAAATGATTAAGACTAATTACAATTTTTATGACAATTTTGCCATTTTTAGTCCTAATTTAATATATTTACTCTTAATCTCAATTAAGCACAAAGAAGGCATTTTAAGCTAAATTATTATGACAAAATCTCCAAATAAAATATGAAAATATATAATTAAAATAGAGATCTGTCAATTCCCGTACACTTAACCTTTTGTACTCCCAGGCAAAAGTAAAACCAAAGTTTTCAAAAAATTTGCCAAATGTTGTAATCATCAAGTGATTCAAGAATGCAATTACATAAAGATTGAATAACCATAATCTCAAATCAATCAAAGCTCTTGGAATTTGTAATGCAAAGGAATCAACTTGAACACAGAACAAAACCAAGAAAGATAGACATGATAGAACTCTCAAAGGAATAAGTGTTTCTCTCATCTCTCAAATAATTGGGAATTTCACTCAATTCAGCTATTATAGCATCTACCATAAGCTTGTAAAGGTTCTACTATCTCTACCACTAAGTTGCCATGTATCCATAGTAAAGGGGACTTCTTAGGGTTATAATGTCGAAAAGGCTAAATGGATGGAAAATGTAACAAACACTATACTTGTACCAAATAAATTGATAAATCACTTAGTACTACTCAACTAAAATTAATTCACATGTTTTACCATAGTTTTTTTTAATGTCTTTCTTTGTTTTTTTTACTATTCACAATTTTTCTGTTCTTTTTTTTTCCTATTCAGATGGTACTTTTTTTCACATGTACAATAGTACCCTTTTTTATTTTTCTTTTTTTCTTTCTAAATTATACTGCTAGGAAGAACTTGATAGATCAAACAAACATAGCATTTGTATAATGAAATAGAAATGAAATAGAAGGACTCAAGGGTAAACAAAGGTAAATGATGAATGGTTTGTGTTTAGGTCAATGGGTTTAGAAATGAATGCCCCTATCATACTACAAATCCAAGGCATTAATGTAGCTTTGAAAAAAAATCAAGACAACTTCTAGAGATTAGCTAGAAAATAAGTGAATACACACACAATGAGAAAATAGAATCAAAGCTCAAGAATCTTCCAACAAGGCTTTTCTCTACCATATCAACTTCCTAAAATCAAGTTAGGCATCCAAATTAATAAAATTGCATTGAAAATACTCCATTCACTCAATTGAATCAAGCAAATGGATTACTCAAGCTTAATGCAATCATACTATGAAATGCTTGACTTTCGCAATCATCATGCAATTAAATTTTCATGAAAACCTTTCAAGGAGTTGCATTAGGAAAGTGAAGATAGGTGTCCATTAAGCACTTCCCAAAATAAATTAACAAGTTCAAACATTTTTCAATTTTTCTCAAATTTAATGAACCAACACATTGTGGGTACACACATAGTGCTAGAAAAATCCATCCCCCACACTTAATCTTCACAACATTCTCAATTAAATAACAAAAGAAAAACTTGACTTCTTTCTTGGGTGAAGTGGTAAGTCCAATTCAAGATTGAAGAACAGCAGTTCAACAATCACTATGAGAGGAAGAAGAAAGAAACAAGTGAAGTGAGTTTAACAATGAAGTTCAAAATGTAGTAAATATTAAGTGCAAAGTGAGAATGAGATATGAACATGGAGCATTTATTCACTTCCTAGGAAAAAGAAAAACAAAGACATGTACCTTTTACTAATGGTTTTGTCTCCCCCACACTTATTTTCCTTAACAACAATTATGATCAAAAAATAAGAGAAATTAGAAAGAAAACAAGTGAGGAAGATACAACCTAAGGCTTAAATCTCCTTAGACTCTTGTAGGAGAAGTTCTTATCTCGAATGAGAAACATGCATTTCCTTTTTGTAACCACTTCTCCTAGAATGTACCCTCTTGATAGTGTAAGTTTCTGCAAAGGAAACACCAGAACAATAGCAGTATCTTGTCCAAAAATAAATATATGGAGAGATCGAAAATAAAATATAGGCACTGTACGAACAAGATTCTCCAAGTAAACTTCACAACCGAGAAAGTCAATTTGGTTCCCTTCAATAGGAACTAAAATAGTAATCATACTGTGAAAATCCTCTCGTGCTTGCAATGGGGAAAAAGTAGAATCCAACTTAATGTTGGAGTGCATTACATTACTTTTACAATCAAAAGAGTTGGGAGGTAAAAAATTGGAAGAAAAAAAGAGAATTGATCAAGTTATCACCACCTAAAAATTGAAAACATGTATTTTCATTTGCTATATCAGGTGGCAAATCATAAGAAAGAATTAAATGGAAAGATTCATTTTCATTTACAATTTTATCATTCAAAATCATTGAATCTTTTCTTATTGAACTACCTAAAACATGCAATTCAGAGGGATCAAAAGATGCACAATTGTCAAGGCCTTTATTAAGTGTAGCATGCACATTAATGTTATCAATTGAACTAGATAAAGAATCAAGGTCATGTGAAGAAGAAAGCCAATATCTATTTCCAAACAATTAACACATGTCATTTCCCTTTCACATTAACAAAAAAAAGTAGAGTCTAAGGAAGAGGGAAAAAAATTTCTTTATCTTGTTCAACAGCATAAAAAAATTCCAAATCATGCTTGTCCACACTTGAAAGAGAGGAAGAATCATGTAAGCAATATTCATTTAGACAATTATTTGAGCTATCATCAGGTTCACACTTCACCACAATTTGAGCATCCAAGAATAATTCATCATTTTCTATAATGTCATGCTTAATGTGTTAATCACTCTTAGAACTACGGATAAGAACATGTTTATCAGACATAGAAATATGGACTGTGCAAGGAACATTATCAACTACACGACTACTGTTAGATCCCATATGTTTCGATGATAACAAAGATTGGACTAATGATAAAAGAGGATATGATAATAAATGAATTTGAACAAAGTAAATAAATGGAAAAGCATTACTTGAAGTAAGCACTGGAGTAATGAAGAAGATCTGAGAGAAAGAGCAAAGGAAAAACCTCAGTGGCAGTCTTTGTCTATGCTTACTCAAGTGACTACTCGAGTAAGGAACACTGTCACTTGAGTAGGCCCTCGAGTAATGTTGAAATAAAATGTCTTCGAAAGCACTGCCCAAATTTGGAAGAAGTTACTCAAGTAGCCACTCGAGTAATCTGCAAGGTTATATAGACCATTACTCGAGTAATCACTCGAGTAACGCATGAGAAAAGACTTTACTCGACTAGCCACTCGAGTAACCAGGTCAAAAATATTCCAGTAGCTCTCGGCCAAGAAATGCAACAATTTACTCTTGTAGCCACTCAAGTAATCATGTGAGAAAAAGACATTACTTGAAGGAGCACTCCAGTAATCTACCGAGTTATGTGAAACATTACTCGAGTATCCACTCGAGTAATCAGGTAAAGAAAGAATAGGTACTCTCAGCCAAAAATTTGATGCAATTACTCGAGTGAGTAATCAAGTAATCTGCAAAGTTGTTTGAAATTTACTCGAGGGATCACTCAAGTAACGTGTGAAGAAAAAACCATTGTCACTCGAGTAACTACTCGAGTAAAAAACTTACTAGAGGAAGCACCTGAGTAACTTGTGAAGTAAAGATATGGCCACTCGAGTAGCCATTCGAGTAATCAGGTATTTCCAATATTTATAATGTATCTCACTCCATGTCTTACCTGAGTAATATCTTATGAAAAATGTTGAATTACTCACTGCCATATTTTTTATTGGTTTACTTGAGAGACTACTCGAGTAACAAACATGATCACTTGAGTAGCCACTATTAACCTCATGAAATTCTTGTCAAAACTACACATTTCCTCCTACTTCTTCCATAATTTGGGTGTACTAATGAGCATTTGGGAGTGCTAAAATAGAGGAAATGTGTTCTTTACATACTTGGCACAAAAAGAGTGTAAAAATTGGGGAAATTTGTTAATAACTGTCATGACTACTCAACTATGATCGTTTGTGAGTTCTTTGTGTTGAAAGGGTATAGATGCAATCATAGCTGGAGCCAGAAGAAAGCCAAATCTAATGAAAAGGAGGTGAAATGAAGTGAAACCATCAAGTATGCCAGGGAAATGCAAGAAGGGATGCGAACAGGTATTGGGAATATAGAAATTGGCACTGCAGAGTTGCTGGCCGCGGCCAACACAATCACTGGCGCGGCCCCCAGGTGGATAGAAACTTACTGGCCGCGGCCAATCATCTTTGGGCCGTGGCCCAAGAGTGGTTAGAAACTCAATGGTCGAGGCCCATAGATACACTGGCCGCGGCCCACAAATGCACTGGCCGCGGCCAGCCCCGTAACTGCTGTTATGCGTTTTGTCAATCAGGACCTATAAAAAGGAAAATGCAAAGACCAAAGCGGTGATAGGAGAGCCGAAATACCCTAGAGAAGCAGCTGATACAGTCCTCTAAGCTTGGGTGTGTTTGAAATCAAGGAGAATCAAGGAGAGATTGAATATTTACAGAGATTTCAGCTCAGATTCTCTTGTTTTTCTGTACTCATTCCATTTCTCCTCTGTAATTCTGATATGGATGTAATGAGAGTTTATGTCTGTGATTCATTTCTGAACATGGATAACTAAAGTTCCATTCTAGGATTGTCTATGAACCTTTGTATGGATTAAACGGGATTCTTTTCCTCTCTAATTATCTAATGGCATATGTATGTTGATTTTACTCCATTTTTACTGTTGTTTGTGACTGGCCATCACTGTGGATGATGTGTTTAATTAAATTAAGCTTGACAGAGTTAATTTAATTATAGAACTTGAGTGAAATTATGCTAGACTTTACGTTTACAACTAAACGGATGGTTTGTTAGTAACATAGAGATATAGTTATTAACCTAGCATTGCAAATTAAGATGAGTATGTAATGAATATCTTTTCTTAGCTGTAGCAAGAGATTGTGCAGGATGATAGAAGATATAAAATTGGTTATGACTTGAGAAAGCTTAATGATATGCTGGAAATTCTTAGACTGACATATATATACCCCATGGAAAGGATTCGTGGAGAGGAAAAGAAGTAAGTTTATGAAATACTAAGGGGATGTACAATACTAAGCTTATTATACTTGATTGAAGTCACACAAATTAGAGTTTTGTTTAGTAAATCTCAGTTTTACAAATATATCTTTTAAACTTTCTTGTTCCACCCACATCAACTTGTTTTGGCTTAATTTTATTGAATTCACCAAACCTATTTCTTGACTAATTTGTTACTCAAATCCTCGAGGGAACGATCTTTATTTATCACTGTATTACTTGACGCGATCCGTGCACTTGCAGTAGCGAACAGACACTCAAGTAATGAAGTCCACAAATCATGTTTTTAATCGAATAATTATTGATTTATTATCTATATGATTAACTCTTCATTGCACTAGTATTCTAAGTACATTTGCAGAGAAACAATGAAGAGATCATGCCAGAAGTGAAAAGTCAAATAAAAGTCCGAATGTTCACCTACCGCAACCTACCGCAAATAGATATTTTACAAATTCGAAGAATAGTCAAACATTGCTACGCGACTCTAACGGACATGTTTGAAATGTTTCCAATAGACACCACAAATCATCTATATATATGGAGCATTCAAAGAGCAGAAAACAACAACTGAGAACGCACGAACATACATTGATCAACACACTCTTAGTGCTTTGTTTTCTTATACTCATTCATTGTACTTCAGTGATTATATATTTGCTCTGTGAGAGAGTTTTTAATTACAAACTTAATATTTGTTATTGAGATAACTTAAGGGTGTGGAACCTTGAGTTGGGATTTGATTACAATGCGTAAGGGGGAGTGAGTGTTCGAGTGAAGGAACTTGCTGTGTACTGAGGTGCCAAGAACCCACTGAATCTTAGAATATAGTGAAACTCTCAGAGACGCTCTGAGGACTGGACGTAAGTCAAAGTGGTTGTGGTCAAACCAGTAAACTCTCGGTGTACACTTCGGTGATATTTCTCTTTGCTCTCAACTACTTTAAATATTCTTTCAATTTTCTTATACACAATGAAATTTCTGGTATCACCCAATTCACCCCCCTCTTGGGTGAAACGCTTCAACTAACAACTACTATTAGAAATAACATAGTGAGCATTTTCAACATCAAGCATATGAGGGTATTCGGTCACAATTTCTTCATCCACCTCATCATCACTCACAACATCAAGAATAGTAGTAAGAGGAGGGTCAACCTCTTCAAGAAGAGGACGAATAGTACCATTTTTTAATAGTGGCTCATTTGGTAGTTGAAAATGTACTTACTTCTTCTTGACATATTATATGGGAGTAGGCATTGGAGGTATAAATCTTCCACTTTTGAAGTGGAATATAGCTTTATGAAATACTAAGGGGATGGACAGTCCTAGGCTTATTATACTTGATTGAAGTCACACAAATCAGAGTTTTGTTCAATAAATCTCAGTTTTACAAATATATCTTTTGAACTTTCTTGTTCCACCCATATCAGCTTGCTTTGGCTCAACTTAATTGAATTCACCAAACCTATTGCTTGACTAATTTGTTACTCAAATCCTTGAGGGAATGATTTTTATTTATCACTATATTACTTGACACGATCCGTGCACTTACGGTAGCGAATAAGTTTTTGGCGCCGTTGCCAGGGATTGGTTTAACAAATCCTTTAGTTGACCTTATGCTTGTGATAGTAGATTTTGCTTGAGCAATTAGTTAGGTTTACAATTTTTTTTTGTTATTTTCTCTATTTGTTAATAATTCTTGGTTTTAGTTTGATACTTGCTGGTTTGTGCCTCTTATAGGTACCATCTTGGTATATGCAACACCTACATCTGGACGGACTAATCATGGTACTTGACGGATTACCTCGTATCGAAGAAGAGACTGAGTCAGAGGTGACTGAATCCGATTCTGAATCTGAATCTGAAGTTGAAACAATGGCGGATGAATATGATAAAGTAACTGTCAATAATTTTGCCAGCCGGAATATGCGAGGTACCTAATCTTGCATTCGGATGCCATAGATGCAAGCACATACTTTTGAGATCAAGCCGGTCATGATTATGATGCTACAAATGCATGGGTTATACCATGGTCTCTACAATGAAGATGCCAACAAGCACTTGATGCACTTCTTGGAGGTGTGTGATTCCTTCAAGCAAAATGGCGTGCCCCAAGATGTGCTAAGGTTACACCTATTCCCTCTCTTTCTACAAGGGAAGGCTAGAGATTGGTTCAACAATCTCCCAGAAGGGTCTATAACTTCCTGGGATGATCTTGAAGCTAAGTTTAGCGCTTGATTTTTCTCTGACAATAAATTTGTTGAAGCTAGGGACGAGTTTCTAAGCTTTAGACAACAGCCGGATGAGCATTTGTATGCAGCTTGGGAGAGATACAAAATGCTAATGAAGCAATGTCTGAATCATGGAGTGGATAAGTGGGTAGTGATCCAAATTTTCTGTCTTAATCCTCAATCTAAGGCAATGGTGGACTCTATGACTAATGGAGGTTACTGGAATGTTCCTATCAATGAAGTATTTAGACTTTTGGATCAACTATTTGCAAACAACACCCAAGGCAATGACAGATGGATCACCCCAGCTTTACCTAATACAAAAGAAGACTTTTCATCACAAATTGCCACAATCTTATCGGCTTTGAACAAGCGTTTTAATGTGCTAGAGTCTCAAATGCACAAGGGTACTTCTCAGGTCGTGCATTCTGTTCATGCACTCCGATTGTGTATGAGCAATGCAATGATGTTCACATGCCCCACTATTGCCCTCTCTACATGGGTACTGAATCTGTCAACTATATGGGCAAATTTCAACCTCCTCAAGGTAATCCATATTCACAAACTTACAACTGTGCTTAGAGAGCTCATCCCAACTTCTCTTGGAGTCAAGGTAACACCTTAAACCCTCCACACAAGTCTACTTCCGGCACCAAACCTGTTCCTCCACCGGGTTTTCAATGCCATCAAGGCAAGTTCCTATAAAAGAAGAGGAGTCGAAGACGGACAAGATGTTGGCCTGGATTTTATCAGAAGTAGAATCTTCAAGGGTTGAGAGTAAGGCTACTTTCTCTCTTCATGAATCTGCCATTAAGAACCTAGAAGTACAAGTGGGACAATTAGCAATACAAGTGAATGTGATGGCACGAAATGGTCTCCCAAGTGATACCATCCCTAATCTAAAGATGGGTGGAAAAGAGGAATGCAAGGCCATCAATTTGAGAAGTGGCAAAGTGATACCGGACGTCCCTAGCTCAAGTAAGACTAACCAGCAGCAAGATGAGCAAGTGGATATTGAAATTAATGATGAAAAAGCCATGATTCAAGAAAGTGCAGTAGAAGAGGATGACTCTAGAAAGAGAAAGCAAATTGAATAAGGTTTAAATGATGATGCTAAGAGTAAGAAGGGGGAACAAGAGATGAATAATAAGAAGATAAAGCCAACCACCCCTGCTATTATGCCACCATTACCCTTCCCTCAACGGTTCAAGAAGAAAGAGGAGGATGCCCAATTTAAAAAATTTATGAATATGTTCAAACAACTCCATGTTAACATCTCGTTTGCCGAAGCTTTGGAGGGCATGCCTAAATATGCCAAGTTCCTCAAGGATGTGTTGTCTAAGAAGCGGTGTTTCAATGAATTTGAAACCATGGCATTGACTGAAGAGTGTAGTGTAGTGATTCAAAAGAAGTTACCCACCAAGCTCAAGGATCCAGGGAGCTTCTACATTCCTTGCAATATTGGGACTAACTTTAATGGTAAGGCTTTATGTGACTTGGGAGCTAGTATTAACTTGATGCCTCTAGCTGTTTTCAACCAATTGGGGTTGGGAGAGCCAAGGCCCACCACGGTAACTCTTCTATTTACTGATCGGAGTATTTCTAAACCTAGAGGGATCATTGAAGACGTCTTGGTTAAAGTAGATAAATTCATCTTTCCAGCAGACTTCGTGGTACTTGATTGTGAAGTTGACTGGAAAATCCCTCTCATTCTTGGCTGGCCATTCTTAGCTACAGCAAGGACCCTCATTGATGTGGAAAAGGGTGGGATCACATTGAGGGTGGATGATGAAAAGGTGATCTTTAACATGCCGAAAGCTTTGAAGTTCCATGATGGTTCAGCCTAATGCTCGTTTATTGACACATTAGATTCAATCATTCCTCAAGAATCATATGCTTCTATGATAAAAGATCCTTTAGAGGCATTCTTAATTGGGGAGAGGAGCTTGGAGGAATTTGATAAGGAGGCTATTGAAAATCTTTTCCGTATGGAAGCTTTCCCTCACTCAAGACCAAGGGCTTTTTAGCCACTAGAAGTGTCCGATGCTCTGAGTACCCCTTTGAAACCTTCTATTGAAGCTCCTCCAGTTTTGGAGTTGAAACCTCTACCTTCTCACCTCAAGTATGTTTACTTGGGGGATGCTAACACTTTACCGGTGATTGTCTCTTCCGGTCTCTCTGATTTGTAAGAGGAGAAGCTCCTACTAGTTTTGAGAGAGCACAAGAGTGTCATAGGTTATACAATAGCTTATATAAAGGGAATAAGCCCTTCGATTTGTATGCATAAACTTTTGTTAGAGGATAATTATAAAACTTCTATTGAGCATCAAAGGCGCCTGAATCCAATCATGAAAGAAGTGGTCAAGAAAGAAATCCTCAAATGGCTCTCAGCTGGAATTGTGTACCCTATTTCTGACAGTTCATGGGTGAGCCTAGTCCAATGTGTCCCCAAGAAGGGTTGCATGACTGTAGTGGCTAACACCTAAAATGAACTGATTCCCACTCGCACGGTGACTGGATGGTGGGTGTGTATGGATTACCAGAAGCTTAACACTGCTACAAGAAAGGATCATTTTCCTTTGCCGTTCATTGATTAAATGTTGGATAAGCTAGCGGGTCAAGAGTTCTTTTGCTTCCTTGATGGTTATTCTGGTTACAATCAAATTGCCATAGCCCCAGAAGACAAAGAGAAGATGACCTTTACTTGTCCCTATGGCATATTGCTTTCAAACAGATGCCTTTTGGATTATGTAATGCGCCAGTTACGTTTCAAACGTGTATAATGTCTATCTGTACTGATATGATTGAAAAGATCATTGAAGTATTTATGGACAATTTCTCTATTTTTAGTCCATCATTTGATTCGTGTTTGGAGAATTTGGAGGCGGTACTGACAAGGTGTGAGGAGACTAACTTAATCCTGAATTGGGAAAAATTCCACTTTATGGTTCAAGAGGGCATTGTACTCGGCCATCGGGTATCCAAGAAAGGTTTAGAGGTAGATTGAGCCAAAATTGCTATCATAGAGTAATTACCTCCGCCTACTAATGTGAAAGGTGTCTGAAGCTTTCTTGGTCTTGTTGGTTTCTACCGGATATTTATCAAGGATTTCTCTAAAATTTCCAAGCCCCTTTCCAATCAATTAGAGAAGGATGTGGAATTCAAGTTTGATAATGAGTGCCTGCATGCCTTTGAGGAATTGAAGAAGCAAATCATTTTAGCCCCCATCTTGGTAGCCCCGGATTGGGTTCTACCTTTCATCATCATGGCAGATGCAAATGATTACGTCGTTGGTGCTGTCCTTGGGCAAAAGGCAGAGAAACTCTTCCACCCCATCTACTATACTAGCAAAACTCTTGATGGTGCCCAACTCAATTATACCACCACTGAAAAGGAGTTACTTGCCATAGTCTATGCCTGTGAGAAATTTTGACCTTGTATTGTGGGTACTAAGGTCATTATCTACACTGATCATTCAGTTCTAAAGTACCTACTCACCAAGAAGGATTCCAAGGCTAGACTAATCCGCTGGGTGGTCTTACTTCAAGAGTTTGACTTGACTATCATTAACAGAAAAGGCACTGAGAATCAAGTAGCAGACCATCTTTCAAGGTTGAGTACCGACGCTCAACTTGATAACTCTGATATGATCCATACATTATTTCCAGATGAGCAGCTGTTCTTCGTTGATGACTCATCCACACCGTGGTTTGCCAATTTTGTAAATTATTTGGTCTGTGGAGTATTACCTCCAGATTTTAATCCCCATCAAAGGCGAAAGTTCTTGCATGAAGTAAGGAAGTACTTTTGGGATGAGCCCTACTTATTCAAGAGGCGCCCCGACCAACTCATTCGAAGGTGTGTCCCAGAAAATAAACAAGAGTGCATTTTACATTATTGTCATTCGTCTGAGTATGGTGGCACTTTGGAGGAGAGAAAATAGTAGCGAAGGTCATCCAAAGTGGATTTTATTGGCCTTCTTTATTCAAAGATCCATATGCATTTACCCTTTAATGTGATAGGTGCCAGAGAGTGGGGAACATATCTAGAAGGAATGAGATGCCACTGAATAACATGCTAGAAGTTGAACTCTTTGATGTTTGGGGGATTGACTTTATGGGTCCATTCCCTAAGTCATTCGACAATGAATATATTTTAGTTGGAGTAGACTATGTCTCTAAATGGGTCGAGGCCACTGCATATGTTGCTAACGATGCCAAGACGGTGTTGAAATTCCTAAAAAAACATATCTTCACAAGATTTGGAACACCAAGAGCGATTATCAGTGATGGTGGTTCACACTTCTGTAATAACCAATTCCAAACCTTGATGAGGAAATATGGTGTCAGACATAAAGTGGCACTGCCCTACCACCCGCAAACTAATGGTCAAGCTGAGATTTCTAATCAGGAGATTAAGAACATCCTTGAGAAGATGGTGAATACTACTAGAAAGGACCGATCTTCCAAATTGGATAATGCTCTATGGGCTTATCGAACGGCATACAAAATACCTATTGGTATCTCTCCGTATCCCTTGGTGTTTAGGAAAGCATGCCATTTGCTGGTGGAATTGGAACATGGGGCCTACTGGGCTATCAAGGAGCTAAATTTTGATCTGCAAGCCGTGGGAGAAAAGAGGCTACTTTAACTCAATGAGTTAGATGAAATTCGCTAAAATGCTTATGAGAGTACAAGGATTTACAAGGAGAAGACAAAGAGGGACCAAGACAGCAAAATCATTCCTAAGAGCTTTGAACCTAGTCAAACTGTTCTTCTTTATAACTCCAAGTTGAAGTTATTCCCAGGGAAGCTGAAATCTAGATAGTCTGGTCCTTTCATGGTGGTTCAAGCATCAAAATTTGGTGATGTGGAGTTGGAGAATGAAAAGGGAGAGAGATTTAAGGCTAATAGTCAATGGCTGAAGCACTATTAGGGAGGTGATGTGGATAGGCTGGTATCCACTATCTACCTATCTAATAAAGAGTAACCAACGTGAAGTGTCAAGCTAAAGACTATAAACTAAGCGATTCTTTGGAGGCAACCCAAGTTCCTAACCTAATCTCTTTAGTTCTTTGATTTTAGTATAATTTTTGTAGATTCACATTTGATCTTTTGCTTTTGTAGGAAGAAAGGAACCCCAAGTTGAGAGTAGCAGAGAGTAAGAGGATTAAAAGGAAGGGTAGTGACATGTGGTTTGGAAAGGCATATTTCAGGAAAGTTCTTAAATTCTTATGATTCGATTGAACCCATATTTTTCATGACAATGATTCTAAGGCACTGTGCGATGTCTATGCTTAATCCTGTCAAATTTCTATTATGCATAGTGAATTCTGATCATAAGCAATTGTATTCAAATGTGTGGTTATTAGTTGCTGATTGTGTGAGAGTCAATGCGGAAGTTGAGGTGAAAATGAATTAGTTTTGGTAAGCTATATTGAGAATCATAGGGTGAAAGGCGCAGCCTAGTTTCTGTGTTTTCGTGTTGCAAACTGACACCTGATGGAGCTGGTTGATAGATATTGGCCACAGCCAAGATAATGTGGGCTGCGGTCCAAAAGAGCACATAAAGATATGGGCCACGGCCAAGGGATTCACTGGCTGCGGCCAATAAGATCCCAGACAGTTTTAGGCTGCGGCCAGGGTAAGGTTGGCCGCGGCCAACCCATGCACAGAGAGTTTTGGGCCGCGACCAGGACAGTGTTGGCCGCGGCCCATGCGCGACAGCACGGTTTTTAAAAAAACCTTGCCTCGTTCTTTCCTCTTCTCATTTCCCCTTCTCAGAGCCGCCAACCCTCATTGTTCTCTCTCTTTCAGTGTCGAACCACCTTCCTTGACCTTCCTCTTCCATTTTGCCCTAAATCCCTTACTTTCACTTAATTTTCCCTTCGATTTTCATCATCTCCATCGTTCTACTGCACTTTCCATCTCGAATCTGCGTCATTGCTTATGTTTCTGCAATCTAGGGCATTAGGCGTGACTCTATTCTTCTTAAATTCTGAGATCGTGTTCGGTTTTTTGTCGGTTTTCTCACCTCTCATAGGTAATTGCAACTCATCGTTGACACTTTTAATGAGCATTATGGAAAATTTAGTTCATTTTAGAGTTGTGGTTTTAGGCGTAGCCTTGAATAATCTGTAGATATGGCTGGATTTGAGGATAATGTACATGACTATGGAGCTTTTCTGCCCTTGTGCTGCATCGATTTCATATTGCTGTGCTCCCCATTGTGGTTTGTCCTTGTGCATTGCCCTGAACTATGTTATTTCACAAAGCATTCTTTCTATTTTGCTATGACTGTGGGTTTGCTATCAATGTTCTTTGTTCATATCTGTTTTGGCCAAAAACCTTTTTCATCGACTTTCAAATGGACAGCAAATTGGTTTAGCTAATGGATTTATTTGGTATTTCACATTGTTTCTAATGTCATGTGTACACATACTTCCTGTAAGCCATAAGGTTTAAGCCGAATTTCAATTCAGATGTGTGGATAAAAGTAAAGTTTTTAAAGAAGTGAGGATAGGAGCTAGGCTGGAATTTTGAATGGTGATTTGAAACTAGTTAGGTCATAATTTTGGGGGTGGTCCTTTGTTTACTTTCTGATTATTGTACTAATGTCGTTTCAACTGCTTTGGATTTGCCTTGTTCTTTCTCTAGCTACCATGCCTACAAAGCACGTTGCTGATCGATCAGGCCACAGGGCCATTACTGAGGCTAAAGCAAAGATAATCAAGAGACCCTTGCTGCAAGATTGTCCAGGAATTCTATGCCAATTCTTGTGTACGATCTATTTGGTGGTTTCCCCTTAAGGAGGTCAACATTGACCTTACTTTGGCCAGTTTTCGGTAATTTGCATTACTCCTGGCTGTCGAGGAATGTAAGTACCAGCAGCGCTTAGACAATGAAGATGACATCCCTGATGATGCGATTTCTGAATTACTGGTTTATAATAACAAGGTGGCGTGGCAGAGTCGCAATGGGGATCAGAAGTATTTACCATGTGCTCAGCTATCAGTTGAAGCTCGGGTCTGGTTGCATTTTTGCAAGGATTACTTTTGGCCTTCGTTAAATCGGAACTGACTCATTAGGGACCTAGCCCTCCTGATTTACCTTCTGATAAAAATGGAGCCAGTAGATCTAGGTGAGGTAATTTATAAGTCTCTGAGAGACCATGCATGTGAGAATACTGGTGGCTTGATGTTGCCGCATCTTATCTCTGCTTTCTGCTCTTCTGTGGGTATCTCTGCCATGGCCACTGATGTTCTGTTCAAACCTATCTTAAAGTTTCATTACCTGAGCATCAAGCCAAGACCAAATGAACAAGTCCCAGCATCCCAAAGATCAACCAGTGCCCCTTCTTTTGAACAGGGAGGACCCTCTCAGGCTCTTCCGGAACATAGTGGACACTCTCCATCTCATCTGAAGCATGGTGAACCATCGGGTGCCCCTTCCTCTTCTTAGCCTCTTGCGACCTTAGAGGTGATCCTAACTGCCATCCAGCGCACTGAGGCCATTGCCGCCCAATACCTCACATATCTGCAGGACCACGGTGTTCACCTGACCCATTTAGAAGAGTTATTTGCTGCCCATGTGCCTGCTGCTGCTCAGGCCGGTGAGGATGATGGCAGTGAGGATGATGATAGTGATGACAGCGAGGATGGAGATGATGATGATGCACATACCAGCGATGACGGGGGTGAGGAGTAGTTGTGCATGCCTTTGTATTATTGGGATTTTCCTTTTGTTTTTTTGATTTGACTATTGGTCATACTCTGACTCACTGAATATTGTGGGATTAGTGACTAATTCTGGATTTAGCTTAATGACTGTTCCTCTCACATATACCTGTGACTATTCTGTCTATGGATTTCTGTATATCAATTGCGTTGCAGGTGCTATGTGTGCACTTTGTGCCTAGTAACAGTGTGGACACTGTTTGCCTCAAGTTTGAGGGTATTTGATTAATCAAATGAATGAATGTTTTTTATCACTGACAAGAATTTCATATTGTGAAAATGTGTTTTATGCCTAGTCCTGGAGTTAAAGTCAACTTAGATTTGAGTAATCCCATTTGAAGTGGACACTTGGATTCTATGTTTTACAGGAAAACAATAATAAATATTCATGAATGCTTGGTTCACATTTTAAAGCTTAATTCCTAATACTTTGATGATTAAACATTGCGCACGAGGATTGGAAGTGATTTGAATACTTTTGTCAAGAGATTATATAGCACATTGATGTGTATGAATTTCTCTCATTGAAGGTCTTTTGAATTCGTATTTGAATTTCTTGAAAGGAATTAACATTTCATACACTTGCAGAACATGATTGGCATTCTCTTTGAGCTAAAATTATGGGATTTGCTTATGCTCTTAATTGATTTGTAAGGAATTGGTTTGTTATTGCTCTTAGAGTTAGCATGTGGATCAATTGAGTTAATGCATTTGGATTAGGCTAATGTTAAATTAATCTTAGTGAATATGCATGTGAGAAGAAAACCTCTGTTGGAAGGATTTCGAGCCAATTTTTCAGTCATCAGTATGTGTGTGCCACTTATTCTAGTGTACCTCTAGAACTTGAATATAGTTGGTTTGATTAAAAAAAGAAATAAAAAAATAATAATTAAAAAGAAGAAGATGTCACTGTATGCAGTGGTGCACGCATAGTACTTGTTTAAATTTCTTTTCCCTGAGACCATTTCCAACGTTACAACCCTTATTAAAAGTCCCCTTGATTCATAAGTCTAGGTGTATAAAGTGGTGGAGAGAGTAGAGTTTCTACAAGCCTATGGCAGGACCTAATTTAGGTGGCACTGAGCGAAATTCCCTATATTTGTAAGAGCTAAACACTTAAATCTTGGAGTGCTCTCGTGTGTACATGTCTTTGATTAATTGAGCATTAATCTAGTCCATCTATATTACCTCATGTTGAAACTTGTGTTAGCTTCATCAGTGATAATGAGCAATTCAATAAAACTCTAAAGTCCCATTGATTTTAAAAGTATGTAGAATGATTTAAAAGAGAATAGAAAGGAGAATGCAGAAGGATTAAGTTCGGATATTGAGGCTGTTTCTACATGTTGAAGTGATGTGTCTGATCTTAACAACTAGAGGCTGATTGTTATTCAACTCTCAACACACACACACATATTCTGAAAAATATGGGGAAGTTCATCCTTAAACTGTGAACCAGGCATTCCTTTTATGTTTTGTTGTTTTTCCTCTTGAGCATTACATCATGAGTAGTCACTGAGGAAAATTATCATGCATAAACACTCCATCTGGGATTAAATTAATCTAGCTCTTGTTACTTAACAGATTTTATTCGAGGATGAGCAAAAGTTTAAGTTTGGGGGTGTGTTAACCTCATGAAATTATTATCATAACTGCACATTTCCTCATACTTCTTCCACAATTTGGGTGTACTAATGAAGCATTTAGGAGTGCTAAAATAGAGGAAATGTGTTCTTTACATACTTGGCACAAAAAGAGTGTAAAAATTGGGGAAATATGTTAATAACTGTCATAACTACTCAACTATGATCTTTTGTGAGTTCTTTGTGTTGAAAGGGTATAGATGCAGTCATAGCTGGAGCCAGAAGAAAGCCAAATCCAATGAAAAAGAGGTGAAGTATGCCAGGGAAATGCAAGAAGGGATATGAACAGGTCTTGGAAAGACAGAAATTGGCAATGCAGAGTTGCTGGCCGCGGCCAACACAATCACTGGCCGTGGCCAATCATCTTTAGGCCGCGGCCCAAGAGTGGTCAGAAACTCACTGGCTGTGGCCCACAGACACACTGGCCACGGCCAATGGAAGCACAGAAGCTCACTGGCCGTGGCCAGCCCCCGAAACTGCTGTTATGCGTTTTGTCAATCAGGACCTATAAAAAGGAAAATGCAAAGACCAAAGCGGGGATAGGAGAGCCGAAATACCCTAAAGAAGCAGCTGATACAGTTCTCTAAGCTTGGGTGTGTCTGAAATCAAGGAGAGATTGAAGATTTACAGAGATTTCAGCTTAGATTCTCTGGTTTTTTTGTAGTCATTCAATTTCTCCTCTGTAATTCTGATATGGATGTAATGAGATTTTATGTCTGTGATTCATTTCTGAATATGGATAACTAAAGTTCCATTCTACGATTGTCTATGAACCTTTGTATGGATTAAACTGGATTCTTTTCCTCTCTAATTATCTAATGGCATATGTATGTTAATTTTACTCCATTTTTACTGCTGTTTGTGACTGGCCATCACTGTGGATGATGTGTTTAATTAAATTAAGCTTGAGAGAGTTAATTTAATTATAGAACTTGAGTGAAATTATGCTAGAATTTACGTTTACAACTAAACGGATGGTTTGTTAGTAACATAGAGATATAGTTATTAACCTAGCATTGTCAAATTAAGATGGGTATGTAATGAATATCTTCTCTTAGCTGTAGTAAGAGATTGTGCAGGATGATAGAAGATATAAAATTGGTTATGACTTGAGAAAGCTTAATGATATGCTTGAAATTCTTAGACTGACATATATATACCCCATGGAAAGGATTCGTGGAGAGGAAAAGAAGTAAGTTTATGAAATACTAAGGGGATGGACAATCCTAGGCTTATTATACTTGATTGAAGTCACACAAATCAGAGTTTTGTTTAGTAAATCTCAGTTTTACAGATATATCTTTTGAACTTTCTTGTTCCACCCACATCAACTTGTTTTTGCAAAACTTAATTGAATTCACCAAACCTATTATTTGACTAATTTGTTACTCAAATCCTCGAGGGAATTATCTTTATTTATCACTGTATTACTTGACGCGATCCATGCACTTGCGGTAGCGAACAGCCACTCGAGTAATGAAGTCCACAAATAATGTTTTTAATCGAATAATTATTGATTTATTATCTATATGATTAACTCTTCATTGCACTAGTATTCTAAGTATATTTGCAGAGAAACAATGAAGAGATCATGCCAGAAGTGAAAAGTCAAATAAAAGTCCGAACGTTTACCTACCGCTACCTACCGCAAATGGATATTTTTCAAATTCAAAGAATAGTCAACCATGTTAGATCTTACATGTTTTGATGATAACAAAGAATGGATGTGAAAAAGATTTGATAGACAATCAAATTTGAACAAAGTAATGATAGAGCAAATCTTCACTTGAAGTAAGCACGGGAGTAATGAAGAAAGGCCAAGAGAGAAAGCTGAGAAACTTCATCACTGGTAGAATTTCTAAAGGGCCACTCGAGTAAGAACTCGAGTAATGAGACAGAAACTTGAAGTAACCAGAGCACAGAACCTCAAGTAACTTACGAACAGATACATCACTTGAGGGACGACTCGAGTGATATGAAATAAAAAGAAGAGTTACTCGAGTCAACACGCGAGTAACCTGCCACAAGGAAATGAGTTGCTCTTGACCATGTAATCCTGCCAATGTTACTCGAGTAAGTACTTGAGTAATAAGGGAAATCACTTCCAGTTGCTCTCGGCCTGCCAATATTACTTGAGTCAGGACTCGAGTCCCCTGCTTCAAGAAATATGTTGCTCTCGGCATTTCAATCCCGCCAATGTTACTCGAGTAGCCACTCGAGTAAATCACTGTGGTAAACAAAACTTGAAGGTAACACTCAATTAATCTGAAATGTTATTATCACACTTCACTCGAGGCACCACTCAAGTATGCAGGTATGAAAATGTTCTATGTCAAAGACTTGAATGAAATTACTCGAGTTAGTAATCGAGTGATCTGCAGAGTTATTTACAATGCACTTGAAGTATCCACCCGAGTAAGCTATGCAGAAAATAGATGTTCACTCGAGGCGGTAATCGAGTAAATAGGTATTTCTAAGGTTTGTAAATTTGTTTACTCCATGCACTACCCGAGTAATGTGATGTTCATTTATTGACTTGCTCTCTATCAATATTTTCACGAAGATACTTGAGTAAACTTAATGAACACTCGAGGGACAACTTGAGTATCCAAGTCCAGAAATTCAGAAATCATTCCAATGTTCATTAATTTCTTTCCTATATGATTAACCCTTCATTGTATTAGTATTCTTAGCATATTCACAGATAAACAATGAAGAGATCTTACCAAATAAGGAAAGTCAAGTGCAATGTTCAAGTGCTACCTACCGCCACCTACCACAAACGGATATTTTTCAAAATCTAGAAAAGTCAATAGTGGCTGCGCACACTCTAACGAGCGAGAAGAAAATGTTCCAACGGTCATTATCAACACATCTATATACATGGGAACATCCAAACAGAGATGATAACAAGAACACACACGAACGCATTATCAAGTTCACGCTCAATACTCTGTCTTTACATATACTTGTAATTCTATACTTCAGTGATTCTTATTCACTCTGTAAGAGAGATATTTCATTCAAACTTAATATTTGTTATTGAGGTAACTTAAGGTTGTGGAACCTTGAGTTGGGATTGGATTACAACTTGTAAGGGGGAGCGAGTGTCCAGTTGAAGAAACTTGCTTGTATCGAGGTGCCAAGAACCCACTGAATTTTGGAAATTATAGTGAAACTCTTAGAGATGCTCTGAGGACTGGATGTAGGTCAAAGTGGTTGTGGCCGAACCAGTATAACTCCCAGTGTACACTTCGATGATATTTCTCCTTACTCGTTACTGCTTTATATTCACCGTCAAGTTTTATATTTGCAACGAAATTTTTAGTATCACCCAATTCACCCCCCTCTTGGGTGAAACGCTTGCTCTGACAACAATTGCTACGCGACTCTAACGGACATGTTTGAAATGCTTCCAACGGACACCACAAATCATCTATATATATGGACCATTCAAAGAGCAGAAAACAACAACTGAGAACGCTCGAATATACACTGATCAACACACTCTTAGTTCCTTGTTTTCTTATACTCATACATTGTACTTCAGTGATTATATATTTGCTCTGTAAGAGAGTTTTTCATTTCAAACTCAATATTTTTTATTAAGATAACTTAAGGTTATGGAAATTTGATTTGGTATTTGATTACAACGTGTAAGGGGGAGCGAGTATCTGAGTGAAGGAACTTGCTGTGTACTAAGGTGCTAAGAACCCACTGAATCTTAGAGAATATAGTGAAAGTCTTAGAGATGCTCTGAGGACTAGACGTAGGTCAAAGTGGTTGTGGTCGAACCAGTATAACTCTCAGTGTACACTTTGGTGATATTTCTCTTTGCTCTCAACTTCTTTAAATATTCTGTCAATTTTCTTATACACAACGAAATTTTTGGTATCATCCAATTCCCCCCTATTGGGTGAAACGCTTGAACTAACAACTACTATTAGAAATATCACAGTGAGCATTTTCAACATCAAGCATATGAGGGAATTCGGTCAAAATTTCTTCATCCACCTCATCATCACTCACAACATCAAGAATAGTAGTAAGAGGAGGGTCAACCTCTTCAAGAAGAGGACGAATAGTACCATTGTTTAGAAGTGGCTCATTTGGTAGTTGAAAATGTACTTGCTTCTTCTTGACATATTTTACGAGAATAGGCATTGGGGGTATAAATCTTCCACTTATGAAGTGGCATGTACCCTTTGCTCTTAAGGTTCCTCATTATTAGAGTCATAAGTACCTGGAGCTCCGACTTCTCCTTTGATCTTTATTCATAAAACATAGTCAACAAACGCCTTTATAAAGCCTTCAATCTCCTCCATTCACTCTTTCTCCTCCTTGGAAATCACATTTTCCTCATTCAACATGAATAACCTAAAGTGTTCAACCATGAGCTTATCATACATTCTTCTCAATACACAAGTTTTGTCATCCATGTTTTGCAAAGGTGAGGAAAGCATCAAGTCCACTAGGTTGAGGTGTAAGGGATTGTAGTCGAGGTTCATATAATGATGGAGAAGGTAGTTCATAGGGAGTTCTACATGGTATGGAAGTAGGGGAAAATGGGGGAAGATGAAACAGAGATGACAGTTCTTGGTAGAGTGGAGTGTGTGATTCTTGATGGAATAGATACGGTGAAGTATAGTTGAAGTGGCTGGAAAGTGGGTTTATGGTCAAAATATGGTGTTGGTGGACAAGAAGGTTCACAATATTGATGGAGATTCTAAGACGGTTGAGATTCTGAAACTCTTCCTTGATAATTTATGTCTGCTCGAAGGGAATCTACTTCTTGTTGAAGCAAATCAAGCTTTTTGAGAATAAGTGAGATTAGAAGGTGTTTCATGTTTCCAAGTGCCATAAGATTCTCCCAAGAATTAAGAGCTTGAGGTTCTATCACTCTCTAAAAAAGAATACATAGGAAGATTAGTGTAAAACTGAAACTCATGATCTTTATTAAACCAAGCCATTCAAATTGCAATCAATTAATTCCTAATGAATTCTAAGTCCTAAATGTCTTTTAGACACAAATGAATCCTAAAAATTGGAAGAAATCAAAGAAGAACACTCAAAATCTAACCTAATGAAAATTCTGTAAAAATTCCAGAAAATAAAGAAACATTCGAAAAGTGGTCAAAAAGATGGAATTTGACTAAAATTTACTACATCCAATAGCTTTGCTATTGATCTTGCTTAGAATGGCCCAGAACCTTAAAAACCTGAAGCTTGTAATTTTCTGGGCATACTTTTGAAAAAATTCCAGCAAGATTAACTATAAGCGAAACCAAACTTTAACCAAATTCCAATCGGATTAAAATTGTATAACATTGAGTTCCAACCACAGGTGAAGTGATGCAAGACAAAATACAAGGATGCAAATGCAACAATAAAGAAAAATCAAGATATTTGTTTGTATTTCTTTAACATGTTCCATGCAAAGAGATGCAATGTGCTATGAAAAACATGCAAAACTACCTAACTAACTAAAATGCAACCTAAAGGCTCAAAGTATCAATCAATCAAAGGCGTGTCTGCTTTTGCCTTGGTAACCTCTTCAAAAATTAAACCAAGAATTGTAATAAGGGGTGCAATCCTGATCCTCTCTCGAATAGCATTTTATCTAACTATTAAAAAACAATTAAACTAAAATGCTTTAAAAGCTAATCTTTTGGGATTTTTTGGAATAAAAGTGGAATGTAATTGAAATTGGTTTTGCAAAGTATGATTAAGCCTCCTAGAACAATGAATTTCATCAATCATTGCTTCAAAAGATAATGAGAGTGTGCTAGCTTGAAAAAAATTTGCTCGAAAGACCCTTTAAGCTAGCTTGAGTTAAGTGAATTAATTCCTCCACACCAGGTGGAAATTAACCCCTCTAACTGAAACCCAATTTAAACACTAGCAATTGAAATTAACAATATGCAAGGCACAAGAAACCAAGAACCTTTGCATTACAAGCATAATATATTCATAGCAATTCCATGCACAAGCTTAACCAAGACATTACACAAGAAATTGCTACTAATTAAGTTCAAAGTGTCAAATACACAAAGTTAAAACCAAATACATATCTAATCTCAAGTATTGTATTGAACCCCAATACAAATTACAATCCAATATACTAATTAAATTATAAACCTAGAATTCAACTAATACAAAAGATTAAAAATAGATATTAGATAGTAGAACACACCCCTTTGAAGCTCCAAGCTCAAGAATAAACTCATTGCTCTAGGAGAAAAGGAAATTAGCCACTGCAATTTGTAATTGCAACTCCAACAAACACTTTCACAATTTCAGCCATGTAACACATTAATTAATTAACCAATTAGCACTAAATCAATTAAGCTCAAGGGCTAAAATTTAACACTGAGTAATAGAAATTGGTGGTTGACTATGTGGACAGAATCAGAGCAATGCCATTGCCTAAGATTGTGGAAGGTGATAGAAAGGAGCAGTGATGAAAAGAAGTGGTGACTATGATGGTGAGAGAGAGAAACAATGATGGTTATTCGAAGCTTCGATGGAATCAAGCTCAGCCTCGTTGCTCTATTTTGATGATGTCTGAGAAGGTGAAGATGAAGTTGATATAACTATTGGAATGAAGAAGGTGATGGTGACTGATGAGAAAGGTTGCCAGCGACGATGGTCGAGGAGGTGAATGTTGCCGGCAACAAAGATGAAAGTGTAGAAGATGAAGGTTGATCTTGTGAGTTCTCCTCTCTATCATGGCTGTGATCTCTATCTTAAATGGTCTCTAGCTACTACTACAAAAACCTGACCTAAAGAGAAGAAGCAAAATGCTGTGTTTTCACTTGGACTAAACTGAAATTTCTCAAATTCGTGGGACCAATAAGCCATTTTTCAAATTCGAGTCCCAAACTGCCATTTTCAATTTTAATCCCATTTTCTAAGTACATACAAGAAAAAATAATTTACCCAGCATCAAATCTTCTAAAAAAAATGATTAAAAGTAATTACAATTTTTACGACAATTTTGCCCTTTTAGTCATAATTTAATATATTTACTCTTAATCTCAATTAAGCATAAATAAGGCATTTTAAGCTAAATTATTGTGACAAAATCTCCAAATATATAATCAAAATAGAGATTTGTCAATTCAATAGCTAAAGTACTCGAGCATTTTCTCTCACATTGACTCATTGGTAATTTAAGGGTGTACTTGGTTAGAGGGGAGGGGAGGGCATCCCAAACCTCCTTTCCTTCCCCTCCAACACCCCTATTTTAGCTCCCTATAAATTGGGGGGTTTTTGGAAGGGAGCCAAAATGTTTGATTATTTTGCTTTTATACTTTATGTTATATTCTAATAACGTGCATGATGAAAAATATTATGATAAAAAAATATTATTATCAAAATATTTTATTACAAAATAATTTTAAATAAAAATATATTATGTTACAAAATTATTACAATTAAAGAATGTATTATTAAAAATTTAATTTGATATAAAAATAATTTTATGAATAAAAAATTATTATAATTATAACACAGGCCATAATAATTTTAAATTCAAAAATATTATTATAACTAAAGAATATATTATCATTAAATTAACTTAAATAAAAATATTTTTTTATTACTTAAAATTAGTATGAAATAAATTTTTTAAAAAAATATTTTTATAAATAAAAGATATTATTGTAATTTAAAAAATATATTATCATAAAATTAATTTAAATTAAAATGTATATTTCATAAATAAAACATTATTATAATTATAAAATATGTTAATAAAATTTTAAATAAAGATATATCATAAAAATAAAAATTTTATTATATTATAATTAAAAAACACATTTTTTATTAAATTTAAATAAAAATATGTTATTTTAAATAAAAAATAATATTATAGATAAAAATATATTATTATAAAATTAACTTAAAAGAAAAAATATATTATTAGAGATAAAAAACATTATTCTATGTTTAAAATATATTATTATATTAATTATTAAAAATATTATACTAATTAAATAAGGTGTAAATTAATTCATAATACATGTAAATAAAAAAAATATAAAATAATATATTAGGATAAAATAGTAAATTGTTATCATCACTACCCATCCCTCCCTTCTTGAATCAAACAGAACATTAAAAAACCCTCCCCTCCATCCTCTCTCCTTCAAGCTAAACAGGCCCTAAAGCAAAGGGAATGGAATGCACTTGGTAATAAACAGATTGGGGCAAATGAAAGTTGAAGACGACATATTGTGAATTTTCGAATAGAATAAAAGCTTGGATCAAAAAGGCATACCTTGTAGAAGGTTGAGAAACAAACAGAGTCGCTGAAGTGAGGATATGTTAGAAATAGTTGGAGGTTTAAATCCTGAAAGCCTGTTCCTTGAAAGGAGTAAAATCTTGAGATGTTGAAACCTTCCAATATCAAGCGGAATAGATCCTTTGATAGAATTAGATTTCAAATCCAAGGTCTCCATAGACAAATTGGATATAGTTGGAAGAATAATACCTCCAAAGCTATTTTTTTATAAAAATATATCTAAATATAAATCATATTACACTAATTTTTTATATATTACAATAATTTATTTTTACCTCAATTTCAGTTTGTAAAATGTTGTTATTAATTAAGATAAAAGTCAAATTTTGTATAAACGTTAATCCAAACAACCTAATTTCATTGATAACAAAAGTATTGACGTTTTATAAAGAATTCGACTATGTTTAGAGCCCACTTGAATATAGTAGAAATTCTGTGTAGATGTTTTTAAATCTTTTCATGTTTCATTCATGTGGTCCCAAGAAAATGAAATTCCAAAGTTATTACCTAGAGCCCGCCAGGGCCCTTCCCATTCCCCCCAACTTGTCTCCATAAATATCGAAGTCAAGAAAAATTAATTTCCATGCCAAAATATAAATAAAAACAGTTGGGGTTAATTAATATATGTGTGTATGTATAAAGATTAGGAGAAAATATATAAACATGAAATATAAATATTAAATAAAATTATTCTAGAGGTGCGAGGGGTTTTATTGGACCTGGCTCCTCTCTTTTTCTCTATCCAACGATTGCCCATCTTTTCATGCAAAACTACATCGTTTTTGGTAAAAATAAGTGATTGGGAACACTTTTTTTTTTTTTTTAAATAATCATCTAACACCTTAAAATATTGTTTAGTGCACCTATTATCTGAAGGTAGCTTATAGCAATATATTTAGCATATTAAAATATTATGTATCACACATCTCACACCGTGTAATATTTTTTGAGTATCATTTAGTCCTAAAGTATTTTCCGAATAGCACTCAATATTATTTTTTTAGTAAAAAAAAGTTTAACACATTGAAGTATTTTCTCATAACAACTATTATTGTACAGTAAGTTTTAGTATATTAAATACCTTAATATATATATATATATATATATATCAATATCACCCCTATATCTAGCACCCATCACTCTGAACTATTTTTTATTAACACCCAATATCTCTTAAAGTATCTACTATGATTTTATTCTTAAATATTTTTTTTAGTTGCAACAAGCTCACTAAAATTAGAATACTGAGTGTTACTCAAAAAATATTTTAGGATTGAATGCTATTGAAAAAATACTTAAGGTTGTCAAAACTCTCTAGGTGACCCTTCATTTTTTTCCGTCTCCCTTAAAATGTCCGTAGTTTAATGTCTGAAAATAATCCTAGTATTGTAGTTCCAATTTGAGGATGCGGTTTTGTTCCTTTCCTATCAGATACCATCTTATCCTTACGCTAATTTCCATGACTTTTTCAAGTAAAGTCGATGTATCCCTTTTCCGTGGAAAAATCGCACAATTATATCTAGAGTCTTTCGAATAAGAATAGTTCACAAAGTTTATAACAAAAGATTCAATTCATGATTTTAATTTTGAATCGGAGTAAAATGAATGTAATTTGGAAAACTGCGGATAATTCCTGATGTTATGTCCACTTTAATATGATTTTGCGATTTCAAGAAAAGCAATATTATATCACGATGCATGTTTCTCCCCCCTGTATCTTTGTTTATCTATAGTTTACTTTTAATCAGTGAACTAATAAAAAGACATTAATTGGTGGTCGCTTTAATTTTCAACCCTTCATTGTTCTTTTTTGGCCATCGCAACCCTTCAATTAAAAAGATATTGATTATAAAAGCGATGGTGGGGCCTGCTATAACATTATTGAAAATGTATCTCACTGTTTATGAATTAAAATGAAGTTCCCCTAAAATGTGTAGAATATTCAAATCTATTTATTTTTTTGCTCAAATATTCAAATCTATTCATAGACTAGGTTTGTCCCATGGTATTAGCCTAATCGGAACCTGAAATCGCCACGTTAAAGAGCCAGAAGCCCCCTAGAACCTTAAGATGTTGTTTGACTTGGCATTACTCCAAAATAACTTTTACGGCCAAGAGCCAAGTCAGAGTTAAAGCTGATTTTTAGAGCCTCTAACTTTTTTTCAAGATCTGAAACAGAATTGTTAATATATTATCTAAATAAATTTATGTTACGTGTTTTTTTTTTTTTTTGGATTAAAGCTTATTCAAGCATGAGTCATATACCAAAAGTATTGACGTGCTCTTACAAATCATTAATGGCCCCAAAGAGATTGCCATTTTTTTTTTTTTTTGAAAGAATTCCAACGTGTTTGGAGCCAATTAGATTGTGTAAAATATACTAACTACCATTTTGTTTTGCGTTAATTACATAGACCCTTTTATTTTAAAAAATACATTTTTTTTTCCAGAAACATACATTTTAATTCAAACTATTAACATTATCAAAGAATATTATAAAAATATTCTTATAGTATATTTTTTCTATTAAAAAACCTTTTAGAATAAATCTTGTTTACTGATTTATGCTTCATTTTACCAAATCTCTAATTTATTTTTTAAAATTAATATTTATTAATGATGTATTTAATATTTTTCAAAATTTAGAAAAAATTTAAGTATTTTATATGAAAAAATATTAACACTTGATAAAAATTTTGAGTAATTTTTTAACAAACATATGTTTAAGATTAAAGATTTAGAATTACTTCTTCCCGATTGTATTTCATGAAACTATGCAATAAAATCACTTATGCTAGTTGAATGAAACTATATATGCTAGTAAAAGATTCTAAAATTATCAACCAAGCTCTCTCAAGTCAAGCTTGATTTTTTTATCTTCATTATAAATATTCAATCTCTTCTTTATAATTAATGAAAACCTTCTTTCCAAAACAATTTTTCATTAGACTATGCTAAGTTGTTAGATATATCTCTATTTTAACAACAAACCATCCATTTAATCCATAAACTTCAAGTCTAACATGATTTTTCTCAAGTTCTAAAACCAAAACAGCTCTCTCAAGCATCATTCAATTGAACTAATCTAATCATGTGATGATCAATCATAAGATAGTCATTAAGCATAAAGAAAAATCAGCATATGTTCTCAACAACTAGCAAAAGCAATGAAATCTAGTAGTTCAATCCATGCAATGGGTAAAAGTAATCCTAAATGAAAGTTTTAGTTGCTCATAATCAATACAAACCAAAAACTAAACTTAAAACTTATATCCATATCAGCGAAATGGGAAGAAAACAAGGAAAAACCAGAAAAAGTAAGGAAAACTCTTGAATCTCTCCAAAAATCTCCTCCAAGAGCTCCTAAATTCTCCAAGAGCTCTCTCCCAAGTAGCCTCCTCTTTCCCACTACTACAAAAAAGCAAAGCTGTGGCTAGAGAAGTGCTACATATCTAGACGCCAATAAAAGAAGCTGTGGCGCTGGTAAGCGCCATAGCATTATGATTCTTTTTTTTTTTAAAAATACCCTCCTGTGGCACTTGTTGGAGCAAGTGCCCTAGGAGGGCGGTCTCCTGTAGTGCTTGATGACGCAAGCGCCACAGGAGGGTCTTTTTTTTTTGCTTTTCTTTTCTTTTTTTTTGGGCTCTTCCTATGGCCCTTATTTAAAGAAGCACCACAGAAACTCATTTTCTATTTTTTTGGTATTTTTTTTCAATCATATCTCCCATAATTGTACTCTATTTCACACTACATGGTCTAATAAACATTTTGCATCTATATCCATAGTATAGCAGAATGATGAAAAGCAAACAACAATGATAGATAACTTCAAAATGATACAAACAGATGATTAATTCGTTAAAGTAGAACATAAAATAATTATACAATATATTGTACATGAATAAATTATATAACAAATTCAACTTGAATATATGCATGCATGACACAACAATTGCCAAGAAACAACACAACAAAAGCCAGCAGCTAGTGATAAATTAAATAGTATAGCTACCCAGAGATTTGCCTAAACATATATTCACACCATTCCTCGATCACTTCATCAAGCTAATGGTCACTCAAAGTGTCACAACATTGATCTTCATAATACTACACATTAGGGGTGTTCAAAACCGGGATCGGGACCGGGATCTACCACTCCCGGTCCCGGTCCCGATTTTTGGCCGGGATGCAAATTGCATCCCGGTCCCGCTCCCGGTCCCGGTTTAGTCCCGGTCCCGGTAATCCCGGCCGGGACCGGGATCAAACCGGGAATCCCGGTTTTTTTTAAAAAAAAATTAAATTTAAAAAATATTATTATTTTAGTTAAATTTTCTATAATTTAGTGTTTAAAGTAATTATTTAACATCTAATAAGGCCATAATAATCACATAAATTGATCTAGAATTGAAAAATAAAATTTTATTATTATTATTATGATCACCTTCATCTTTTTTATTATTATTTTTATATATTATATAGTAGGATTAGTATCACAATATATATAATTTAACTCCAACTAAATATGTGATACACATTTTATCAAATGATAACTTAAATTATGGAATAAAAAATACAAAAATAAAACAATAACTTAGTTTTTAAGAAAAAAATTTTAAAAAAAAATAAAAAAACCGGGACCGGGACCGAGATCACAAGGTATGTGACCGGTCCCGGTCCCGGGTCCCTTAGATCCCGGTCCCGGCCGGGACGGGAAATTCCTGGGATCAAAATTCCGGGACCGGGACCGGGACACTTTGGACACCCCTACTACACATATATACAATCAGCCACAAATTAAAATTAGCAAAACGTAATTATCAGGAACTGATTAAATTTAATTAAAACACAATATGGAGTGCAACTAAATGACTTACTTTTTGAGGAATAAATACCTGATCATGCGTAATTACATCCTTCATAAATTTCATGATGTAATACCCACAATCATTGTCATTGGGTTGGAAATGGCACTGCAAAAATATAATGTAATATTTAACTCTGTTTATGAATAAAAATTGTGTACTAACCAAATTTGAGTAAATTCATATATCAGTACCAGTATCTTCTGCCAAGGATAGCTAAAATGAGGGTCAGCAGCTTTAGAATAGCTTAAGGAGACAGAGGACCGATACGCAGTCAATGCGCTAACAAAACAAATAGAAACTGATGACTTTTGGTTATTCAATCACATACGCAAATATTTACACATACGCACGTACGCTTACCTATTGAACAATAGTAACATATCATAATGGTTTTGTGGAAGACCATCTTTTAGAGAATCCACATAGTAAATGCGAGGGCCTGAAGGTTCCGCTGGATTGATAACTATCAATATTCAATGGCACCTAAAATATTTTAAAAAATTAGTTTCAACAATCATGGTATGATAAAAGTTAAACAATAAAAACAAAAATTGTATCACTAATAACTTACCCTGCATTGTATGGCACTAAAAATAGCGTAGTCGGTGTCGCTCTCTTTCTAAAGCAATCTTTTAGCTCATTAGATTGCGCATGTATATCTACTTTACCCCCATGATAGCCAACGAGATACGGGTTGACAAATACGAATTGGACCTTATTTGTATCCATTAAGCAGTCATTATATAAATGCTTGGTATAAAATAAACAGTGTCATAAAAAACAAAAGAAATGGAACAAGAAATATTAATAACAGTGATAAACGATAATGGTCAAGTACCTTATCCAGAAGTTGATAGCTGAAGCACTAACCCAATCACGAGTACATATGTCATGCACGACCTCGGCAGTAACATAATCAACTAGACCGCCAACATTGTAGATATGTCTTTCAAGACATATTTCCCGTCCTCCTCCACCGATCAATGGTGGTGTAATCGATACTAATTGATGACGATATAAGGTCGGTCTCCTTCTGCTCTATTGGTTAGCCGAAGCTTTAGACTTGGGTTGTGTTGTCAAACACTTTGACATCTTGCCCTACAAAAAAAAAAAAATTAAATCACAGTTTTATATGAAAGTACGAAGGAAAAATGTAGGGAATTGTAAATGAACGACATTTTCATATGGCTCTATAAGACCTATTGGCCAAGCAACATAGCCACCTACAACATCTTTCACCATTATTTGCTCATCCCGAGATGGGATCGGTAAGAGGGCGCCTTCATTCGTACAGACATCAACCCTTACTCGGAGTGTGTTTTCAGGAAATGGTGAATTGTGTAGTGTGTCCTGATCAGTGTTGTAGGCAGCACCCACTGCAACCACATGCTTGGAAGCTTGCTCAGCATATAACTTACATTGAAATTCGCCCTATAAAAAATAGACTTAATATGTCATAGTTCGTTAAATTATAATGTAACATAAAGTTAAGTAGAGAAGAAATTAATTACCAAAGGAAAAGGGACTTTAGGTATAGAAGTGCAACTATTTCTGACACTTAGACTATTACAGAAGGGAACATTTTTTATTGGCCTACACTGCACAAACTGTTGTATTTGTGTTTTTAACAACGCATTATGTTCTTGCATCAAACGCATTTGTTCTAAGAATTGTTCTTCTCGTTGTTCCTTATGGCGCATTTGTTCTTGAAGTTCTTGAATTTGATGCTTGCAACTAGTTATCTCGTCACGCAGCTGGGAAACGTCACCTCTACTGGGGCGCTTCTGACGTCCGAAGTATGCTGATGGGGTGACAGCAAAACCAGTACCCCAAACACGGCCATCATACTCGGGTACTCAGAGCGCTCTGCTCAACAAATCATCCCGGCCAACATAGCTCGCCAACGTAGGATCCTCCTGTGAAACTTATCGCTATCACAAAAAGAATTACAACAATATTAGTTATTATAAATCAAGTTAATTTAAGTAAAGCCAATTATTTATTGTAAACATAATCCAATACTTACACAATATTTAGCTACTCTTCTTACTTCCTCACTATGAATTTCACCTTTCTTATTTGTGACACCGGCTATCCACAGATCATGTCGTGGAACCTATGTAATACCTGAACTTGATTCTTCTATCTGCACGGAAAATTTAGTTGAAGTTAAATGATATTCATACAATTTATCTACAAATGCAATAATAATTAGTTTGTACCATTTTTCTTTCTAACTGTGCATATGAAACAAGTCCTTGTGTGTACCGGTATGGCATATTGAGCGCGTTAGCGCGATTTTTCTCGCTCAACTCCTGTTTAGATCAAAATGATTCATATCAATGTATAAATTTTAATTACAAATACGTACATTACAAGTAATAGGGAAAGTAAAACAAATTATATTACCAAAAATTCCTGAGTTGTATGTGTTTTGATAAACTCATTCTACATTTCTTGAGTGATGATTCCTTCATACAATGGATAAGGCGATGTATCAATGATATTGTCATCATCATCCCTCAAGTAGTATTTGACAAGATCAGAACGAAACTTTCTCATAAGTTTTCCCGCTTTTCGTAGCACGAAGTTCTTCCGATCATCATCAATAATAAAAATGCTCTGTAACAATAAAAAAAACATATATAATATGTAAGATTGAAATTAAGTGAAACATAGCAAAACTAACAATAATATAATTAATGTGTTACCTGAACTTCATCTCATATGTCATCCTCATAATCTTTTTAAACCATTTTCCAGTTTTGAATTGTAATAGGGACTCTGTCTCGAACTGTAGTCCCAATCAAGTTATTTAATGACTTACCGTTCTCGCCGAACGGGTTTCCATTTTCATTCCACTCAAGTTGTAACTTGATTCCCTTACTTCTCAATTTAATCAATCTCACCATAACTGTCCTGCCACATCTTACGTTCGCCTCAAATCTTTGTCTACCAATGTGCTGAGGAACATCATCAATTTCATCGTGTGGTGAGTCCATACTCCTGGAAGTGAAATACACCAAAATAAAACATCAGTATATAATGTCAATCATGTCAACGAAAGCAAATTATTTTGAAATTTATAAAAACGTACGTACAAGTAAACAAGTCAAGGCATTCATTATCTTTTCCTTTCTCTGGTTTGATTTAAAATTTTATTCTTCATAATTCATGTTGGATTGAGAATTGTGTTTCTCTTGACCCAAGTTCCCTCTTCATGATCATGTCTCACGTATATGGGTCCATTTCCATCTCCATCTTCATCTTCATCTACATCTCCATCTATATCAATCTCTACTGACTCCAAATTCTCAAACGAAGGATCGTCATCATTGATGTTCAAATTTTCATTACTTTCAAGATCAACTTGTTCTTGACGGTTCTTGTTGGATAGGAGTACAATAGACCAATTCTTTTTAGCAGGATCCGGAATGAAAAACGCTTGTTCTGCTTGTGCTGCTAAAATAAAAGGATCATCTTCATACCAAACTTTAGAAAGATCCACTCGAACAAAGCCTAAGTCATCTATCCTCAATCCACTGTTGTTGTTAACCTACTTACATTTAAAGACAGGGACCCTTAACATAGAGTAATCTAACTCCCATATGCGTTCAATGACACCAAAGTATGACATTGATGCATAGATAGGGTGTAAGTCTTTAGCACTGGCTCTATGCCAAGAATCAGCAACAAGTGTTACCCCACTATTCTGCATCATGCTCTGTGTATCATGGTCTTGTGTATAAAATGTGTAACCATTGATTACATAACCATTGTAAGATAATACATTTAAGCTCGGTCCCTTCGACATCCACTTTAATTTTTCAGAAACTGAATCAGGATTCTGCTCGATCTCATCATTAATGCGATTTTTCAACCAGCCTGAAAATTGTTTATTGTGTTCTTTTGTTAACAAATTTTCATTCCTATCACCATGTACTAATTGAAGAGCATCCTTGTGTTCTTCTACATACGGTTCGACCTCATCAGTGTTATGTAGCACATACAAGTGGGCTTGCTCCCGTTCAGTCACCGATATCGTTATTACATCCCTCCCAGTTGTTCCTTTCCCTGATCTTCGCCCATCATGACAGGACTTGGGGATCCCTACA
This sequence comes from Inga oerstediana, assembly GCA_963210345.1. Classification (NCBI taxonomy): domain Eukaryota; kingdom Viridiplantae; phylum Streptophyta; class Magnoliopsida; order Fabales; family Fabaceae; genus Inga; species Inga oerstediana. The sequence continues at coordinate 34,768,543 of OY723405.1, forward strand.
GGGTCAACATTTGATAGAAAATCAGCACAGAAGTCACATGCTTCTTCAACCATATACCTTTTAGCGATACAACCCTCTGGGCGATATCTATTTTTCACGTACCCTTTTAATATTTTCATGAATCGATCATTCGGGTACATCCATCTCAAGTACACTGGATCACACAATTGAATCTCTTTAACCAAGTGTACGGTTAGATGTACCATAATGTTAAAAAAAGAAGGTGGAAAATACATTTCAATTTCACACAGAGTACATACAATCAACCTTTGCAAATCTTGTAACTTAGTTGAATCTACCACTTTACTGCAGATCAACTTGAAAAACACGCCAAAGTTTAGTGATGGTGTTTCTTAAATTTTTGGGTAAATTGGTCGTATACCAACCAGTAGGAAATTCTGCATGAGCACATGGCAATCATGAGACTTGAGGTTCTTTAACTTCAACTCTTTCACTGATACAAGGTTCTTTATATTTGAAGAGTAGCCCTCGGGAACTTTAATTCCTTGCAAAAACTCACAAAACAATTTCTTCTCTTTCCTCGACAGAGTGTATGCTGCTAGCGGTAGGTGGTACGATTGATAAGCTCATTTTATTACCACACTTTGTATGGATCTTATTGTTGATTAGAGCATTTTCATGAGCTAAAAGTATGTAATTTGTCATAATATGAGAACATGGATGCTGCTTGATATTTTTGCTAAAATGCAGGGATAAAATGAAGAAAATATCAAGAGTTGAAAAATGGTCAAAAGGGACAGAGAGGGCTGAATTAATTTTAAAGGAAAGCATTCAAGGAATTGAAGAAAAGGAAGCCTTTGAAAAGAGATTTTTAGATTGACTTTCGCTGGATGCTAACTTTGTGAAAAGAATAAAAGAGGAGGTGGGCCCGGCCATGGTGTTGGTTTTTTGGGAAAAAAAGAAAAAAAAGACGTCAGGATAGAGGAGGGAAGAAAGGAAAAAAATCTGGGGATAATTCACTCATCTCGGAGCTTCACAGACGGACATCTCGGGGATTTTCGCATCTGGTGCCTTTCGACTTCTCCATCTCTGATTCTTTTCCGTGCTATTCTTCAAGATTCTGCCATGGCTGAAGAAGATTTTCAGATTGTTGAAGCGTTCTGCAACACCATGAGCGGCTGAATATCTTTTCTTCCCTAAGAGAAGAGCCAGAGCCTGAGTCATCGATCTACAAGGGAGTTGATTCAATCATTGTATCTAGATTAGGATTCATTTTGCTCTGTTTGGAAATCGTGGATTTTAATCAATGATGCTATAGATTCTGAACTTCTCTGTGATTGTTAAATCAGAATTAATAGGATGATAATTGCTTAGGTGTTTAATACTCTCTGATTCAAAGTAAATTCAGTGATGACCTTGATTCGTTTGAACTAATTGTTGTTACTGAATTGATTAATCTACAATGAATGTTGTTTAATGTTCATTTAGGAGTTTTAAGCAATGTCATTCTCTGTTAAATTTTTGAAGTCAGAATCTGAACTTCTTTTGGATTAATTCATTCAATTAGTGGCAATGAAGGTTAGGCAAGACTCTTAGGGAAGGTTTTTCCATTTGTGATACTCTATTTCACATCTCTCTATTTTCTGTCGTTTTCATTTCTTAACTCTGAAAAAAATTAATAAATAGTAGGAAATAGGATATATGTTCACCAATAATTCAGCAAGATGAACTCATTCACTTAATTTGTTTAGTGCTTTTACAATTGAGATTTAAGGATTTCTAGCTCCTCAAGAGAATCGACCTAGGTTGCACTACTATATTGCATATTTAGTGTCCTAGTATTTTGATAAACTCACACGACAGGGTTAATCAAATTGGCGCCCTTGCTCAATTGGTGCCAACTCTTCTCTAATTCCCAAGTTCACCAAATCCAACCTCGAATTGACACTATCCTTGCTTTTTCCTTAGATATTGAGCAACGTGTCAATTAGACTATCACAGATATTTTTTTCTATGTGCATCACATCAAGAAAATGTCCACATATAAAGACTTCCAATATGGAAGTTCAAAGAAAATAGACTTTTTCTTCCAACCACTTGTCTCGATTTGTTTTGCAAAAGGCTTGCCAAAATTGTTATCCAAGTCTTTTACCTTTGAATACACTTGGGCACCGGTCAACATCTTTGGTAGGCTACCTTCTTCTGAGTCACCATTGAAAGGCTTTTTCCACTTCCTCCAATGATGTTGTGATGGTAAGAATCTTTGATGCCCCATGTAAACATTTTTCTTATAATGATAAAGTCGCACTGAATGAGTGTCATCTTCACATATAGGGCATGCACCATATCCTTTGAAGTTGTATCCCAACAAATTACCATAAGCAGGGAAATCATTAATTGTGCCAAACAACATGGCTTTCAAAGTGAAACTTTCTTCCCTATACCCATCATACACACTAACGCCTTCTTCCCAAAGCAGCTTCAAGTCATCAATTAAAGAAGCCAAGTATACATCTATATCATTCCCAGGTTGCCTTGGCCCAGAAATTAACATGAACAACATCATAAACTTACGTTTCATGATCAAGTGTAGAGGAAGGTTATAAATCATCAATATTACTGGCCACGTGCTATGTGTACTACTCTGAACACCGTGTGGGTTAATTCCATCAGTTGACAGTGCAAGGCAAAGGTTCCTTGCTTCATCCGCAAAGTCAGGGTACTCATGATCAATTTTTTTCCATTGAGGAGCATCTACAGGGTGCCTAAGCTTCGTATCTTTAATTCTTTCATTTGTATGCCATGTCAACTGCTTAGCAATCTCTGCATTACTATACAGTCGCTTGAATCTCAGAATAATGGGTAAATACCATAGGACCTTCAAAAGACTCTTTCCTTTCTTCTTCCTATAGCGAGATGCATTGCATTTAGGGCACTTCTCCAAAATTGCATACTGATTTCAAAATAATACACAATCGTTAGGACATGCATGTATCTTCTTATATCCCATGCCGGTTGTACAACAAAGAATTCGCTTTGCCTCGTATGTCTTGGTAGGAAGTACATTTTCTTCTGGAAGCATATCTTGCAACAGTTCAAGCAGTGTGGTAAAACTCGAATCACTTAATCCGTAGCGAGCTTTAAAGTTGTACAACTTCAACACTGCTAGCAATCTTGTGTATTTAATACTACCGGCATATAATGGTTTCTCTGCATCACCTTTCAACTTCTCAAATTCGTTGGGGCAGTTATGATACACCCCTTCAACCACATTTAGCATTTCTTCAAGACCATCATCTTCATCAAACATGCATTGATCAAATTCATCCGAAGCACCACTCGTGGTATGTACCCTATCACTACATGCATCGTTCGTCTCACCATGCCTTCTCCATCGTATATATGTTTGATAAATACCGTGACACACTAAATGATATAGTAAATCAAGTGGACTAATCCGCTTTCCAAAACAACAAGATAAGTAAGGACACAAGATTTTGTCAGGATCTTTTGTGTGCTCAATTGTAAATGTAATAAAATCTTTCACCCCATCTATATATTCCCTTGAACACCGATTAGATGACATCCATTTACGATCCATCTATGCCTTCAATCTATTTTTTAAAAAAATACGTGGTTAATTGTATGACTATTGGATTTACTAATTACTTTTATATTCTCTTAGCAATTTTAAAATAAATTCCCAACATGAAATCTTCAAAATTGAAGCTTTCTAAGTCTTAAAACCCTATATTTTAATTGACAAATAATCCATTCATTATTCCCAGGCATTATAATAATTTTTCACAACTCATAACGAAAGAAACCATATTTGCCACAACATATCATAGGTAAATTAGAAAACATTACAAGTCTGTTAATAAAATACAAGTGTTAAGAATATATAAATAATTATTTTACTTATGCAGCTAATCCATAACAATCATTAGAACACCTACAAATTATAACTAACTATTATTAAATTCAACTAAAATCACATTTGTAATCTCAAAATTTAAAAAACATACCTTAAATAAAAGCTTCAATAGACTGCTGAGCTGAAACTACAAACACAAATTACACATAAAAAAAGTCAATAAAATATTAGTGGTTGTAAATTTTTTTTTAATAATAATAATGTGTACAAAACATCAATATATAATAAAATAAAATATGATTAATTAGCTTACATCAAAAAATATGATTAAAAAAAAAACAAACAAAAAGGAAAGCATATATAATTTATTGTTATTTTTTAAAATCATTAACATTTTCTAAAATTTTTATTGTTATTTTTTGAAATCATTAATATAATTTATTCATTTAATCTTTGGATTGCACGCATACTAGATGTGTGTACCTATCACAGCATAGATTCGGTGTATTATAAGATGTTAGTCGTCCATTCCATTAAACCAAATCTAGAGCATCCTTTTTTTTCTTATAATTTTCAAATTGTCCATAGATTTTTCTTAAACGAATTTTCCTTAAAGTACCAAATACTTTTTGAAATATTATTTTCTATAAAAAATATATGCGTTGATATATATATATATATATATATTCTAAGAATGAGATTGAATTTAAACAAATAATTATTTAATATATATAACTTAATTTATTACCCTTTTATTGTTGTACTTAGTTGTTTTCTCATCAAGGCAATATGGACTTCTTTCGATAAACGAAAAATATCAAACCATGTAGAGTTAAAATCTAGTTATTTTTATAAGAAAAGAAAATAGATGTTTACCTATTTGGTTAGCAAGATAAGATTAGAAGAAATGAAAAGTGAAGGAAAAAAGGAGACATGTGGTTCACATGTTTTCTTTTTATTAGTTAAAATTTTTGGAGAGAAAACATGTTTTTCAAAATCATCCCAAAAAAAAAATGAGCACATAATTATATGGAAAGCTATTTATATTAGACTTTACAATCATTTAATTTCTTCTTTTGTGGCCAGCGCAGCGGTCAAATTTCCCTGTCAAAGATACATTGTTTTGTGTTCTAACAATCAAACATGAAACCATCTCCCCCAATTAAAATCTCGCCAACTTCTAATATTGCACCATTACTACTCTTCAATCCAGCTTAATTGATCAGTTAATATATTTAAGGTCAAATTTTAGGTTTTTTCCCTTACGGTTCTAGTTAATATATTTAACATATATATATACATGCGTGTCATAAAAAGCAAAAAAAAGCACATCATACAATATAATATAATCAACATATATATACACACACGTGCGTGTGATAACAAAAAAAAGCAAACCAACCTGAAACAAAAAGGAAACACGTTGAACTTACAGCTTAATTGATCAGTGCAGTGCAGTGGAGGACCACGTTGCCCGTTGGTGACGCAATCTTGAGTGAGGAGGAGGAGGAAATTTGAGCAGTTGGGTCCAACTAGGTGGTGTGGGGATCAAAAGTGGAAGACAATATAAAGACAAGGGAAGGGACAGGAGTGGGGATGGATGACAGTTGGAACAAATTAAAACAAAGTAAGATTCGCTGATGAAGACGTGTGAGCGTGTGGGTGTGTTTTTTAGTGTGAAGATGATATAGGAAATGGAGGTAGGGGCCGACGGATACTAAGAATTGAAGATGAGAAAGGGAAAGTAAGTGTGGCGTAGTAGTAAAAAAGAGAAGGAATGAGGACGCGGGAAGTGAAATTAAGAGATAAGGGTTGGGGCAGGGAGAATTCCTATTGGTTGGAGATAGATTACACTATCCTTTCTTGAAATTATTTTTTAAAGTAATAGACAAGAGGCAGGCGCCACACTTGCTTAACCAGCTCTGGCACCTAGGATTGCCAGGCGCCACAGCTAGTAATTAGGGGCCATGTGTGGCGACTGACTAGGCAGGCGCCACACATGGCCCACAGCGCAACTATGCCGCTTGGCCCGCCAGGCGCCACATCCGCGTTTGTGGCAACAAGTGTGGCGACTGCCTGTGCAGGCGCCACACTCGGCCATCCCAATTGTGGCCCCTATCCCACTAAGTGCCACAGCTGGTACCTAAAATTTAAAATATATGTATATATAGAAAAAGAAAAAAAAGGAATTTGTGGCACTTCTTTGAATATGGGCCACAAAATGTGCGCCACCTTTCAACCTTTTTGTAGTAGTGTCCTTAAGCCTCCCTCGATGTAGAATACCCTATTTTCGGCCTAACACCTTCTTAAAAACCCTCCACATGCGTTTCAACAAGTAAAACGCATGGTTGTACTGCTTGTCGTATGCTTCGGCATACTATTGTGTGCTGAAGCATATGACACAGAAAGTTTAGATACTCGTTGGCTTTAGCCAAGGGTCAAGTGTTGAAGCATATGACACAGAAAGTTCAAACCCTCATTGGCTTCAGCTAAGGGTCAAGTGCTAAAGCATATAACACAAAAAGTTCAGACCCTCGTTGGCTTCAGCCAAGGGTTAAGTGCTGAAGCATATGACACATAAAGCTTCTTCATCATTAAGTCTTGTTTGCTTCAACACATGTGCAGCTTCCTTTATGGCTTATGAACTTTCTTTAATCTTTATTGCTAAAGCTCTGTTCTTTGGTCCTTTAAAAGTTCCCCAACTTATCTCTATCCTCCTATAAAAGAGAAGATGTATAATTTCTCACTGAAACACCAAAATACATGGTTCTACTTTAACTTTGGCTTGTTGCTCTGATATACACATTTTCTTCTATTATCTCTTTCTATAATTCAGAACATAGTTAAAAATAGAAGAAAATATGTTGGAATATTATCAATTTCTGAGAGTTAAGATACTCTTTGGCAGTCTTTCTGAATATGAAGGAAAGTTCAAATTCAAGAAGGAACTGGAAGAGTTTGATGACAAAAAGAAAAGAGGAGTCAACCTCAAAGTCATCAAGGAAGTTGATTCATCAGAAAATGAAGATGAACCTGATGATGATGATATGGGAACGATTTTAAGAAAATTCAAGAATTTCTATAGAAGAGACTAAAAGAACTTCAAGAATTATCAAGGAAGACCAAGCAAGCACTACTACAAAAGGTGATTTAACGGTGCTTCTTTTTTTACGCTTCTTTGAAGAAGCGCCATAGATAATAGTTTTTTTCTCTAAAAAAAAGTTTAGAAGCTATGGCGCTTCCTAATATAAGCATCAAAGCTTAGTATAAGGCTTGTGCGGCACTTGCTTGTGGTGCACTTTCCAAAACAGGTGCCATACAAAACATTTATTTAAAAAAATGAAAGCCCAAGCTGTGACACTTTCTTGAGAAGCGCCGTAGTTGAAATAATTTTTTAGCATTTTTTTTTATTTTGAAAAAGCCCTTTTTTGGAACTTAAAAATAAAGTGCCAGATAAGGGTAGGAGTAAGTCAAAAGGATTAAATAAAGCTTGACATTATTATAATGCATTATTGCTCAGAATCTCTTATTGTAATAAGTCAAAAGGATCTTGCTAGAATCGAGAAAATAAGCCTTCAATTAACATTTAAATAGAGAGTATACTTTCTTAACAATTCCTTTATTATTAAGCATTAATTATTTTCTATATTTGTCTTATTTAAAAAAAATTGCCTTACTTCAAAAAAAAATTCCAAAAAAAAAAGCTAGGAAAGCGCTGGCCAAGGTGTCGCCAAGAGCCCTTGGCCGGTGCTTCACATTCAATCGCCAAGCGCTTGGCCAATGCTTGCTTTGCGAGCGGTGGCCAAGGTACATGTGTTAAATCAGGCCTGCCAAGGCTGCCCTTGGCAAGCATGCAAGGCCACAGTGTGGCCTTGTCACATGCCTACCAAGGCTAGCCTTGGCAAGTGCACAAGGCCACTGTGGCCTTGCATATTATATATAGAGTATTTAGATGGTGAGAGTTCTGAGCTGAGCAAGAAGAGGGCGAGAGATCAGAGATTGAGTTAATTGAGAGACCACAAAAGGTGAGTTTCATTACCTTCATTCATCTTTTATATGCTATGGACATGCATCCAAGCTAATTAGTTAAGGCACCCCATAAGCTCCACCGAAAAATCTAAAGTTAACTAAGGCAAGCTTCATCACCTTCCTTCCTCATTTAATTTATAGTATTTTTTTTTCTTATATTTAATTTGCCACTGCTTTCCCTTAGAATTTTTCCATTAAGGGGGTTTTAGATTTTTTTTTTTGTATTTTAACTTATTTTCTTTCTTTTTTTTCCGTTTAATAACAAGAAGTCAAGAACATGATAATTTCACTATTCGGTTATATATATATCACACTTTATATCTTCACTTTCACATGAATAATCTTAATTTATCACTATTCATTATATCTATCTTACGTATCATAATAATAATAATGTAATATCACTATTCATTTGTCTTATTTTATGTCAATATTTTTCTGTCAAAATTACTTTATATTACACGTTTGAGTACTGGACATTTTTTTTATGACTTAAGGGAAGGGAGTTTAGTTGCTTTTTCATTCACATAATCACTTCTTACATTTTGAAGAGCAAAAATCTAGCCCTTCATCTTTGTTTACTATTCTATCCTCAAGATCAAGTGGCAATTGACTCTTTTGCCCTTGATTATGTCAATATTATTTCTTGTGCCATTAATTCTTTTAATTCTCTTTCTTGTTTCTTTCTAAACACCGTTTCCCTTTTCCTTTGGACCCTAGTTAGGTTTTATGTAATTTTGACACATCCAAAAGGAATCGGGTATTTTCTTTCTACTAAATTGCACCAAAGTTCATACTTTATTCCAAGTGTTGTTTCTACAAGCCATTAATTCTTTTCTCTCTTTTTGTCTCTATTCCTTTGTTCTTCCAAGATGTCATTCCCTAATTTATGGATCTAAGTTAGGCTTTCACTACTACAAAAAGGGGTTTTAACGTCCCTATTTTGGCACTTTTAACGTCCAAAAACTAAGGGACGTCTATGTAGGGGGCGTAGTATGTTTTAAGAAAAGACGTCCCAAACAAGTTGGGAGGTCTAAAGTGAGACTTTAGACGTCCCAAATTGAGAATTGGGACGTCTAAAGTCAGGACTTTTCAATTTGGGACGTCTAAAGTCCTCCACGGGGGGACTTTAGACATCCCAAATCTCAATTTGGGAGGTCTAAAGTCCCCCCGTGGAGGACTTTAGACCTCCGAAATCTCAATTTGGGACGTTTAAAGTCCTCCACGGGGGGACTTTAGACCTCCCAAATTTTTAATTTGGGACATTAAAAAGGTTTATTTTTTTTAAAATAATTATTTATATTCTTCATTACCCAGCAAATTAAAATTGCAGAAACAGAATTGAAGATGGATTTATAAACCAAAAAATGTCCCTTACGAAATGGTAAGGACTTCTAGCACTGCAATCTTTTTACTATATATATATATGTATAATAACAACAACTCATACAACCTAATATCATATATGTATAACAACAACTAGAAAGTGTCAAAATATTTGTCACCACACAACTACAAACTAATTGCTGTTCATTTCATCAAAATAAATATACATATGTATTTTCCTCGATTTCCAAGCTCCAAACGTATAAAACAAAAACATTATTAGTATTGCATAACTACTAACAACTAGTTTATGATTCTAGCAGAAAAAAAAAACAATCAAGGGAAAATACTCCAATAACTAGAATCATGTAAATAAATTGAAAGCATTATAATAATTTCATATTACAAGTTTAACTTAATTCTTCATGTAAATTTATATTTAAAAAAAACAAACCTGATGAAATCAGGGGAGAGGGCAACCAACAATGTCTATGTGCTTCCAAGGTGGAGAGAAGACGTTGGAGGAGTTGTGTATACACAGTGGAGAGGAAATGTACGCCGGAGGCTGAAAGCAACAAAGAGAGTGGGAGGTGTACGCCGGAGGGTGGAGGGGGCAAAAAAAGTGGAGGATGTGTACGCCGGAGGGTGAGAGCAAAGAAGGTGTTATGAGAATGGAAGGAGGTGGAGGAAAAGGGAATGAAGAAAAGAAAGAGAGGAAGATGAAGTCACGGGAATGAAAGAAAAAAGAAAATGCAGAAAAAAGGGAAGAGAAGTCATGGGGATGGGAAAGATGGAAAAAGAGGTAAGGGTTTCTGACATGGGAATGAAGAAAAGGGAAAAAAAGTCTCACGCATGTCAGAATTTCTGACATGACTTTAGGAGTCCCAAATCTCATTTGGGAGGTCTAAAGTCTCTACTTTAGACGTCCCAAATCTCATTTGGGACGGCTAAAGTCACACTTTAGGAGTCCCAAACAATTTGGGACTCCTAAAGTAAGACTTTAGGCCTCCCAAATCCCATTTGGGAGGTCTAAAGTCTACTTTAGACCTCCCAAATGGGATTTGGGAGGCCTAAAGTCACACTTTAGGAGTCCCAAATTTTTTAGGACTCCTAAAGTGTGACTTTAGGCCTCCCAAATCCCATTTGGGAGGCCTAAAGTCTCTACTTTAGGCGTCCCAAATCTCATTTGGGACGCCTAAAGTCAATACTTTAGGCGTCCCAAATCCCATTTGGGACGTCTAAAGTAAGTTAAATTTTTTTAATTTATTTTTTTGGCGCCAGTGGAAATCTTTAGGCGTCTGAAATAAAATTTGGAACGTCTAAACTCAACTTTAGGCGTCCCAAATTCAAATTTGGGACGTCTAAAAGTTTTCCTATGTACACATAATTACGAAAATGCCACCGCCTTCCTTTTTAACCACCCAATTTTAAAATTGGGACGTCTATTGGGGTGGTTATATCATAATTCTGTAGTAGTGTTTAGATCCTATTTGACTTTAGATAAAGGGGTTGTGTATTTTCCCTTGATTTGGAACTAGATCCCATACTTTAGTTCCCAAACCAGTCTCCAAAAGTCATTATGGCTCTTGGACATTCTTGACACTCTTCCCGAATAGTCTACTTTATTCAGGCTTATTCTCTAGTCTTTAGTCTCAAAATTTAGAATATTACAATTCTCCCCTTGTTAAACAAATTTCGGCCTCGAAATTTGAATATTGTTTAGAATCATTTATACCTTGGGGAATCACTTTTATTACTCAATCTATCTCTTTCATATGCAAGCTCACAAACCATGCAACATAACCATCATTATATTCTTAACACAAGTCTCATATAGTATACAACATTCGCATTCATCATAATGACATTCAACAACCATAGGACATATGGTCCTTCTGGCAATCACAACCCAGATTCTTGGCACATGAGCTCCTATTCAGTACTGCTCACAGGTAACCCTTTCTGTAACCACAACACAAAATACCGGTGGCTCTATACCACGAGTTTCCTATATATTACTGCCCCCAGGTAGCCCTTTCTGTAACCACAACACAAAATATGACTGCTCTTCACTACAAATTTCCTATATAGTACTACCCACAGGAAGCCTATTCCATAGAAGCAACACAAATCTTTGATAAGAATTCAGCAATCATCCAAACACAATCTAAAACACATAACATTCAGCCAGTCTAAAGACATACTAGTCCCTCAGGTCTTAGGGCCTGGGGACATATAGTCCATCATCTTTGCTGAATATCTATTGAGACTAATTACCTTGGGATTAACAGTCTACAAGGTATTTTTTATACATTCTAGTCTCTAACTTTTGCTACTCAACCCATTCATACACTTGTATAATGTTCGTGAAGCATGCTAAACAAACCATCATTATCACATTCATTACAAGAGCATTTGGCATGTTGGCATATAGTACAATGGCAACCACTTGACCATTGGTCCCATAAGTTACATGGCCCCCGAGCATTCCCGGTGCATAAGAGAAATTTCCATGGCCCTGAGTGTTCACCCGGGCAATAAGCCCCAGGATTCCACTCTTGTGTAATAGGAATTTTCCATGGCCTGTGAGTCTACCAGTGGAATAGGCCCCAGGTGACCACTCCGTATATTCTGAATGCTCATCAAGTCTTACTACCCAGGGAATCACCCCTTTACCATAGGCATTATAGGACTTACAGCCTCAAGCTTCTACCTGTTAGGTCTGATTGCTTAAGGACACGCTGGACTAATAGGTCTTACTGCTTACCATATATTCATAACACGAATATATCTTATGGTAAACACATACATACAGAATCATTACATGGGATACAAGAGCAAGAGTTGTTTTCTTTTACACTATCAAGCCTATTCTTCCTTATTTCCTTCCTCATCTTTTTTTATGAATGGCACTGGAGGACCCTATAGTGATTTGCTTGGTCTTATAAACCCTTCTTCTAATGGAAACCCATTCGATGGGAGACTTATTACAATACACCACCATTGAGAGTCAATGTTCCCGTAGCTCTACTCTACGGTTCGCTACCACGACAGTTTCACTCTATGGTTTGACGTCACGGCTGCTACACACTATGGTTCAACATCACGATGGCTTCATGCTACCATACTACACTTGGTGCTTTACTTAGTCACATGACTGGTCAGCCCCTCTGGTCAGAACTTTCCATAGGTAGCCCTCCCTTATCATATCTCGCCATAGGTAGCTTTCTCCAATCAGAACTCTCCATAGGTAGCCCTCTCCGATCAGAATCCTCCGTATGTTGCTCTGTCTAGTTGTTCATCTTTAAATGGAAGTACCATTATAACGGGAATTTGGATCTTTAAGGTCCCTCTTCTCTAGCAATTCTGTAATTTGCTTTCCTTAATTCCTCCATCTCATCCGAGGTTATTCTGTATGGACTTTTGATAATGGTCCAGCTCCAAGCATGAACACAACTATAAGGGAATATTCTATGATTAAGATCTTTCCCTATATTGGATTAGCAACTAGCAACCTTAAGAAAAATTCACACACATTTTTGTACCACATTATAGTACCTTAAGCCACTTAGGCTGTTTCAAATTCTTAAGGAATCAAAACTAAACAATTGATTCCTAGGTTACAGTTCACTTGGTAACCCTTCTCTGGTTCTTGGATAGATGTCCAACTTTTAGGTTCATTACTAACTCTAGGACCTTAACATTACACAGATCGGAAATAACTTTCCTCAATTATACCCAATAAACATGCTAAGATCAGGATTAATAGCGCCTATTCTAACCTTCACGGTTTTTGAATAATATCCTAAAAACATTACTGAAGGTTAAACACCATCCTTAAGGTTCACAAGGTTCAATTTTCTTCACGAAATAGAACCATAGTGCAACCTGATTCCCATTTTGACCTAAAAACTATTTCAGCTTATGTAACACCCCAAATGTTATTCACGAATAATGTATTGTAAATATGTAAGATATTCAATAAAATGGTGAATATTCATGGCCATAGGAATTAAATATTTGAAATTGAAAGGTGAACAGTGCTTCCAGTAAAATCGCTTGCGAGGCAGTGAGTTTGTCATGTGGTTTTGGATGACCAAATAATGACAAAAGTTTATGAAATTTTCCAGAATGAAAGTAGATATCGGGTCATATGAATCAATTAGAGCTATATACAAAAAGTTATGAATTTCTGAAGTTAGCTCAAACAAACTGTTTACTTTTTGGAGCAGCATCCAAAGAATTTAATTCTGAGAATTTTGTGCTTCCAATTGAAAAAGTCTATATTGTTATATAGCCTTTGGAATCACTCCAATTTGATGTCTACAAATTTAGTTATGATTTTTCAAAATCTGGGCAGAAAATATGCCAGAATTTCCAATAAATCTGAAAATGGAAGAAATTTGTGGTGGCAATCTTGTAATTATGAGATAATTAATATCAACCCATTTTGGCACTAATAAGGACCCTAGGACGTGTTTTGGATGGACCAAGGATGGGAAATATGAGTTGAGATTTAATTGGGCTTATGACAATACTTCATGTACATGAAGTTATGTACATAAAAGGCAACATTTTAATTTTGGAAAATTGAATAAATGGAGAAAAAAAATAGAATGTATTATAAAATCATATCTCATCCCCTTCCTTCCTCCAAAACTGATGTCCATGCTCACAAGAGAGAGAGAGAGAGAGATTTTGAGATTCTAGAGAGAGAAGGAGGAAGAGAACTTGCAAGGTAAGTTAATTTCTTCAGTAAATTTGTTCCTAACTTGTATAATCCTTCCTCTACGCTATTCCTCTACATGATTTAAGGTGTTTAAAGCAAGAATTTTAGCGTTGTGGGAGTTAGGGTTTTGGCCTAAGAGGGAAAAACTAGAAGGAATCTAAGGTGACTTCCTAAACTTCAATATTTGGTTATTTTGGCTGTTGTGGTTAGTTTAATCGTTGAATTTCTAATTGTTTTGCTATGATTGTAAATTTGGGAAACATTTAACCCTAGACCTTATGCTGCCAAAATTAAGTCTAAATGGTGGTTATGACGTAATTAAATAGTTAATAAAGTGATTAAGAGTATAAAGGAGCAAGTTTGCAGAGTCAGAATTAGAAAACCACAACTTTTCCATTAGAACTGTAGATATCGACCAGAGCTAGATCAAGGGGTTAGGGCTCGATTTTTAATAATCTAATAATTCCATGGTGTTCATAAGGGAAAATTAGATGGGGTTACTGTCGAACACTTTTCCAGAAAAGCCCTAAAAAGCATAATGACTAAAATGCCCCTAAAACCCTAAAGTAGGGGCTGCCAATGGCATTTTTGTCGTTTGGCAATTAATTTGGTATTTCTAAGTCTGGAAATGGATTCTTTGGGAAAAAATATGTCAGAATAGCCTAAGTCAAAATTTCAAGAAAAGTACGGTCGGACCGGGTACAGCGGGACTAGGCCTAGTCCTAGGGGCATTTTTGTAATTTTTTAATATAGACTAATATAACCACCAAAAACACTATGGAGGTGTCTAAACTAGTACATTAATGAGTTTTAACCTAATTCTTGTACATTTGGAATTTTAGGATTGAGTTAAGAGCCCGAGCAGTCGGCACGAATTTCGAGGAGCAATTTTCAAGTAGCAAGAAGGGTTTGAGGTAGTAACTCTATCTTTTATACATTATGTGAAATTGTATATGCTTTGTCTATGCCAAACCAACCAGGCTGGGACAGAGCCATGTTCCATCACCTTAATGTCCTCACTCGAATTATTAGCTAGCGTTAATTACTTGGCTCAAACCTGTAAATGTGAATTGCATCGGAGTCTTGTATAGTAGTCTGTTTTTCATACTAGCGAATGTGAGACTTGTCTTCAAAATAATCACTGAAGTAAAAAGTTTTGTTATAAATATTCTTATTTTTGTCCCTTTATTAGAGAACACTATCGTACGTATTAGAATTTTCTATGTATACTTGGAAATTACATTGTAAAGTTGGGTCCAGGGACTTCTGGCATTTAGAGGAACAAGGTTTTTTCTTAGACCAAGGGGCTTCCTGTGCCTCTGTAAAAAAGATGTTACTAGCATTACTAAAATCATCTCATTTTGTAAGTTCATATTAATTATTTTTTTCCCGTTTCACATCCATATATATATTGCCAATTCGTTTCACATTCATATTTTACGTAGACTGTATTACTAGAAAGCTTGTACATCTTTTCGACGAAAGGAAAGGAAAAGAAAGGAAAGTTTATATATACATCTAACTTTTTGGTCCGATATATGACTTGTGCATACCAATAAAAGATTAATTAAGGGTAGGTTTAAAAAGAATAGGAAAAAGAGAGGAAAAAGATACCGACAAACTGAATGACATCTAGAGCCTCAGAGCCTATTTAAGCCCAAACCTTTTAAGGATTGGAATTTTGAGTAAAACTTTATTTTAGGCTAATTAAGCTGAATTTAGGATCTAACATTTTCAAGCTTAAGCCCATTAAGGGCTGGCCTCTTTGAGGCCGCATATTTTTTTTTATTATTTAGGTTATGTTTCTATTTTGCTAAAAAGAAAAATGTGGTTTTAAAAAAAATTATAAATATTTATAATTTTATAAATAAAGATAAAATAATTATAATATGAAAATAATTTATGATATGTAATTATTACTGTTGCTATATTATTGTTGAGAACAAACCAAGAGGACCAAATACATGCGGATATGCATCAAGTGATACTGAATGGGCTCAATAAATATCTCAATTCCTTCTTCAAAAACTTAAAATATGGGCTCCTACATATATCAGCGATCAAAAGGCGCATAATCCATATATCACAACTCATCCAAAAATATTAATAAAATTAACAACACATATATCTGTCCTGTTTTTTTTTTTTCGGAAAAACATATCTCCATTTCACACAAGGCATTACATCCATCATTTTCTAAAGGAAGAAATACACAAATATACCCCCAAGTATGGAAATCTCAATTTAGATTCCAAAATATCATAATCATTGTGAAGTTCTTGTGAATTAGGTTAAGAGTAAATTTTGCAGCAAAATTACCTAAATTCCCTTAATTTGAAATATTATAAAATAAAATAAAATAACAATAACAGTTTCATAAGTAACAATTTTAACTTATCAAATGATAATAACAATTAAATCATGATAACTAATTTCACAAAATTTATAGCTGAATATTAATGGCGACAACAGTTTAACAAGTTACAACTTTGACTTACCAACTGCAAACAACTACTAAAGTAGTGACAACTAATTTTACAGAGGGCAATAATGTCACTTCACAAAATTATTCTACAATAGTCCCTAAGGTCTAAGGATTCATAAGAAAAGCTATTTTGAGGTACTATTCTGGGACTCCCATATTTTAGTGGTCCTTATAAGTCTTTCTCTTATTTTTAAATGGGGTAGACAATAGAAATGAGAGATGGACCACAATAGATAGCTTCAACATTTCTTTGAATAACATGTTTGCATAAACATGTCCTTGATCTTGTTTAATGATATCACAACATGTGACATATTGCAACGCCTTTGTGAGGAATTGGCGCAACAATTCAGGGCCAATTCAAGAATAGAGGATGTGGTTGCCAAAATATTACCAATATATTGCTCATCTCCTTGAAATAAATTGGAATCTATGATTTGAGTTAATAAAGCAGGTGACATTGATTCACTTACCCAACTCTTCAAGCTCAATCCATCCACAAACATTTCTTCTGTTGGCCTTTTTCTTGTGAATACTTCCATTAGTATTATTCCATAGCTGTACACATCTACATTTGTTGAAACAATTCCAACAGATCCATATTCTGCACACAGTGATTTGATTCCACCAAGTAAAAATCAATTATCTCATCAAAACAACTTACAGAATAAGAATTTAATTATATCAGTGCATATTCTTTATTAAATCAAAGAATTACAAGGATTAAGCTATTTTCAGTAAAAAATGTTACAAGTATTGACTTTATGTCAAGAAATTATAGGGACTCAAATATGTTAAATTAAAGTTTAAAAATTGAATCAATAATTGAGAAAACGTTCAGGGATTAAAATTTATATTTTTTCTTAATGTAAAGTATTTGACGTAAGAATAATAAAGGAATTAAAATAATCTAGCTCTTTTTTTGGTAATATGAAATACTCCCTCACAAAATTAAAAATGCTCAAGGTTTTTTTATATACTCCTTTGACCATATATATTAGTTACTTATAGTATGTTTTATTTGAATCAAGAAAAGCCTAAAATTTCATTACCTCCATTAAAATTTAACAACTTTTCAACTTTACCCCTATTTAATATATAGTATTCTACCTTAAAAGCACAAGGTCTTTACAATAATAAATGAATGGTAAAATTGTACAATCATATGAAAGATTTAATGCCTAACTTATAAATATGATAAAAAAAAATTCTCTCTGAGACCTTGTTAATAAGACTAGAGGAGTAACACTAAGGGAAATCAATATAATCTAGTGTAACTTTATGAGCTATAATCTATTATAGTACTAGTAACTACATATAAATATGTTTTTCTAATTAAAAGAAATAATCAAGTGAAAAATGCAAGCTAATCTTTGTCAACACGACAACATCAGAGGGAGTGCAAGTTGAGAAGAGCAAGCATATTGAAATATAATTGCAAAAGGGAAAAAAAGAAGCAAGGTTTATGATAATTACCAGGTGCAACATAGCCAATTGTAGGTATTGTTTCTGTACGAGTCTTAGATTTCCCTTCATCTAGAAATTTTGCAATTCCAAAGTCACTCACATGAGCAACCATGTTTTCATCCAACAAAATGTTACTTGGCTTCAAATCACAGTGGACTATTGTTTTTGTCAAGCCATGATGGAGATATTCCAAAGCAGAGGCAATATCTATCATTATATTTAATCTTTGCAGAAAATCAAGACAATAGTTATAAGAATATAACCATTTTTCAAGACTGCCATTGGGAATGAACTCCATTATCAAACACTTGAAGTCATCATTGGAACAACAACTAATGATCTTCACCAAATTGCGATGACGAACATTACGCATTGTGTCACATTCCACTTCAAAGCTCTTTGACAATGCTTCTGAATCAAAATTGAATATTTTGAAAGCAACAACTGTTCCACTTGAAAGCCTTCCTTTGAACACAGAACCAAAACTCCCCTTTCCAAGTAAGTTACTGTCATCAAATCTGTTTGTTGCATCCAAAATTTCCAAATACGAAATCCTTCTTGGCGTGCCAAAAGTTAATAAATCTTGTTTCATGGTGTGCCTAGAACTCATTCGTTTACGTTGAAAGAGGATAATGACCGCAACAACCAAAATTGTTGACAAAACCAAGGGTAGTATGCATTTCCACAAAATCAATTTTGTCATTGATGACCTTTTTCTTTGTTCTTTTCTGCATGGAGGCACTTGCATTTTTGGCTCACCACAAAGTGCTTTATTCATCATGAAAGATTCAGCCGTCAAATATTTAAAGATCCCACCACTTGGAATCTCACCTTGTAGTTGGTTATAAGAGAGATTGACATACTCAAGGGATCTAAGCGACTCTAGCGATTTAGGAATCTCACCAGACAACTTATTTTGGGAAAGGTCTATTACTTCTAAGCTTAACAAATTCCCAAGTGACTCCGGAATTGTCCCTTGCAATATGTTATGTGCTAATGAGAAAATTTCCAAATTTTCCAACCTGCCTATTGTTATTGGAATGATGCCCGAAATATGGTTTGTCGACAAATCTAACAGAATAAGAGCTTTCATGTTCCCAATCTTGAATGAAAGATTTCCAACTAACATGTTGGAAGATAGGTTCACTTTCAATATACCTGTCGAATTCCAAAAGGAAGAGGGTATCTCAGAAATCAACTTATTTGCACCCAAGTAAAGCTCTTGCAGGGACATGAGATTTCCTAAGCAAGGCGGAATTGCTCCTGAAAACTTGTTTTGAGATAGACATAAATATGCAAGTCTTTTAATGTCACAAAGCTCATCAACAATCAAACCGTCTAGCTCATTGCCCACAAGACTCAAACGTTGAAGAGCCTGTAAATTGCTAATTGTTGGAGGAATTGATCCATTTAAAAAATTTTCATCAAAAGATAGCTCAAACAAGCGAGACAGATTCCCAATTTCTGATGGTATGTTACCATTAATCCCGCAATAATCTATCATCAGCTTCTGTAGAGAATCAGACAAGTTTCCAATGGACTTGGGAAGTTTCATATGCAATGGATTCTTTGAAAGATCCAGAGTTTGCAAATGTCTACAATTTGACAACGAGCTAAAAAAGCCGGTTTCAGAATTTGAAGCATCTGTTATGGTGAAATGGTTATCATATACTCGAAGGATTTCTAAGTATCTTAAACTCCCAAGTGTGCTTGGTAAAATCCCTTCAAAATTATTTTCCTCCAATCCTAGAATGGTTAAGTTAGAAGCATTGGATATAGTACTTGGGATTCTTCCGGAAAGTTTGTTTCCCCATAAATACAACCCTTGTAGATTAGAAAGGCCATATCCAAAGTCTGACGGAAGACTTCCCGATAGAGAATTGTTCGAGAGAGACAAGAATTTCAAACTCGAGATGTTGAAAATTTGTGATGGAATAGATTCGCTCAACTTGTTTTGATGCAACAATAAACTCTCAAGTTGTTGAAGATTTCCTATTTCCATTGGTATTGAGCCTGGAATACAAATATTAATTGAAGTACCAAGGAAATTAATATTTCAAGTTAATACAAAAGGTAAATAAAATTATAATGTCTAACTATTTAGATGTACCTTTGATGTATCCACCTACTCATTACTATCAGATAATGGAATTGTCTGTCGGGTAGAATCATATCATGTTTTCTTAACATACAATAGGCTGGATATTACATGTTTATAGATCCTTTACCATTTTTATTGTAAAATTCTTGAAAACTTTGGGTAGAAACTTCACAAAAGAAGATAAATGTACGTGCAGGGGACTTACATTTCGTTATTTATTCTCTCTCACTTTATATGAGAAATATGCATCTAAAACTTTGGTGGATTTGGTATCAACATATCACAATATCCTGTTAACAATTTTGAGAATTGCAATGTTCATATTCTCAGTTATAGTGTGAGTGGAGCTTCCCTTTGTAAACCTGATGTGTCATCATGATAATATTGGGAATGAAATGTCATATTAAAGATTGGTTTTTCTAATGGTAGGTAAAATGGTGGAGGCATAATTGTTGAATTATTGAATTCAACAGTAACAAATGTGTGTACAACAATCATAATAGTTTTCAATTGAGTGCATAAGTTGGACGAGCAAGTATGTGCCATAGCTATGTGTCTTTGTTTCTAAGGATTTGTTCTTACATTAATTATTTACATGATTAGTTAATTACTATTGCATATTATATATTGAGTTGATATTTCACCACTTAGACTTTCCCGAACCTCACTAATAAGTATATATTTTATAACTAAATAGGTGTAGATTTTAAGATATATTTGATTGCATTTATGAGTATTTTATACCTATTTAATTATCTTTTATATATTTTGAATCATTTAATTAATTATAAGAGAAAAAGGAATTTCAATATAAAACCTACTTATCCTATTCTATCTTGGAGGAGATATTACCATACTTAATTAAGAAGCAAATATTAAATAAATTAAGGAGCAATGAGAGAACATTGGAGGAGGCAATTCGTTACATTACATAACATACAGATATATATATATATATATATATGTATGTTAGATTAAAAGGCACCTAAGCAAATCCCATGCCAAGTACAAAAGAAATGAAGCAAATGTCAGGGAGCAATAGGCGTTAGCTGGCCTCTAAGAGATATATGTATGTATATATAGATCTATCTACATGTCTAATAGAATATATATGATATATATTATATTTAAAAGAAAGAGATTTCGGATCAGGATAATAGTATCGTGGACCGGCAAATGAAGATTTGATTGGATTCAATAATGTGCACAAGGAGATTCACGTGGCGACCCAAGGTTAGAAATTTAGGAGGAAAGAGCAGCGAATGGGCATCTGGACGGCAGAATTAAGATTCGAACAGCAGCGAGTGGAGAAGAATGAAGACAACGTCCTGACGGCAGCGAAATAGAGGCAGCATCTCTTGGATCTTCAAGCGACTTGCTTCTGTGACCGCAGGGAGAATTGACGCCTGAAGAAGGGAGCTAACGACAGATTTATTCTCTTTGTTTCATCTCTTAATTCCTTGAATCTGAATTTCTATCTTATTTCATGGATTTTATTATAGCCATGAGTGGCTAATTTGCTTTTAGACCTAGAGAAACTATGGTTTCACTAGTGAACTAGATATTATTTCCATTTATTAGTTATGATTTATGTTAATTTTGGTTACTTAGTCTACCATTAAATGTGAATTAGAGAATTAAGATTTGCCTTGACAAAGAAAATTTTAATTTAGCTTGGATATTAAGTAATATGTTATTAGATTATAACTAATTTTTCCATTAGGAAAGAGATATACCTAATAATGTATATAATTGATGATGAGTGTGTTGGAATTGTTTTGCCTCTTGAGTAATTATGTTAGACATAGGCTGTTATATTTGAGAGTGGGTTATAGGTGAATCGACAGTCAATTATAGCTATTAATACTTGAGAATAACAAAATTAACATTTAGACTAACTAATTAAGTGGAAATAAGATTTTGAGAGCTAGAGCTAGTAAGGGATTAGTGACTCAATGTTATGTTTGACATTAGTAGTTTTCATTATTTTATTTTCTTTGAATATGTTTATAACTAGATTCATTTAACTTAAAAGAAATTGAGATTTTAATACCTAAAACTTAATTGCTTGATTCCTCATGGGAACAACATCTCACTTATCACTTTATTAGTTGGCACGACCTATATGCTTGCGGAGTGCATCACTCACCCCCTTTCTCCCATATACCAACCTTGGGAGCCAGTACCTCAAAAAGAAAGAACAAGCTTGTGGAGGAAATTTGTAGATGGAAACCACAAGGAAGCCACTTAGCTATTATTATTATTATTTTGATTACTATTTATCTATTTGTGTCTGTCTGTATATATGTGTGTGTATTAGTTTAAGTTTAAGTAATTAAGTTAAATTTATGCGATGGAATGTAATTAACCTCCGTAAGAAGGAACAAGGTAAGTGCTAGATGACACAAGCATATCACGAATGTATGAAGTAGATAGTTTGTTAGCCATTATTGTACTTATATGCCTCCATTTTGAGAGTGATGTATGACAAGGTATAAGTGTGAGTTTGATTATGGGATTTTACAGAAGAGTAGTATATATCCAAAGCTTTAAAATGAGTCATGTTTCATAATTTTTGGGTGGGTAGATTAATTAAAAGATATGATTTTTCTAACAAGACCCAAAAAAATTAAAAATTGTTAAGAAAATACCCTATCTATTTTTTATAAACAAGTGTTTCTAGAAGAAAAACGAGACAGAGATTAGCCCATCTATTATTTTTCTTTCAAAGAGGTTTCCAAGAGCTTAAAGTAGAGTTGATTCCACTTCCATTGGATTTTTGTTGAATTAGTTATGAAATTTCAAATTTTCAAAAATTCACCATTTATAGAGGAAGAGTTAGTAACCCAAGAACATAAAGAAAAGTATTTAGGTTTTGATTCTCTAAGGGTTCCATTGGATCACAAGTGTTTTTAAATGGCTAAACTCGAATATGTAATCGTAGAGCAAGGTGTGACATGTAACCCACTACATGCGATCCCCGATTTAATGGCAATGTGTTACTTGCATTGTGTGCTAGCTATTGAGGTGTGTAAGGCTTGGGATTGGCTTAATCCAGGAATTTCCACACCCTCTTAGGGAAGGTCAATTTCAAATCATGGTGTATATGGTGATCATATACTACGATTGTTAGCGAGAATTCTGGCATGTATTATTATTTAAGCACTCTTTTATGACCACTATTATTAATGGTATGGTTTTGTATGGGCTAAGTTCCCTCAGTTACTGAAATTTATATCACACCCCTTTTATTTAACAGTTTTTATAATTGTAGAGTTGTGGTCCAACAAGGGAAGGCTGTCCATATGTTCTACCTTCAGTATTGTTCTACCTTCATTACCCTGAGGTTGATGTCTGGGTTTGCAGCAGGCATCATGATATGGAGGTTCCAAGTATATGGTATTTATTATTCAATTATGTTGTTGTGGAATGTAACACCTAACCTTCGATTAATTGACTAGATCACCTTTCACCGCAAAGGTTAGTCATTGTGGGGATGGGAGTGGAAGGTTGATGTGCTCATTCCCTTAGCTCAGTTATATGTTTTAATTACCTTGAATAGAACATTCAATAACAGTTGCTCCATGTGCTTTCTGGGACATATGGGGCGGCCCAAGAGGGTAAAATTGTTCATATGGCAAAAGGATAAATTTTCATGTTCATATTAGATCTAGTAATTTGTTTGGCTGGTGATTTTGGACAAAAGGCCATGATAGGGGTCATTTAAGTGATTACAAATTTGTAAAGTGTCTAAGTAGGGTCGTTTGCTTTTTGCATTCCAAATACTACATTTTTGTTATCGGATGATGGTAAATTAGCTGTCGTTGGAAAGATCTTATTCATTCGGTGATCTTTTGATTAATAATATACCTAAAGATCTGATTTTTGACAAAGTACAATGGCATCGTACAATCCATGTAGCCGACCCTACTTAGTGGGATAAAGGCTTTGTTGTTGTTGCTGTTAGAATGATCTTATTCCAAGCTTCAAGTGGACACCTGTCACTTGTAATGCAAAATATGAGCTCTCAGAATTTGATGTTTTTTACAGAAAAATTCAAGTTGTAGCAGGCACCATTTGCCACAGTTGAAAATGTGCCACAATGCGGCTCATAGCACAGAGCGTAGGCCCTCTTCTTTGTCTAATTCGCTGTGGCAAAAAAGGAGGCAATCCTATTTGTTGAATTGTTGGGCACTAAATGTGGTAACTCTTCTAATGGGGATTTGGACCTTCTTTCACTATATTATGAGGGACTAGCCTTTTTCGCTAGATTCAGCTTGTTGATTTCACCTCTCCCTTTTGTTTTCTCAAATTTTCTTTTGTTGTTGGACCTACACTCAATGCATGTTTAAGTCTCTGATAACTCTTTATCCATATTTTTGTGGGGGCAATACACTCATTATTAAGTTGTGAAAAAATTCTTTTGTGAACCAGGTCTTACTCATTTTCATTAGTTATTTGAGTTATTCTCATACTTGTACTCCTAATCCTTCTTCAAGCTTTAAGGGTGTCACATTTTTGGACCTACGCGAGCGAGTTGCCGTCATCATCTCTATTTTTAGAAGGGGCCAAGTTGGTAAGGATCGGTGAAGGGATGCTAAGATAATACTTCTCTAGCATATGTTTTTCTTCAGTTAATCATCCAGGTTTGCCTGAATATATGCTAGTGTAACATTTGAGGTGCTGGAGAAGTATATGGAACTTCATCCTAGGAAAGCTTTTTCTTCATTGGAGTATGCATATATTTTCTCAAATATATATTCGTTGTGGCTTCACTTATGGATTAGTGTGTTTTTTCTCACTTCTATTATTGCTATACAGCAGTATAGATGTTTATCTCCTCAGGTACTCAATACTTGTTTTATTGGCCATAATTAGGGATTGATTAATCAATGCTCATTTTTAGTATATATGGGATTAGTTGGAACCTATTTTCATGGACAGGTGATTGAATTTCATCTACTGATCGTTTATTTATGGTAATTGTTTGTTGTTTCATTAAGTTTTAGACTAGTCTTAGACTCTATTGAGCTAGGATTATGATTGTGTGAGCTATGCATTCTATAAATAATTAGTGCTGTATACGTTCAAAGCTATTAAAATGAAGCCACTATATCTCGTAAATGAAATATAACCATTAATTGAAGATCTCTTGCATCATGGCAACAAAAGAAGAAAAAGCATTACTGATATGATGCTGATCCATAGAATGTCATATTAAAATGATAATAGCACATTACTTTGAGGGCGAAAATATACCTTCTAAGTTATTGCTACCAAGATATAGAACTTGAAGCACAGTCAAATTTCCAATGCCTCTTGGTATGTGGCCAGATAGCTGATTGACTGATAGGTCTATATATTTCAGATTTGCAAGGCTTCTAATTTCATTGGGAATATTTCCTGCGAGACGGGGGGAAAAGCACAATGTTTATAGTGTTGATGCATAAAAAGTTATATGTAAAACAACCAACACCTAGGTCATGTTTAATATGATGGAGTTATTTTTTATTTTTTTTTGGAAAAAAAATGATAGTAACATTTTTTATTTTGCTGTTTAGTTTTAAGTTGTCAAACTTAGAGTATACACTTTGAAGTATTGTCAAGTTTCAAATCCCTCTTGATATGCGACCAAAAAGCACATTTTACCTTAACTTAATTAATGAAATTCATTCCAGGAAGATCACCAAGTTTTTTACTAAATTCTCTATAGTCCAATATCCAAGAGAGTTTTTGGGATGGCCTAATCTTATTTATAACATACGACTCTCAAAGGATGTCTGAAATTTTAACTAAACCTTTTTACAATTGTACCTCCACTAATTACTCGTTATACTGTATTAATTATCTCTCTCTCACACACCTCATTTTCCTTCTCATTCTCTATCTCTCATTTACACTCTCTCCATTACTAAGTGTAGTTTAGAAAAACAAAAATTTATTTTAAAATATTTATTACATTTAACCAATTTTATCTATTTTTTTATTTATATAATTTTGTTATTTGTATCTTATAAATAAGATGAGAGGAAGTACTCTACAGTAGCGCTAACTCTGTTGATTGCTCATGCATAAAATATCACAGAAAAGCCTACCATAAAAATATCATAGTAGAAGAAGACCGGATAGCGCTTTCAATTCGATAAAAGTATATATACATATACCTTTTAAGTTATTTTTGGTAAGAGATAACTTCTGAAGCATAGTCAATTTTCCAATGGTTTTTGGTATGTGACCAGACAAACGATTCTCACCCAAGAACATTTGATTCGCATTTGTAAGATTGCTAATTTCGTCGGGAATATTTCCTGCAGTAAGACAACACAATAAAATCACAATACCTGTGGAGCTTGTTGAATAAAACAATTATATATCAAAGCAAAATAAATGAACAGCAATTAAAGTTATAGACCTATAACTTATTGCATTAGGAGATTGCATATAAGCATGTGTGTGTGTGTGTAGGGAACGCATATAGTTATATTACTTATATTGTATTTGCCGGCAAAAATATTATTTATATTGTAATGGATATTTGAACCCCTGAAAAGTATTTTTTTTTTTTTCTCTCTATTATTTGGTAATCATAGTTAAAAATAAAATTGGCATTAAAAGATGACAGAAAAATATTGAAATTGAAAAATGGGTTGGTGTGCATCAACCACTATGAAATATTTTTCTAAGAGGGTTCAATCCCCTAACTTGTCATTTGGGTGCAATTTCACCCCCTATGGTTTTAAAGTGGATCCATGTTACTTTGACGGTAAGTATTGGATTTTGACATCCATGTTACTTTGATTGTTAACTGTTGGATGTTGACCAATAAAAGCTTTGATGCAGATGGTATGACAGATGACATGGCAAAAAATGTGGGGATCATCTCTTGGAAGAGCTCCCTAGCCATCATCTCTCTCCTCTGTGAGAGCCTTCCTCTCTCCTCTATGAGAGCATGCTGAGGTTCCTGTAACCTTTGATCGCCGTTATTTGAACGCCGATCTCCATTTGCACCATTTCCTTTTTGTGTGAGATAAAGAGATATAGTGTGAGTGTGTGTGTAGTTTCAACCCAAAAACCAGCAAAAAAGAGAGTGAGTGTGTGAGAAATTGTGTGTGTGTTCCCAACTGTCAAAAACACAAAAACAGAGCAAGTGTGTGTGTGTGTGAAAGACAGTGTGTGTGGGCTTGTGGAATTGGAGACTAAGAGGTATGGAGATGAGTAGGGAGAATAGGAAGAAAAAATCAATGGAGGTGCGGTTGAATCTAGGGAAAAAGTCGGAAAAGAAAGGCAGAGCATTAGTGGGAAAGATCATGACGGGAAAGAATCTTAACAAACCAACTGTGATCTCTACGATCAAAAAGGGATGGCAGCTGGATGAAGAAATGGAGGTTCATGAGCTAGATAAAAATAATCTCCTTTTTCTCTTCAGGTTCAGAAGAATAGAGGATTCTCATCGTATTCTCCAGGGGTGACCATGGTCTATACAAGGTCATTTGTTAAATCTACAAGTCTGGAAGGAGTATATGGTTATTAGCGATGTGAACTTTGATACATCGCCCTTTTGGGTCCAGTTTCATGGACTACCATCGGAGGCCTTTGATAATGAAAATGCTGTCACGCTGGGTGATGTGGTGGGTGAGACTATGATGTAAGAGACTCCAGAAGTTGATCGGAAGTTGGCTCGAAGTTACATTTGTGTGAGATTGCTCATTAATTTGAAGAAGCCATTGGTCTCTGGATTCTGGGTTCCACGACAGGGTAAAGATTTAGCATGGGTAACTGTTAAGTATGAGAGATTGCAGACGTTTTGTTATAGATGTGGGAGAATCGAACATGATATACGTGGTTGTCAGGAGGTTGTAGTAGAGGGAGAGGAGGTGGATGAAGACAAGCAGTATGGAGGCTGGTTGGGTTCTGCATCGGCAAGAACGATGGAAGAGGTTCTGGAGATACACAAGGCAGTGGGGTGGCCATGCAGTAAGACGTCGGCCAAGAATCAGCATTCGAAATCGCCAGAAATTGTTGGTGAGCATTCCGACAACAGTAATTCACGAAGTGCTACTGAAAAGGAAAATAAGTCAAAAGAAGGCATATGGGATAATAATGAGCATCTGAAAGGGGTAGGACCCTCCAAAGGTAATTGTTAGATCATAGGGAGCAATAAAGTGTCAATTAAGGAACCAGTTGACCAAGGAGAAAAATCCCATCTCATTATGACAATAACAGCATCTAATGCTGAGAACCCCCGAGAAGAAGGGAGCTTAATTCCAAAGGGTAGGCAAAGATGGATTCACAGACCCAAAGTAGCACAGGCCTTACAGAAAAATAAAGAGGGTGCGTAGGGGTAACAATGGGCCCTACAGAAGACCCCAATTATCATGTCGAGCATCCAAGGGAGGATGAAGTAACGTCTAATGCTATAGTTCCATTTGCGGGTTTATCACCGATGTCGGTAGTCACTGTGGGCTTGAGTGGAATTACCTTAAAGCGCCCCCATTTGAACTAGCCAGTCTGAAAGAATCAAAATGATACAAGCGGCTAATTTTTGTAGAGGAGGAAAATGCAGTAAGGTCACCTAAAAAGCCTAAAAGAAAATCCTTACCTGTGCATCGTTGTAACATTAGATCACTCAAGCAACAAA
This sequence comes from Inga oerstediana, assembly GCA_963210345.1. NCBI lineage: Eukaryota > Viridiplantae > Streptophyta > Magnoliopsida > Fabales > Fabaceae > Inga > Inga oerstediana. The sequence goes on from OY723405.1 coordinate 34,797,156, forward strand.
TCTGGAGCAAACGGGTAACTACGATTCTGCCAGAGGTTAGTAATCATGTTGTACCTACTGAGATTGATTTTCCCGAGTTGGTTTATCGGTAATGGCAACAATAATCAAATCTCTTCCTCGAATCCTGAAAACACCGGTGGCTGGATGGGACCAGCCACTGGTTCGCCATGAAAATCTTATCTTGGAACTGTCAAGGCTTGGGGGTGGCCTTGACAGTAAAGAACTTGAAGGCAGAATGTCAGACGAATAAACCCCAGCTTGTTTTCTTAATGGAAACTATGCAAAGATAAAAAAAAAAGAAAAAAAAAACAGTTGTGCGAAAGATTCTAAGAAAATGTAAATTTTCAGAAGAGTGGATTATAGGCCCCATTGGTAGAAGTGGCGGCCTTGCTATCTGGTGGACAGAGGATGTTACTGTAAACGTTATTCATTCATCTCAAAATATTATTCACACAAGTGTATCAGCTACTAATTTGAATGCCCCTTCATATGTCACCTTCCTTTACGGTCCTCCTAATGAACGTGAACGACGTCTATGCTAGAATGAAATTACTTGAATTGGGCATGAGACAAACCAGTCATGGTTATGTTTGGGTGATTTCAACGACATTGCATTTCAATTTGAAAAACTAGAAGGCAAACCCAGAGCTATGAGGAAAATGCTCAATTTTCAGAATTTTATAGTTGACTGTATGCTAATGGATATGGGATATAGTGGTTATAAATTTACATGGTGTAATGAGAGGGAAGGGGCGAATACCATTTGAGATTGAATATATAGAGTACTGGGAAATGTACAGCTTCGAGAAGACTTTACGTTCTTACATGTGTTTCACATTGAACCTATGGGATCAGATCCCCATCTGTTACTGTAGATTGCTGCTACAAACAGAGAAAGAGACCCTGGCAATTTAGATTTGAAGAAATATGGGCCTCCCATAATCAATATTTACAAGTTGTTAGCAGAGGGTGGAGAGGTAAACCTGTAAATCATGACTCTGCTCTTAATAATTTTCTTCACAAACTCTAATCATACTAGTCAGAGTTAACTAAATGGAGCAGGAGGGAATACCCAATAACAAAAAAGCTATTGAATAGCTTAAACTTCTGCTAGCTGAAACAACTCAGGGTGTAATTACACCAGTCTCTTTTGATCAGCCTAATGAATTATGCACCAAAATTAAGAAGGCTATGGATAGGGAAGAGCAATACTGGTGGCAAAGATCAAGAATTGGTTGGTTAAGATCAGGTAATAGAAACACGAAGTTCTTCCATCACTCAGAATTGGTTGGTTAAGGTTGAAGGATGATAATGGGCATTGGTTAATAGAGTCGAATGCAATCACGTCAAATATTGATTCATTCTTGAGTGAACTATTCTCCTCCTTCGGACAGTGGGCCATGAATGAGGCATTGAGTTTTGTGGATCCCAAGATTACTAAGCAAATGAATGAGCATTTAATGCTTCCAATTACAAGGGAGCAGATTTGCAAAGTTGCGTTCAGTTTAGGTAGCTCAAAGGCTCTAGGGCCAGATGGTTTCTCAGGTAAATTATATCAATCCACCTAGACTGAAATTGGTGATAGTATTTGTTTACTAGTCTTGGAATTCTTTGCTGGCCGAGTTGTTCTGCATGATTTGTATGAAACAAATATATCCTTAATCCCCAAAGTTATCAAACCGGAGCATGTTTCCCAATTATTTTGTCCTATTAAGCTCTATAATTTTATCTACAAAATTATCTCTAAGCTCATAGCTAACCATATGAGACCTCTTATGGACTTTTGCATCTCTTCTAATCAATGTGCTTTTATACCCAGAAGAATGATTCATGATAACATTATCATCATACATGAGGTGTATCATTATCTACGTAGGAAGATGGATGGGAAAAAAATATGAATTTGCATTGAAAATGGATATGAGTAAAGCATATGATCATGTGGAGTGGGATTTTTTGAGACTCACCTTACTTAAGTTTGGTTTCTATGGTGATTGGGTGGACTTGATTATGAGATGTGAGGAATCTGTGAAACTTAATCTATGTGTTTTAGGAGAAAACATTAGTACGATCATTCCAAGCAGGGGCATTAGATAGGGAGACCCACTATTTCCATACCTATTCAGACTGGTAGTCGAGGTCCTCTCTTGCATGATAAATAAGAGCCAACAACAAAGGACACTTAAAGGTATTATGCTGAGCAATTCTTGTCCATAATTTGTTTGATTCAAAGTTTTGATGATAACAAAAGATTATTGTGTGTTGTGGTAAGAAACTCATGCTTTGCAAGTTTAGACAATGTTTAAAAGAGTTACCAAATGCATCTTACAAAGTTTAGAGGTCATTGTTGTGATTTAAACTGATGCACTCGAGTGATGGAAGCTAGCACTTGAGTGATAAGCATTTTTGCACTCGAGCACAGCGAGTGTTGAACTGAAAGTGCTTGACAGAAGCAGTCTTTAGCTGAAAATACTAGGACAACTCAAGTGACGGACTCATCACTCAAGTGATGATGTGATTTGCACTCGAGCATGAAGGCACACTCGTGCAAGTGTTTGCTAGAGAGCAATGTTAGAGATAGGAAATGATTGTTGCACTCGAGCATGGACTCAATACTCGAGTGATAGCCTCAAGCTCACTCGAGTCCTGTAAAGTGTGGTACAGGAAGTGTTTACCCAAGAGTAAGGAAAACTTAAAGTGAAAAGTGCACCCGAGTCCGAGCGAGTGAAGCATAGAAAGTGCTTGCCTGAGAGTCAGCCAGAGCATGGAAGATCAAGTACACCCGAGTGAAGAACATTTGCGCCGGGGTGATATCTCAGAACCGCAAGTGAGAAATCTAACTCTCTCCATTCTTGATGCAAGTACTGAAGCAAAAGAGTACTTAATACAAGAATATACCAATGCACTCGAGTGAGGGCCCACTTCACCTGCAAGTGTTGAATCACACTCTTGATAAAAATGATGTGAGTGTTATCCAGAGATGTGAGTTCCTAGTGCAAAATACATGTGTACTCAAGTGAGACAAGATGCACTTGAGTGAGGACTCACATCACTCGCAAGTGAGAAAATGCACTTTTGCTTTTTGCATGGAAGTGCAATTGAAAAGTTGAAGGAGAAGAGAAAATATGATGTTGCACTCGAGTGAGGGCTTAGTGCACTTGAGTGATGCTCTGTCAAAAGCCAAAACGCAACAGACTTACAGCGATCAATTCGAACATGGTTTAATGTTATTTATTCATTCTATTTTCACTTGTTATTATTATTGAACATTATTTAACATATATTTCAAGTGTGAAACAGGAGTTTAATCGTTTGAATTAGAAATACACAGAGAAAGTCAAATAATGGCTGACAAAATCATTACGACCAACTAAGCACGTACCTACCACAATATCTTGTTCAAAGATTTCAAATGCACACATGTTGTTCCACAATGAAATGCCTGCTCCACAATGACTATTATTCAATGAACAAAGTCAACTGATTATAAATACAGAGTCTCTGTTATTCATATTTTTTATTGTACTTCAGTGTTTATTATAGTTGCTCTGTGAGAGAGCTTGTATACATTTCAAATCATATTTTCATTTGATCTCAAGGTATAGTGACCTTGAGAGGATAGATATCCTTATGAGAGAAGCAGTTGAGAGAATTCCCAGTAGGACTTTCTGCTTATAAGACTTACAAGGTACAAGCAGTAGAGAACGTTGCTACTCGTAAGACTTATAGGGGTGTAAGCAGGAGAGAACGTTGCTTGTCATAAGACCTGTATACCTAAGCAAAAGAGAAAGGTCATAGGTTTGTTTCTGCATATAAGACTTATCGTAAGGGGAAGATAAATTTCTGCTTATTGTCCATTCAAGGATGATTGTTGTCTTGCGGCACTGAATTTTGGAAGAATAGTGAAAATCTCAGTAGGTCTTGATCTTTGAGGACTAGACGTAGGCCTGGGTTTTGGGCCGAACCAGTATAACTCTTTGTGTGCTAATCTTCTTAACTCTACTCTATCTACAGTTATTTTCATATCACCGCATCGACCGAAAAATTTATCACATCACCCAATTCACCCTATTCTTGGGTAAAGATTTCCTCTTTCATTTGGTATCAAAGCAAGGTATTCTCTGAAGATCCTAACAGCATGAGAAGGATCCGATAAATGGCAACAATAGGTGAGAACATTCTTCCAGACAGAGCTTCTATCATTAGACCTCTTGGTTTTGCTAGAGAACATTTTTCATTCTAGAAATCTAAGTTCAGAGTATTCGTGATGGCTAACGAATACGGTCTATGGAATGTAATATAAGATGGTGACTATGTTCCAATGAAGAAAATCAAAGATAGAGTCGTGAAAAAGAGCCAAGAGGAGTTTGATGAAAATGACAAGAGGTTAGTAATGTTAAACAATAAAGCTATTTTAATGATACAGAGTGCCCACAGTCAAAAAGAATATTTCTAAATCTACACACTACCAACAGCCAAAGATATGTGGGATGCTTCTGAGATCATTCATGAAGGTACATATGGAATCAAAGAAAATAGAGTCAATACTCTTATTATAGAGTATGATCTGTTTTGGATGAAACCTGGCGAAAGAATATCAGAATTTGAACTCATATATACTCATCTTGTTAATCAACTATTGGTACTTGGGAAAACATTTGATCAAAATTCCCTGGTAAAAAGATCCTTAACATTCTTACGAAAGAATAGGAAGCAAAGGTAACAGCTATCGAAGAAGCTAAAGGAGAGTCAATGAGATCTATAGCTGTACTCTTTGGTAGTCTTTCTGAGTAGGAAGGAAAGTTAAAGTTCAAGAAGGAACTAGAAGAGTTTGATGATAAAAAGAAAAGAGGAGTTGCTCTTAAAGCCATTAATGAAGATGATTATTTAGAAAACGAAGATGTCCCTGATGATAATGATATGGGAATGATCGTGAGGAAATTCAATAAGTTCTATAGAAGAGACCAAAAGCCCACAAGAATTTTGAGAATTACCAAGGTGACCAAGCAAGAAAGAAAACCAGAAGCAACAGATAGTATTCTACAAATGTGGAAAGCCTGGACACATCAAATATGAATGGTTCAAAAACAAATACAAGAAGAAGTAGAAAAAGAAAGCATACATATCATCCATATGAGGTGATAGCTCATTAGATGAATTAGACAACAATTATGAAGTGGCAAATCTTTGCTTGCTGGCTAAGGAAGAAGAATCAGATTCCGGGGTATGTCTCAAAGCATCACAGGCAAACAAATGGTACATTGATAGTGGATGCTCTAGACACATGACTAGTGACAGAAATAAGTTCACCATGCTGGAAACCAGAGAAGGAGGAAAGATAACTTTTGGAGGTAACTAATCTGGATGTATAGCTGGAATTAGTGAAGTGGGAAAATTCGATGGTGTTCAAATCAATGATGTATATTATGTTTAAGGATTATGCCATAACCTTTTAAGTATGAGTCAAAGCATTGACAAAGATAACTGGATAATCTTTGATTTAGAGGAATGCTTGATAGTAAACAAGAAGGATCTACCGCTTAACAAAGAATCCATCAAAGCAAAGATCTGAGCTCAAAGGGATGGTAACTGTTATACTATTGATTTAAATTCAAATTCTTCTGAAAATTATTTTCTTAGCAAATCAGAGGAGAGTTGGTTATGGCATAAGCGTCTTGCTCATGTTAATATGAACCAACATGACAAACTGATTAGAAAAGATTTAGTTGTTGGTCTTCCTAAACTTAAATTCAAAGATGACATGATTTATGATGCATTTCAAAAAGGCAAACAAACTAAATCTTCTTTGAAAACAAAGTATGAGATTTCTAGTTCCAAGCCTTTACAATTACTTCATATGGATTTGGTAGGTCCAGCGAGAGTAAAAAGTTTTGGAGGAAATCTATATACTTTAGTAATTATCGATGATTTTACAAGATTTACATGGACTATATTTATAACTTCAAAAGATGAAACGTTTGTCGAATTTATTATGTTTGCTAAGAAGGTTCAAAATGAGAAAGGTATTCTATTGTCTCTATTAGAGGAGAATTTGATAATCAACTTTTTGAAGACTTTTGCAACAATGAGGGAATAGATCACAACTTCTTTGCACCTAGAACACCTCAGCAGAATGGAGTAGTAGAAAGGAAGAACAGAGTCCTCACAGAAATGGCAAGGGCAATACTTAATGAAAAAGAAATGTCACAAGTGTTATGGGCGGATGCAATGACTACTGCATGCTATATTTTAAATCAAGCATATATTCGCAAATCACTTGGAAAGACACCATATGAACTCTACAAAGGGAGAAAGCCAAATCTTGTTCATCTATATATCTTCAGATGCAAGTACTTCATTCACAACAACGGTAAAGAAAACTAGGGTAAATTTGATTCAAAATCTGATGAAGGTTTATTTCTAGGATATTCTAATAGAAGTAAAGCATATAGAGTTTTTAATAAAAGAACAAATACTGTCGAAGAATCCATTCATGTTGTGTTTGATGAACTTGATTCTCAGATAAAGTCTTTTGATAAAGAAGAAATGGATTTGATAAAGAAAAACAAAACTATTTCAAATCAAAATGATTTTGAAACAAATGATTTTCAAAATGAATAAGATGTCGATGATCATGTTCAACCAAAAGCATGGAGACATATTAAAGATCATCCAATTGATCAAGTAATTGGAGATATTCATAAATGTGTCAAAACCAGAAATCGAATACTTAATGAGGTAACTTTTTCTTCTTTTATTTGTGAGATTGAACCTTCTAATACTAAAGAAGCACTATCTAACAATGATTGGGTGATTGCTATGCGAGAAGAACTAAATCAATTTTGAAGGTATCAAGTTTGGGATTTGGTACCTCGACCTACAGATCACTCAGTTATAGGAACCAAATGGGTTTTCAAAAACAAGCTTGATGAATCAGCAATCATTGTGAGAAACAAGGAAATATTAGTTGCCAAAGGCTACAATCAAGAAGAAGGTATTGATTATGAGGAAACATATGCTCCAGTGACAAGATTGGAAGCAATACAAGTACTCTTAGCTTTTGCTTGCATTAAAGGTTTTAAACTTAATCAAATGGATATGAAAAGTTCTTTTCTAAATGGTTATATTATGGAGGAAGTATATATAGAACAACCTCCTGGCTTTGAAGATGAAACAAAGCTTGATCATGTTTTCAAACTTAAGAAAGCTTTGTATGGTTTAAAACAAGCACCCAGAGCTTGGTATGAAAGGCTAAGCAAATTTTTTCTTGATCAAAACTTTGTCAGTTGAAAAGTAGATACAACACTTTTCATCAAACATAACAAAAATTATCTTCTAATTGTTTAAATTTATGTTGATGATATTATCTTCGGTGCTACTAACGAATCTCTTTATCAGGAGTTTTCCAAGCTTATGCAGGGAGAGTTTGAAATGTCCATAATAGAAGAATTAAACTTCTTTCTTAGACTTCAAATCAAGCAAAGGAAGAATGGGATATTTGTATCTCAAACAAAATATTTGAAAGAGCTGTTGAAGAAGTACGGAATGAACAATACTAATGGAGCTGATACTCCAATGAGCTCTACAACATTGTTGGATGCTGACGTAAAAGGCCCTAACTTTAATATCACTAAATATAGATGAATGATTGGTTCATTACTTTATCTAACAGCAAGTAGGCCGGATATACAATTCAGTGTTGGAATGTGTGCAAGGTATCAATCTGCTCCTAAGGTGTCACATGCAGAAACTGTAAAAAGTATCTTCAAATACCTAGGAGACACTGCATAACTAGGCCTATGGTATCCAAAAAAAGGAAATGAATATTTGATAGCCTATTCAGATTCAGATCATGGAGGATATAAAACTGACAGAAAAAGTACCAGTGGACAATGTCAATCCCTTGGAGGTTCTTTGGCATCATGGTTCAGCAAGAAGCAGAACACAGTGTTATTATCTTCCACTGAAGCTGAATATATAGCTGCAGCAAGCTATTGTTCTCAAGTACTATGGTTGAAGCAATAACTTCAGGATTTGGGGATATACTTAAAGGAGATACCAATTTACTGTGACAACACTAGCACTATTAGTTTGCCCAAGAATTATGTACAACATTCAAGGACCAAGCACATAGATATCTAACATCACTTCATTCGAGATCACATACAAAAGAAGGATGTCAAAGTAGAATTCTTTCTGACACATCTTCAACTCGCTGACATATTCACAAAGGCAATAGCTAAACATCAATTCTTATATATACGAAGAGAATTAGGAATGGTTAATCCCAATGAGTTGTAAGTTCTTCTTGATTATTATGTTTAATATAAGTTTTGATGATAATCATACTGACTTAGGCATCAGAGTATGTAGAAAATGTTTTTACAGGACTATCACTCGAATGTTGATGAGTCACTCGAGTGCAAGACACCTTAGCCCTCGAGTTAGAGATGAATTCTCGAGTGTGAAACTTTATCATATGCTCTACTTCTAGCTATGAAAAATAGGGATTAACAGAGTATGTAAGAACTCTTGGAATTCACTCGAGCATACAAAAAGTGTCAGACCTCACCCGAGTGAGGGAAGAACTGCACTCGAGTGATATAAGAACACAACTTGAAGTGCAGCAAGAACACTTGAGCAGCGGAGAAAGATATAAGCAAATAGTAATCTAAAGTATAATACTCAATTGATCTTGAAGGTTTTGAGTACAAAGATGAAAAATATAATAAAACAGACTTAAACCAGGTACGCATTTACATGTTTCATCAAATTCCTTTGTTTTGCACTCGAGCACCAAAATATATAACTCGAGTGTTGTATCTATAACACTCGAGCACTAGGGTTATCACTTGAGTGATGGGACTTATATCAGACACATGATAGCTCAAACTATTACACTTCCTCTCCTCACTCAAAAGTGTCTCCTCACTCGACAGCCATAACTCTTCACCTCCGATCGTTACACACCGATTGAACGCCTCAAATCTCTTCAAATTTTGGTTACAAATTTTCAATCATCTTAATAAGGTCAGATTTATTATTATAAATTCCCTTTTCTTGCCCTAACTAAAGAACATTTCCAAAAATTATTGTTCAAGCTTTTCTCTATACTATTAATTCTCAATTAATTTCTGAATCATTCAAGATGGTTAGAACAAAGGTTCCTCAAGTTTCCCAAAACTCTCCAACACCTTTACCTCCTCATTCCAAAGCCAGTGAGTCAGAATCTCTAGCGGCAACACCTTCACATACTTCATCTCCAACACCTTCACAATCTTCTACTCCAACACCTCCTCTAAAACCCAAAACCACCAAGAAAAGAACAACTCCACCTAAGAAGATTCATCCTAAGCCTAAGATGGCTAAGGAGGCTCAACCTCAACCAAAGAAACCAAAGGGAGTTGTCTTTAAAGAGCCTATCATCACTCGTTCTCAATCGAAGGAAGTAAAGAAAAGAGGAAAGACGACTGCCACAGAAGAACCTCAAGAGTCTTCCTCTGATGATTCCTTCAATGTGCACCTCTGGGAAGCAATAGACAAATCCAAGCTCGATGCCTTGGTTGGCAAGATTGCCTCCCAAGCCGGTGCCTCAGGCTCTCATCATATTGGCCAGACTAGTCAAGCTGCTTCACAGTCAGGAGTACCTTCTACTTCACAAGCTCTAGAGAAGAACAAGACACAATTCCTCCATAAGGCTTCAATATTCAGGAACTGAAGATCAGAAGGTATATGAATCTGAGTTTGCTCATAGAAGTTTCTATCCTATAGTTTATGTCGATTTGGATTATCTGAAGAAAAGTTGTAGTCTGGATTTTCAACATTTCCTTGGATACTATGATCCCTGATTGAATGTAGATCTTACATATTCCCCTACTGTTGTGAGAACCTTTTACTACAACTTGAAAGTCCAAAACATTATGTATAGAGCTGGAGAACTGATAGAAGAAGGAATTTCCACCACTGTTAGAGGCCAACACATTATGATATCTCCTTCTATCATAAACCATATACTTGGCTATGTTGCACCACCATCCGATCCACCCACACTCTTTGCTAATGAAGCCTTCTAGCTATTAAGGCCAGAAGACCCTATAGGACCTCTTAACTTTAAGCCCATTGGTATGCCTGACTCTATTTGTGTTCTTCATTATATATACACCGATAGCATTGTAAACGGTCAACAAATCCAAAAACTATACCCATTTTGCCTAGAGGGATTACTATTTACTGGCCTCCTTCCTAAACGGTCAACAACTATTATTCAATGGACAAAATCAACTGACTATAAATATAGAGTTTTAGAGACCATAAAAAATAAGAACTTAGAATGAGAATATACACAAGCAAATTCATGAGTCTCTGTTATTCATATTTTCTCTGTATTCATATTGTACATCAGTGTTTATTATATTTGCTCTGTGAGAGAGCTTGTATACATTTCAAATCATATTTTCATTTGATCTCAAGGTACAGGGACTTTGAGAGGGCAGATATCCTTACAAGAGAAGCAATTGAGAGAATTCCTAGTAAGACTTTATGCTCATAAGACTTACAAGGTACAAGCAGTAGAGAACGTTACTGCTCGTAAGACTTGTATACATAATCAAGAGAGAAAGGTTATAGGTTTGTTTCTGCACATAAGACTTGTCGTAAGGGGGAGAGAAATTTCTAGGTGTTAGAATATTTCTGCTTATAGTCCATTCAAGGACGATTGTTGTCTTGCGACGTTTCAAGAGCCCACTGAATCTTGGAAGAATAGTGAAAATCTCAGTAGGTTTTGATCTCTGAGGATTGGACGTAGGCCTGGTTTTAGGCCAAATCAGTATAACTCTATGTGTGCTCTATCTACAGTTATTTTTATATCACCGTATCAACCTAAAAATTTATCCATCACCCAATTCACCCCCTCTTGAGTGAAGCTTGGCTCTGTCAAAATTATCTCACAGTTTCCTTACAAATGATGCCCTCATCGTTATGAATGTCTCTCCCCAAAATTGCTAGTAGCTTGCTTATCTTTTGAAGATGTATTGTATCGCATTAGGGCAAGCAACCAACTTAGATAAATCATGCATTGGCGGGGGTGAGGTTCAACTAGAATAATAGAGCCTAAATAGAATTATCAGACAACTAGAATAGAATTGGAATAGCAGACAACTAGAATAAGAAAGATGGTAGAAGAGTAGAGAGATTGCCAAATAGCTTAATGGCGGGGGTGAGGTTCAACTAAGAGAGGTACACATCCTATTATAGAGATATAGGGAGACCATTAAGTAGGAAGTTATGTGCACTCCTACTTGCCCTCTAAGAAATAATCAGGAAATTAATGCTTAGTTAATTTCCTAATATACAATAACTTGTTTCTAAATTAACAAATCCATAATTAATGTTGATTTGTCTTATTTGATAAAGCTAATTGTCTCCTAATCAAATAGTCCTACCCATCAAGGGTCAAAACTTCAACAACAAATTTGCTCATTAACAAAAATGATGTGGATGACATGTGAACCTGCTAGCTCAGTATATTTGATCAACTAACAGTCAAACTTAACCTACAGAATGGCTCAAGCGAAATTGTTACAATTTGAAAACTTCCAGGGTAACATTGCTCCAAAAACACTTTCGGGGCAAAATTAAGAGTTTTTGACAACTTCTGCAGCAAAAATAGACCTTAACCCTTAAAATAATAATAAAATCCTCACAAATTCTAACCATAATCTTAAAAGATGGCAACAAGGATAATAAATATAATTGGAAAATATTAAAGATAAATATCTCAATAAATTTTAATTTTAATGGATAAATATCTTTACTCGAATCCCTAATAGATACCCTAAATATCTAACTAATCCCTAATTATTTCTTATCTCATTCCTAAATAAAAATCTCAACTTATATCTTCACGAAAATCATTTGTCATCTCTAAAAGTTAGGTTAATGGAGACCAACTTGAGTCAAGTCTTCATATATAAAATCTTCATATTTGAGCCAAGTTAGTTGTACTCAATTGGAAGTTATCCTCAGCCATGTCCGAGTTATTGCAAATTTCTTGATCTTATGTTTTGTGCGTTCACTTCCATATTCTAATATCATTCATCCATTCATAGTTGATGTTCCTATCTGTGTTTACTTCATTATATCATTTGGATACATTAACTCATTGTGCTTCATTTCAAATCCAACTCGAGTCGGATTGCAAACCAACCTAAGTCAAACAATGCTCAATGTCATAACGTTATTAAAATTTCCAATTTAATTCAATAACTGAAGTTGTTCCAAGCCTTCCTTATGTGTGTATATATTCTTATGATAATATATTAAGGCATATTAATACACGCTTTGTAGGTAGTATTGATTAAACAACAAATTAAGCTATTGGAAGAAGAATGTGCTCAACGGTTAGATGCCCAACATCATATATAAAGAAAAGAGGATTTTAAAGAGAAAGCCAAGATTCTTAATGAATAACCTGCCAAAACGATGTCATATATCGATTAGTTATACTTTGAGCTTCAAACACTCTCTAGCTTGTGCTTTAATGCTTAAGATAAGACCCTTCAATGAGAGAGAAGTATTTATTGTAATAATTTATATTAGAGAGTTGCTTAAGATTGGGGCCGGGGGTTTGAACAGGATAAAGGTTGTTACCTTACCAGTTGTAAGGGGTAGTTTGTAGTTCTCAAATACTCATATCAAACCTAAGGGAGTTATAATGGTTCTAAAGTACTTATTGAAAATTGAGGGGAATGTAAGTAGCTTCACTACTGCTAGAATCGAACTAGTGGGATTGTAGTAGTTCTCTAGTTCATGTGTTAAATTTGAGGGATATAGTGGATTAAATTTTAGGAGATTTCTAGGGAGTGGACAATGTAGGCTATCATAGATTAGGCCTTACCCAGAAAAATTGTTGTGTACCCTTTCTCCCAAAGTTTGCCTTTATATGGTGATATTTTTCTATCTCTATCTTATTTATTAAGTGTTTAATTGCCTAAATTCTCTCAGTCTTGTTTGATTTATCATTCGAGTGTTTTAATTTAAATTTTTAGAAAATCTCAATTTTCCCACTTTTGGATGTGTCCTGCACTAATAATCTAAAAGAAGGAATACAATTATTAAAAATCTTAATAACAAATGAGTAGCATAAATATGTTGTCATTTTCTACTCCCATCCAAAACTTATCATCACATGATGCTCACTAATTGTGGGACTTTAATGTGATTGCATTCCTTCCTTAAAACCTTAATGTGATTCTCCCGAATGGAATGTCACCTAAGATAGATGTATGATGAGTTAAAATTTTACGCACAGACAGCAACAATGCCCTTTTAAATCTGAAAAAATAGTGACAAATTATGATGATTTAAAATTTTACCTTGCAAGTTATTGTTTGAAAGCCATAATTCCCGAAGCATGATCAAGTTTCCAATACTTCTTGGTATTTGGCCAGTCAACTTATTCGTTTCCAAGTATACAACTTTCAGCTTTGTAAGCTTATTCATTTCCTTGGGAATAGGTCCTGCAATATGGCAACCAAAAAAATAACATTTTTGTGTGTTCTATAATATTATTAAAAGAAAATTGAGTAAGGAATTATATATATACACACATATATAGAAATTTTGGAAATCATTTTTTAACTTTTAATGTGGAAAATTGGAAAGACTACTTGCTTCAAATGACATCAAATTAAATTTCTAACTTAAATAAAATATTTAATTATCATAAGTAACTCATTCAAGGAATAACTGTTCAAGAATAATCTGCAGAGAGAGTACATTTGTTCAGGCGATGATAACCGCGTGTTATATAGTATATATAACCACTTGAACAAAGTTTGTTTCATGTAATGCGAAAAAGGTTTTCAGTTAAGAAACTTTGGCTCAAGGTAAATTTTATCACTCGTATGCCACTGATGAAAGGGTTAAAATGTTACTCTTCCTTGTAGGAGCTAGATAATTAATTTGCAAAAGTTAAGAAAATTAGTTAAATTAATTTAGACAAATTAGTTGCAAAAGTTAAGCAAATGCATGGTATAACTAAAAAATATTTTAATAATTTGCATTAAAAACTATCCTCCAATGGAAACCCCTTAATAAGTGCAATTAATAGGATAATTGGAAAAATAAATTATATATTTGGAAGACGAAGTGAATTGGAGTCTTTTATTTAGAACCAAAACAAATTCTTCCACTAGCTATAGTACTCATGATGAAAGCAATATATATAATAGCTAAAGTACTCGTGCATGTTCTCTCATATTGACTCATTTATAGTTTAAGGGTATGTTTGGTTGGAGGGGAAGGGATCCCAAACATTCCATTCCCTCCCTCCTACACCCCTACTTTAGCTCCCTCTTTGGAAGGGGGCCAAAATGTTTTACCATTTTGCCTTTATACTTTATGTGATATTCCAATAATGTGCATGATGAAAAATATTGTGATAAATAAAATATTATTATCAAAATATTTTATTATAAAATAATTCTAAAATAAAAATTTATTATAATTAAAAAATTTATTATTAAAAATTTATTTGATATAAAAATAATTTTATGAATAAAAAATTATTATAATTATAACATATGCCATTATAATTTTAAATTAAAAAAATATTATCATAACTAAAAAATATATTATCTTTAAGTTAACTTAAATAAAACTATAGTTTTACAATTTAAAATTAGCATGAAATAATTTTATTAAAAAATATTTTTATAAATAAAAGATATTATTGTAATTACAAAAATATATAATCATAAACTTAATTTAAATTAATATATATATATATATATTTATTAAATCAAAAATTATTCTAATTATAAAATATGGTAATACAATTTTAAATAAAAATATATCATAAAAATATAATTTTATTATATTATAATTTAAAAACAAATTTTTATTAAATTTAAATAAAATATGTTATTATAAATAAAATATACTATTATAGATAAAAATGTAATATTATAAAATTAAGTTCAATGCAAAAAATATAATATTACGGATAAAAAAATATTATTCAATGTTTAAAATATATTATTCTATTAATTATAAAAAATATTATATTAATTAAATAAGGGTAAATTAATTTATATAACATATAAATAAAAAATATAAACTAATATAGTTGGATAAAATAGTAAATTGTTATGATTCCTGTTTTTCCCTCCCTTCTTAAATCAAAGAAGGGATCATCAAAAATCCCTCCCCTTCATCCTCTCTATCAAAAATTCCTCCCCTTCGTCCTCTCTATCGCTCTTTCAAACCAAACAGGACTTAAAGGAAAGGGGATGGAATGCGCTTGGTAATAAACAGAATGGGGCAAATGAAAGTTGAAGACGACATGTTATGAATTTTCAAATTGAATAAAAGGTTTGATAAAAAAGGCATACCTTGTAAGAGGTTGAGAGACAAAGAGAGTTGCACAAGTGAGGATATGTTAGAAATAGTTTGAGGTATAAATCCTGAAAGACTGTTTCTTGAAAGGAGTAAAATATTGAGATGTTGAAGCCTCCCAATATCAAATGGAATAGATCCATTGATAGAATTAGATTTCAAATCCAAGGTCTCCAATTTAGACAAATTGGATATAGTTGGAGGAATGATACCTCCAAAGCTATTATTTCCAAGAACCAAGTGTTGAAGCGTAAATAGTCTTCCTATCCAAGTCGGGATTTCTCCAGTGAATGCATTATAGCTCAAGTTCAGAATTTCTAACCTCTGCAACTGAAGTAACTCTTCTGGCAACTTACCATATAAGTTGTTGCTGTTGAGGTCAAGTTGTAGTAGGAAGGACAAATTGCCAATCTGTGAGGTTAAGGTTCCTTTGAGACCCATCTTAGCGAGACTCAGTATTCTCACTCTCTCATTCTTAGAATCACATGTAATCCCAGACCAATTGCATATGGAAGATGAATTGGACCAGTTTTCCAAATGATTGTAAGGGTCCCTAACAGAAAATTTGAAAGCAAGAAGCGCCGATTCATCGGAATTTGTAAAATTGGACTGACATAAACCTGGGCAAACCATGAGATAAAGCATGGAGAACATGAAGCAGAGTTGAAAGATAAGGTTTCCCATGTTGGTGGTAGGCATATGGCTTGTTAGATTCAAGACCCACGAGAAGATTAATGCTTCACAATAGACAAAGTTAGCATTGAACCCAAAATTTATAATAAGGAAAAAGAATATTTACTTGATTAAAATAGGGAAAAATATTTTTAATTTCCCTCAATTTTTAATTTGGTATCATTGTGTTTTTATTTTTAATAAATTACTTAACTTCGCTCTATAGTACCATTAGCTCCGTCAAAGGAGCTAACGATGCTAATCGAGTAAAGTTACAGAGGCCAACATACTAATGGAACAAAATTAAGGAATTTAATAAATAGAAAAAAATATAGTAATCAAATTAAAAATTTTAAAAATTGTAGATACTTCCAAAATGATTTCCCGATTACAAAAAAACAAGAATGACAACTATCGGACGCCTCCATTGTGGAATTTTCTGTGTGCGCTTTTCAACCCATCATTTATTAGTCATTTAAGATGGGATGTTGATCGTAAAAGCGATGTAAAAGCGATGGTGGGGCCTGCAGTAACATAATTGAAAATGGATTTCACTGCTTGTGAATGAAAATGGATTTCCCCTACTATGTATAGATTTTTTTTTTTTTTTTGATAATAAAATGTATATATTTCATATTTATTATTTGACATGGCATTTGGAAGCTGGAAAAGCCTCGTTAAAAAGCTAGATGCCCGTGGAAGTCTCAAAATGCTGTTTCAGTGAGCATTATGACAAAATGACCTTTTGGCCAAAAACTAAGTTAAAGTGAAATCTGGTTTTTAGAGCTTTTGACTTGTTTTCAAGAATAAGTTTAAAACTGGTTTCTTTATATATCATCTAAATAAATTTCTATCAAACTTTTTTTTATAAAGTATATCTAAACATAAATCATAATTTACTTTTACCTCAATTTCAGTTTATAAATTTCAAAGTCAAGAAAAAATAATTTCCATTAGAAAATATAAATAAAAACAGTTGGGGGTTAATTAATATATGTGCGTGTATATACTATATATACGTTAGGAGAAAAATATATAAACATGAAATATAAATATGAAATAAAATTACTCTAGAGGGGGAGGGGTTTTATTGGACCTGGCTCCTCTGTTTTTCTCTATCCGTTCATTGCCCTACTTTTCACTCAAAACTACATGGTTTTGGGTAAAAACAAGTGATGTGGAACAATTTTTTTTTTTTAAAAAAATCATCTAACGCCTTAAAATATTTTTTAGTGACACCTATTATCTTAAAGTAGCTATTAGCATATTTAACATCCTAAAATATTTTTTGTATCACACATCTCACACTATCTAATATTTTTTCAGTAGCATTCAGTCCTTAAGTATTTTCCGAATAGAACTCAATATTATTTTTTCAGTAAAAAAAAATCTAACACATATAGAAGTATTTTCTCATAACAACTATTATTGTAAAGTAAGTTTTAGTATATTCAACACCCTTTTTTTTTCAATATCACCCCAATATCCAGTACCCATCACTATGAACTATTTTTTATTAACACCCAATATCCCTTAAAGTATATACTATGATTTTATTCTTAAATATTTTTTTCAGTTGCAACAAGCTCACTAAAATTAGAATGCTGAGTGTTATTCGAAAAATATTTTAGGATTGAATGCTACTGAAAAAACACTTAGAGCCCGTTTGGTTCAACCTCATCGCATGACTGCAATGGTAATTATGATTGCATTATTAAGAGAAGATCCTTTACATTAACATTGCAAAATGAAGTTATGTGAACATAACATCAATAATTATTGATTAGTTTTGCAAATAAAATTACACCCATTTCATGAATTGAATCTTTGGAGAACCTTCGTGAACTATTCTTATTGAAAGACTCAATACAATTGCATCGACTTGACTTGAAAAAGTTATGGAAATTAGCGCGCGCGCGTGCAAATATATTGATGCTTGTATTGATATGATATATACATATATCTCAGAGTATGTGTGTGTCAAATACATATACATATACATATACATATACATATACATATACATATACATATACATATACATATGATATCATTATATATCGATATTGATATATACTATTTCCAATCCTAAATATAAAATCTCAATGTACTTTATCCTCCAAATTTATAATTTTCTCCCTGATGAGTGCCTTTTGTCAATAGTCTTAGGGTCCACAAACAAAAATTAATCAAGGATTGTGTATAGACAAACATAGGATCGTTCTCTCTTTTTTAGGAGTCTTTTATTGATTTCTAAGTAATCTAAATGTCATACAAATGCAATTAAAACAACAGAAAATTAGTTTTGGGTTTTTCAAATTAATAACTAAAAGAGTAATACAATTTAATTAAATATTAAACTATTATTTTTGGTCTTTTCTATAAAAAAATGGATGGATATGAAGAAATAAGTCTTGGTAGCAAAGTTATTGGCTTTCTTAACTTCTGAAAATGATTTGGGAGTTAATTCATCATTAAGTGAAATTGAAAACCTCAAACAACCACATTGAATCCAATCTACCTAATTAATGACTAATCATACAACTGCATTAATAGTCATCTCTTAAATAAATTGTTAAAAAACCATTTGATGTGTGTTTGAAAATCATTTAATGTACTTGTTTCCTTTTAAATGAGAGCACTATCGTGACACTCAATTTAAAATAAATTCATCACACACTAGTAATCATATAGAATGCATAACTTCATTAATTCAAAAGGAAAATAAGTTCAATATATAATCCCAGTGCATCGATATGAAATTCAATACTAGAGCAATCCATCATAGACAAATAATCATTGATCTAACTCTCACAAACATGTACCAACTACAAAATCAAACCAAACATATCACAACACATATAATGAACTAATGGAAAACTAATAAACTCCTATTTATAATGCATTGAAGCTCTAGTCACCTTCTCTACCAACAAGAAGCAAGCAAATTAGCCTCTCATGAACTTAAACATAGCCAAAGCATCTTCAAAACACTAGAAATCCATGGAAAATAAGTGTTGATTGGATCTGAAAGTGGAAAATAGGTAAAAGAAGCGCTTGCTAGGAAGTTGGAGATCTCGCCGGAAAAATTAGAACCTACCAAAAATTTCAGAACCTGCCGAAAGAAGGTGAAGGTGTTGAAGAAAGGAAGGTCCATGGTGGTTAGACTTTTAGTTGCCTAGTTGCAACCATGTGGTGTGAGATAGAGAAGAACAGTGAAGAATGGCTAGAACTGTGAAGAACAGGAGCGCTTCCGGTGGTGAAGTTTTGGTGACGATGAGGAAGGTGGAAAGAGAGGGAAAGAGAGAGACTCTCGCTGGAAATGGAGGATGGAGGAGGAGCGACGGTGGTGTACGATGGTGAGGGTCCCTCCTCCTCCCAAAACTCCAATCAAAGCTCTCTCTCTAGCCTTCAAAACGAGCTTGCAGCGCTCTCTTCCAAATTGACAACTGTAGTGGTGGTCGTGTGGTGGAGAGGAGGAGATGCCGGTAGTGACGGTGGTGGTGTCTTCCTCCTCTCTCTTGCCATCCAAACTCAAGCTTTTGTGTCTCCAAGCTCTTGGCAGCATGAAAACTGTTAAGTCGGGTATGTTCTTTCAAGGAGGAAGAAGAAGCAAAAGCTTGGTCAAAACCTATTTTGGCCAAGGACTCACTACTACAAAAAAATGGTGTAATGGCGCTTATTTTAAAAAATACTTTGGCGTTTAAGAAACGCCAAATGTTTCGGCGCCATTAAAAATACCTATGGCGCTTTTCAATTTATAAAAACGCCATATATTACTTTATCAAATTAAATAAATTAATTAATTATTTATGGCGTTTTATTTGACAAGTGCCAAAGGAGGAGGTATCCTCCTTTGGCACTGAAAAAATAAACGCCAAAGGAGGGTTGACACCTCCTTTGGCGTTTATATTATAAACGCCAAAGGAGGGTGCCTCCTTTGGCTACCTCCTTTGGCACTTATTTAATAAGTGCAAAAGGAGGACATTTATTTTTTTTTAATAATTTTTTTAAATATTTTTTTCCTATACGGTGTAATGTAAAAATAAATGCCTGATAATCATATATAATTTTTTAGTAAGTAAATGACTATATATTTCGTCTAGTAGGTAAATTACAATATAAAACGATGATGATCATTTTTTTAATTATTTTATTTTTTTGATAAAATAAGCAAATCACAATACAATGGTAAAAAAATACAAAACATTAACTACAATGATTTGTATTACAACAAAATTACTACAATATTATTAATTTGTAAGCTTAAAAATTAAAAAACTAACAATATATAGGAAGTTTAAGCTGACAAAGTTGAAACTTCAAATCAATACCTAAAAAATAAAAAATATGAGCAAACATATAAGAGTCGTTACAGATTTTAACCAAAAAGAAAACATGGATCAAATGTTTAAAAAACAATGCTTACAAGTTAGAGATCTCCTACTTCTACTTGCTGCCATCAAAGAGAAGAAGGAGTGGGGATAATGAATAAGAAAAGCTAGTAGACCAATAAAGTGGGAGAGTAATGGATCGAAGTTATGGGAAGTGACAAGCGGGAGAGCGATAATGGCGGGATGTCAATGGCGGGGTGTTTAAATTTTGTAAACAGGGGAAGTTTTGGCGGTTCATAAAAGAATGTCATTGCTTCCCATTTTGAAAATAAAATTTAAAAAAAAAATGGAAGCTTTGGCGCTTCTTTAGGAAGCGCCAAAGCTTCTATTGTGTTTTTTATTTTTTATCTTTTTAATATGAAGTTTTGGCACTGTGTTTATGTAATTGGTTAGTTTAACTATATTTTATGTGTTGATTCCTTTTCTAACAATGGTCAAGTATATACTACCTTTACGCTTCATTATAAAAAAATTTGATGAACTTCATGGAGCTCACTCAGTTTTAAGCTTCATTATAAGTGTAAGTTAATACTAGTGACAATAATATATTCAAGAAGATAATTTGGATCTATAAAAAGAAAGAGCAAAAAGTATGACAAACATATCATATAAAGTTACGTTGATTGTAACTATTAAACCTTTAACAATGATAAATGCATAATAATATAATGACCCAAGTGAAAAAAAAAACTTAATTTAAATTTACTTTATAGCTAGACACACACACAATCGAAGAAGCTAACTGAACCTTTTTTTAAAAAAAAAAAAATACATAGGAAGCTTTGGCGCTTCTTTAGGAAGCGCCAAAGCTGCCTATAAGAAGCTTTGGCGTTTCCTTAGGAAGCGTCAAAGCTTCCTATTATAATTTTTTTTTTTTTTTAGTTTTTTTATATGTGGCCTTTTAAAAAAAATTAAAAATACATAAGAAGCTTTGGCACTTCCTTATGAAACGCCAAAGCTTCCTATTATAATATTTTTTTTTTCAGTTTTTTCTTTTAGAATGTGGCCTTTCTACAAAAAAAAAATTGATGAACTTCATGGAGCTCACTCAGTTTTACGCTTCATTATAAATGCAAGTTAATACTAGTGACAATAATATATTTAAGCATATAATATTGGATCTATAAAAAGAAAGAACAAAAAGTATGGCAAAGATATCATATAGTGTTACATTGATTGTAACTATTAAACCTTTACCAATAATAAATTTATAACAGTATAATGACCCAAATTAAAAAGAAATTAATTTAACTCTTTTTTTTAAAAAAAACCTAATGCAAATATTATCGGCATATTACAGGGACTCGTAACCAGTTAGAAAGAAATTAAACTTCTTTTGCAAAGCATACGCAGGACTATAAGAAGATTAAAAAGAAAGAAAAAAATAATATATTAAACTTCCTATTATATATATATATTTAAAAAAAATATAGGATGCTTTGGCGCTTAGTAAGCAAGCGCCAAAGCTTCCTATTATATTTTCTTTTTTTTAAAAAAATATAGGAAGCTTTGGCGCTTCCTTATAAAAGGCCAAAGCTTCCTATTGTTTAAAAAAAAAAAAATTGAAGGCCTTGTTTGGCGCTTGTTCAGAGAAGCGTCATGCAAGGTTAACGTCAATTATGACATTTATAATTGTAAGCGCCAAAGATTCTAAATAATTTTGATTTTAAAAAAATAAATAACTATCTTTGGCGCTTCATTAAAAAAATGCCACAAAAGTCATGCCACTAAAGCCCTTTTTTGTAGTAGTGACTAATCTACGAACTTTAAAAGTTTATGGAGGGACTCAAATGAAAACTTTTGAAATATTTGAAGGGTCAGACTGTAATGTTTAAAACATTTGGGACTTTTGTATTTTTCTCTGGCTCTTTTTCTTCGCATATTTGCAACTTTTCAAAAATTCTAGGGACCTCTTTTGTTATTTTCCCTTGTCCTTAAAAATATAAACTCTAACCCTATTAACATTTTCCAAAATCTCTAATTTTCTTCCTAAACACCTAAAATGCAAGATTAAACAAAAGATAACATCAAAAATCCAAAAAATCATTTGTATGAATAATTAACAAATTATGACCATTTTGCCCATAAATACACATAATTCAATACAAATGTCCCCAACTCAAATTAGTGCTTAATCATGCAATAATGTCATAGAAAATGCATTAAAATCCCAAATTAATCATGAAAAAAACTATAAAAATATGGTTCAATCACTCCTAAAGTATTCCTATTGATTGCATATAGGAATGCAGTTTTTATTAGTTACAATGCACATAATAAAAAAAATGTATTTTTGGTAAACCATTACATATTTATTATAGATAACTAATTTAACTAACTTTCTTAATATCCATAAATTAGTTATCCAGCACTTATATTGAAGAAAGGAGGGAGTATTATATTTTGTTGACATGGCAGGATTTAATTTTCGTATCTATTCAATCTGTTGACAGCTTCATAGCAGATATTTCTCACGGCAATTTGATTTTTCTTCGCTTTGAAATTTATGGATAGAAGTAGGTGACGGGAAGGACACCGGTTGGCTCTAGGCAACTTGGAATTTCATTTTCGTTGGGCGCTTGACATCTACAATATTATTTGTCAACAATTCGCACTTCATATTCTACTATTTCTAATCAACCTGTCTTTATCAATTGACCAATAAATGAAGGGTTGTAAAGTATATCCGACGGTCAAATTCTTTTTGCCTACTCTTCTGCCTGGCTTATTCCGAAAATGTAGATTGCTTTGGAAGAAACTAAGGTTTTACATATTTCCCTTCGAAACACTACTCTAATTCTTGGTAAAATAAAAGAGACTTGAAAAATGGTAATTATTTTTTTTTTTGATAGTAAAAAGTTTAGGTAGGTTCGGCACCAGTCCCCTACCAAGGCCAGGGCACGGCCCCAGGGCTCTTCGAGCGCTTACAAGGGACTTACGAGATCGCCTACCAATGAGGTCTCCCCATCGGTCAGAGGGTTCGAACACACTCCCTTGTGATCGGGGTGGTAAGACCTTAACCAACTGTGCCAAACCTCATTGGTAATTATTGACAACTAACAAGTTGCATATGATCGTGTGTGTGTGTGTGAATTATAAATATATCGATAATAAGAGAGAACAAGAGATAAAGAAGAGAGAAAATTGAGAGCACTTCTTATTCACTTGTGTATCTTTAATACTTGGCCCAAGTTCTCTATTTATAGGCACAAAAATGCATATGAACAGTAATTCCTGCATATGCTACAATAAGCCGCATATGAACAGTAACTACCATCGTAATCACAGATGAACAGTACTGCTACAGTAATGAATGTTAACAGCTACAGTAATGAACACTACGCTACAGTATCTCTGACTATCGAGACCAAGTTAATTGGAAGAGCAAGTTGGTCAAGATATGAGTCAATAGACATCCACATAATTAATATTTATAACACTCCCCCTTGGATGTCCATTATGAATATGCCTCATTACAAACTTTAACTAGAAAAAATCCAGTGGGATAAAACTCTAGCAAAAAAAAAAGAGTACATCATTCATTGACATACTATCCAGTGCTGTCTCATTAAAAACCTTTCTAAGAAAACCTAGTGGGATAAAACCTAGATAAGTGAAAAAGAGTACAAAGTGTATCGACTCCCCCTCTTGACAACATCAGTTGAGCTCTGAGTCTCCGAAGACCAATGTCATAAACAAGCTTTTCAAGGATTGTACCTAGAAGTTACTTGGTGAATAAATCTGCTAGATTTTCACTTAAACGGATTTGCTGGATATCTATTTCATCATTCTTTTGAAGGTCATGAGTGAAAAAGAATTTTGGTGAAATATGTTTTGTCTGATCTCCCTTGTATTGCCTTCTTTTAGTTGGCCCATACATGCAGCATTGTCCTCATATAGAACTGTTGGGACCATTTTGCCTGAAGATAAATGACAAGTTGTTCATATGTGACGTATCACTGACCTCAACCATATACATTCTCGACTTGCTTTATGTATTGCTAGAATTTATGCATGGTTAGATGATGTGGGCGATATAGTCTGTTTCATAGATCGCCATTTAATAGTTGTACCTCCACATGTAAACAGATAGCCTATTGGTGATTTACCATCATATGGATCAGACAAGAATTTAGCATATCCATAACCAACTAGTTCATGCTTGGATACATTTGAGTAGCATAACCCCATGTCCATAGTGCCTATGAGGTAACGAAGAATGTGTTTTATTCCATTGCAATGCCTTCATGTCAGTGAAAAAATATATCTTGCTAATAAATTAATAGCAAATGATATATCAAGACGTGTGTGATTAGCAAGATACATTAGTGCCCTAATAGCACTAAGATATACAACGACATTTCTTGTATATCCGCCTACAAAGACCTTACAATCAATAGGGCACATAATGGATGAGATTTATCCAAGCAAAATTGCTCTAGGACATTTCTTGTATAAGTTTCTTGATATACAAAGATCTCATTTTTGAGGTACTTGATCTATAATCCAAGACAGAATTTTGTTCTTCCCAAGTCCTTCATTTTGAATTCTTTCTTCAAACAACTAATTGCCTTTTGAAGCTCTTTAGGAGTTCCAATGATATTTTTTGGCCTTCCATCGTCATCATCACCTTCATCTTCAACATAAATAGTAATAATAGAACACTCACTTTTTGATCTTTTCATAAAGATGCATGGGCATATTGGATCATTTTTATATCCTCCTTTCAACAGATAGTTTAGATGTGGTAAAAAAGTATTGATACCTAGATTATCAAGACCTGGATTTGGCCTTCCATCATCATCATCACCTTCATCTTCTTCCTCTTTCTTCCTTACTTATGTCACTGGCGACCTTTATCTTCCTCACCATTGTTGCTGGTGACTCACCTAAGTTGTCCACCTAGAAAGCCACTGCCAGGAGCTTGAGGGAGATCTGGCAATTGGTCGGGAGAGAGGACAGTCAAAAGTTGAGATCTTCAGCTGGGAGTTTTAGGAGGATCAGAGATGACAGTGCCTCACACCTC
Source organism: Inga oerstediana (assembly GCA_963210345.1). Taxonomy (NCBI): domain Eukaryota; kingdom Viridiplantae; phylum Streptophyta; class Magnoliopsida; order Fabales; family Fabaceae; genus Inga; species Inga oerstediana. The sequence goes on from OY723405.1 coordinate 34,822,644, forward strand.
CATAACCTTCCATTTCCTTCCCTTCCATCGGTGACCTTTACCTTCTAGAGTTGCAACAGCCACAAGAAGAGTCATAGCTCCTTGTCAAAACCACATACCACCTTTTCTAACCTTCATCATCGTGTCTTGTATTTTTTGATGAGCTCCTCCTCTTCACACAACCACCCATCATCGCCAAAGAGAAAGGGAGGGAAAGACCACAGACCTCCGACCACTATCCCTTCCTCACTCAAACACCACACCTTCCCAGCGAGCTTTTTTTCTTTTGTTTTTTTTATTTGCTCTAACTTTGCCTAAGCTGCCTTTACGGGTTTTTAACTTAGTGAGCTTTCTTTTCTTTTCTTTTTTCCTCTTTTTCTTTCAACTATTCATTTTTCAACTAGATTCACCTCATAGCCTTGACAATTTTTAGAGTGTACACATGCTGGTCAAAAGGAAACTCGAATAAGAGGTAAGGAACATATTGGTCGTTTCTGCACACATGCTTAAATAGTTATCATGTAAGGGTGGCTATTTGGGTTTTTTGATGAAAAATGAATGCCTTGGTCCTCTTTATACCAAGCAAATGTACATCAAATCTAACCTCAAACCAGATGCATGCCAAGTTCTAGATTAGGTAAAGGATAAGTGGTACACACATGAAAATGAAATTATATCAATAGGCTCAAATCCTCACATGGCTTGTGTAATCATCATCACATTGCATCCAAGTTAAGAAATTTACCCTTTAAAACTAGCCTCGTCAAGATAGGGTCGAGTCATTTTCAAAACTAAGCTTCATGATATCATCTCTATATAAGCAACTTGTACAATACAAGCTTTTTAGACCCTTGATAGTTCCTTCCAATCAAGAATAATACTCTCAAAAAGTGAAAAGAGAGACAAAAGTCTTAGCCTCACATCAGGAATAAAGAACAACCATTTATGTGAAGGAGGGATGACATGGACAAGGGTAAATAAAGTCATTTTTAAGGAAAGATATTATATGCAAGCATTATTAACTAAAGATATGACTGTTTTAGTTTTTTCATTTTTTATTTTTATTTACATGCTCATTTTTCCCTTTTTGGCCTCCTTATTCAGTGATATTTATTATATCTAAGGCCAATATCAAATGAAGTTAAATGCTAATATATGATGCAAGGATGGCTCAAAGAACATAAAAGAGTAATGACTTGTACTTCCAATTTTGACATGGGTGATAGACATTAAGAAAAACAACTCCACCTCTTCAAGAGATCTATCACCTCATAGGGAGAATGAAGTGCCCATTAACCTACAAATGGCTTAGGCCATCATGCGGCTAAGGGTTTTAAAAATGATGACTATATCAAAGGCCTATATCAAATGAAGCAAAATGTCAATGAATGATGCAAGGATGCCCATGAGACATAAAAGAGTGATGACTTGTACTTCAAGTTATGATATTGGTGATGGACATTGAGAAAAAGAATTCCACCTCCTCAAGAGATCCATTACCTCATAGGGAGAATGAAGTGCCCACTAAGCTACGAATGGCCTAGGCCATCACGCGGTTAATGGTTTTAAAAATGAAGATTATGTCCAAAACCCATATCAGATGATACTAAATGCCAATGATTGATGCAAGGATACCTCATAAGACATAAAAGAGTGATGACTTGTACCTCAAGTTTTGATATGGGTGATGGACATTAAGAAAAAGAACTTCATATCCTCAAGAGATCCATTACCTTATAGGGAGAATGAAGTGCCCATTAATCTGCGAATAGCCCAGGCCATCATACGACTAAGGATTTTAAAAAAAATGATTATGTCCAAGACCCAATCAAATGAAACTAAATGCCAATGATTGATGCAAGGGTACCTTATGAGACATAAAAGAGTGATGACTTTTACTTCAAGTTTTGATATGGGTGATGGACATTGAGAAAAAGAACTCCACCTCCTCAAGAGATCCATTACCTCATAGGGAGAATGAAGTGCCTATCTTCCCAAGGATTTTAAAAATGATGATTATGTCCAAGACCCATATCAAATGAAACTAAAAGTCCTATAAATGATGTAATGATGCCTTATAAGCCCTAAAAGGGTTATCTCTCATTGAAATATTTTCTAACATGATAGATGTAACGAGCTCATGGTCTTTTAGGGTCAAAAAACCCTTAGACTAAGGTTGACTATCTTAATGCATACGCCTTCCTTGTGATGTATCTATATAAGGAGTGATGCTAGATACAAACTCAGGTCAAGAGACAATTAGTAGCTTGATCCTAGGGGTTTCCTTGATTATGCATGGATGACAAATAATATTGACAACAATAAATAAATCCCCTCCAATATCCTATTTTAGGAATAACCCTAGGTTGGGGGATGTCCACCCTAAGAAAGGTAGGTACTAATTAATTGTGCTAGTCAATAATTTCTACTAATATGTGCCATAGTTTCAAGGTAGTTCTAATTCTCACAGATAAAGGTTTCCTAACTGCCCCCATAATAAAAGTTGAAGAGACGAATTTGACCTTTAGGGAGTTCTAAAAACCCCACAGGGATCAACCTCGCCAAATAAGTAACAGCTAGGATGAAGTCATCACAGCAACCTCGGGGGGTTCTAAACACCCCACAGGGAGACCGCTAGAAACTTCCGCTCACTTAAGGAACTCACAGACTTGGGTATAGGGCCTAAAATATGTTTGAGGAGAATAGTGTATGTGTTTAGTGTGTATGGAGAGCATACCAATCTGTGGGCTTAAGTTCTACCCAACCCTCATCTGCTAAGCATATCACAAGATAGATAAAGACAAAAAAAATAAATAAATAGATGAATAAAGAATTTAATAAATAAAAAAAAATATTCACAAAAAAAGAAAAAGAAAAAGGGTAATTAAAATAAAATTAAGGCCATATTATTTTTAAATACTTAACTTAAATGGGCTTGACTCTCAAACCTTCCCCAATGGAGTCGCCAAGCTGTAGCCCAAAATTTGGAAAAATATGATGTCGCAACCAAAATTTTGAAAAAGGATAATTTTGGAAATCTGTTTTCTTTTAAAACAAAAACCAGATAGGGTTCGGGAGGTGTGAGGCACTCCACAACACCCAGTCATAAGAATGGTTACCCTAAGTCAATTATTTAAAAAAATATGGCCTTTAATTTTATTATAATTACCCAAATAAAAAAGAATATTTAGAAAAATGAATAAAATGAAACTAAAGAATATTTGCACCCATTCATAAGAATGGTTCCCTTTAATGATGATTGTCAATTTAAACACCAATAATCATCAATGAGAGGATTTTCTTATTTTATTTTTTTTAATGTTTCTCTTTAATGATGATTGCCAATTTAGACACCAATCATCATCAATGAGAGGATTTTCATTTTTTTTTATTTTTTTTTATTTTTTAATTTTTGAGTGGGGCCCGGACAAAATAGGGTGTTCCCAAAGTTCATGAATTTTAGTTTTACACTAATCCTCCCATGCATTCTTTTCTAGGGAATGAAAGAACCTCAAGCTCTAAATTCTTGGATGAATCTTATGGCACTTGGAGACATGAAGCACTTTCTAATCTCACATATTCTCAAAAGCTTGATTTACTTCAACAAGAAGTGGATTCCCTCTGAGCACGAATAAATTATCAAGGAGGAGCCTCTGAATCTCAACTACCTCAGTATCTCCATCAATATTGTGAACCATCTTGTCCATAAACCCCCTATTTTGACCATGAACCCACCTTCCAACCACATCAATCCCACTTCAACCATACTTCTTCACCCTACCCATTCCATCAAGAATCACCCACTCCACTTTACCAAGAACCATAATCTCCATCTCATATTCCCCCATTTCCCCTACTTCCATGCAATGAACTGCCTATAAACTACCTTCTCCATTGTTCTATGAACCTCCACCACAATCTCCTAACCTCAACCTAGTGGACTTGATGCTTTTCCCACCTTGCCAAATATGGAAGATAGAACTCATGCATTGAGAAGAATGTATGATGAGCTCAAGGTCAAACACTTTAAGTTGTTCATGTTGAATGAGGCAAATGTGATTTCCAAGGAGCAGAAAGAGCGAATGGAGGAGATTGAAGGCATTATCAAAGCATTTGTTGACCATGTGCTATGGATAAAGACCGGAGGAGAAGATGGAGCTCCATGAATTTATGACTCTAATGAAACCAACGAGGAAAAGCTAAATGCCACTTTAGAAGTGGAAGATTTCATGCCTCCAGTGCCTACTCCCATAAAAGATGTAAAGAAGAAGCAAGTACATTTTCAACTACTAGAGGAGCTACTTCCAAACAATGGTACTAATTCTCCTCTTCTTGAAGAGGTTGACCCTCCTCTTACTACTATTCTTGATGTTGTGAGTGATGATGAGGTGGATGAAGAAATTGTAGTTGAATCCCCTCATATGCTTGATGTTGAAAATACTCACTGTGATATTTCTAATAGTAGCTGTGTAGTTGATGATGTTACTTGCATAGTCCATGCTCCTATGTGTGATGAACATGTTCTTTTACCTAGTTCTAGTAGTGATGCACACATTAAGCATGACATTATGGAGAATGATGAATTATGCTTGGATGCTCAAATTGTGGCGAAGTGTGAAGTTGATGATAGCTCAAATAATTGCCTAAATGATGATTATTTACATGATTCTTCCTCTCTTTCAAGTGTGGGCAAGCATGATTTGGAATTTTTTAATGTTATTGAACAAGATGAAGAACTTACTTTTCCCTATTCCCTACATTCTTCTTTTGTTTGTTCATGTGAGGGTAATATCTCATGTGTCATTTGTATTGAAATTGATAATTGTCTTTCTACTTCGCATGACATTGATTCTTCATCTAGTTTAGTTTATAACATTAAAGTGCATGCTACACTTGATAAAAGCCTTGAAAATTGTTCACCTTTTGACTCCACTGAATCACATGTTTTAGGTAGTTTAATAAGGAAAGATTCAATGATTTTGAATGATAAAATTGTAAATGCAAATGAATATTTCCATTTAGTTATTTCTTGTGATTTGCCACTTGATATAGCAAATGAAAGTACATGTTTTGAATTTTTAGGTGGTGAGAGCTCAATCAATTCTCTTTCTTCTTTCATTCTTTTACCTCCTAACTCTTGTAATTGCAAAAGTGATGTAATGCACTCCAACACTAAGTTGGATTCCGCATTTTCCCCATTACAAGCACAAGATTTTTAAAATATGACCACTTGTTTAGTTCTCACTGAAGGGAACCAAATTGACTTTCTTGGTTGTGAAGTTTACTTGAAGATTCTCATTCGTACAATGCCTATATTTTATTTTAGATATCTCCATGTATTTATTTCTAGACTAGATACTACTGCTGGTCTAGTGTTTCTTTTACAGAAACCTTCACTACCAAATGGGTACATTTAGGAGAAGTGGTTACAAAGAAGAAATGCATGTTTCTCATCCGGGATGAGAACTTTTTCTACAAGAGTCTATGGAGATTTAAGTCTCAAGTTGTCTCTTTCCTCACTTGCTTTCTTCTCATTTTTATATGTTTCTTGAACTTAAATGTTATGTGAAGAGAATAAGTGTGGGGGAGACAAAACCATTAGTAAAAGGTAGATTTCTTTGTTTTTCTTTTTCTAGGAAGTGAATAAATGCTCCATGTTCATATGCCATTCTCACTTTGAACTTAGTCTTTACAACATTTAATTTTGAACTTCATTGTTAATCTCACTTCACTTGTTTATTTCTTCTTTCGCTCATGGTGATTGTTGAAGTGTTGTGCTTCAATCTTGAATTGGACTTCACAACTTACAACTTCACCAAAGGAACAAGTCAAGTTAGTTTCTATTTGTTATTTACATTAAGGACAATGTAAAGATTAAGTGTGGGGAAGGGATTGCTCTAGTCAAAATGTTTTGGCTCATGAAATTGGGAGAATTGGTTTTGTGAAGTGTTTAATGGACCTCTAATTACACTTTCCTAATGCAACTCCTTGGCATGTTTGTATAAAAATTTCAATGCACGATGATTGTGAAAGTCAAGCATTTCCAAGTATAATTACATTAAGCTCGAGCAATCCCTTTGCTTGATTCAATTGAGTGATTGGAGTGTCTTTAATGCAATTTTATTAATTTGGATTCATAGCTTGATTTTAGGAAGTTGATATAGTAGAGAAAAGCCTTGTTGGAAGATTGTTGAGCTTGATTCTATTTTCTCATCATGTGTGTGTATTCACCTATTCTCTAGTTAATCTCTAGAACTTGTTTAGGTTCTTTTTCAAAGCTACATTAATGCTTTGGATTTTTAGTATGATACAGACATTCATTTTTAAACCCATTTACCTAAATACAAACCATTCATCATTTACCTTTGTTTAGCCCCTTGAGCCTGTCACTTTCGTTTCCATTTCATTATACAAATGCTATGTTTGTATCCTCTATTAATTTCTTCCTAGCATTATGAAAAAAAAAGAGTGTTATTGTATATGTGAGAAAAAAGGTGCCATGTCAATAGTTAAAAAAAATAAGAAAAGAAGAGAAAAAAAGTGTGAAGAAAAAGAAAAAATATTTCAAAAAAGAGAACAAATAAGGCACTATGGTAAATTATGTGAATTAAGTTTAGTTGTATAGTACTAAGTGATCTATCAATTTTTTGGGTACAAGTATAGTGTTTTGTTACATTTTCCATTCCATTTAACCTTCTCAACATTACAACCCTAAGAAGTCCCCTTGACTATGGATTCATGGTAAAACTAGTGGTAGAGATAATAGAACCTTGACAAGCTTATGGTAGATGTTAGAATACGTGAATTGAGTGAAGTTCCTTGTGATTTGAGAGATGAGAGAAACACTTATTCCCTTGAGAGCTCTATCATATCTATCTTTTATGGTTTTGTTTTGTGTTCAATTTGATTTTTGTGCATTAAGAATTTCCATGAGTTTTAATTGATTAGAAATTATGGTTATTCAATCTTTATGTGATAGCATTCTTGAAGGATGAAAAAGGGTAAAAATGTCATATATTTTATGAATTTCCTTAATTGATTAATTTCTGGAATATAAGGTATTACATTTTGGGTTTATTTTATTTGTAGATCAATTTGGTGAAAATTTCAGGAAAGAACCCAGGAATTTTAGAAAATACAAATTGATAAAGAAAAGACTCAGAGACTATTACAGTAAAGGGCCCAAATGTTCCATGATTAACTTCTTAGTCCCTCCACAAAGGCTTTCATACTTTTCACTTTAGTTTTGACCAAGGGATCCGATTTCACTACCTGACAGACCCAACTTGGTTTTAAAAGGGGAGTTGAGAGGCGAGTGTGGAGGGGAGCTAGGGAGCTGAGAGTCGAGGATTGAAGAGAGCTGGGAGGGGATCGAGAGTGGCAGCGGCGCAAGCTTCTCTTCACCATACACATCATTATCATCCTGCACGTTGCATCCATCGTCTCCCTCACCATTATCGTCACTCCTATACCACTGCACCGCAACCATAGGCCGCCAGCAAAGAGAAATTGCAGAACAGAGGGGGGATAGGATCGTGTGAAACAAAAGAGAGGAAGCTGTCATGAGGAGCTGGGGGCGGCGATCTTCAACCTCATCCTCTTCACCACCATCGCGGTCCACCTCACACCGCCAGCACTCTACCACTTCCATTCCTCACTATAGTGCCATCACCGTCATCAGTTCTTTTATTCAAACCATGACTTCCTCTGTCCTACTTTTGATTCAAATCCAGCCCCCAAATTTAATTGCTTAATGCTAATTGATCATTTTAATCTATGATTTTATGGCTGGATGTTTGAATCAGAGTGTGATTATGTTTCTTGAAGATATTCTCATGAGTGGCTAGGCAATTTTGTGCTCTTGGAGATAAATTGGAGATGATTTAAGCTCACATGTGCTTAAAAGGGGAGTTTAAATTACCCATAGTTCATTATATATGTGATTTCTTTGGTTTAAGAATTCATTTATATATTGAGACTATGATTTAGTTTTGTTTTATTCTATGTATTGGGTTCTTGTGATTTTGGATTTGTAATGAGGATTTGTACTCATCAATATATATGGTTATATATATGTTTTTTTTATGATTCTATTGATTTCTATCTATTTAACATGGTATTGTTGGATGGTTTGATTGAAATAGAATTGTAGTTGAACCTCAATGCATTACTTATTCCATAGTCACTCTCTAAGGGTTTTTAATAATGCTTAAATTAATGGGTTCATGAGTTTAAGCATTAGACTCAATGGTAATTGAGGTTTGGTATATTAGAAAACTTAGAGAAACTCATTACACTAAGAGGGCTTAATAGCATTTGAAGAGTAAGGGTCCCTCTCTTGTGATGCTAGACTTGTTGGTTAATGAGGTTTGGAATATTAGAAGCTTAGTGTATTAACTTCCAAAATATCTTAATTAAGCAAGAATAGCCATTCACAACCATTTCAAAGAGCATCTTCATCACTTGTATTTCTAACCCATTTCCATTCCTCCTTATTTGAAAAATCCCAAAAATATTTATTTTAATTGCATTCAATTCATAGTCTTGAAAACCAATCAATCATGTTTAACCCTTGTCAATTTTGCATTATATTTAGTTAGTTTACTAGAGATTAGTTTCATAATCGGATCCTCAAAGTGAAACGAGCCTAGTTGTGCACTATATTACATTAATTCGGTTTTATTCTTGATAACCCCGATGCGACTAAAGGGAGTTATTTCACCATATTTTTTCTGGGGCAATAAAATCATTATTAAGTTGTGAAAATTTTCTTTTGTGAACCAGGTCTTACTCATTTTCATTAGTTATTTCAGTTAATCTCTTTTGTACTCTTAATCCTTCTTCAAGCTTTAAGGGTGTCACTTTTTTGGTCCCACGTGAGCGAGTTGTCTTCATCATCTCTATTTTTAGAAGGGGCCAAGTTGGTAAGGATCGGTGAAGGGATGCTAAGATAATACTTCTCTAGCATAGGCTTTTCCTCAGTTAATCATCCAAGTTTGCTTGAATATACTAGTGTAAAATTTGAGGTGCTGTAGAAGTATATGGAACTTCATCCTAGGAAAGCTTTTTCTTTATGGGAGTATGCATATAGAGTCTCAAATATATATTCGTTGTGGCTTCATTTATGGATTAGTGTGTTTTTTCTCACTTCTATTATTGCTATACAGCAGTATAGTGGTTTATCTCCTCGTGTGCTCAATATTTGTTTTTTTGGCCATAATTAGGGATTGATTAATCAATGTTCATTGTTAGTATATATGGGATTAGTTGGAACCTATTTTCATGGACAGGTGATTGAATGTCATCTACTGATCATTTATTTATGGTAATTGTTTGTTGTTTGATTAAGTTTTAGACTAGTCTTAGACTCTATTGAGCTAGGATTATGACTGTGTGAGCTTTGCATTCTATAAATAATTAGTGCTGTATACGTTCAAAGCTATTAAAATGAAGCCACTAAATCTCGTAAAAGAAATATAACCATTAATTGAAGATCTCTTGCATCATGGCAACAAAAGAAGAAAAAACATTACTGATATGATGCTGATCCACAGAATGCATATTAACCGAAAAAATGATAATGGCCCATTACTTTGAGGGTGAAAATATATATACCTTCTAAGTTATTGCTTCCAAGATTTAGATCTTGAAGCGTAGTCAAATTTCCAATGGCTCTTGGTATGTGGCCAAATAGCTGATTGACTGATAGGTCTATAAATTTCAGATTTGCAAGGCTTCTAATTTCATTGGGAATATTTCCTGCAAGACGGGGGGAAAAACACAATGTTTATAGTATTGATGCATAAAAAGTTATATGTAAAACGACCAACACCTAGGTCATGTTTAATATGATGGAGTTATTTTTTTTTTTTTTTGGGAAAAAAAATGATAGTAACACTTTTTATTTTGCTATTTAGTTTTTAAGTTGTCAAACTCAGGATATACACTGTGAAGTATTGTCAAGTTTCAAATCTCTCTTGAAATGCGACCAAAAAGCACATTTTACCTTAATTAATGAAATGCATTATTCCAGGAAGATCACTGAGTTTGTCACTAAACTCTCTATAGTTCAATATCTAAGAGTTTTGGGATGGCGTAATCTTATTTATTACATACGACTCTCAAAGGATGTCTGAAATTTTTAACTAAACTTTTTTACAATTTTACCTCCACTAATTTCACTTTATACTGTATTAATTATCTCTCACACACCCACCTCGTTTTCCTTCTCATTCTTTATCTCCCATTTACACTCTCTCCATTAAAAAGTGCATTTCAGAAAAGTGAAAATATATTTTAAAATATTTATTACATTTAACCAATTTTAACTAACTTTTTTATTTATATAATTTAGTTATTTGTATCTTATAAATACGATGAGAGGAAGTACTCTACAGGAGTGCTAACTCCGTTGATTGCTCATGCATAGAATATCACAGAAAAGGCTACCATAAAAATATCATAGTAGAAGAAGGCTGGATAGCGCTTTCAATTCGATAAAAGTATATATACCTTCTAAGTTATTGTTGGCAAGAGATAACTTCTCAAACATAGTCAATTTTCCAATGCTTTTTCGTATGTAACCAGACAAACGATTCTCACCCAAGTATATTATATTCGCATTTGTAAGATTGCTAATTTCGTCGGGAATATTTCCTGCAGTAAGACAGCACAATAAATCACAATACCTGTGGAGTTTGTTGGATAAAACAATTATATATCAAAGCAAAAATAAACGAACAGCAATTAAAGTTATAGATCTATAACTTTTTGCATTAGGAGAATTGCATAAAAGCATCTATGTGTGTGTGTGTGTAGGGAACGCATATGGTTATATTATTTATATTGTATTTTCAGGCAAAAAACAATATTTATATTGTATTGGATATTTGAACCCCTGAAAAGTATTATTCTTATTTTTTATTATTTTCTCTCTATTATTTGGTAATTATAGTTAAAAATAAAATTGGCATTAAAAGATGGCTTATTAATAAATCTAATATGTTGTGTAAGCTTATCTCTCGGCCCTTTAATTTACCTGAGTTTGATGATTTGTATTCAACATTACTATGTTCTACAGATCCATGCCTCCCTTTTTCTCTTCCCTCCCTCACCTCACCCGACACCTCCAACCTCCAACCTCCAACCTCCCTCTTCCCCTTTTTTCTCAAACTCTCTCTTAACTTTTCCTTTTACCAGGCCCAAAGGTTTTCAAAGGCCAATCCTACTGTAAACACCCATTTTCATTTCAATATTCACAGAGTAATAGAGACCAAGTTTCACAGGCATACAGAAAAATACATATATACTGATAAAAGTATTTGTTTACAGTCCAAAGTCAAGATACAGAAGGCGACAATATTTACAACATAAACTATCTATAACCACGAACTTTAACTTCTCCTCGAGACACGTACCAGTCACTTTCCTTTATCTATGTCCTTGCCTTTTCATCCACTGGCACCCGCCGAGATGTTTGGTTTAGAAAAAGGGGTGAGATTCTAAGGAATCCCAGTAGAAACATGCTATCGTTCATATAAAATGCGAAAAGTAAATATGATATACGTCATGTATGCACCAGTTAATTAACAAATAACACATCATCATAACACATCATCATCACATCATTATCACAGCATCATCATGTATACATTAGTCAAGCCTAGTCCCACTAATATGTACACCAGGGTTACCCAACTCCCAGTGTAAGTGCACCTCTAGCACTAACAGCCTCTTTTAGGCAAACCATGTAGATTAATATAGCACAAACAATGGCAAACACACAATCATATAAACTATAGCATGTTGTATGAAGGATAATGTTCCTACCTCAAAGCTCTATCACCCCTGTATCACATGCCTCGTAAAATGTGTCAGCTTTAGACTCCCGATTCAGTCATCGAATGTTAAATGCACAAGAATTAGGTTAAAACCCATTCATGTATCATTTTAGGCACTACCAAAGTGTTTCTTGTGGTTATATTAGCCTATGGTGAAAATTTACCAAAATACCCCCAGGACCTCGTCTCACCCCACTGTACCCGGCCCGGCTGCACTTTTCCCGAAATTTTGACTAGGGCTATTCTGATATATTTCGGCCCAAAGAATCCATTTTAGGACTCAAAATTACCAAATTCCTTGTCAAATAACAAAAATACCTTTGACAGCCCCGCTTTAAGGGTTTCAGGGGTGTTTTCGTAATTATGATTTTTGGGCTTTTTCAAAAAAGTGACAAACTGTAACCCCATCTAATTTTCCCTCCTGAACTCAATGGAACCATCAAATCATTGACAATCCAACTCTAAGGCCTTCTAACAGTCTTGGCCTAAATTATGGTATCATCTGGGAAAAATCGGGGTTTTGCGACTTTGGCTCCGTAAACACATTCATTTCTACTCCTAACCACTTTATTGACTATTCCATTAGATTACAACTACCATTTAGTACCAATTTGGGCAGCATAACACCTAGGCATGCCCATTTTCAAAATTTTAAACGAAGGACAATCCGGCGAAATTTTACCGATTAAATTGTCCGCAATAGCCATTATAGTTAATATGTGATGGTTTGGAAGTTACCTCGAGTTTCAACTAGCTTTTCCAAGTATGGCTGAACCCTAACTCTTTAAACAACATATTTGAGCTCCAACAACCTTGAAATACATGAAAGAGAAGCTTAGGAGTAGAGTTATATGCGTTACGAGTTAGATCGTCGGAGAAATCGGCTTACCTTGCGAGTTCTCTTCTCCTTCTCTCTCTAAACTCTCTCAAATATTCTCTCTCTATCTCAGCTAGATCGTCAAAAAATAATTCTGTCGGAAATTCCCTCGTAATTTCTGTTGGAAATTTGAATAGGAAAACAATTCCACAGCAAATTTTAAAAATTATTATTTTTCAATTCCGTCAGAAAATTTAAAAATTATTATTTTTATTTAATTATATATTTTTAATTAAATTTAATTTTAAAAAACCATTTTTATAAATTTTATTAGTTATGAATTAATATTTTTAATTTAATTTTTAATTATTATTTTCTAATTTCTAAAATATTATTAATTTCCAATAATAGGTTTTAGTCCCTGTAAGGGCATAATGGTCATATAAAAATTTATTTTTAAAAAATTAAATTTATTAGTTAACTAATATTAGTAAAAATATATTAGTTAATAATTATTTATTAGTTATTAATCAATGTTAATAAAAAAATTAAGTTTTGAAATTAGACAAAAATATAGTCATACGAAATTTATTTTATATTATTATTACATTTATATTAAAAAATTATAAGAATATATAAAATTTTTTTATATTATTATTACATTTATATATAAGAAACAAATATATATTATAAATAATTGATTATGTATAATAAGATTATATATATATATAATTGTGTAATAATAGAACGCCAAAGTAGTCGAGCCCATCCTGTAAGGCATCGTGTGAGTATGGACGAGGTCGTGGGTTCAAAACAAAGGAGGGTAGGTTGAGTTGCATTTTCAGAAAAAAAGAGGTTACGACATGTGGTGGAGTGAGATTGTGACACGTGGCGGAGCCAAGCTGCGACATGTGGCGGATCTGGGTGCTGGCGACAAGGTGGCGGCCGCCGGAGTTGCCACTTATTTTTTTAAAATTTAAAAAATAAAAAATCAATTTGCGACGGAATTCTGTCAAAAATTGCAACGGAATTTAATTCCATCAGAAATTCCTTCACAATAAATTCCGTCGAAAATTTGTTTGTCACACTATTATTAGCGACGGAATGGGGAAATCCATTTCTGTTGGAAGTTCCGTTAGAAATTCAGTATTTTTTTGTAGTGACTGTTTTATTGATAAACACAAATTGGTTTTTTGAAGTTTATATTTAGGGACGAAGGGAGCAGTATTTCAGGGAAGGGGATACTTCCCCAAAATTTATTGTCACTTAAATAAATATATTTTAACTCTTATATATAGTTAATGAATTTTCTCCTAATGCACTACTACAAAAATAGAGATTAGTGGCACACCTTTTGTGGCACTTATTTAAAGAAGTGCCACAACTTCTTTCTAGTCCTTTTTTTTTTGAAAAAAAAGGCACTTTGGGTGACGCTTCTTTAAGGAAGTGTCACAGCTGCTAGGTGACATTAGGTGGCGCTTCCTTGAAGAAGGGCCACCTAAGGTGTTTTTTTTTTAATAAAAAACAATGAAGTAGCAGCTGTGGTGCTTGCTTAAGGAAATTCCATAGCTGCTACATATTTTATGTGATACTTGGCCTAGGAAGCGCCACACAAAGTAATTTTTTTTAAAAAAATTCAAATTATTCTCTTTCCTGTAGTCTAATTCAATCACATTTATTCTCTTAGTCTCCACTCCCCATCTAACACGTGCTATCACTCCTTATCCTCTTAGTCCCACATTTTCTCCTTCTCTTCTTTTTGTCATTCATCACCGTCTCCACTTCGATCGCTACTTCCTCCTTATTCCTTTGTCACTCGTCACCTTTGTGAGGATTTTCTTTTGGAAAATTTGTTGTCTGCCACATTTTTACATCTATAAATAATAGATGTTCAATCGCTTTCCCTTCCCTGAATCTTATGAAGATGGCGGAACTTCCTTCCTTCACACACGCACACTCTCTCTTTTCACTTGTTTCTTCTTCCATTATTTTTATATTAAGCTTCAAATTTTAGAAATGTGTCATCCAACTTAGCATTAGTCACAGAGTAGTAAGTTTATTTGGTCTAATTGTTATTTTAGCTGCATTATATCACATATATAGCTTACTAGTTTATTTTGAATCATAGTTTCTTACTATTATGTTGCATATGTTTCTACAGGAGAAGAAATCCTTGGTTTTTTATGATGGAGAGAATGGTGTTCGTATTGTTTTATCAATTGCAGGATTGGTAAAGAACGTTCATATTTGCTTTCAAGTTTCCTGCTTTTAATTGTTCTAATTTTCCTTGATGAAGAATACTTCTGAAATTTTTTTTCTCATTTTATTCCCGAAAAAATTATTCTCATTTTTATATGCTAAAAAATAAATGAGATCAAATTAAATGTTATTATATATAAGTTGTATCTATTTAGTAGTTATAATTTTAAGTTGTTGTAGTAATTATTAACATTGATGATTTGCATAAGTAAAATAATTATTTATTTTAACACTTGGTTTTTACTTAGTAGTGATTTTGTTAATTAGTTATTTGTTAATTTATATTATTTTGGAGTTATTTGATTGTGGTTTGTTTTTTTTCATTTTGTTGTGGATATGAAAATGTGTTTAAAGTGTATTATCAACTATAATTATAGGGTTCTTTTGATAAAAAAAAAAATAATTATAGGGTTCTAAAAGAAAGATACGAAAATATTTTTTTAAAAAAATAACACCTAAGGTGGTGCTTCCTTAAAAAAGTGCCACAGAAAGTTAGGTATTATTTTTCAAAAAAAAATAATTATTGACTTCCTGTGGCACTTTTTTAAGGAAGAGCCACAGGAAGTGGACTTCCTGTGGCATTTCCTCAAGGAAGCGCCATTGGAAGTGTTTTTTTTTTAAATATATATATATGCTGTGGAGCTTCCAAATGCCACAGCTTTTTTTAATGGCGTTTTGATATGTAGCACTTACTAAGCGCCCTAGCTAATTCAAATATAAGCACCACAGCTTTGTTTTTTTGTAGTAGTGATGATGCATGAATATAGTTGTTGGCAAAAAAATGCATGTATAGAGAAAATCATTAAAAAGGAAAAAAAAACGTACAGACAGCAACGATGCCCCTTTAAATCTGAAAAAATAGTGACAAATTATGATGAGTTAAAATTTTACCTTGCAAGTTATTGTTTGAAAGATATAATTCCCGAAGCATGATCAAGTTTCCAATACCTATCCAATACTTCTTGGTATTTGGCCAGTCAACTTATTAATTTCCAAGTATATAACTTTCAGCTTTGTAAGCTTATTCATTTCCTTTGGAAATCGGTCCTGCAATATGGCAACCAAATTTCCTTGGGAATAGGTCCTGCAATATGGCAACCAAAAAATAACGTTTTTGTGAGTGCTATGATATTATTAAAAGAAAATTGAGTAGGGCATTTTATACATACATATATAGAAATTTTGGAAATCATGTTTTAAATTTTAATAAGTAAAATTGGAAAGACTTCTTACTTCGAATGACATCAAATTATATTTCTACCTTAAATAAAAAGTGAATTGGAGTCTTTTATTTAGAACCAAAACAAATTCTTCCACTAGCTACAATACTCATGATGAAAACAATATATATTTGAGGAAGGCGTGTCTGCTTTTGTCTTAGTAACCTCTTTGAAATTAAACCAAAAATTGCAATAAGGGGTGCAATCCAAAATCATCTTTCGAAAAGCCTTTTATTAATTACTTAGAAATTAAGTGTGATGATTGGCATAAAATGAGTTAAAAATGATTTTCAGCTTTTTATCTAACTACTAAATTACAATTAAATGAAAATGCTTTAAAAACTAATCTTTTTGAATTTTTTGGCATAAAAGTGGAGTGTAATTGAAATTGGTTTTGCAAAGTATGATTAAGCCTCCTAGAACAATGAATGTTATCAATCCTTCCTTCAAAAGATAATGAGAGTATGCTAGCTTGAGTTAGGTTAATTAATTCCTCCCCACCAGGTAGATATTAATCCCTCTAACTGAAACCTAATTTAAACACTAGCAATTGAAATTAACAATATGCAAGACAAAAGTAACCAAGAACCCTTACATTATAAGCATAATATATTCACAGCAATTCTAATTACAAGCTTAACCAAGTCATTACACAAGAAATTGCTACTAATTAAGTTCAAAATGTCAAATGTTCAAAGTTAAAACCAAATACATATCTAATCTCAAGTATTGTATAGAACCCCAATACAAAATCCCAATCCAATATATTAATTAAATTCTAAACCTAGAATTCAACAAATACAAAAGATTAAAAATAGATATTAGATAGTAGTAGAACACTCCCCTTTGAAGCTCCACGCTCAAGAATCAACTCATTACTCTTGCTCTAGGAGAAAAGGAAATTAGCCACTGCAATTTGTCATCGCAACTCCAACTAACATTTTCACAATTTCAGCCATGTAACACATTGAATTAATCAACCAATTGGCACTAAATCAATTAAGCTCAAGGACTGAAATTTAACACTGAATAATAGAAATTGGTGGCTGACTGTGTGGACAGAATCAGAGCAACGCCACTTCCTGCGGTTGTGGAAGGCGACGGAAAGGACCAGTGATGAAGGGAAGTGGTGACTATGATGGGGGAGGGAGAGAAACGAGGATGGTTATTCGAAGCTTCGATGGAATCAAGCTCTGCCTTGCTGCTCTGTTTCGATCCTGTCTGAGAAAGTGACGATGAAGCTGATGTGGCTGCTGGAATGAAGAAGGTGATGGTGACTGATGAGAAAGGTCACCGGCAACGATGGTGGAGGAGGTGAATGTCGTTGGCGAAAACGATGAAAGTGAAGAAGATGAAGGTTGATCTCGTGAGCTCTCCTCTCTGTCACCGCTGTGATCTCTGTCTTAGATGGCCTCCAGCTGCCACCGCAAAAATCTGACCTAAAGAGAAGAAGCAAAACGCTGTGTTTTCACTTGGACTAAACTTGAATTTCTGAAATTCATGGAACCAATCTGGTATTTTTCAAGTTCAAGTCCCAAACTGCCATTTTCTGTTTTAATCCCATTTTCTAAGTGCCTACAAGTAAAAATAATTTACCCAACATCAAATCTTCTCAAAAATGAATGATCAAGAGTAATTACAATTTTTATCACAATTTTATCATTTTTAGTCCTAATTTAATATGTTTACTCTTAATCTCAAGTAAGCACAAAAAAGGCATTTTAAGCTAAATTATTATGACAAAATAACCAAATAAAATATGAAAATATATAATCAAAATAGATATTTGTCAATTCCCCCATTCTTAACCTTTTGCACTCCTAGGCAAAAGTAAAACCAAAGTTTTCAAAAAATGTGCCAAATGTTATAGTCATCAAGTAATTCAAGAATGCAATTACATAAAGATTGAATAACCACAATCTCAAATCAATCAAAGCTCATGGAATTTTTAATGGAAAGGAATCAACTTGAATACATAACAAAACCAAGAAAGATAGACATGATTGAGCTCTCAAAGGAATAAGTGTTTCTCTTATCTCTCAAATCATTGGGAATTTCACTCAATTTACCTATTCTAGCATCTACCATAAAAGGTTCTACTATCTCTACCACTAAGTTGCCATGTATCCATAATCAAAGGGACTTCTTAGGGTTGTAATGTCGAAGAAGCTAAATGGATGTAAAGTGTAAAAAACACTATGCTTGTACTAAATAAATTAATACATCACTTAGAGCTACTCAACTAAAATTAATTCAAATGTTTTACCATAGTGCTTTGATTTTTTATGTCTTTCTTTCTTTATTTTTTTTTTTTTTGCTATTCAAAATTTTTCTTTTCTTTTTCTCATTTTTTTATATTCACATGGTACTTTTCTTTTCTTTTCTTTCTAAATCAAACTGTTAGGAAGAGCTTCATAGATGATACAAACATAGTATTTGTATAATGAAATTGAAGGGCTCAAGGGGTAAACAAAGGTAAATGATGAATGGTTTGTTTTTCGGTAAATGGGTTTAGAAATGAATGCCCCTATCATACTACAAATCCAAGGCATTAATGTAGCTTTGAAAAAGAACCTAAACAAGTTGTAGAGATTAGCTAGAGAATAAGTGAATACACACACAATAAGAAAATAGAATCAAAGCTCAATAATCTTGCAACAAGGCTTTTCTCTACCATATCAACTTCCTAAAATCAAGCTAGGCATCCAAATTAATAAAATTGCACTGAAAATACTCCATTCACTCAATTGAATCAAGTAAATGGATTACTCAAGCTTAATGCAATCATACTTGGAAATATTTGACTTTCACAATCATCATGCAATTAAATGTTCATAAAAACCTTTCAAGGAGTTGCATTAGGAAAGTGACAATAGGGGTACATTAAGCACTTCACAAACTAAATTCTCAAGTTCAAACATTTTTCAATTTTTCTCAAATTTCATGAACCAAAACATTGTGGCCACACACATAGTGCTAAAGCAATCTCTCTCCCATACTTAATATTTACATTGTCCTCAATGTAAATAACAAATGAAAATCTTACTTGACTTGTTTCTTGGGTGAAGTGATAGGTCCAATTCAAAGTTGAAGCACAACACTTCAACAATCACCATGAGGGGAAGAAAAAAGAAACAAGTAAAGTGAGTTTAACAATGAAGTTCAAAATGGAGAAAACATTAAGTGCAAAGTGAGAATGGCATATCAACATGGAGCATTTATTTACTTCCTAGGAAAAAGAAAAACAAAGACAACTACCTTTTACTAATGGTTTTGTCTCCCACACACTTATTTTCCTCATACAACAATTAAGATAAAAAAAAATCAGAAAAACTATAAAGAAAACAAGTGAGGAAAGAGACAACCTGAGGCTTAAATCTCCTTAAACTCTTGTAGGAGAAGTTCTCATCCCGGATGAGAAACATGCATTTCCTTATTGTAACCACTTCTCCTATAATGTACCCTCTTGGTAGTGCAAGTTTCTGCAAAAGAAACACCAGAACAGCAGCAGTATCTAGTCCAGAAATAAATAAATGGAGAGATCGAAAATAAAATATAGGCGTTGTACGAACGAGATTCTCCAAGTAAACTTCACAACCAAGAAAGTCAATTTGGTTCCCTTCAGTAGGAACTAAACAAGTAGTCATATTTAGAAAATTCTCTTGTGCTTGCAATAGGGAAAATGCAGAATCCAACTTTGTGTTGGAGTACATTACATTACTTTTGCAATCACAAGAGTTGGGAGGTAAAAAAGTGGAAGAAGAAAGAGAATTGATCAAATTATCACCACCTAAAAATTCAAAACATATATTTTCATTTACTATATTAGGTGGCAAGTCGCAAGAAAGAACTAAATGGAAAGATTCATTTTCATTTACAATTTTATCATTCAAAATCATTGAATCTTTATTTATTAAACCACCTAAAGCATGCAATTCAGAGGGATCAAAAGATGCACAATTGTCAAGGCCTTTATTAAGTATAGCATGCACATTAATGTTATCAATTGAACTAGATGAAGAATCAAGGTCATGTGAAGAAGAAAGCCAATTATAAATTTCCAAACAATTAACACACAACATTTCCCTTTCACCTGAACAAACAAAAGTAGAGTCTAAAGAAGAGGGAAAAATAAGTTCTTCATCTTGTTCAATAGCATAAAAAAAATTCCAAATCATCCTTGTCCACACTTGAAAGAGAGGAAGAATCATGTAAGTAATCATCATTTAGACAATTATTTGAGTTATCATCAGGTTCACACTTCACCACAATTTGAGCATCCAAGCATAATTCATCATTTTCCAATATGTCATGCTTAATGTGTTCATCACTTCTAGAACTAGGGAAAAGAACATGTTCATCACACATCAAAGCATTGACTGTGCAAGGAACATTATCAACTACACAACTACTATTAGAAATATCACAGTGAGAATTTTCAACATCAAGCATATAAGGGGATTCGGGCACAATTTCTTCATCCACCTCATCATCACTCACAACATCAAGAATAGTAGTATGAGGAGGGTCAACCTCTTCAAGAAGCGGAGGAATAGTACCATTATTTGGAAGTGGCTCCTCTGGTAGTTTAAAATGTACTTGCTTCTTCTTGACATATTTTTTGGGAGTAGGCACTGGAGGTATGAAATCTTCCACTTCTGAAGTGGCATGTAGCTTTTGCTCTTTGGTTTCCTCATTATTAGAGTAATAAGTACATGGAGCTCTGTCTTCTCCTCTAGTCTTCATACATAGAACATAGTCAATAAGCGCCTTGTTAAAGCCTTCAATCTCCTCCATTCGCCCTTTCTCGTCCTTGGAATTAACATTTGCCTCATTCAACATGAACAACTTAAAGTGTTCAACCTTGAGCTCATCATACATTCTTCTCAATGCACAAGTTCTTTCATCCATATTTGGCAATGTGAGGAAAGCATCAAGTCCACTAGGTTTAGGTGCAAGGGATTGTGGTGAAGGTTCATAGAATGATGGAGAAGGTGGGTCATAGGGAGTTTTACATGGCATGGAAGTAAGGGACAATAAGGGAAGATGAAATGGAGATGATAGTTCTTGGTAGAATGGAGAGGGTGATTCTTGATGGAATAGATAGGGTGAAGAAGTATGGTTGAAGTAGGATTGAAGTGGTTAGAAAGTGGGTTGATGGTCAAAATATGGTGTTTTGTGGATAAGATGGTTCACAATATTGATGGAGATACTGAGACGATTGAGATTCAGAAGCTCTTCCTTGATAATTTATGTCTACTCGAAGGGAATCTACTTCTTGTTGAAGTAAATCAAGCGTTTGAGAATAAATGAGATTAGAAGGTTCTTCATGTCTTCAAGAGCCATAAGATTCTCCTAAGAATTGAGAGCTTGAGGTTCTATCACTTCATTAAAAAGAATGCATATGAGGATTAGTGTAAAACTGAAACTCATGATCTTCATTAAACCAAGCCCTTCAAATTGCAATAAACTAAATCCTAATGAATTCAAAGTCCTAAAATGTCCTAGAGATGCAAATAAATCCTAAAAATTGGAAGAAATTAAAGAAGAAAACTCAAAAACTAACCTAATGAAAAATCTAGAAAAATTCAAGAAGCTAAAGACATATTCAAAAAGTGGTCAAAACGATGGAATTTGAGTAAAATCCACTACACCTAATAGCATGCTAGTGATCTTGCTTAGAATGGCCCAAAACCTTAAGAAACTGAAGCTTGTAATTTTCTGGGCATAGGTTTGAAAAAATTCCAGCAAGCTTAACTATAAGCGTAACCGAATTTTAACCAAATTCCAATCAATTTACAATTGTATAACATTGAGTTCACACCACAGATCAAGTGATGCAAGACAAAATACAAGGATGCAAATGCAAAAAGAAAGAAAAATCAAGATATTTGTTTGTATTTCTTCAAAATTTTCCTTGTAAAGAGATGCAATGTGCTATGAAAAAAAATGCAAAACTACCTAACTAACAAAAATGCAACCTAAAGACTCAAGGCATCAATCAATCAAACATTGACACTTAGTTACTAGGGAATCATTTACTTGACTCCTCGACAATGTCACCACTTGAAGAAGGCGTGTCTGCTTTTTCCTTGGTAATCTCTTCAAAAATTAAACCAAGAATTATAATAAGGGATGCACTCCAGATCATCTCTTGAAGAGCCTTTTATTAATTACGTAGAAACTAAGTGTGATGATTGGTATAAAATGAGTTAAAAATGATTTTCAGCTTTTTATCTAACTACTAAAATACAATTAAACAAAAATACTTAAAAAGCTAATCTTTTTGGATTTTTTGGAATAAAAGTGGAATGTAATTGAAATTGGTTTTGCAAAGTATGATTAAGCCTCCTAGAACAATCAATTTCATCAATCCTTACTTCAAAAGATAATGGGAGTGTGCTAGCTTGACCATTTTTTTTTTGCTCAGAAGACACTTTAAGCTAACTTGAGTTAGGTGAATTAATTCCTCCACATGAGGTAGAAATTAATCCCTCTAACCGAAACCCAATTTAAACACTAGCAATTGAAATTAACAATATGCAAGACAAAAGTAACCAAGAACCCTTGCATTACAAGCATAATATATTTATAGCAATTCCAAGCACAAGCTTAACCAAGTCATTACACAAGAAATTGCAACTAATTAAGTTCAAAGTGTCAAATGCACAAAGTTAAAACCAAATACATATCTAATCTCAAGTATTGTATGGAACCCCAATAAAAAATTCCAATCCAATTACTAATTAAATTATAAACCTAGAATTCAACTAATACAAAAGGTTAAAAATAGATATTAGATAGTAGAACACTCCCCTTTGAAGCTCCAAGATCAAGAATCAACTTATTGCTCTAGGAGAAAAGGAAATTAACCGTTGCAATTTGTCATCGCAAGTCTAACAAACACTTTCACAATTTCAGCCATGTAACACATTGAATTAATTAACCAATTAGCACTAAATCAAGTAGGCTCAAGGACTGAAATTTAACACTGAATAATAAAAATTGGTGGCTAACTGTGTAAGATAATTTACCCAACATCAAATCTTCTAAAAAATAAATGATTAAGAGTAATTACAATTTTTATGACAATTTTGCCCTTTTTAGTCCTAATTTAATATATTTACTCTTAATCTCAATTAAGCACAAAGAAGTCATTTTAAGCTAAATTATTATGACAAAATCTCCAAATAAAATATGAAAATATATAATCAAAATAGATATTTGTCAATTCCCCCACACTTAACCTTTTCTACTCCTAGGCAAAAGTAAAACCAAAGTTTTTAAAAATATTCCAAATGTTGTAATCATCAAGTAATTTAAGAATGCAATTACATAAAGATTGTATAACCACAATCTCAAATCAATCAAAGCTCATGCAAATTTAATGCAAAGGAATCAACTTGAACACATAACAAAACCAAGAAAGATACACATAATAGAGCTCTCAAAGGAATAAGTGTTTCTCTCATCTCTCAAATCATTGGGAATTTCACTCAATTCAGCTATTCTAGCATCTACCATAAGCTTGTAAAGGTTCTACTATCTCTACCACAAAGTTGCCATGTATCCATGTCAAGGGGACTTCTTAGGGTTGTAATGTCAAAATGTCTAAATGGATGGAAAATGTAACAAACACTATGCTTGTACCAAATAAATTCATAAATCACTTAGCACTACTCAACTAAAATTAATTCAAATGTTTTACCATAGTTCTTTTTTTTTAATCTTTCTTTGTTTTTTTACTATTCACAAATTTTCTCTTCTTTTTCTCTTTTTTTTCCTATTCACATGGTACTTTTCCTTTCAAATGTACAATAGTACCCTTTTTTCTTTTCTTTTCTTTTTCTAAATCATACTGCTAGGAAGAACTTGATAGATGATACAAACATAGCATTTGTATAATGGAATAGAAATGAAATGGAAGGGCTCAAGGGGTAAACAAAGGTAAATGATGAATAGTTTGTGTTTGGGTAAATGGGTTTAGAAATGAATGCCCCTATCATGCTACAAATCCAAGGAATTAATGTAGCTTTGAAAAAGAACCTAGACAAGTTCTAGAGATTAGCTAGAGAATAAGTGAATACATACACAATGAGAAAATAGAATCAAGGCTCAGGAACCATCCAACAAGGCTTTTCTCTACCATATTAACCTCCTAAAATCAAGTTAGGCATCCAAATTAATAAAATTGCACTGAAAATACTCCATTCACTCAATTGAATCAAGCAAATGGATTACTCAAGCTTAATGCAATCATACTTGGAAATGCTTGACTTTCACAATCATCATGCAATTAAATTTTGTAAAAACCCTTCAAGGAGTTGCATTAGGAAAGTGAGGATAGGGGTCCATTAAGCACTTCACAAAATAAATTCTCAAGTTCAAAATTTTTTCCATTTTTCTCAAATTTCATGAACCAAAATATTGTGCCTACACACATAATGCTAGAGCAATCCCTCCCCCACACTTAATCTTTACATTGTCCTCAATATAAATAACAAATGATAAACTTACTTGACTTGTTTCTTAGGTGAAGTGGTAGGCCCAATTCAAGATTGAAGAGCAGCACTTCAACAATCACCATAAGGGGAAGAAGAAAGAAACAAGTAAAGTGAGTTTAACAATGAAGTTCAAAATGTGGTAGAACAAGTGGAGTGAGTTTAACAATGACATTCAAAATGCAGTAGACAATAAGTGCAAAGTAAGAATGGCATATAAACATGGAGCATTTATTCACTTCCTAGGAAAAAGAAAAACAAAGACAACTACCTTTTACTAATGGTTTTGTCTACCCCATACTTATTTTCCTCATATAATAGTTAAGATCAAAACATCAAAAAAATTAGACAGAAAACAAGTAAAGAAAGAGACAACCTGAGGCTCAAATCTCCTTAGACTCTTGTAGGAGAAGTTCTCATCTCTGATGAGAAACATGTATTTCCTTTTTGTAACCACTTCTCCTAGAATGTACCCTCGTGGTAGTGTAAGTTTCTGCAAAAGAAACACCAGAACAGCAGCATTATCTAGTCCAGATATAAATACATGGAGATATCAAAAATAAAATATAGGCATTGTACGAATGAGATTCTCCAAGTAAACTTCACAACCAAGAAAGTCAATTTGGTTCCCTTCGCTAGTAACTAAACAAGTAGTCATATTTTGAAAATCCTCTGGTGCTTGCAATGGGAAAAACGCAGAGTCCAACTTAGTATTGGAGTGCATTACATCACTTTTGCAATCACAAGAGTTGGGAAGTAAAAAAGTGGAAGAAGAAAGAGAATTGATCAAGTTATCACCACCTAAAAATTGAAAACATGTATTTTTATTTGCTATATCAGGTGGCAAAATCACAAGAAACCACAAAATGGAAAGATTCATTTTCAGTTACAATTTTATCATTCAAAATCATTGAATTTTTCCTTATTGAACTACCTAAAACATGCAATTCAGAGGGATCAAAAGATGCACAATTGTCAAGGCCTTTATTAAGTATAGCATGCACATTAATGTTATCAATTGAACTAGATGAAGAATCAAGGTCATGTGAAGAAGAAAGCCAATTATCAATTTCCAAAAAATTAACACATGTCATTTCCCTTTCACATGAACAAACCACCGAAATGGAGCTCTTAATGAGGTGCATAACATTAGAGAAGAGGTTTAGGGCATTAAAGATCAACAAAGGCATCAAAATCTCACCTTTCTTTTCCCTTTTCTTCTTTGGTCACCGAAAAAATAGAGGAAGAGAGAGGGATGATGAGAGATGGTGAAGAAGATGATGATGATGTATTTTCCCTCTTCGCCTATACGCGCCATCGAATAGGAGAGAGAAGAGAGAGAAGAAGTGAATTTTTGTCTTTTAGCACCATCCAATGGTCTACCAAATCGCCACTTGTCAACATCTTGTTCACTCCCTCCAGGAGCTCACATAAGCTTAAAGCATATGATTCCGACCCATAGCCAATAGATCTCAACCCTTGATCTATAATCACCAATGAGTTTCCTCTTTCGTAACTGAGCAATTGGTCGGTATATTTTCAATTTTACCATTTTGCCCTTGGTTTCACTATGAGTATTAAATCATAACTATGAACATTTTTATCAAATTCACATCATATTTATCCAAAAGTGTTTAATTAGACTAATTACAATCAACATCGGAGTCATTAGCCCTTAATCTCAAATTGGGTCATTACAGAGCTCATCATACATTCTTCTTAATGCACGAGTTCTGTCATCCATGTTTGGCAAGGTGAGGAAAGATGGAGAAGGTGCAAGGGATTGTGGTGGAGGTTCATAGAATGATGGAGAAGGTGGTTCATAGGAAGTTCTACATGGCATGGAAGTAGGGGAATATGGGGGAAGATGAAATGGAGATGATGGTTCTTGGTAGAGTGGAGTGAGTGAATCTTGATGGATAGATAGGGTGAAGAAGTATGGCTGAGTAGGATTAAAGTGGTTAGAAAGTGGGTTCATGGTCAAAATATGGTGTTTCGTGGATAAGATGGCTCACAATATTGATGGAGATAATGACATGGTTGAGATTCAGAAGCTCCTCCTTGATAATTTATGTATGCTCGAAGGGAATCTACTTTTTGTTCAAGCAAATCAAGTGATATTAGTAGATGCTTAATGTCTTCAAGTGCCATAAAATTCTTCCAAGATTTGAGAGGTTGTAGGTCTATTACTCCCTAAAAAAGAATGCATATTAGGATTAGTGTAAAACTGAAACTCATAATCTTCATTAAACTAAGCCGTTCAAATTGCAATCAATTAAATCCCAATGAATTCAAAGTCCTAAAATGTCCAAGAGATGCAATTGAATCCTAAAAATTGGAAGAAATCAAAGAAGAAAACTCAAAAACTAACCTAATGAAAATTCTGGAAAAATTCAAGAAAATAAAGACAAATTTGAAAAATGGTCAAAATAATGGAATTTAAGTAAAATTCACTACACCCAATAGCATGCTACTGATCCTGCTTAGAGTGGCCCCTAAACTTAAGAAACTAAAGCTTGTAATTTTCTGAGCATACTTTTGAAAAAATTCCAGCAAGCTTAACTCTAAGCGTAACCAAATTTTAACTGGATTCCAATTGGTTTACAACTGTATAGCATTGAGTTCCAACCACAGATCAAGTGATGAAAGACAAAATACAAGGATTCAAATGGAAAAATAAAGAAAAATCAAAATATTTGTTTGTATTTCTTCAAAATGTTCCATGCAAAGAGATGCAATGTGCTATGAAAAACATGAAAAACTACCAAAACTAACTAAAATGCAACCTAAAGGCTCAAGGTACCAAATAATCAAAGATTGACACTTAGTTACTAGGGAACTAATTACTTGGCTCCCCGGCATTGGCGCAACTTGAAGAAGGCGTGTCTACTTTTGCCTTAGAAACCTCTTCGAAAATTAAACAAAGAATTGCAATAAGGGGTGCAATCCCGCATCGTCTCTCGAAAAGCCTTACCTAGAAACTAAGTGTGATGATAAGCATAAAATAAGTTAAAAATGATTTTCAGCTTTTTATCCAACTACTAAATTACAATTAAACTAAAATGCTTTAAAAACTATTTTTTTTGGATTTTTTGCAATAAAAGTGGAATGTAATTGAAGTTAGTTTTTCAAAGTATGATTAAGCCTCCTAGAATAATGAATTTAATCAGTACTTGCTTCAAAAGATAATGGGAGTGTGCTAGTGTAACACCCCAAATTTTATATTTACCAAATATATTGTAATTATTTCAGAAATTCAATAAAATGGTGAATATTCATGAATCTGGAATTTATGAATTTTATAAATGTTCATTTTCATGAGAAATTGGGAAAAATTAATTATGAAATTAATTTGGGTAATTTAAAAAGCATAATATTAAGGTCCAAAAATGGAGAAATGATAGAGAAAATATTTAGTCCAAAAATAAATGAAAGTTGGCCAAATAGAAAGAAGAAAATAAATGAGATTAAAAAGGTAATGGAAAAATCGTAATTTTGCCAATTTAGCACAAAATTAATTACTTTCCAATTAATTGAACTTAATTTCAATTAATTGTGACTTTACGTGTATACGTAAATTGTACAAGTTATGAAGTCAATTCGGACATGGCAGAAGGACCCTTAGGATGCCATTACATGTAACAATAAGAGGAAAATATTAGGTGCACGTTAATTGGGCACAAGGTATCAAGTTTCATGAAGTTAGGAATTTATGTCATAAAACTCTAAATTTTGGAAATTAAAAAATGATTAAAATATCATAAAATATATGATAAAAGCATCATCTCCTTTCTTTCTTTAGCCCTAACGAACACCGAATAGACCTGAATAGATAGAGAGAAGTGCAGATTCTTAGAGAGAGAAGGAGGACGAAATCTTAAAAGGTAAGCTTATTCCTCCGCCGATTTAGCTCCTAATGCATATAACTTTGCTCATAACCTATTCTTCTATGTCATTCAAGGTTTTTGAAGCAAAAATTTGGAAAGCTAGGGTTTTTGGCTACACTAGGGAAAAGATAGAGGAAGTGAAAGGAAACTTATAAACCTTCGAATATTGATTGTTCTGGCATATGTGAGTGATTTAATCGGTGAAATTTTGCCGGATTGTCTTTGTTTGTGAAATTGGAAATTAAGCTGCTGGAAATTTTATGCTACCAAAATTAGGATTAAATGGTAGTTATAATGTGATTAAATAGTTAATAAAGTGATTAGGAGTAGAAAGGAATACATCAGCAGAGTTAGAATCGAAAAACCCAGATTTTTCCCGGAGGACACCTAAGTTTTGGCCAGGGCTATATCATGGGTTTAGAGTTGGATTTTTGATATTCTAATGATTCTATTGTGTTTATGAGGGAAAATTAGGTGGGGTTATAATTGGTCACTTTTTTGGAAAAGCCCAAAAAAGCATAATTACGAAAACACCCCTAAGACCTGAAAAGTGGGGCTGCCAAGGGTATATCTTTCTTTTAGGAGTAAATTTGGTAATTCTGAATCTGAAAATGGATTTGTTGGGTGAAAATATGTCAGAATATCCCCAATCAAAATTTCAAGAAACGTACAGTCGAACAGGGTACGGCGGGGCTGGGCTAGGACCTTGGGGGCATTCTGGTAAATTTTCACCGTAGGCTAATATAGCCATTATAAATACTATGGAAGTGTCTAAAATGGTACATAAATGGGTTTTAACCTAATTCTTGTACATTTGATATTTTAGGACTTAGTTGGGAACCTAAGTTGGCACATTTTACGGGGCACACAAAATGGGGTGAAAGATACTTGACGTGGGGACGTTATGTTTCATACCTCATGCCATAGTTCTTATGATTGTGTGGATGCCATTGTTTGTGCTTTTATTAATCAACATAGTTTGCCTAGAAGAGGCAGTTAATGCCGGAGGTGCACTTACACATAGGGGTTGGCTGATAATTCAACCGGTGTACGATTAGTGGGGAAGGCACCCTACTTATGTATACATGATGATGATGTTTTATATTGTTCATTAATTGATTCATATATAGTGCATATCATATCTACTTATCGCATTTTATATGAATGATAGTATGTTTCTATTGGGATTCCTTAGAATCTCACCCCTTTTTCTAAACAAAAACATTTCAGTGAGTGCCAGTAACTCTAAAGGAAAGGATGTAGATATGGGGAACTGACAGGCACATTTCCTGAGACAAAAAATTGTGGTTATATATAGTTTTTATTTTGGGATATTTTTGGATAATTCTGTACATATTTGTCAACATTGCCAAACTTTGTACAGTTGATTCTAGTCTGTAAACAAATACTTTTATCAGTATATTTATAGTTTTCTATATGCCTGTAGAACTTGATCTCTTTTACTGTCTATATATCGAAATAGAAACAGGTGTTGACATTTTGGTATCAGAGCTAATAAGTAATGTTGGCATTATCAGAATAGTATACTGATATGATTTTGTTTGCATGATGATAGGGTCATGAGTAGCTCAAGTGAGATATCTGAGGGAGAGTCATCAGTGAACCAGCGTCCGCTCAAACAGTGCATCCCGGATAGGCAGCTAATTATAAAGTATTATGGGCTAGGTAGAGCACGTATGAGACAGAAGGTATAGAAGAGCATGCCGATGCTTCCTGTGTATGGACCGGATCTGAGACCACTATCGCCAGGGTAGTCACAGGTCAGGGAGATAGGAGACTATTCAGAGGAGGACCTCGAGGAAGATCTAGAGGAGGATCCAGAGGAGGACCCCGACGAGGATCTAGAGGAGTACCTAGAGGATGAGCTGAGTGACCGCGAGTCTCAGGCCGGCACAATAGAGGTGGGATATGACCTACAACTAGATCCTGAGCTGTGGCACTATCTCTTTGGCAAATATTGTAAAGCCCGTGAGCTCAGGCCATACTTGTTAGACGTTACCTTGCATTCCTAACTAGAGTATGATCCCTATACCTTGCGTTCCTAACTAGAGTATGATCCCTATATGCTATCCAGGAGTAGTTGCAGGCTGGGGTGCCAGTTGAGTTCTAGATTCATACCACATTGAATTTCTTCGCAAACTCTTGTTTTTGGAATCAGCAAACAAATAACGTTATCGAGCGGGGCCCAAATAGGAACATTTATGAGTTTCTTGACCATATGGATGACTTGGTGTTGAGATTTATGTTTGATGACTGATGTAAGACCTAGGTGGCATATTTTGGTGATCGGAGATGACTAGCATATATTATAAGATAAGGGTAGCCTGGTGGAACCGAGGGATAGAAAAAGATTTATCCGGAGTTGGTTTTTTTGGAGGGTATAGAGAAAGTTAATCGTGCTCGACCTAGGGTAATCTAGGATGGGTGACCCCCTGGGAAGTTGCATAAACTTAGAGTTTTG
Organism: Inga oerstediana; assembly: GCA_963210345.1. Classification (NCBI taxonomy): domain Eukaryota; kingdom Viridiplantae; phylum Streptophyta; class Magnoliopsida; order Fabales; family Fabaceae; genus Inga; species Inga oerstediana. The sequence goes on from OY723405.1 coordinate 34,853,629, forward strand.
TTATATAATGGACTAATATGTCATGTACAGTAGTTTATAGGATATCTAATGTTTATGTTTCTCTGTAACTACTGTAAATAGTTGTTGTATGCTATGCATGACATATCTGTGTACCCTAACTTTTATAAAATGATGAAAATGCCCTTGGTTTTATATGAAATGTAATTCTTCTCTATTTTCATGTAGTTTGAAATTTTCATGTATTTTGAAATATAGAGATGGTATGACTTAGTAGACCACATGCAAGACACAAAAATGCTATAAATGAGCTAAGGCCTGATCCTGTACAGTAGCAAATACTAAATATACTGGTGCAATAGTAAAATACTATGAATGAAATAAGAGATGAACTTTGGGGGGTAACAACAAAGGCAAGATCGCCTGGAAGATCGCTTCGTGGAAATAGTTAGAGGAAATGGTAAGGAAGAACCTCCACTAGAGGATATTTTAACAGAGTCCAAAGCAGACATTCAAACTTGGCTGAGCAAGTCCAGCAAGCAGCAGCCTCCTATTTTTTGGGGGAAGTTTGACCCACAGCTAACTGAAGATTGGTTGTCACGTCTAGACAAGATCTTTAATATGTTGTAATGCCCAGATGAGGTAAAAGCTCTGCTAACCATTTACAAGCTAGAAAATGATGCGAACTGTTGGTGGAAGAACGAGGAGCTCATCTTGAGGGGAAGGAATATTCCTATTACATAGGGATTATTCTAGGAGAAATTCAATGAGATATATTTTCCCCATCTATCAGAAGAGAAAAAGAAAAAGAGTTCTTGAGCTTCAGACAGCAAGATCGGGAGAGCTTTGACGATTATCTAGCCTGGTGCATTCTGCTATCCCGTTATTCGACATACCACAAACTTCACGGCAATGAAGAGTAGAGTTTCGATATGATGATTAAGGGGTTGAGACCGGAGTTGAAAGAGAAACTAATTTCACAGCATTTCACTGAGTTCAGTAAAGCGGTGGAAGAATGTTGGTACATTGAGAAGCGTATGTTAAGTTTGGCTGTTCAAACTAGTAACAAGGGTGCTTCTAGAAGTGGTAGTTCATCATAAAAGCGAAAAGAATAGGGTGGACTTTCTAGGGGAGATGTTAAGAGACCAAATCAGTCTGAGGGCTGAGGAGGCCAGGTTTCCTTTGGAAGCAAAATGTTTTGGTACTTCCAAAAGCCACTTCACCCTGGTAAACCTTAAGGTGAGATTCCGTTTAGATCAGATCCAAATAAGCCGTTTATATGCTACAATTGCAATAAGCCGGGGCATATGGCTATGGATTGTCCACAGAAGAAGCAACCAGAGGAGACTAGGCCCAGGGTTCTAGGTAAGGTCTACACACTAACACATGAAGAAGCCATGAAGTCTTTGGAGCTGATTTAAGGTATGATTTCCCGTAATGGCAGTCTAGCACATGTTATATATTATTCAAGTGCCAGCCATTCATTCATTGCATATGATAACGTGAGATGGTTAAATTTGCACATGTATAAATCCCTATATGATTTGGTTATGTCTACGCCTATGACACTTAAATTGTTACGGCTGATATATGTCTGAATTGCCTGGTAAATGCTGAGGGATACGAATTGATTATATACCTGATCTATTTGCCACTGCAAGGGTTAGAGGTAATTTTAGGGATTAACTGGTTGACAGCGAATGGTGTGTTACTGGTTTGCAAACAGAAGAGAGTTATATATCCAAATCCACAACCGTGAGTTGACACCTAAATTACTCTCAACTTACTCTCTGCAGCTAAGGTCAATAAATGCTCCCAGAAAGGTTGTCAAGGGTATATAGAGTTCTGCTTTATGTAGTCAGAGGCTGATGTAGCCTTAGAAAGTATTCCTGTAGTGAATGAGTTCCCTGATGTGTTTCTGGAGGATGTCGGTGGATTACTTCAAGATAGGGAAGTGGAGTTCTCAATTGATCTGAAGCCTAGAGTAGGAGTAATCTCCAAAACCCCATACCATATGGCTCCAACTGAAATGGCAAAACCAAAGAAGCAGATTAAGGAGCTACTTGAGAAAGGGTTCATACAACCCAGCGTTTTACCTTGAGGTGCTCTAGTGCTCTTCGTCAGGAAGAAAGACAGAAGCTTGTGTCTCTGTATTGATTATCAGGAGCTGAACAAGGTAACTGTCCAGAACAAGTATTCACTCCCTAGAATTGACGATTTGCTCTATAAGTTATCTGGTTCCTGTGTATTCTCGAAGATCGATTTGCAAACGGGATACCACCAGTTAAAGGTAAAAGTAGTTCCTTGTGATGCCATTTAGGCTTACCAATGAACCTACCGTATTCATAGACTACATAAATTGAATCTTTCATCCGTACTTGGACCAGTTTATAGTAGTCTTTATCGATGATATACTGGTGTACTGACGAAGTAAGGCTGAACATGAGCAGTATCTAAGAACTGTGTTAGACATATTATTGGATAGGAAACTCTATGCCAAGCTGAGTAAGTGTGAATTTTGGCTTTCAGAGGTAAATTTTCTTAGCAATGTTGTCTCATAACAAGGGGTTTCTATTGATGCTAGCAAGGTGGAAGTAGTATTGAGCTGGAAGAGACCAGAGATTATATTTAAAGTGCGTAGTTTTTTGGGTCTAGCTGGCTATTACAAAAGGTTTATTCAGAATCTCTCCAGAATTGCCTTGCTGTTGATGAAGTTGACGCAAAAAGCTCAACATTTTGTGTAGGATGAGAATTGTGAGAAGATCTTCATAGAGTTGAAGCAGAGGTTAACTATAGCACCAGTGCTGATGATCCCAGATCCATAGTTTACATATGTTGTGTATACAGATGCTAATGGGCACAGATTGGGATGTATGTTGATGCAACATGGCTGAGTGGTGGCATACGCATCCCATCAGCTGAAACCTCTTGAATTAAACTATCCTACTCACGATCTTGAGTTGGCGGAAATTGTGTTTGCTTTAAAAATATGGAGATATTATCTCTATAGTGAGACTATAGAGTTGTATTGTGACCATAAGAGCTTGAAGTACTTGTACAATCAAAAAGAGCTCAATATAAGATAGCGCAGGTGGATAGACTTGCTAAAAGATTATAATCTAGAAATCAATTACCATTCCAGAAAGGCTAATGTTGTTGCTGACGCATTAAGTTATAAATCTGTGTAGGTAGTAGCCATGATGGTCCATGAGCAGAAATTGATCAAGGCCTTTAGAGATATCAATCTGTGTAGTCAGATTTTGATGAGTAGTGGTGTTAGTGAATTGCATAATGATCTGAGAGCGTTAATTGAAGAAGCACAACTGTAGGATAGTCAAGTACTATCTATCAGAGGTATGGTTGATAGGGGTGAAATTCAGAAATATGACTTGTCACCTAGAGAACTAGTCGGTACAAGAAGCAGATTTATCTTCTACCGCAACCAGAGTTGAGATGGCAAATCCTGGAGGAGGCACAGAAGCGTAAGTATACTATGCATCCAGGGGCTACAAAGATGTACCATGACTTGAAGGCCTAATACTAGTAGCCAGGGATGAAAAGAGAGGTGACTGAGTTTGTCGCTCGTTGTCTAACATGTCAGAAAGTGAAAGTCGAACATCAGTGACCTCGGGGCTTTTGCAAAACCTTAAGATTCCTTAGTAGAAGTGGGAAAGCATTACGATGGATTTAATGATGGGGTTAACCAAGGTCAAAAATCATGATGCAATCTGGGTAATAGTTGACAGATTCACAAAGATAGCCCACTTTTCCTTCCTATCAGCATCCACTATTCTCCTAATAGATTGGCAGAGATTTATATTAAGGAGATTATGAGACTACATGGTACTCCAAAGAACATCATCTATGATTGAGATCTACGGTTCACTTCTAAGTTCTGAAAGGTGGTTCATGATGCTTTGGATACCAAACTCTGATTCATCATGGCATATAATCCTCAAATGGATAGGCAGACAGAACCAATGATTCAAACCCTTGAGGATATGCTAAGGTCGTGTTCACTTGATTTCAAAGGTAGTTGGGACAAATTCCTTCCATTGGCAGAGTTTGCCTATAATAACAGTTATCATTCAAGCATCTAGATGGCTCTATATGAGGCACTGTACAGGAGGAAGTGTCAATTGCCCTTGTGTTGGACAAAGTTGTCTAAGAGATAATTGCTGAGGCTAGATATTGTTGATCAAACAATGGAATAGATAAAATTGATTAAGTAGAGGTTGCTAACTTCTCAAAACCGACAAAAGAGTTATGCGGACAAGACGCGAAAACCTCTGGAATTTGAAGTCGGCAACCATGTGTTTATGAAAGTATTACCTGTTATGGGTATGGCAGAGCATTGAAAGTATGAAAGCTGCATCTGAGGTACATTGGTCAATTTGAGATCTTGGTAAAGATTGGGCTAGTAGTGTACCACATTGCTTTGCCACCGAATCTAAGTAGGCTACATGATGTTTTCCATGTTTCCCAATTGAAAAAGTACCAACCCGATCCAGAACATGTAATAGAGTATGAAGACATGGAAATGCACGATGATTTGACCTACGAAGTCATACCTGCCTGAATTATCGATCAGCAAGAGAAGCAGCTCAGGAACAAGAACATTCATTCATCAAAATTTTCTGGAAAGGGTTATCGCGCTACATAGGAAATGGAGGAAAGTATAAAGAAACATTGCCTGGAATTTATGGCTGTATAGGTGTAGCAAATTTTGGGGACAAAATTTATTTAAGTGTAGGAGAACTGTGACACCTCAAATTTTATATTCACCAAATATATTTTTATTATTTGAGAAATTCAATAAAATGGTGAATATTCATGAATTTGGAATCTAGGAATTTTATAAATGTTCATTTTCATGATAAATTGGGAAAAAATAAAAATCCCAATATTAAGGTCAAAAAATGGAGAATAATAGAGAAAATATTTGGTCCAAAAATAAATGAAAGTTGGCCAAATAAAATGAAGAAAAGAAATTAGATAAAAAAGGTATTGATAAAATTGTAATTTTGCCAATTTAGCAAAAAATTAATTATTTTCCAATTAATTGATTTTAATTTCAATTAATTAATGAAAATAAAAGGGAAAAATAAATTTGGAGTATTCAGGTAAAATAAATATGAATTTATGAAAAATTTGAGCAAAACTGCGAATTTAACCGAAATTGTGACTTTACTTGTATATGTAACTTCTACAAGTTATGAAGCCAATTATGACATGGAAGAAGGACCCTTGGGTTGCAATTACATGTAACAATAAGAGGGAAATATTAGTTGCATGTTAATTGGGCTCAAGGTATCAAGTTTCATGGAGTTAGGAATTTATGTCATAAAAGTCTAAATTTTGGAATTTATGGAAATTAAAAAAATGATTAAAATATCATAAAATATATGATAAAAGCATCATCTCCTTCCTTTCTTTAGCCTTAACCGAGTCAAACAACCCTAAATAGAGAAGTGCAGATTTTTAGAGAGGGAGGAAGAAATCTCACAAGGTAAGCCGGCTCTTCCGCCGATTTATTAGCTCCTAACGTGTATAACTCTGCTCCTAAACTATTCATCTATGTTATTCAAGGTTTGTGAAGCACAAATTTGTGTTGGGAAAACTAGGGTTTTTGGCTACACTAGGAAAAAGCTAGAGGAAGTGAAAAGTAACTTCCAAACCTTCGAATATTGATTGTTCTGACGGCTGTGAGTGATTTAATCGGTGAAATTTCGCCGGATTATCTTTGTTTGTGAAATTGGGAAATGTGCTATTAGAAATGTTATGCTACCAAAATTGGGATTAAATGCTAGTTATAACGTAATTAAATAGTCAATAAACTGATCAGGAGTAGAAAGGAACACGTATGCGGAGTTAGAATCGAAAAACCCCCATCTTTCTCGGATGACACTTAAGTTTTGGGCAGGGCTATATCTTCAGGTTAGAGTTGGATTTTTAATGTTTTGATGATTCCATTGTGTTCGTGAGGAAAAATTAGGTGGGGTTACAGTTGGTTACTTTTCCGGGAAAGCCTGAAAAAGCATAATTACGAAAACACCCCTGAGACCCAGAAAGTGGGGCTGCTAAGAGCATATCTATCTTTTGACAGTGAATTTGGTAATTCCAAGTCCAAAATTGGATTCCTTGGAAAAAAAATATTAGAATAGCTCCAGTCAAAATGTCAAAAAAGGTACGGTCGGACTGAGTACAGTGGGGCCAGGCCTAGACCCGGGGGCATTTTGGTAAATTTCATCATAGGCTAATATAACCACTATAAAACTATGGAAGTGTCTAAAATGGTACATGAATGGATTTTAACCTAATTCTTGTACATTTGATATTTTAGGACTAAGTTAGGAGCCTGAGGTTGGCACATTTTACGGGGCATGTAAAACGGGGTAAAAGAGACTTGAGATAGAGACATTATCCTTCATACATCATGCTATAGTTCATATGATTATGTGGATGCCATTGTTTGTACTTTCATTAATCAACATAGTTTGCCTAAAAGAGGTAGTTAGTGCCGGAGGTGCACTTACACTTGGGGGTTGGGTGAGAATTCAACCAGTGTATGATTAGTGAAGCAAGAGCCTTACTCATGAATACATGAAGATGATGTTTATATTATTTATTAATTAGTACATACATGATGCATATCATATCTACTTCTCGCATTTTATATGATCGATAGTATGTTTCTACTGGCACTCATTGGAATCTCACCCCTTTTTCTAAACAAAAACATCTCAGCGAGTGCCATCGGCTCAAAAGGAAATGATGTAGATATATGGAATTGATGGGCATGTTTCCTAAGACAAAGATCGTGGTTATATATATAGTCTGTATTTTGGGATAGTTTGGGATATTCTGTACATATTTGTAAACATTGCCAAACTATGTATGGTTGATTCTGGTCTGTAAACAAATACTTTTATTAGTATATTTGCACTTTTCTGTATGCCAGTGGAACTTGGTCTCTATTACTCTGTGTATATCGAAATAGAAATAGGTGTTGACAAATACCCATAAGGGTTGAAGTGCAAAAATACCCATGAACTTTTTTCAAAAGTGCATCCAACACCATAAACTTTTCTTAGGTGCAAAAATACCCATGAACTTCTCAAAATAGGGCAAAAATGTCAAACCGTTAATTGGTACAAACGTCCGTTTTGTGGGACCCATAATATTATTTTTTGAGGTGCAAAAATACCCATGAACTTTTTCTAAAAAGTGCACCTAACACCATAAAAATTTTTTTGGTGCAAAAATATACATGAACTTATCAAAAGTTTATGGTGTTTGGTGCACTTTTTAGAAAATTTCATTAGTATTTTTGCACCTCAAAAAATAATATTGTGGGTCCCAAAAAAAGGACGTTTGTATCAATTAATGGTTTGATATTTTTGCCCCATTTTAAAAAGTTCATGGGTATTTTTGCACATAAAAAAAGTTAATGGTGTTGGATGCACTTTTAAGAAAAGTTCATGAGTATTTTTGCACCTTAACCCAATATATAAACATGAAATATAAATATGAAATAAAATTACTCTAGTGGGGCGAGGGGTTTTATTGGACATGGCTCCTCTCTTTTTTTCTATCGCTCCATTGCCCTCCTTTTCATGCAAAACTCATCGTTTTTGGTAAAAACAAGTGATTAGGGACACTTTTCTTTTTTTTACAAAAAAAAAATCATCTAACACCTTAAAATATTTTTTATTGGCACCTATTATCCGAAAGTAGCTTTTAGCATATTTAGCATCCTAAAATATTTTATGTATCACACATCTCACACCCTCTAATATTTTTCAGTAGCATTTAGTCCTAAAGTATTTTCCGAATAGCATTCAATATTATTTTTTCAGTAAAAAAAAATCCAACACATTGAAGTATTTTCTCATAACAACTATTATTGTAAAGTAAGTTTTAGTATATTAAACACCTTAAAATATATGTATATATAATTTTCAATATCACCCCTATATCTATCACTCATCACTCTAAACTATTTTTTATTAACATCCTATATCTCTTAAAGTATCTACTATGATTTTATTCTTAAATATTTTTTTTTTCAATTGCAACAAGCTCAGTAAAATTAGAATATTCAGTGTTACTCGAAAAATATTTTAGGATTGAATGCTACTAAAAAAATACTTCAGGTTGCGAGATGCGATAGAGGTGTTCATCATTTTCCCATTCTGGTAATCCCATCCGGATTCCAAGAAAATCGGGACGGGATGGAAATTTTCGGGATAGGTAAAATGAGGTCGGGGTCGGGATCGGGATCAGGAATGGGATTTCCTGATCCCGACTTTTTCGTGATCCTGAAATAATATACATGTGTGTGTATATATATATTTTCCTAACTAAAACACACAACACAAACTATTCAAGCGCATTTGTGGATGATGAATTCATTTAATTATACTATCAAAGGCTCTGTGTATTGGAAGATCTTTGGGCCCATTTGTAGCTGCTAAAAATATTGTGTTTTTATTTGTTTTGATCTCTTATTTTGATGTCCCAGGGAGATCTCCTAGGAAAACTATTCTAGTTAGGGAGGTCTCCTAGGAAAACTATTCAAGTTAAATCTTGCCATTTTTTTCCCAACTATAGAAGTAATCAGGGCACCCCCAAAGAATCAAAGTCTAGCTATTTTTATCCGGAAAAAGAATGTAACAAGGAAAAAATATCTTGAAGTCAGGAAATTCCCGATCCAAATCCCAGGAATTTCCTATCTCGTCAGGACGAGAAATTTTCAGGATCGGGATCAGGCATCAAATTCCTTCCCGAACACTTCTCAAGATCGGGATCGGGAATGGGATTTCCCAATTCCATCATGATCCCGAACAACCCTAAGATGCAATACTAGGTGATACTAAAAAAATATTTTAGGATGCTCAGTGTGCTAAAACCTACTTTAGAATAATAGGTGCTATTGAAAAAAAAAAAAACTTCACGGGACTTGTTTAGTACGAGTGGCGCTAAAAGCTTTTAATTAATTTTTCTTACACTTTTATATATCTTACATATTCTCTTTATTAAAATATTGTAACCCCACTTCTTCAAGTTTTAAATTCAACTTATAGAAATTTTCTGTCACCTTCCTTCGAATTCCCTCATACCAAACAGGGCCACGTAGGAATTGTTTCTTCTCTTTTTTGAAAAAAAAAAAAGTACGTGTTCCATCACTTGAATTTACCCAAAACGATGTAGTTTTGGGACAAAAGGAGAGCAGTGGATCCGGAGTTTACTCAACAGACAATGGGAGATTGAGGTTGCGACAAATATGAACCAGATAGGTTTGCTAAAACTCTCTGGGTGACCCTTCATTTTTTTTCGTCTCCCTTAAAATTTCCGTAGTTTTATGTCTGAGAGTAATCCTAGTATTGTAGTTCCAATTTGAGGATGCGGTTTTATTCCTTTCCTATCAGATACCATTTTATCCTTGCGCTAATTTCCGTAACTTTTTCAAGTAAAGTCGATGCATCCCTTTTCCGTGGAAAAATCGCACATTTATATCTATAGTCTTTCGAATAAGAATAGTTCACTTTTGATCAAAAAAGAATAAGAATAGTTCACAAAGTTTATAACAAAAGATTCAATTCATGATTTTAACTTTGAATCGGAGTAAAATGAATGGAATTTGGAAAACTACGGATAATTCATGATGTTATGTTCACTTTAACATGATTTTGCAATTTCAAGATAAGCAATATTATATTACGATGCATTTTTCTGTTCCCCTGTATCTTTGTTTATCTATAGTTTACTTTTAATCAGTGAACTAATAAAAAGACATTAATTGGTGGTCGCTTTAATTTTCAACCCTTAGCTTCATTGTTCTTTTTTGGTCACAACCCTTCAATTATTGGTCAATTAAAAAGATATTGATTACAAAAGCGATGGTGGGGCCTGCTACAACATTATTGAAAATGGATCTCACTGTTTATGAATTAAAATGAAGTTCCCCTACAATGTATAGAATATTCAAATCTATTGATAGACTAGGTTTGTCCCATGGCATTAGCCTAACAGGAACCTGAAAACGCCACGTTAAAGAGCCAGAAGCACACTAGAGCCTTAAGATGTCGTTTGACTTTGCATTACCCCAAGATAACTTTTACGGCCAAGAGCCAAATCAGAGTAAAAGCTGATTTTTAGAGCCTCTAACTTTTTTTCATGGTTTGAAACAGAATTTTTAATATATTATCTAAATAAGTTTATGTTAATTTTTTTTTTCTTTTTGATAAAAGCTAATTCAAACATGAGTCATATACCAAAAGTATTGACGTGCTCTTACAAATCATTAATGGCCCCAAAGAGATTGCCATTTTTTTAAGAATTCCAACGTGCTTGGAGCCAATTAGATTGAGTAAAATACACTAACTACCATTTTCTTTTGTGTTAATTATATAGACCCTTCTATTTTAAAAAAAATTAATAAATTTTTTTTTCCAGAAGCTTACATTTTAATTCAAACCATTAACATTATCAAAGAATATTATAAAAATATTCTTATAGTATATTTTTTTTAATTCAAAAACCTATTAGAATAAATCTTGTTTACTGATTTACGCTTCATTTTACCAAATCTCTAATTTAGTTTTTAAAATTAATATTTATTAATGATGAATTTAATATTTTTCAAAATTTAGAAAAAGTTTAAGTATTTTATGTGAAAAAATATTAACACTTGATAAAAATTTTGAGTAATTTTTTAACAAGCATATGTTCAATAAAATATAATAATATATTAATATAGGCATCTCAAAATTATATCATTTTAAAATTTTTTATTTAATCGAAAATACATATATATAATTTACAAAGCATTTTCTAACATATGTATTTAAAAGATCACATCATAAATAAGTTTTAATAAATAAATGAGATTAAATATTCAAATTTATTAAAAAATAAAAAATTGTAATCATAAAATTAATTAACTTTGTAATATGGTAATAAATTTAATAGTATCACAGAAAATCTGACAATATATATTGAAATTATTTTTTTACTTTTGGAGAAAGATATGTGATTAAATGATTATTAAGTAATACTATTTATAAATAAAAAAGAGGAATTTTGGTCAAATTGGTGAGTCAATGTTGTGATTTAATGGGCAACTAATGGTTGGGTGGATGGAAGTTGAATATCTCAAAACTAAAAGGGATATTTATGCAGCATATATGCTGATTTCAACGGAGGTCTATATAAGTTTTTAAAATAGAAAGAATGTCTTTAAAATTTAGAGTAAATAAAGGGGATGTTGATGTATTTTAGCCCTTTGAATATAACGAGTAACAACTTGACATTTTTTTCCAATAATTAGAACATGTTTGGAGCCCACTTCGATATAGCAACTGATATTGTTGAAATTCTGCGAATGTAGATGTTTTTACATATTTTCATATTTCAATCATGTCGCCCAAATTAAATGAAATTCAAGTTGACTAGAGCCCTCCAGCGTCTTTCCCACCCCCTTCTTTGTATCCATAAATCGGAGTTAAATCGATGTAATTTTATTTCAAAACAATCACTATTATATCACAATGCATGTTTCTCTCCCCCCATATCTTTGTTTATCTATAGTTTACTTTTAATCAGCGAACTAATAATCACGCCAATCGCTGCCTTCTAATTCTGCTAACATGATCTATTTCTTTTGGTTTATTTCGCACACACTTACAAGCCGTCAATGTGGATGGTTGAAGAGAACATTAATGCAGGCTGATTTTGCATCAAATACTCCTGTTGGTTCAAATTATAGGATGTTGTTAACTAATTCTCACAAACCAAAGAATATTAGTTAAGTCATTTAATATGTCTTAAATTCATAAAAATTTCACCTATTTTATCTTTATTAAAGAATATGATTTATTATTTGTCACTCATCTCTAACTTACAAGGGTAAAAGTGGAAATCAATCATTAATTACCCTATCAACTTTTGAAACACAATTTTGTTTGATTTCAGGTTAAAGATCATCAAAATTAGAATATTGTTTTTATGGTTTCTATGGTGTAACCAAACAGACTGTATCATGATTCAATGCTAATTGTGAGACTTGACCAAGAGTTTATAATTAGTAAAGTCCAGCAAGATTGATTTGTGGCTTGAGAGAGAGAGAGAGAGAGAGATGAGATTAATATAAGAATTATAGATGAACAGGAAATGGGATAAGAGGGAATAGTATAGTTATTAAAAGAAAAATCGAGTATATGTACAAGCACGCAATATATACTCGATATAGAGTATAGATATAATATTACACATGGGTAAAAATTTGTCTTTTCTGCAATAAGCTTTAGATATCTATAGGTTGCAGTGGTCATAATATCTTCAGTTTTGATGCTCTTTCTCAATCGGGCCTTGGTGGCTTGCAATTAATTCGATGGTGGTGGCTTGTATGCTGGTGGGTTGTATACATGAGGAGTATAACTTTTCTGTCCAGAGGGATGGTGGAATGGTGGGTGTTTTGCTACAGGAATGGGCTCTCCATGTTCAGGGGGTTGATCTCCGTCTCCCATGAGTTGCCGAAAGGTGGATCCCTGATGCTCAGATGCATCGGTGAGAGAGACTGAGATAAGTAGCTCAAGAGAAATGGAAAGGACAAGTAACAACTTGGGAACCATCTTACTTAGGGATCTCATCTTATTGGTGTAGAGAGCACAGATGGAAGTGCTGGCCTTTTACAATATAAGGTCACAAATCTTATGTCCTCACTATTGATGGCACTACAATATTTTTTTAGGTCTTGCTATCAAGGAAAAATGGCATTAAGGTCCAATTAAGGAGAATAATATCACAAAGTCCCATGACTTGTATAATATAAGGTCACAAATCCTATGTCCTCACTATTGATCGATGTCACTACAATACTTTTTTAGGTCTTACTGTTAAGGAAAAATGACATTAAGTTCCCAATTAAGGAGAATAATATTAGGAAAGTCCCATAAGTTGTCAATGATAGCTCTTCCACTTGTCAAAGATAGCTTTTCCATTTATCAATGGTTGCTCTTCAACTTGTCATTGACAAGTTATGAGACTTTTATAATATTATTCTCCTTAGTTGGGACCTTGGTGTCATTTTCCCTACTATTAATTAGATGGTTGTTATCAGCCATTTCTGTTGGAAATTGGGCTTGGTGCACCCTTGGTGGATTAGGCCCAAAACTCAAACCCATTAAGCTTTAAGCTTTGGGGCAAAATAAAATACCCAGACAAATGTGGGGTATTTATTTGTGATTTTCCCCAAGGGTTCAAAATTGAAACCTGGAGGGAGCAGTTCCCCCGTATATTTTGGAGGGAACAGTTGTTTGAGAAAAATGCATGAATAAGTATATAGAACATAGAACAGACAACACAGAGAGAAAGACATTCTCTGGGAACTCTCTTCTCCACTCTTCCCTTCTTGTGCATTTGCTATGTGATATAGTCGAAATCCTGGTGATTCAACTCGCGTGGGTACCGGAAGAATTTGAAACGACACTTCAGGTACGCCCGAAATCCGACATTGGTATTAGAGCATTTAGGTTTTTATCAGACTTGAATGTTGCTTCTGCTATGCGTCTGTGTTCTTAAATATTTACTGTCCATCAATTTTTCATTTTATGTTCATGATATACATGTATGGTAGTCTAATTTCATGATACGTGAGAGTATATGATTCGGTTCATGTATATTTTTCTGTATGAGATTGAGTTTTGGTTCATGTGTTTAAACGAAAATATGAAATTGTGCTTAAACTCACTCTGTTCTGCGTTTATCGTTTGTTTTTTTTTCGGTGCTTTACTGTGCAATCTACTTTCGGCGAACTTCAGTTGTATGATAGTGTCTTGGTTCTATGAGCATTAGAATATTGAAAAGCATCATAAAACATATACTAAGGCTATAGAACAAGAGTACCAATAGGTTTTGCGAAATCCGGAATTTTTTTAGGAAACTAAGGAAAGCCATTATTGACTACTGTTGTTCTGACATTTAATGGTGTATTATGTTCCTATTTCCTTTTATGCTGTTTGTATTGAGAATATAACTCTAAATATTATTGTTTGTTTGTTTTATGTATGGACATGGTATTTTTCATGTAATGAATTATGTTTGTCATACAATGCTAATTTTTTAATTGTGTATTATCATACCATGTATCCCTGATGAGTGGGAGCTTTTAGAAAGTGAAACTTCTAAAAGCTGATGACTTATTTAAAGTACTTATATGAACATTTTTTGATAGAAAATAATAAGTTGCTAGTATTTGTGTGATGGGAGGTACAAACATATTCTCCTGATCATGGATCTAGTAATGAACTTATTTTTTGGTCAAGAATGATATAAGTACAGACGTTGTATACCGTGCTATGCTACATAGGCTGTGTTTGTTTCAGCGTTTTGTACAGGAAAAACGCACTTATTACGCAAGCCGAGAAAAAACTCCTCTCACATACTTACCTCGTATACCGTGAATCACGAATTATAAGCACGTTTTGGACAAAAATAAGCCATTCCAAACACGCACATAATCGTTTGGTTATGTTCTCTTAAAGAGAACAGTGTTTCTAAATGTGAAAAACGTTGCTTCAGAATTGACGAATGGCCACGAAAGGGATCATTGCTGAACTGAATAAGGGGGAGAAACTGAATGGCGACAACTGGGACATCTGGCACCATAAGGTGTAGTACATTTTGGAGGAACAAGAGGCTGTTGAACCACTAACCACTATTTTAGTGGAACCTGAAGCTGGGACTACTACTCAGCACAGGAGAAACTTGGAAGTTTACCAAGCGTAGAAGAAGAAGAACAACATTGCAAGAGTCACCTTATTGAGCACAATGGAGAATGACCTGATGTGCCAATATGAGAAATACCAAACTGCTCAGGCTATGTGGGTTGTACTCAAGGATAAGTTTGGTGGCACATCAACCACTAAGCTTAGAAGGTTGACAATTAAGTTTGATACCTACAAGCTTAGAGCAAATACTCCTATGAAGCAGCATCTGAGAGAGATGTCCAAGATGATTAGAGAACTTCAGGAAGCTGGACACACCTTGGCTGATGAACAGCAAGTTCAGGCTGTAATCCAATCGCTTCCTTCTAGCTGAGAGCACATGAAAGTGAACTTAACTCATAATGACAACATCATCACTTTTGATGATGTAGTGAAACATCTTGAGCTTGAGGATGAACGCCTAGCAGCGTATAAGGCTTCTGGTCAAGCCTACTACACTAAAAATACTGGTCCTTCTAATGCAAAGCCCGATTCCAAAAAGGGTAAGAAATCTCAAAAGAAAGGCAAGAAGAATGGCTCTAATTTCAAAAAGGGCAGAAAGCAATTCAAGAAGAAAGGAAAGAAGGGCGGCAAGAAGAAAGTTGACCTGAATAAGGTCAAGTGTTATGCCTGCCAGAAAAAGGGCCACTTCGCATGAGACTATACCGAGTGAAACGACCGTGAAAAGGTACTAGTGGATTATGTGAATTCACACATTTCTTTTGTTTTAAGTACTTCTTTTCTAATAGAACCTGTTTGCTCTTCTTGGATTTTAGATTCAAGCTCAACAGACCATGTGATGAGGGATCGGGGATCCTTCGTGAATACCGTCGGTTGCCGCATCTAAGTAAATGGCTTTACGTGGGCAACAATGCAAAGATCGAAGTCAAAGGAATTGGCACCTGCAAGTTACCTTTGCGTGGTGAGAAGACTTTGATCCTACATGATGTTCTTCATGCACCTGACATTCGACGGAATTTAGTTTCAGTACTTTGTTTATTAGATTATGGGTTTGATGTAAACTTTCATGGCAAAGTTGCAGACATTTTTAGCAACAAGTCCTTTTATGGTTTAGCTTTCCTTTCTAGAAAGTTCTTTGTTATGGATATTGTTGGTAATTTTAATGTGCATGACTGTTTCGTTATTTCCTCCAATATAACTGTTGATATGAATATCTGGCACGCTAGACTAGGACACATTAATCAAAATAGAATGATTAAACTAGCTATAGAAGGTTTGCTAGGTGAAATTTCGAATATGGAAATGTCCTTATGTGAGAATTGTCTAGCTGGTAAGGCAACTAGGAAACCTTTCGGTAAGGGAACTATAGCTGAGATTCTGTTGCAATTAATCCATTCTGATATATGTGGTCCAATGAGTGTGAGGGTGAGACACAGAGCCTGGTATTTCATTACCTTCATTGATGACCATTCGCGATATGGTCACATCTATTTGATCTCACACAAGTCTGAAGCTCTTGAATGCTTTAGACGGTACATGAATGAAGTAGAGAATCAAACCGATTGTAAAATTAAAGCTTTGCGCACTGATCGGGGTCGTGAATACTTATCTGATCAGTTTAAGGAGCTCTGTGAAGAAAAATAGATAATTAGGAAACTAACCATCACTGGCACTCCAAAACAAAATGGAGTTGCTGAAATAAGAA
Organism: Inga oerstediana; assembly: GCA_963210345.1. Lineage (NCBI taxonomy): Eukaryota > Viridiplantae > Streptophyta > Magnoliopsida > Fabales > Fabaceae > Inga > Inga oerstediana. Next base: position 34,870,021 of record OY723405.1, read on the forward strand.
ATAGAACTCTTCTAGACATGGTTAGGTCAATGATGGCTCAAGCACATCTGCCAATTTCATATTGGGGTAATGCTTTACTAACGGCTGCCTTCATTCCTAACCGTGTGCCCTCAAATTCAGTCACTTATACACCCTATGAGTTATGGACAAAACGCAAGCCAGATTTAAACATCCTCAGACCCTGGGGGTCTGCTGAGTACATTCATAATGATTCCCATAGGTATGGGAAATTAGGTCCTAGAGGAAAAAAGTATATCTTTATAAGATACTCTGTGCAATCAAAAGGATATGTTTTCATAGGTGAAAAAAAAGATGGAACTGTGACTGAAATTGAATCAAGAGATACCATATTTCTAGAAAATGAATTTCCTAGCAGGGGAATATTGATCGTACAGTATCTCTTTATGAGACACAAGAACAAGGCAGTACAGAACAAACTCAGACTAATGATCCTCAATCATCTCAATACATTAACTTGAGTGGGAGCTCAGAAAGGCCTTTACAAAGGCCTAGACAAGAGAAGCAAAAGAGACAAGAAGTTCCCATAAGAAGGAGTGACAAGGGAAATGTACCTAGGAGACGTTTCTCCATAGAAGGAGAGGCACTTATTGTTACTCCAGACGGAGATGATGAGCCTCGTTCTGTGCAAGTAGCCTTATCAGGTCCTGTTAAGGATGAATGGAAGAATGCAATGGAGGAAGAAATTGATTCAATGAAGAAGAATCAAGTGTGGGAACTAGTTGATCTACCAAAAGGGTGAAAAGCCATTAGGAACAAATGGGTTCTCAAAATTAAAAGAAAAGTTGATGGATCAATTGACAAATACAAGGCTCGATTGGTTGCAAAGGGGTACATACAACAGGAAGGTATAGATTACAAGGATACCTTTTAACCTGTTGTACGTTTCAATTCTATGAGACTTATTCTGGCAATAGTAAATAGTTTAGATCTGGAACTGCATCAGATGGATGTAAAAACCGCATTTCTAAACGGTGATCTGGATGAAGAAATCTATATGGAACAACTATTAGGTTTCATTAAGAAAGGAATGGAGAGTAGAGTTTGTAAGCTCGAAAGGTCCATTTATGGACTGAAACAATCATCCAGACAGTGGTAATTGAGATTTCATAGAGCAATAACCTCTTATGACTTTCAAATGATTGAAGAGGACCACTGCGTCTACATTAAACGGTTTGAGGGTAATTTTGTAATATTATCCTTATATGTAGATGACATACTATTAGCTGGAAATAGTCTAAAGTCGGTCTTAGCTATTAAAGAATGGTTATCATCAAATTTTGAGATGAAAGACATGGGTGAAGCAGAATATATACTTGGAGTTAAAATCCAAAGGGATCGCTCTAAAAGAATTCTCTCTCTTTCACAAGAGAATTACATCAAGAAAATTCTTGAGCGATTCAATATGAGAGACTACAATCCATTAGATACCCCAATAGATACAGGTGTAACCTTAAGTCTTGATATGTGTCCCAAAACTGAGTCAGCAAAGAAGAAAATGGAAAGGGTTCCCTATGCTAGTGCCGTTGGAAGTTTGATGTACGCAATGATGTGTACAAGGCCAGATATTTGTTTCACAGTTGGACTGGTTAGCAGATTCTAGTCAAATCCAGTTGAGCAACATTAGAAAGCAGTGAAAAGGATTTTGAGATACTTGAAAGGCACGTCAGATTATGCACTATGCTATCAAGGAAGCGATATGCGCTTGGTTGGATATTCCGACGCTGATTTGGGTGGAGATGAAGTTGAACGAAGATCGACTTCAGGATACACCTTCTTGCTGAACAATGGCGCCATATGTTGGAGTAGCAAGAAGTAGACGTGCATTGCCTTACATCCTATAGAAGCTGAATTCGTGGCATGCACTTTAGCAGTGCAAGAGGCTATATGGCTGACGAGATTTATTGAACATCTTGGATTTGGAAATGAAAGCACAAATCCGGTGTTAGTGTATTGTGACAATACCGTGGCCATAGCCTATATGAAAGATCCCAAATACCATAGCAAGACCAAACACATAGATCTAAAGTATAATTTTGTGAGAGATTATATAGCACAGAAAGTTGTTACTGTACAACATATTTCGATCAAGAGTATGGTCGCAGACCCCCTAACCAAACCCATAGCCAAGGAAATGTATGATAAACATGTGAAGGCTATTGGAATGCATAAAATGTAAACTTGCAAACACTATGTAATATGTTTATGATTTAATGAAAATGTTTCTTCATAAAATTTTATGTGTCTATATGAAGGTATACAATGTCCAGTATGTCATACAGGCAGGTAAGGTTGGCTCTCTCACATGAGCAACCGCATTTGATACTCAGGAAGAGTATGCAAAGATGAGACAATTGTGTTCACCAGTAAAGTAGCAGGAATGCTGATATGGTAGAGAAGAAACAAAAATTATGTCACCTCGATAAGAGTGTATTATGTCGATATGAGATCCAATAAGACATAATATAAATGTGGATCGAATCATGGATACCCACTTCCATGATGCCTGTTGCCAGATAACAAATTCTTCAATATTGATGTCATGATAGATAAATGGAGTAGAAGAATTTGGGTTTAGATACTGGGAGCATCTAAACTCATGTCTGTACGGTGTTAATGATGAGAATCAAAATGACGTACGCTCTTATAGTGTAAGAGTAACACCGTAGCATATGATTCATACCACATGTGCAAAAGAACCGCAAATAGGAAGCAAGTGAATGAATCCCTTCTTCATTGCTGTGTGAGTCCCAAGAAGGTTAAACACTTCTATGATGTCCTTTGACTTTGACATTGTCATGGAGGTATACTTCAGCGACTGCTACGTTAACATTTGTCCTATGATTACGACTGATACAATCCATGGTATTATGTTAGGAAAGCGGTTGACGTATATCAAAATGATATATGAGCGAAAGGAAGGTTACCTGAAATATACACACCTATGTTGGTGTCTGAGACATGTCCCTTATGACATTAATTTTTGGTAATTTCATAAGTGTGGACACTAAGCATATGAAAAGGCGATCTAAGTTTTATCTTGACTTGAGAGGGATTAGATCTGCCATGTGGAAGTATAAATTGGTATATCTAGGACATATGAGGCATAATATTAAAATTCAAGCTACACAAACAAAGGTTGTCTTGTGCTGGTCCTATGAGAGGGATTTTTAGTACAAACACCTAGGAGACGTCATGCCCACGCGGTCACGGCAAAGCACCTAGTATGAAAGAAGAAAGAGAGAGAGACAATCCTTATGGCATCCAATCCTCAAAGTGTGAGTGGGAGATGTTGGAAATTGGCTTGATCCACCCTTGGTGGATTAGGCCCAAAACCCAAACCCAATAAGCTTTAAGCTTCGGGGCAAAATAAAATACCCAGACAAATGTGAGGTATTTATTTGTAATTTTCCCCAAGGGTTCAAAATTGAAACCTGGAGGGAGCAGTTCCCCTGTATATTTTGGAGGGAACGGTTGTTTGTGAAAAAGACATGTGTGCATGCGTGAATAAGTATACATAACACATAACAGACAACACAGAGAGAAAAACATTCTTTGATAACTCTCTTCTCCACTCTTCCCATCTTGTGCATTTGCTGTGTAATATAGTCGAAATCCTGGTGATTCGACTCGCATGGGTACTGGAAGAATTCGAAACGACACTTCAGATACGCCCGAAATCCGACAATTTCATTCAACAGTTCAGTACAATTTGAAATTCTTTTAATGAACTCAATAGACAAGTTACAAAAAAAAAATCATCGAACACCTTAAAATATTTTTTATTGGCACCTATTATCTGAAAGTAGCTTTTAGCATATTTAGCATCCTAAAATATTTTATGTATCACACATCTCACACCCTCTAATATTTTTCAGTAGCATTTAGTCCTAAAATATTTTCCGAATAGCATTCAATATTATTTTTTCAGTAAAAAAAAATCCATCACATTGAAGTATTTTTTCATAGCAACAATTATTGTAAAGTAAGCTTTAGCATATTAAACACCTTAAAATATATGTATATATATTTTTCAATATCACCCCTATATCTATCACTCATCACTCTAAACTATTTTTTATTAACATCCTATATCTCTTAAAGTATCTACTATGATTTTATTCTTAAATATTTTTTTTTTCAATTGCAACAAGCTCAGTAAAATTAGAATATTCAGTGTTACTCGAAAAATATTTTAGGATTGAATGCTACTAAAAAAATACTTCAGGTTGCGAGATGCGATAGAGGTGTTCATCATTTTCCCATTCTGGTAATCCCATCCTGATTCCAAGAAAATCGGGACGGGATGGAAATTTTCGGGATAGGTAAAATGAGGTCGGGGTCGGGATCGGGATCAGGAATGGGATTTCCTGATCCCGACTTTTTCGTGATCCTGAAATAATATACATGTGTGTATATATATTTTTTTTGTCTAACTAAAACACACAACACAAACTATTCAAGAGCATTTGTGGATGATGAATTCATATAATTGTACTGTCAAAGGCTCTGTGTATTGGAAGATCTTTGGGCCCATTTGTAGCTGCTAAAAATATTGTGTTTTTATTTGTTTTGATCTCTTATTTTGATGTCCCAGGGAGATCTCCTAGGAAAACTATTCTAGTTAGGGAGGTCTGCTAGGAAAACTATTCAAGTTAAATCTTGCCATTTTTTTCCCAACTATAGAAGTAATCAGGGCACCCCCCAAAGAATCAAAGTCTAGCTATTTTTATCCGGAAAAAGAATGTAACAGGGAAAAAAATATCTAGAAGTCAGGAAATTCCCGATCCCAATCCCAGGAATTTCCTATCCCGTCAGGACGAGAACTTTTCGGGATCGGGATCAGGCATCAAATTCCTTCCCGAACACTTCTCAAGATCGGGATCGGGAATGGGATTTCCCAATTCCATCATGATCCCGAACAACCCTAAGATGCAATACTAGGTGATACTAAAAAACTATTTTAGGATGCTCAGTATGCTAAAACCTACTTTAGAATAATAGGTGCTATTGAAAAAAAAAAACTTCACGGGACTTGTTTAGTACGAGTGGGGCTAAAAGCTTTTAATTAATTTTTCATACACTTTTATATGTCTTACATCTTCTCTTTATTAAAATATTGTAACTCCACTTCTTCAATTTTTAAATTCAACTTACAGAAATTTTCTGTCGCCTTCCTTCGAATTCCCTCATACCAAACAGGGCCACGTAGGAATTGTTTCTTCTTGTTTTTGAAAAAAAAAAAAGTGTTCCATCACTTGTTTTTACCCAAAACGATGTTGTTTTGGGACAAAAGGAGAGCAGTGGATCCGGAGTTTACTTAACAGACAATGGGAGATTGAGCTTGCGACAAATATGAACCAGATAGGTTTGCTAAAACTCTCTGGGTGACCCTTCATTTTTTTTCGTCTCCCTTAAAATTTCCGTAGTTTTATGTCTGAGAGTAATCCTAGTATTGTAGTTCCAATTTGAGGATGCGGTTTTGTTCCTTTCCTATCAGATACCATTTTATCCTTGCGCTAATTTCCGTAACTTTTTCAAGTAAAGTCGATGCATCCCTTTTCCGTGGAAAAATCGCACATTTATATCTATAGTCTTTCGAATAGGAATAGTTCACTTTTGATCAAAAAAGAATAAGAATAGTTCACAAAGTTTATAACAAAAGATTCAATTCATGATTTTAACTTTGAATCGGAGTAAAATGAATGTAATTTGGAAAACTACGGATAATTCATGATGTTATGTTCACTTTAACATGATTTTGCAATTTCAAGATAAGCAATATTATATTACGATGCATTTTTCTGTTCCCCTGTATCTTTGTTTATCTATAGTTTACTTTTAATCAGTGAACTAATAAAAAGATATTAATTGGTGGTCGCTTTAATTTTCAACCCTTCATTGTTCTTTTTTGGTCGCAACCCTTCAATTATTAGTCAATTAAAAAGATATTGATTACAAAAGCGATGGTGGGCCTTCTATAACATTATTGAAAATGGATCTCACTGTTTATAAATTAAAATGAAGTTCCCCTAGAATGTGTAGAATATTCAAATCTATTCATAGACTAGGTTTGTCCCATGGCATTAGCCTAACAGGAACCTGAAAACGCCACGTTAAAGAGCCAGAAGCACACTAGAGCCTTAAGATGTCGTTTGACTTTGCATTACCCGGAGATAACTTTTACGGCCAAGAGCCAAATCAGAGTAAAAGCTGATTTTTAGAGCCTCTAACTGTTTTTTCATGGTTTGAAACAAAATTTTTAATATATTATCTAAATAATTTTATATTACTTTATTTTTTTTGATAAAAGCTTATTCAAACATGAGTCATATAGCAAAAGTATTGACGTGCTCTTACAAATCATTAATGGCCCCAAAGAGACTGCCAATTTTTTTTAAAGAATTCCAACGTGTTTGGAGCCAATTAGATTGAGTAAAATACACTAACTACCATTTTCTTTTGTGTTAATTATATAGACCCTTCTATTTTAAAAAAAATTAATTAATTTTTTTTCCAGAAGCATACATTTTAATTCAAACCATTAACATTATCAAAGAATATTATAAAAATATTCTTATAGTATATTTTTTTAATTAAAACACCTATTAGAATAAATCTTGTTTACTGATTTACGCATTATTTTTCCAAATCTCTAATTTATTTTTTAAAATTAATATTTATTAATGATGTATTTAATATTTTTCAAAATTTAGAAAAAGTTTAAGTATTTTATGTGAAAAAATATTAACACTTGATAAAAATTTTGAGTAATTTTTTAACAAGCATATGTTCAATAAAATATAATAATATATTAATATAGGCATCTCAAAATTATATCATTTTAAAATTTTTTAATTTAATCGAAAATACATATATATAATTTACAAAGCATTTTCTAACATATGTATTTAAAAGATCACATCATAAATAAGTTTTAATAAATAAATGAGATTAAATATTCAAATTTATTAAAAAATAAAAAATTGTAATCATAAAATTAATTAACTTTGTAATATGGTAATAAATTTAATAGTATCACAGAAAATCTGACAATATATATTGAAATTATTTTTTTACTTTTGGAGAAAGATATGTGATTAAATGATTATTAAGTAATACTATTTATAAATAAAAAAGAGGAATTTTGGTCAAATTGGTGAGTCAATGTTGTGATTTAATGGGCAACTAATGGTTGGGTGGCTGGAAGTTGAATATCTCAAAACTAAAAGGGATATTTATGCAGCATATATGTTGATTTCAACGGAGGTCTATATAAGTTTTTAAAATAGAAAGAATGTCTTTAAAATTTAGAGTAAATAAAGGGGATGTTGATGTATTTTAGCCCTTTGAATATAACGAGTAACAACTTGACATTTTTTTCCAATAATTAGAACATGTTTGGAGCCCACTTCGATATAGCAACTGATATTGTTGAAATTCTGCGAATGTAGATGTTTTTACATATTTTCATATTTCAATCATGTCGCCCAAGTTAAATGAAATTCAAGTTGACTAGAGCCCTCCAGCGTCTTTCCCACCCCCTTCTTTGTATCCATAAATCGGAGTTAAATCGATGTAATTTTATTTCAAAACAATCACTATTATATCACAATGCATGTTTCTCTCCCCCTATATCTTTGTTTATCTATAGTTTACTTTTAATCAGCGAACTAATAATCACGCCAATCGCTGCCTTCTAATTCTGCTAACATGATCTATTTCTTTTGGTTTATTTCGCACACACTTACAAGCCGTCAATGTGGATGGTTGAAGAGAGCATTAATGCAGGCTGATTTTGCATCAAATACTCCTGTTGGTTCAAATTATAGGATGTTGTTAACTAATTCTCACAAACCAAAGAATATTAGTTAAGTCATTTAATATGTCTTAAATTCATAAAAATTTCACCTATTTTATCTTTGTTAAAGAATATGATTTATTATTTGTCACTCATCTCTAACTTACAAGGGTAAAAGTGGAAATCAATCATTAATTACCCTATCAACTTTTGAAACACAATTTTGTTTGATTTCAGGTTAAAGATCATCAAAATTAGAATATTGTTTTTATGGTTTCTATGGTGTAACCAAACACATTGTATCAAGATTCAATGCTAATTGTGAGACTTGACCAAGAGTTTATAATTAGTAAAGTCCAGCAAAATTGATTTGTGGCTTGCGAGAGAGAGAGAGAGAGAGACAGAGAGATGAGATTAATATAAGAATTATAGATGAACAGGAAATGGGATAAGAGGGAATAGTATAGTTATTAAAAGAAAAATCGAGTATATGTACAAGCACGCAATATATACTCGATATAGAGTATAGATATAATATTACACATGGGTAAAAATTTGTCTTTTCTGCAATAAGCTTTAGATATCTATAGGTTGCAATGGTCATAATATCTTCAGTTTTGATGCTCTTTCTCAATCGGGCCTTGGTGGCTTGCAATTAATTCGATGGTGGTGGCTTGTATGCTGGTGGCTTGCAATAAGCTTTAGTATACATGAGGAGTATAACTTTTCTGTCCAGAGGGATGGTGGAATGGTGGGTGTTCTGCTACAGGAATGGGCTCTCCATGTTCAGGGGGTTGATCTCCGTCTCCCAGGAGTTGCCGAAAGGTGGATCCCTGATGCTCAGATGCATCGGTGAGAGAGACTGAGATAAGTAGCTCAAGAGAAATGGAAAAGACAAGTAACAACTTGGGAACCATCTTACTTAGGGATCTCATCTTATTGGTGTAGAGAGCACAAATGGAAGTGCTGGCCTTTTACAATATAAGGTCACAAATCTTATGTCCTCACTATTGATGGCACTACAATATTTTTTTAGGTCTTGCTATCAAGGAAAAATGGCATTAAGGTCCAATTAAGGAGAATAATATCACAAAGTCCCATGACTTGTATAATATAAGGTCACAAATCCTATGTCCTCACTATTGATCGATGTCACTACAATACTTTTTTAGGTCTTACTGTTAAGGAAAAATGACATTAAGTTCCCAATTAAGGAGAATAATATTAGGAAAGTCCCATAAGTTGTCAATGATAGCTCTTCCACTTGTAAAAGATAGCTTTTCCATTTATCAATGGTTGTTCTTCAACTTGTCATTGACAAGTTATGAGACTTTTATAATATTATTCTCCTTAGTTGGGACCTTGGTGTCATTTTCCCTACTATTAATTAGATGGTTGTTATCAGCCATTTCTGTTGGAAATTGGGCTTGGTGCACCCTTGGTGGATTAGGCCCAAAACCCAAACCCATTAAGCTTTAAGCTTTGTTGCAAAATAAAATACCCAGACAAATGTGGGGTATTTATTTGTAATTTTCCCTAAGGGTTCAAAATTGAAACCTGGAGGGAGCAGTTCCCCCGTATATTTTGGAGGGAACAGTTGTTTGAGAAAAATGCATGAATAAGTATACAGAACATAGAACAGACAACACAGAGAGAAAAACATTCTCTGAGAACTCTCTTCTCCACTCTTCCCTTCTTGTGCATTTGCTATGTGATATAGTCGAAATCCTGGTGATTCAACTCGCGTGGGTACCGGAAGAATTTGAAACGACACTTCAGGTACGCCCGAAATCCGACATTGGTATTAGAGCATTTAGGTTTTTATCAGACTTGAATGTTGCTTCTGCTATACGTCTGTGTTCTTAAATATTTACTGTCCATCAATTTTTCATTTTATGTTCATGATATACATGTATGGTAGTCTAATTTCATGATACGTGAGAGTATATGATTCGGTTCATGTATATTTTTCTGTATGAGATTGAGTTTCGGTTCATGTGTTTAAACGAAAATATGAAATTGTGCTTAAACTCACTCTGTTCTACGTTTATCGTTTGTTTTTTTTTCGGTGCTTTACTGTGCAATCTACTTTCGGCGAACTTCAGTTGTATGATAGTGTCTTGGTTCTATGAGCATTAGAATATTGAAAAGCATCATAAAACATATACTAAGGCTATAGAACAAGAGTACCAATAGGTTGTGCGAAATCCGGAATTTTTTTAGAAAACTAAGGAAAGCCATTATTGACTACTGTTGTTCTGACATTTAATGGTGTATTATGTTTCTATTTCCTTTTATGCTGTTTGTATTGAGAATATAACTCTAAATATTATTGTTTGTTTGTTTTATGTATGGACATGGTATTTTTCATGTAATGAATTATGTTTGTCATACAATGCTAATTTTTTTAATTGTGTATTATCATACCATGTATCCCTGATGAGTGGGAGCTTTTAGAAAGTGAAACTTCTAAAAGCTGATGACTTATTTAAAGTACTTATATGAACTTTTTTTGATAGAAAATAATAAGTTGCTAGTATTTGTGTGATGGGAGGTACAAACATATTCTCCTGATCATGGATCTAGTAATGAACTTATTTTTTGGTCAAGAATGATATAAGTACAGACGTTGTATACCGTGCTATGCTACATAATCGTTTGGTTATGTTCTCTTAAAGAGAACAGTGTTTCTAAATGTGAAAAACGTTGCTTCAGAATTGACGAATGGCCACGAAAGGGATTATTGCTGAACTGAATAAGGGGGAGAAACTGAATGGCGACAACTGGGACATCTGGCACCATAAGGTGTAGTACATTTTGGAGGAACAAGAGGCTGTTGAACCACTAACCACTATTTTAGTGGAACCTGAAGCTGGGACTACTACTCAGCACAGGAGAAACTTGGAAGTTTACCAAGCGTAGAAGAAGAAGAACAACATTGCAAGAGTCACCTTATTGAGCACAATGGAGAATGACCTGATGTGCCAATATGAGAAATACCAAACTGCTCAGGCTATGTGGGCTGTACTCAAGGATAAGTTTGGTGGCACATCAACCACTAAGCTTAGAAGGTTGACAATCAAGTTTGATACCTACAAGCTTAGAGCAAATACTCCTATGAAGCAGCATCAGAGAGAGATGTCCAAGATGATTAGAGAACTTCAGGAAGCTGGACACACTTTGACTGATGAACAGCAAGTTCAGGCTGTAATCCAATCGCTTCCTTCTAGCTGAGAGCACATGAAAGTGAACTTAACTCATAATGACAACATCGTCACTTTTGATGATGTAGTGAAACATCTTCAGCTTGAGGATGAACGCCTAGCAGCGTATAAGGCTTCTGGTCAAGCCTACTACACTGAAAATACTGTTCCTTCTAATGCAAAGCCCGATTCCAAAAAGGGTAAGAAATCTAAAAAGAAAGGCAAGAAAAATGGCTCTAATTTCAAAAAGGGTAGAAAGCAATTCAAGAAGAAAGGAAAGAACGACGGCAAGAAGAAATGGGATAAGAGGGAATAGTATAGTTATTAAAAGAAAAATCGAGTATATGTACAAGCACGCAATATATACTCGATATAGAGTATAGATATAATATTACACGTGGGTAAAAATTTGTCTTTTCTGCAATAAGTTTTAGATATCTATAGGTTGCAGTGGTCATAATATCTTCAGTTTTGAGGCTCTTTGTCAATCGGGCCTTGGTGGCTTGCAATTAATTCGATGGTGGTGGCTTGTATGCTGGTGGGTTGTATACATGTGGAATATAACTTTTCTGTCCAGCGGGATGGTGGGTGTTATGCTACAGGAATGGGCTCTCCATGTTCAGGGGGTTGATCTCCGTCTCCCAGGAGTTGCCGAAAGGTGGATCCCTGATGCTCAGATGCATCGGTGAGAGAGACTGAGATCAGTAGCTCAAGAGAAATGGAAAGGACTAGTAACAACTTGGGAACCATCTTACTTAGGGATCTCATCTTATTGGTGTAGAGAGCACAGATGGAAGTGCTGGCCTTTTACAATATAAGGTCACAAATCTTATGTCCTCACTATTGATGGCACTACAATATTTTTTTAGGTCTTGCTATCAAGGAAAAATGGCATTAAGGTCCAATTAAGGAGAATAATATCACAAAGTCCCATGACTTGTATAATATAAGGTCACAAATCCTATGTCCTCACTATTGATCGATGTCACTATAATACTTTTTTAGGTCTTACTGTTACGGAAAAATGATATTAAGTTCCCAATTAAGGAGAATAATATTAGGAAAGTCCCATAAGTTGTCAATGATAGCTCTTCCACTTGTCAAAGATAGCTTTTCCATTTATCAATGGTTGCTCTTCAACTTGTCATTGACAAGTTATGAGACTTTTATAATATTATTCTCCTTAGTTGGGACCTTGGTGTCATTTTCCCTACTATTAATTAGATGGTTGTTATCAGTCATTTCATTCAACAGTTTAGTACAATTTGAAATTCTTTAAATGAACTCAATAGACAAGTTTCAACTTGGATGCGAAATTTCTTCACACTTTCACATGAGAATCCTCCAATAGTGTATCATATAAGTCCAAGTTATTACAGACCTTGGATTTGAGTCACACTTTTATGATAAACCATGTTATTCCAATTAATATGTCTGAAAAAATTCATGCAGTAATTGAATCGACCGTGCGTTTTAGGAAGATAATACCTCCAACTCTTTCAGCTTATATCCCTACTCAGGCAACTCATTTCGTCCTTAGGGCATTAACTTTTGGAGTCCAACGATCATTAATGAAATGGAGGTAGAATTTTTATTGTCTTCAGGGTCTCCTTTGACTTATATAATCCTGAAAGGAAATGTACAACTACAATGTTATGGCATTATGGGGTTTATATTATATTTACATTAGGATCTAAATTCACCGAAGATCTTTGTCTGTTTATTATCATTTTCACATTTGCTAGAATTTTGGACTCTAGGAAATATTTGAAATGTGTGAACGAATATATATACAAAATATTCATCTATATATAATATCATCCAACATGTTCAGGTCAAAAAAAAAAAATCCAACATGTGAATTGCCAATAATTACCACCATTTTCCAAGTCTCCTTTATTTGTTTCATTCAATAATCTTCATAAGTTGTGGCTATAGAACGAAGCCAAGGGGGTGAAGCCAATAACGTAAGCTCTCTTTCATGGGCAATACTTTCCAACCACTATGCAAGCCATTAATGTAAGGTCCCTTCTATGAGCTATAACTTCCAACCACTATGCAAGCCATTAATGTAAGGTCCCTTTCATGAGCTATAATTTCCAACTACTATGCAAACCAATAATGTAAGGTCACTTTCATGAGCTATAATTTCCAGAGTGAGATTTAGAAAAAGAGTCTCTTTTAGAAAAATGAAATTAGTTTTAACAAAGATAGGGACTAGATTTTAAAATGGTTAAAATGATAGGAGCCAAGTTTCGGTGAGTCCAAGTTTAAGAATCGAGTTACAACTAAGTCAAAATTATAGAAACTGAGCTGCATTAAGTCAACGTATAAGGATTGAATTGCAAAAGGGTTAAAACTATTGGACCAAAAGATTAGAACTCGACTGCAAGAATAAAAAGCACAACTAAAAATAACTTGGTAACCAACCCGAAGATTAGATGAGATGGCATTATGGGGTTTATATTATATTTACATTAGGATCTAAATTCACTGAAGATCTTTGTCGGTTTATTATCATTTTCACATTTGCTAGAATTTTGGACTCTAGGAAATATTTGAAATGTGTGAACGAATATATATACTAAATATTCAACTATATATAATATCATCCAACATGTTCAGGTCAAAAAAAAAATCCAACATGTGAATTGCCAATAATTACCACCATTTTCCAAGTCTCCTTTATTTGTTTCATTCAATAATCTTCATAAGCTGTGGCCATAGAACGAAGCCAAGAGGGTGAAGCCAATAACGTAAGCTCTCTTTCATGGGCAATACTTTCCAACCACTATGCAAGCCATTAATGTAAGGTCCCTTCTATGAGCTATAACTTCCAACCACTATGCAAGCCATTAATGTAAGGTCCCTTTCATGAGCTATAATTTCCAACTACTATGCAAACCAATAATGTAAGGTCACTTTCATGAGCTATAATTTCCAGAGTGAGATTTAGAAAAAGAGTCTTGTTTAGAAAAATGAAATTAGTTTTAACAAAGATAGGGACTAGATTTTAAAATGGTTAAAATGATAGGGGCCAAGTTTCGGTGAGTCCAAGTTTAAGAATTGAGTTACAACTAAGTCAAAATTATAGGAACTGAGCTGCATTAAGTCAACGTATAAGGATTGAATTGCAAAAGGGTTAAAACTATTGGACCAAAAGATTAGAACTCGACTGCAAGAATAAAAAGCACAACTAATAATAACTTGGTAACAACCCGAAGATTAGATGAGATGGTATGGTCTCTTCTAGCTTAACCATGGGTCTCGAGTTCGAGACATGGGAATGCAACATCTTAGGGGCCAGGGGCGCCAATCTTAATGGTTCCTACCATGCATCGATCTGGAATAGTCTGGGACTATTGATATTCCTGAAAGATGGCTTGCCCCAGGATACCGGATGCTTACTCAAAAAATAATAACTTGGTAACCATCTTACTTAGCGCTCTCATGTTATTGATGTAAGAGAAAAGATGCTAGTGCTGGCATGAGAAAAGTTCACTAAAGTCTTGTTGACATATCCCGATTTTATATATATTTTCATATCTTATTTGGAGATTTTTTCATGATTACTATATTTAAAATACATTAATTATGATTGACTGGAATTAATAGTGATGAGTGTATAAAATTATAGCTTAAAAGGGGCAAAATGTCATATTTTATGATTTCTCGTAAGTATTTGATTTTTGGGAATAAATGATATTACATTATCATGATTTGTTTTGTAGGTAACTTGCGAGAAAATTGGAATTACAAAGCTAGAAAAAGGAAATATCAATCAAGGACCAAATTAATTGCGGCTAAAGACTTGAATTAAAGAAAATGGCACTAGAGCACCTTATGAAGCTAAGCGTTTGATCTAGGGCTTGAAATCAGATTTGAGGAGCATGAATGGATGGTCCAATTGGTTCTTTTCAACCTCACTTCTTTTGCTGATTTAGATCAATCCCCAACTCTATCTTGTACCTCTATCATCTCCACTATTGATTATTTACACCCCTCAATCTCCATCACTGTTCGATGGCCAAAGGAGAGCCTAAGGTGTTAGAATCAATGTTTTGATGATAACAAAGTGTAGTCTATTGTTTTGTAAAGAAAATGATGTTTTGAAGATGGAAACATAAGTTAATTCGATTATCAAATGCATTACAAAAGTTTACAGAAAGATGATGAGAAAAATATTGATGCACTCGAGTGAGGGAGTTGCACACGAGTGATGATAGCATGAATACTTGAGTATGGCTTCACACTCTTGCAAGTGTTTGGCAGAAGCTGGTTCAGAAAGTGAAGTTTTATAGGTGCACTCGAGTAAGGTTGATGCACTCGAGTGATGATGGCAACAGCACTCGGGTATGGCTCTTCAATCTTAAAAGTCTGATGCACAAGTTAATGAAGAACTGAAAAGTTGCTGATATAGTTGATTGCTGAATAGCTCAACACTTGAGTGAGAGGAAGTGTGGCCAAGAAAATGTTTCACAGAGAGTATACAGAAGCTGAGACTGCCTGGTACACTCGAGTGCTGATGACAAGCACACTCGAGTCCTACAAGTAAAGACCAAAAAGTGTTTGCCCAACAGTAAGCAAGACCCTAATGCAATAAAGTGCACTTGAGTGTGACTATATGCACTCAAGTAAGGGACAAACACTCGAGTGATGAATCAACAATCTTAAGTGAATATCTGCAATCTTGAACGCTGAAGCACAACCAGAAAGCACCTTCCAACTGATATGTGATAGTGCACCCGAGTGAGGGGAATGACACTCGAGTGTCGACCTCTAGTCTCTGCATGAACTAAGTGAGAAGGCCTATGCACTCGAGTGAAGGATCATACACTCGAGTGTGACATCAACATTCTTGTAAGTGCAAAGTTGTACTATTGCAAGTGTTTTCCAGAGACTACCTAAACTATGATATCAATTCAAGTGCACTCGAGTGAAGGCATAATACTTTAGTGAGACAAGAATACCCTTGAAGTGCACAAGTTCACTCTTGCAAGTGTTTGTCAGAGACTACCCAAAACAATGATATTGGCCAAGAGCACTTGAGTGTTAACTCTCATAACTTAAAGATTATACCATGCACGTGGAAGTTTGACCAAGATTACTTTGTGCTAAAATCTAAAATAGAAAGAACACTCGAGTAAGAAATGTTGCACTCAAGTATGAATTCAAAATACACTCGAGCGAGAAAGGTAACACTCGAGTATGATTGTCTCAGAAGCATATTGAAATACAGAGTCACCACGAACAATTTGAATATGGTTAAATGTTATTTATTCATTATGTTTCTATTGTTATTGTTCCTAAACATTATCTAACATATATTTCAAGTGTAAAACATGATATTAAAAGTTCAGATCATGGGTTCATATGAGGAAGTCAATTGCGGCAAACATCATAATTTCATACTGAATGGCGGCCACCTGTCATCACGTGCAGTTGACCTACCACGATAGCGTGTCTGAGTATTCAAACAAAATCATCCCACTCCTCAACGGATCATTATGCTCCATAATGGATGCTAAGCAATGGATAACTCAGACAACTATAAATATAGAGGATCAGAGATGAGTTATATACAAGAACATTGAATGAGAGCTTACAGTGAAAAACTTACAAGAGTCTCTGTTTTTATATTTCCCTCTGTATTCATATTGTACTTCAGTACTTATCATATCCAATCTGTGAGAGAGTCTGTAAACACTTCAAATTATATTTTCAATTTGATCTCAAGGTAAAGGAACCTTGAGAGGGTAGATTTCCTTACAGGAGAAGCAGTAGCAAATGTTGTTGCTTGTAAGACTTACAAGGGTGTAAGCAGGAGAGGACGATTCTGCTCGTAAGAATTGTCATAAGGCGGATAGAAAATTCTAGGTGTAGAATATTTCTGCTCGTAGTCCTTGTGAGCATAGTTGTTGTAGCCGAGTTTTGAGAACCCACTGAATCTTAGAGGATTAGTGAAAATCTTGGAGCTGTTGATCTCTGAGGACTAGACGTAGGCCTGGGGTTTAGGCCGAACCAGTATAAACCTTTGTGTGCAAGTTCTCTCATATCTACTAGCTCTCTTTACTTATTTCATTAAAATGTGTGTACGAATATATATACTATCTTTCAACATTAAATCTTTTTTTTAAACGAACAAGGCAAGCTCTATGCTTGAGAAATTACACTACTACAAAAAAGTAAAGTTGTGGCCTTATAATTGCTTTAACTGTGGCGCTATAGAAGTGCCACATATCTGGACTCCACTAAAAAAAACTGTGGCGCTTCATTTTAAATTTTTTTTTAAAAAAATACCCTCCTGTGGCGGTTGTTGGAGGAAGTGCCACAGGAGGGGGGTCCTACTGTGGCGCTTGTGTCAGCAAGCGCCACAGGAGACCCCCCTCCTGTGGCACTTCCTCCAACAACCGCCACAGGAGGGTCCTTTTTTTTCTTTGTTTTTTCTTTTTTCTTCTTCTTCTTTTTTTTTCCTGTGGCCCTTTTTTATGTTTCCTGATTGTGAAGCTTTATATAAAATGAGTGGCTTTCGTGTTTATAATCTCCACAAATTGTCAATCTTTCTATTTTATATTTCAACCTATTATATATATATATATAATTTTCACATTTAAAATTCAAGTTCCCTAACAATAATGTTCTTACATTAATACTCTCCAAAGCTAACATAAAAAATATCACAATACAAGAACTTGATATGTGAACACAGTACATCAATAACTAATTAAGTAAATTAAAAGATTACTAAAAAGCGCAAGCTTGTTGGCAAAAAAATTTAAACAAAGCAAAAAGGCAAATGAAACAAGCTAGGTTTTCACTCCTTCCTATTAAATTAGGAACAAAAAGGCAAACGTTATATTACGGTTTATCTTGACTAGAAAAAAAATTTAAACAAAGCAAGCTAGAATGAAACAGTCTTCTTCTTACAAATCTATTAATTGACCAGCGCAGGGAGTGGGAGACCACGTTGGTGACGCTAGCTTGAGTGACGAGTGAGCGTGTGGGTTTACTTTTTAGTGTGAAGATGATAGGAAATGGAGGGAGGGGGCCGACGGATCCACTAAGAAGATGAGAAAGGGAAAGTAATTTAATGGATGAGAGAGTAGTTGAATAATTAAAGTGGAGTAGTAGTCAAAAAGAGAAGGAATGAGGGACGGACACGGGACTACTACGCGGGAAATGAAATAATTAAGAGATATACACTATCCATTTGAAACTTGAATTTTTTTTTTAGAAATCGGCATCAACTTTGGCGCCTAGGCATTAGGCGCCACAGCTGATATATAATATATCAGTTGTGGCCTTAGGCGCCACAGCTGATATATTATATATCATGTGTGGCGCCTATTCATGATATATAATATATCACGTGTGGCGCCTAATGCCTAGGCGCCACAGCTGATCTTTAATGAGCTATGGCGACTGGTGGGTCAGGCGCCACAGCTGCTTGCGTGGCGTCAAGTGTGGCGCCTGTATAGGCAGGCGCCACACCAGGCCTCCCCAATTGTGGCCCTAACCTATTAGGTGCCACAGTTGGTACCCAAAAAAAAATTATACAGGTAAAAAAAAAAAAAAGGGAAGCTGTGGCACTTGTTTAAAGAAGTGCCACAAAATGTGCGCCACCTTTTATCTTTTTTGTAGTAGTGTTACAATCAAAATACTGTCGGACCTAGGGGATTACTAGGTGTTGTTGAAGCTAGTCCACACAAAAAATTGGCGGAGCTGGTAAAATTCGCGCCTCCTTCCCCATAGTATGTGCCTCCTTAGCTAGGTGATCAGCACACCTAAGGGCTTCCCTGTGGTTGTGAGCAATTTCTAGGTCCCAATCCAAAGCAATAAGTGAATGAATGTCATAGATTTCATGCCATAAAGGGTGATCCGCACTACAGTCTGTCATAAGTAAATGAATAGCATCCAACGAGTCTGAGAAGAGCTTGATTTTCGAGAATTTCAGCCTTTAACATAATCTTAAGCCTGTACCTATAGCTAAAATCTCAGCTGCAGTACTTGGCAAGGTACCCGATGCTTTTGAAATCCACTCAGCCATACGCCTTGGTCATCTCTCACAACGCCACCCATAGCTGCATGTTTCTGGTTATACACCAATCCATCCATGTCGATCCGAATAAATCCTGGAGAAGGTAGTTCCCACTTGCAATTCATCCTCTTTTGAATTCGGAATACTAGGTGTTGTACTGACTTTTATCTATACCTTCCATGAGCTGGTGGATACTGTTACTAGTGTAAATGGTCTATTATAAAGTGCAAGTGTACACTGTCGTAAACAAGTAATATAGAAGTGAGTAGAGTATCATTCCCTCAAGGATTGATCACTAAGTACCAAAATGAGCAATTTTAACTCTATTTAGTCAATCGATTAGTTGGTGATTGAGAGTATGAAATAAAAGATGATTAAATATAAATGCAAATGACATGAAACAACTATGAGAAAAAGTCCTAAGGATTAGATTTCACTTAACAAATTTTAGATTGAATCACTTATCTGTTCTAGCTTAATTTATTCCACATAATTGATAGTTGAGTTTCCCTAATTTAATTACTAGCCTCTTTCAAGGTCAAGCAATTTTATAATTAATTGCTAATCCAATATATTCCTATATGAATTTAAGCAATTAATCATGCATTAAGATTTATTGAACTCATTAAGACTACGCAACTCATATGAATATATTCCAATTTCATATGCAAGTCATGGTTTTAATTATATGATCTACACACATGCATCTCCTTCTGGTCTCAACATGCATATTGAAATCATTTAAAAGATGGCAAATCAATCAAAAGCATTAAGAACAATAATTAAAACTCAATCATGAATGAAAAATTCAAACTAGATTTAATAAGTTAAGATTCAATCTGTCATTAGTAAGCTACGTCATTACCCTAGGAAAATGAAAGTTTAGCACATGATGAAATTAAAAACAAAAATAAAATAAATTGAAAAATTCATAAACATTGCAATAAACATAATTATTAAATTCTAAAACATAAAAATACAACCACAAGATACATGAAAATGGAAAAATCTTGCCTTCCATATAGGAGATAAAACCTTCCATATAGGTGGCAACCTAAGCCATCCATAAAAGACGACTACTTAAGCCTTTCATATAGGAGGCATACAAGAATTAAATACAATGCATAAAAATTGACTCTAAGATGGTTGGTGTAGAGAAGAGAGGAAAGTAATGGATATGAAATGGTTGTGTAAAATGTGAGGGAGATGATGGCTATATATAGGGAAGAATATAGTAGGGTAGATGAAGTGGTAGATGAAAAGGAAGATGGAGTGGTAGATAGAATGTGGTAGATGGAGTAGTAGATGAAAAGGAAGATGAAGTGGTAGATGAAATGGGGTAGATGGAATGGTTGGTGGAATGATAGATGATTCATGCTCTCAACTTCCAAGAAAAATTCAAAACCCTTGGAGATAGAACTAGGTTTTGGTCTCAACATAAAAGTTGTAGAGCTATTTCTTAGCTTTTTATCCATATATAGAACGTCCCAATACGACATCTAGAGCTCCAGATATTGCCTAAAAACTGAAAGAGGGTAGATTTAGTATTTTTTCAAGAAATTCTATTTTATGCCAAAATCATTATTTATTAATTAATTACACCCAAATTCATTAAATTGAGCTCAAGTATCATCCACAAAATCATCATATAAGGGAAAATAAATATGCAAATATTCTACTTATCAGATACATTTGTTCTTCAGCACTATTGGTTGATCATATGTGTTTCCAAAGTCTCGTTGACATCTGTTCTTCCAAATCAGCCAGCATGCCAGCCCCAAATACTCTATGCCAAGGCCATCTTGCAGTAATTTTTGCTTCTAGCTCATTAGATGCGTTCCACCGATGCCATACCTGTAAATCACCATTAAAAAAAGTAGTAGCACATATAATGGGTTAATTAAAAGCATCCACACTTGTCTAGCCTCCTCCCAATCTCTCAAAGTGTGTATAGTGTTTTCCTCACTGTGACACTCAAATGGACACTCTGGTTGTATAGAAGGTATTCGCTTTACTCTGAGTTCATTCACGGGAGTCTCTCTTGGTAAACCTACCACATGAAGTACTTGGCTCTTTCTGGGATATATTTAACTTCGCTCTATAGTACCATTAGCTCCAATAAAGGAGCCAATGATTGTAATCAAGTAAAGTTACAGAGGTCAACATGTTAATGGAAAAAAATTAAGGAATTTAATAAATAGAAAAAAAAAGATACTTATCAAATTAAAAATTTTAAAAAGTGTAGGTACGTCCAAAATGATTTCCCCATTACAAAAAAAAAAAAAAACAAGAATGACAACTGTTCCATTGTGGATTTTTTTTTTTTTTTTTTTGAGATACAAAGGCAAGCAAATCTTGAAAAGTTACAAGATCAAGGGCAAGGCCCCAAAGACTTTTTTGTGGCAGTAAACCACGTTCTAACGCAAAAAGAATTGTGGAATTTTATGTGGGCGCTTTACAACCCATCATTTATTAGTCATTTGAAAAGGGATGTTGATTATAAAAGCGATGGTGGGTCCTGCAATAACATAACTGAAAATGGATTTCACTGCTTGCGAATAAATATGGATTTCCCCTAAAATGTGTAGACTTATTATTATTATTATTTTCTTGCCAATAAAATGTATAGACTTCACATGTATTATTTTTATTTTTTATTTTTTTTGGTTGTCCACCCGGTTCATCGGAGCTTTGCCCCGACTACATCCGGATCCGACCCGCGTCGCGCACTTGGCTATGGTGGGAGAGTCTCCCAATGAGAATTTTCTGCATATACAAGGCTCGAATCCGAGACCTTGCTTAAGCGGAACCAAGCCGCTTACCACTTGAACCAACTTCACATGTATTATGTGACTTGGCATTTGGAAGCTGGAAAAGCCTCGTTAAAAAGCTAGATGCCCGCGGAAGTCCCAAAATGCTGTTTCAGTAAGCTTTATGAAATCGGCCAAAAAAAAAAAAAGTAAGCATTATGACAAAATCACCTTTTGGCCAAAAACAAAGATAAAATGAAATCTGGTTTTTAGAGCTTTTGACTTGTTTTCCAAAACAAGTTTAAAAATGACTTTTTTATATATCATCTTTCTACATATTAAAATGTTTTTTTTTATAAAAACATATCTAAACATAAATCATATTACACTAATTTTTAATATATTAAAATAATTTATTTTTACCTCAATTTCGGATTGTAAAATATTGTTATTAATTAAGATAAAAGTCAAATTTTGTATAAATGTTAATCCAAACAAGCTAATTTCATTGATAGCAAAAGTGTTGACGTTTTATAAAGAATTCGACTATGTTTAGAGCCCACTTGAATATAGTACAAATTCTGTGTAGATGTTTTTACATCTTTTCATGTTTCATTCATGTAGTCCCAAGAAAATGAAATTCCAAGTTATTACCTAGAGCCCGCCAGGGTACTTCCCATTCCCCCAAACTTGTCTCCATAAATATCAAAGTCAAGAAAAATTAATTTCCATGAGAAACTATAAATAATAACAGTTGGGGGTTAATTAATATATGTGTGTATATTTTTTTGAACAATATATATGCGTGTGTATATATACATTAGGGGAAAAATATATAAACATGAAATATAAATATGAAATAAAATTACTCTAGTGGGGCGAGAGGTTTTATTGGACATGGCTCCTCTCTTTTTCTCTATCGCTCCATTGCCCTCCTTTTCATGCAAAACTCATCGTTTTTGGTAAAAACAAGTGACTGGGAACACTTTTTTCTTTTGTTTTTACAAAAAAAAAAAATCATCCAACACCTTAAAATATTTTTTATTGGCACCTATTATCTGAAAGGAGCTTTTAGCATATTTAGCATCCTAAAATATTTTATGTATCACACATCTCACACCCTCTAATATTTTTCAGTAGCATTTAGTCCTAAAGTTTTTTCCGAATAGCATTCAATATTATTTTTTCAGTTAAAAAAAAAAAATCCAACACATTGAAGTATTTTCTCATAACAACAATTATTGTAAAGTAAGTTTTAGTATATTAAACACCTTAAAATATATGTATATATATTTTTCAATATCACCCCTATATCTATCACTCATCACTCTAAACTATTTTTTTATTAACATCCTATATCTCTTAAAGTATCTACTATGATTTTATTCCTAAATATTTTTTTTTTCCAATTGCAACAAGCTCACTAAAATTAGAATACTGAGTGTTACTCGAAAAATATTTTAGGATTGAATGCTACTGAAAAAATACTTCAGGTTGTGAGATGTGATAGAGGTGTTCATCATTTTCCCATTCCGGTATTCCCATCCCGATTCCAAGAAAATCGGGACGGGATCGAAATTTTCGGGATAGGTAAAATGAGGTCGGGATCGGGATTGGGATCAGGAATGGGATTTCCTAATCCCGACTTTTTCGTGATCCTGAAATAATATACATGTGTGTATATATATTTTTTTGTCTAACTAAAACACACAACACAAACTATTCAAGCGCATTTGTGGATGATCAATTCATATAATTGTATTGTCAAAGGCTCTGTGTATTGGAAGATCTTTGGGCCCATTTGTAGCTGCTAAAAATATTGTGTTTTTATTTGTTTTAATCTCTTATTTTGATGTCCCAGGGAGATCTCCTAGGAAAACTATTCTAGTTAAGGAGGTCTCCGAGGAAAACTATTCAAGTTAAATCTTGCCATTTTTTTCCCAACTATAGAAGTAATCAGGGCACCCCCAAAGAATCAAAGTCTAGCTATTTTTATCCGGAAAAAGAATGTAACAGGGAAAAAAATATCTACAAGTCAGGAAATTCCCGATCCCAATCCCAGGAATTTCCTATCCCGTCAGGACGAGAAATTTTCGGGATCGGGATCAGGCATCAAATTCCTTCCCGAACACTTCTCAAGATCGGGATCGGGAATGGGATTTCCCAATTCCATCATGATCCCGAACAACCCTAAGATGCAATACTAGGTGATACTAAAAAACTATTTTAGGATGCTCAGTATGCTAAAACCTACTTTAGAATAATAGGTGCTATTGAAAAAAAAAAAACTTCACGGGACTTGTTTAGTACGAGTGGGGCTAAAAGCTTTTAATTAATTTTTCTTACACTTTTATATATCTTACATCTTCTCTTTATTAAAATATTGTAACTCCACTTCTTCAATTTTTAAATTCAACTTATAGAAATTTTCTGTCGCCTTCCTTCGAATTCCCTCATACCAAACAGGGCCACGTAGGAATTGTTTCTTCTTTTTTTTGAAAAAAAAAAAGTGTTCCATCACTTGTTTTTACCCAAAACGATGTTGTTTTGGGACAAAAGGAGAGCAGTGGATCCAGAGTTTACTCGACAGACAATGGGAGATTGAGCTTGCGACAAATATGAACCAGATAGGTTTCCTAAAACTCTCTGGGTGACCCTTCATTTTTTTTCGTCTCCCTTAAAATTTCCGTAGTTTTATGTCTGAGAGTAATCCTAGTATTGTAGTTCCAATTTGAGGATGCGGTTTTGTTCCTTTCCTATCAGATACCATTTTATCCTTGCGCTAATTTCCGTAACTTTTTCAAGTAAAGTCGATGCATCCCTTTTCCGTGCAAAAAATCGCACATTTATATCTATAGTCTTTCGAATAAGAATAGTTCACTTTTGATCAAAAAAGAATAAGAATAGTTCACAAAGTTTATAACAAAAGATTCAATTCATGATTTTAACTTTGAATCGGAGTAAAATGAATGTAATTTGGAAAACTACGGATAATTCATGATGTTATGTTCACTTTAACATGATTTTGCAATTTCAAGATAAGCAATATTATATTACGATGCATTTTTCTGTTCCCCTGTATCTTTGTTTATCTATAGTTTACTTTTAATCAGTGAACTAATAAAAAGACATTAATTGGTGGTCGCTTTAATTTTCAACCCTCATTGTTCTTTTTTGGTCGCAACCCTTCAATTATTAGTCAATTAAAAAGATATTGATTACAAAAGCGATGGTGGGGCCTGCTACAACATTATTGAAAATGGATCTCACTGTTTATGAATTAAAATGAAGTTCCGCTAGAATGTGTAGAATATTCAAATCGATTCGTAGACTAGGTTTGTCCCATGGCATTAGCCTAACAGGAACCTGAAAACGCCACGTTAAAGAGCCAGAAGCCCACTAGAGCCTTAAGATGTCGTTTGACTTTGCATTACCCCGAGATAACTTTTACGGCCAAGAGCCAAATCAGAGTAAAAGCTGATTTTTAGAGCCTCTAACTTTTTTTTTCATGGTTTGAAACAGAATTTTTAATATATTATCTAAATAAGTTTATGTTACTTTGTTTTTTTTTTGATAAATGCTTATTCAAACATGTGTCATATACCAAAAGTATTGACGTGCTCTTACAAATCATTAATGGCCCCAAAGAGATTGCCATTTTTTTTAAAGAATTCCAACGTGTTTGGAGCCAATTAGATTGAGTAAAATACACTAACTACCATTTTGTTTTGTGTTAATTATATAGACCCTTCTATTCTAAAAAAAATTAATTAATTTTTTTTCCAGAAGCATACATTTTAATTCAAACCATTAACATTATCAAAGAATATTAAAAAATATTCTTATAGTATATTTTTTTTAATTAAAACATCTATTAGAATAAATCTTGTTTACTGGTTTACGCATCATTTTTCCAAATCTCTAATTTGTTTTTTAAAATTAATATTTATTAATGATGTATTTAATATTTTTCAAAATTTAGAAAAATTTTAAGTATTTTATGTGAAAATATATTAACACTTGATAAAAATTTTGAGTAATTTTTTAACAAGCATATGTTCAATAAAATATAATAATATATTAATATAGGCATCTCAAAATTATATCATTTTAAAATTTTTTAATTTAATCGAAAATACATATATAATTTACAAAGCATTTTCTAACATATGTATTTAAAAGATCACATCATAAATAAGTTTTAATAATTAAATGAAACTAAACATTCAAATTTATTAAAAAATAAAAAATTGTAATCATAAAATTAATTAACTTTGTAATATGGTAATAAATTTAATAGTATCACAGAAATCTGACAATATATATTGAAATTATTTTTTTTACTTTTGGAGAAAGATATGTGATTAAATGATTATTAAGTAATACTATTTATAAATAAAAAAGAGGAATTTTGGTCAAATTGGTGAGTCAATGTTGTGATTTAATGGGCAACTAATGGTTGGGTGGATGGAAGTTGAATATCTCAAAACTAAAAGGGATATTTATGCAGCATATATGTTGATTTCAACGGAGGTCTATATAAGTTTTTAAAATAGAAAGAATGTCTTTAAAATTTAGAGTAAATAAAGGGGATGTTGATGTATTTTAGCCCTTTGAATATAACGAGTAACAACTTGACATTTTTTTCCAATAATTAGAACATGTTTGGAGCCCACTTCGATATAGCAACTGATATTGTTGAAATTCTGCGAATGTAGATGTTTTTACATATTTTCATATTTCAATCATGTCGCCCAAATTAAATGAAATTCAAGTTGACTAGAGCCCTCCAGCGTCTTTCCCACCCCCTTCTTTGTATCCATAAATCGGAGTTAAATCGATGTAATTTTATTTCAAAACAATCACTATTATATCACAATGCATGTTTCTCTCCCCCTATATCTTTGTTTATCTATAGTTTACTTTTAATCAGCGAACTAATAATCACGCCAATCGCTGCCTTCTAATTCTGCTAACATGATCTATTTCTTTTGGTTTATTTCGCACACACTTACAAGCCGTCAATGTGGATGGTTGAAGAGAGCATTAATGCAGGCTGATTTTGCATCAAATACTCCTGTTGGTTCAAATTATAGGATGTTGTTAACTAATTCTCACAAACCAAAGAATATTAGTTAAGTCATTTAATATGTCTTAAATTCATAAAAATTTCACCTATTTTATCTTTGTTAAAGAATATGATTTATTATTTGTCACTCATCTCTAACTTACAAGGGTAAAAGTGGAAATCAATCATTAATTACCCTATCAACTTTTGAAACACAATTTTGTTTGATTTCAGGTTAAAGATCATCAAAATTAGAATATTGTTTTTATGGTTTCTATGGTGTAACCAAACACACTGTATCAAGATTCAATGCTAATTGTGAGACTTGACCAAGAGTTTATAATTAGTAAAGTCCAGCAAGATTGATTTGTGGCTTGAGAGAGAGAGAGAGAGAGAGAGAGAGCTGAGATTAATATAAGAATTATAGATGAACAGGAAATGGGATAAGAGGGAATAGTATAGTTATTAAAAGAAAAATCGAGTATATGTACAAGCACGCAATATATACTCGATATAGAGTATAGATATAATATTACACATGGGTAAAAATTTGTCTTTTCTGCAATAAGCTTTAGATATCTATAGGTTGCAGTGGTCATAATATCTTCAGTTTTGAGGCTCTTTCTCAATCGGGCCTTGGTGGCTTGCAATTAATTCGATGGTGGTGGCTTGTATGCTGGTGGGTTGTATACATGAGGAATATAACTTTTCTGTCCAGGGGGACGGTGGTATGGTGGGTGTTGTGTTATAGGAATGGGCTCTCCATGTTCTCCATCTCCCAGGAGTTGCCGAAAGGTGGATCCCTGATGCTCAGATGCATCGGTGAGAGAGACTAAGATCAGTAGCTCAAGAGAAATGGAAAGGACAAGTAACAAAACCATCTTACTTAGGGATCTCATCTTATTGGTGTAGAGAGCACAGATGGAAGTGCTGGCCTTTTATAATATAAGGTCACAAATCTTATGTCCTCACTATTGATGGCACTACAATATTTTTTTAGGTCTTGCTATCAAGGAAAAATGGCATTAAGGTCCAATTAAGGAGAATAATATCACAAAGTCCCATGACTTGTATAATATAAGGTCACAAATCCTATGTCCTCACTATTGATCGATGTCACTATAATACTTTTTTAGGTCTTACTGTTACGGAAAAATGATATTAAGTTCCCAATTAAGGAGAATATTATTAGGAAAGTCCCATAAGTTGTCAATGATAGCTCTTCCACTTGTCAAAGATAGCTTTTCCATTTATCAATGGTTGCTCTTCAACTTGTCATTGACAAGTTATGAGACTTTTATAATATTATTCTCCTTAGTTGGCACCTTGGTGTCATTTTCCCTACTATTAATTAGATGGTTGTTATCAGTCATTTCATTCAACAGTTCAGTACAATTTGAAATTCTTTAAATGAACTCAATAGACAAGTTTCAACTTGGATGCGAAATTTCTTCACACTTTCACATGAGAATCCTCCAATAGTGTATCATATAAGTCCAAGTTATTACAGACCTTGGATTTGAGTCACACTTTTATGATAAACCATGTTATTCCAATTAATATGTCTGAAAAAATTCTTGCAGTAATTGAATCGACCGTGCGTTTTAGGAAGATAATACCTCCAACTCTTTCAGCTTATATCCCTACTCAGGCAATTCATTTCGTCTTTAGGGCATTAACTTTTGGAGTCCAACGATCATTAATGAAATGGAGGTAGACTTTTTATTGTCTTCAGGGTCTCCTTTGACTTATATAATCCTGAAAGGAAAATTACAACTACAATGTTATGGCATTATGGGGTTTATATTATATTTACATTAGGATCTAAATTCACCGAAGATCTTTGTCGGTTTATTATCATTTTCACATTTGCTAGAATTTTGGACTCTAGGAAATATTTGAAATGTGTGAACGAATATATATACTAAATATTCAACTATATATATTATCATCCAACATGTTCAGGTCAAAAAAAAAAAAAATCCAACATGTGAATTGCCAATAATTACCACCATTTTCCAAGTCTCCTTTATTTGTTTCATTCAATAATCTTCATAAGCTGTGGCCATAGAACGAAGCCAAGAGGGTGAAGCCAATAACGTAAGCTCTCTTTCATGGGCAATACTTTCCAACCACTATGCAAGCCATTAATGTAAGGTCCCTTCTATGAGCTATAACTTCCAACCACTATGCAAGCCATTAATGTAAGGTCCCTTTCATGAGCTATAATTTCCAACTACTATGCAAACCAATAATGTAAGGTCACTTTCATGAGCTATAATTTCCAGAGTGAGATTTAGAAAAAGAGTCTCTTTTAGAAAAATGAAATTAGTTTTAACAAAGATAGGGACTAGATTTTAAAATGGTTAAAATGATAGGGGCCAAGTTTCGGTGAGTCCAAGTTTAAGGATTGAGTTACAACTAAGTCAAAATTATAGGGACTGAGCTGCATTAAGTCAACGTATAAGGATTGAATTGCAAAAGGGTTAAAACTATTGGACCAAAAGATTAGAACTCGACTGCAAGAATAAAAAGCACAACTAATAATACCTTGGTAACAACCCGAAGATTAGATGAGATGGTATGGTCTCTTCTAGCTTAACCATGGGTCTCGAGTTCGAGACATGGAAATGCAACATCTTAGGGGCCAGGGGCGCCAATCTTAATGGTTCCTACCATGCATCGATCCGGAATAGTCTGGGGCTATTGATATTCCTGAAAGATGGCTTGCCCCAGGATACCGGATGCTTATGCAAAAAATAATAACTTGGTAACCATCTTACTTAGCGCTCTCATGTTATTGATGTAAGAGAAAAGATGCTAGTGCTGGCATGAGAAAAGTTCACTAAAGTCTTGTTGACATATCCCGATTTTATATATATTTTCATATCTTATTTGGAGATTTTTTCATGATTACTATATTTAAAATACATTTATTATGATTAACTGGAATTAATAGTGATGAGTGTATAAAATTATAGCTTAAAAGGGGCAAAATGTCATATTTTATGATTTCTCGTAAGTATTTTATTTTTGGGAATAAATGATATTACATTATCATGATTTATTTTGTAGGTAACTTGCGAGAAAATTGGAATTACAAAGCTAGACAAAGGAAATAGCAATCAAGGACCAAATTAATTGCAGCTAAAGACTTGAATTAAAGAAAATGGCACTAGAGCACCTTATGAAGCTATGCGTTTGATCTAGGGCTTGAAATCAGATTTGAGGAGCATGAATGGATGGTCCAATTGGTTCTTTTCAACCTCACTTCTTTTGCTGATTTAGATCAATCCCCAACTCTATCTTGTACCTCTATCATCTCCACTATTGATTATTTACACCCCTCAATCTCCATCACTGTTCGATGGCCAAAGGAGAGCCTAAGGTGTTAGAATCAATGTTTTGATGATAACAAAGTGTAGTCTATTGTTTTGTAAAGAAAATGATGTTTTGAAGATGAAAACATAAGTTAATTCGATTATCAAATGCATTACAAAAGTTTATAGAAAGATGCTGAGAAAAATATTGATGCACTCGAGTGAGGGAGTTGCACATCACGAGTGATGATAGCATAAATACTTGAGTATGGCTTCACACCCTTGCAAGTGTTTGGCAGAAGCTGGTTCAGAAAGTGAAGTTTTATAGGTGCACTCGAGTAAGGTTGATGCACTCGAGTGATGATGGCAATAGCACTCGGGTATGGCTCTTCAAGCTTAAAAGTCTGATGCACAAGTTGATGAAGAACTGAAAAGTTGCTGATATAGTTGATTGCTGAATAGCTCAACACTTGAGTGAGAGGAAGTGTGGCCAAGAAAATGTTTCACAGAGAGTATACAGAAGCTGAGACTGCCTGGTACACTCGAGTGCTTATGACAAGCACACTCGAGTCCTACAAGTAAAGGCCAGAAAGTGTTTGCCCAACAGTAAGCAAGACCCTGATGCAATAAAGTGCACTTGAGTGTGACTATATGCACTCAAGTAAGGGACAAACACTCGAGTGATGAATCAACAATCTTAAGTGAATATCTGCAATCTTGAACGCTGAAGCACAACCAGAAAGCACCTTCCAACTGATATGTGATAGTGCACCCAAGTGAGGGGAATGACACTCGAGTGTCGACCTCTAGTCTCTGCATGAACTAAGTGAGAAGGCCTGTGCACTCGAGTGAAGGATCATACACTCGAGTGTGACATTAACATTCTTGTAAGTGCAAAGTTGTACTATTGCAAGTGTTTTCCAGAGACTACCTAAACTATGATATCAATTCAAGTGCACTCGAGTGAGGGCATAATACTTTAGTGAGACAAGAATAACCTTGAAGTGCACAAGTTCACTCTTGCAAGTGTTTGTCAGAGACTACCCAAAACAATGATATTGGCCAAGAGCACTTGAGTGTTAACTCTCATAACTTAAAGATTATACCATACACGTGGAAGTTTGACCAAGATTA
This sequence comes from Inga oerstediana, assembly GCA_963210345.1. Taxonomy (NCBI): domain Eukaryota; kingdom Viridiplantae; phylum Streptophyta; class Magnoliopsida; order Fabales; family Fabaceae; genus Inga; species Inga oerstediana. The sequence goes on from OY723405.1 coordinate 34,901,353, forward strand.
CTTTGTGCTAAAATCTAAATAGAAAGAACACTCGAGTAAGAAATGTTGCACTCAAGTATGAATTCAAAATACACTCGAGCGAGAAAGGTAACACTCGAGTATGATTGTCTCAGAAGCATATTGAAATACAGAGTCACCACGAACAATTTGAATATGGTTAAATGTTATTTATTCATTATGTTTCTATTGTTATTGTTCCTAAACATTATCTAACATATATTTCAAGTGTAAAACATGATATTAAAAGTTCAGATCATGGGTTCATATGAGGAAGTCAATTGCGGCAAACATCATAATTTCATACTGAATGGCGGCCACCTGTCATCACGTGCAGTTGACCTACCACGATAGCGTGTCTGAGTATTCAAACAAAATCATCCCACTCCTCAATGGATCATTATGCTCCATAATGGATGCTAAGCAATGGATAACTCAGACAACTATAAATATAGAGGATCAGAGATGAGTTATATACAAGAACATTGAATGAGAGCTTACAGTGAAAAACTTACAAGAGTCTCTGTTTTTATATTTCCCTCTGTATTCATATTGTACTTCAGTACTTATCATATCCAATCTGTGAGAGTCTGTAAACACTTCAAATTATATTTTCAATTTGATCTCAAGGTAAAGGAACCTTGAGAGGGTAAATTTCCTTACAGGAGAAGCAATAGCGAATGTTGTTGCTTGTAAGACTTACAAGGGTGTAAGCAGGAGAGGACGATTCTGCTCGTAAGAATTGTCATAAGGTGGATAGAAAATTCTAGGTGTAGAATATTTCTGCTCATAGTCCTTGTGAGCATAGTTGTTGTAGCCGAGTTTTGAGAACCCACTGAATCTTGGAGGATTAGTGAAAATCTTGGAGCTGTTGATCTCCGAGGACTAGACGTAGGACTGGGGTTTAGGCCGAACCAGTATAAACCTTTGTGTGCAAGTTCTCTCATCTCTACAAGCTTTCTTTACTTATTTCATTAAAATGTGTGTACGAATATATATACTATCTTTCAACATTAAATCTTTTTTTTAAACGAACAAGGCAAGCTCTATGCTTGAGAAATTACACTACTACAAAAAAGTAAAGTTGTGGCGCTTATAATTGCATTAACTGTGGCGTTAGAGAAGTGCCACATATCTGGACGCTACTAAAAAAAGCTGTGGCGCTTGGAAGCGCCACAACATTTTTAATTTTTTTTTTTAAAAAAATACCCTCCTGTGGCGCTTGTTCGAGGAAGTGCCACAGGAGGGGGTCCTACTGTGGCGCTTGCTCACAGGAGACCCCCCTCCTGTGGCACTTCCTCAAACAACCGCCACAGTAGGGTCCTTTTTTTTCTTTTTTCTTCTTCTTCTTTTTTTTTTCCTGTGGCCCTTTTTTATGTTTCCTGATTGTGAAGCTTTATATAAAATGAGTGGCTTTCGTGTTTATAATCTCGACAAATTGTCAATCTTTCTATTTTATATTTCAACCTATTATATATATATATATATAATTTTCACATTTAAAATTCAAGTTCCCTAACAATAATGTTCTTAAATTAATACTCTCCAAAGCTAACATAAAAATATCACAATACAAGAACTTGATATGTGAACACAGTACATCAATAACTAATTAAGTAAATTAAAAGATTACTAAAAAACGCAAGCTTGTCGGCAAAAAAAATTAAACAAAGCAAAAAGGCAAACGAAACAAGCTAGGTTTTCACTCTTTCCTATTAAATTAGGAACAAAAGGGCAAACGTTATATTACGGTTTATCTTGACTAAAAAAAAAATTTAAACAAAGCAAGCTAGAATGAAACAGTCTTCTTCTTACAAATCTATTAATTGACCAGCGCAGGGAGTGGGAGACCATGTTGGTGACGCTAGCTTGAGTGACGAGTGAGCGTGTGGGTTTGCTTTTTAGTGTGAAGATGATAGGAAATGGAGGGAGGGAGCCGACGGATCCACTAAGAAGATGAGAAAGGGAAAGTAATTTAATGGATGAGAGAGTAGTTGAATAATTAAAGTGGAGTAGTAGTCAAAAAGAGAAGGAATGAGGGACGGACACGGGACTACTACGCGGGAAATGAAATAATTAAGAGATATACACTATCCATTTGAAACTTGAATTTTTTTTCTTTTAGAAATCGGCATCAGCTGTGGCGCCTAGGCATTAGGCGCCACAGCTGATATATAATACATCAGCTGTGGCCTTAGGCGCCACAGCTGATATATTATATATCATGTGTGGCGCCTAATGCCTAGGCGCCACAACTGCTTGCGTGGCGTCAAGTGTGGCGCCTGTATAGGAAGGCGCCACACTAGGCCTCCCCAATTGTGGCCCTAACCTATTAGGCGCCACAGTTGGTACCCAAAAAAAAATTATACAGGTAAAAAATAAAAAAAGGGAAGCTGTGGCACTTGTTTAAAGAAGTGCCACAAAATGTGCGCCACCTTTTATCTTTTTTGTAGTAGTGTTACAATCAAAATACTGTCGGACCTAGGGGATTACTAGGTGTTGTTGAAGCTAGTCCACACAAAAAACTGGCGGAGCTGGTAAAATTCGCGCCTCCTTCCCCATAGTATGTGCCTCCTTAGCTAGGTGATCAGCACACCTAAGGGCTTCCCTGTCGTTGTGAGCAATTTCTAGGTCCCAATCCAAAGCAATAAGTGAATGAATGTCACAGATTTCATGCCATAAAGGGTGATCCGCACTACAGTCTGTCATAAGTAAATGAATAGCATCCAACGAGTCTGAGAAGAGCTTGATTTTCAAGAATTTCAGCCTTTAACATAATCTTAAGCCTGTACCTATAGCTGAAATCTCAGCTGCAGTACTTGGCAAGGTACCCGATGCTTTTGAAATCCACTCAGCCATACGCCTTGGTCATCTCTCACAACGCCACCCATAGCTGAATGTTTCTGGTTATACACCGATCCATCCATGTCGATCCAAATAAATCCTGGAGGAGGTAGTTCCCACTTGCAATTCATCCTCTTTTGAATTCGGAATACTAGGTGTTGTACTGACTTTTATCTATACCTTCCATGAGCTGGTGGATACTGTTACTAGTGTAAATGGTCTATTATAAAGTGCAAGTGTACACTGTCGTAAATAAGTAATATAGAAGTGAGTAGAGTATCATTCCCTCAAGGATTGATCACTAAGTACCAAAATGAGCAATTTTAACTCTATTTAGTCAATCGATTAGTTGGTGATTGAGAGTATGAAATAAAAGATGATTAAATATAAATGCAAATGACATGAAACAACTATGAGAAAAAGTCCTAAGGATTAGATTTCACTTAACAAATTTTAGATTGAATCACTTATCTGTTCTAGCTTAATTTATTCCACATAATTGATAGTTGAGTTTCCCTAATTTAATTACTAGCCTCTTTCAAGGTCAAGCAATTTTATAATTAATTGCTAATCCAATATATTCCTATATGAATTTAAGCAATTAATCATGCATTAAGATTTATTGAACTCATTAAGACTACGCAACTCATATGAATATATTCCAATTTCATATGCAAGTCATGGTTTTAATTATATGATCTACACACATGCATCTCCTTCTGGTCTCAACATGCATATTGAAATCATTTAAAAGATGGCAAATCAATCAAAAGCATTAAGAACAATAATTAAAACTCAATCATGAATGAAAAATTCAAACTAGATTTAATAAGTTAAGATTCAATCTGTCATTAGTAAGCTACGTCATTACCCTAGGAAAATGAAAGTTTAGCACATGATGAAATTAAAAAAAAATATAAAATAAATTGAAAAATTCATAAACATTGCAATAAACATAATTATTAAATTCTAAAACATAAAAATACAACCACAAGATACATGAAAATGGAAAAATCTTGCCTTCCATATAGGTGGCAACCTAAACTATCCATAAAAGAGGACTACTTAAGCCTTTCATATAGGAGGCACACAAGAATTAAATACAATGCATAAAAATTGACTCTAAGATGGTGTGTGTAGAGAAGAGAGGAAAGTAATGGATATGAAATGGTTGTGTAAAATGTGAGGGAGATGATGGCTATATATAGGGAAGAATAGAGTAGGGTAGATGAAGTGGTAGATGAAAAGGAAGATGGAGTGGTAGATAGAATGTGGTAGATGGAGTAGTAGATGAAAAGGAAGATGAAGTGGTAGATGAAATGGGGTAGATGGAATGGTTGGTGGAATGATAGATGATTCATGCTCTCAATTTCCAAGAAAAATTCAAAACCCTTGGAGATAGAACTAGGTTTTGGTCTCAACATAAAAGTTGTAGAGCTATTTCTTAGCTTTTTATCCATATATAGAACGTCCTAATGCGACATCTAGAGCTCCAGATATTGCCTAAAAACTGAAAGAGAGTAGATTTAGTATTTTTTCAAGAAATTCTATTTTATGCCAAAATCATTATTTATTAATTAATTACACCCAAATTCATTAAATTGAGCTCAAGTATCATCCACAAAATCATCATATAAGGGAAAATAAATATGCAAATATTCTACTTATCAGATACATTTGTTCTTCAGCACTATTGGTTGATCATATGTGTTTCCAAAGTCTCGTTGACATCTGTTCTTCCAAATCAGCCAGCATGCTAGCCCCAAATACTCTATGCCAAGGCCATCTTGCAGTAATTTTTGCTTCTAGCTCATTAGATGCGTTCCACCGATGCCATACCTGTAAATCACCATTAAAAAAAGTAGTAGCACATATAATGGGTTAATTAAAAGCATCCACACTTGTCTAGCCACCTCTCAATCTCTCAAAGTGTGTATAGTGTTTTCCTCACTGTGACACTCAAACGGACACTCTGGTTGTATAGAAGGTATTCGCTTTACTCTGAGTGCATTCACAGGAGTCTCTCTTGGTAAACCTACCACATGAAGTACTTGGCTCTTTCTGGGATATATTTAACTTCGCTCTATAGTACCATTAGCTCCAATAAAGGAGCCAATGATTGTAATCAAGTAAAGTTACAGAGGTCAACATGTTAATGGAAAAAAATTAAGGAATTTAATAAATAGAAAAAAAAAAGATACAGGTATCAAATTAAAAATTTTAAAAAGTGTAGGTACGTCCAAAATGATTTCCCCATTACAAAAAAAAAAAAAACAAGAATGACAACTGTTCCATTGTGGAATTTTTTTTTTTTTTTTTTTGAGATACAAAGGCAAGCAAAGCTTGAAAAGTTACAAGATCAAGGGCAAGGCCCCAAAGATTGTTCTTGTGGCAGTAAACCACGTTCTAACGCAAAAAGAATTGTGGAATTTTATTTGGGCGCTTTACAACCCATCATTTATTAGTCATTTGAAAAGGGATGTTGATTATAAAAGCGATGGTGGGTCCTGCAATAACATAACTGAAAATGGATTTCACTGCTTGCGAATAAAAATGGATTTCCCCTAAAATGTGTAGATTATTATTATTATTATTTTCTTGCCAATAAAATGTATAGACTTCACATGTATTATTTTTATTTTTTATTTTTTTTGGTTGTCCACCTGGTTCATCGGAGCTTTGCCCCGACTACATCCAGATCCGACCCGCGTCGCGCACTTGGCTATGGTGGGAGAGTCTCGCAATGAGAATTTTCTGCATATACAAGGCTCGAATCCGAGATCTTGCTTAAGCGGAACCAAGCCGCTTACCACTTGAACCAACTTCACATGTATTATTTGACTTGGCATTTGGAAGCTGGAAAAGCCTCGTTAAAAAGCTAGATGCCCGCGGAAGTCCCAAAATGCTGTTTCAGTAAGCTTTATGAAATCGGCCAAAAAAAAAAAAAAAGTAAGCATTATGACAAAATCACCTTTGGCCAAAAACTAAGATAAAATGAAATCTGGTTTTTAGAGCTTTTGACTTGTTTTCAAAAACAAGTTTAAAAATGACTTTTTTATATATCATCTTTCTACATATTAAACTGTTTTTTTATAAAAACATATCTAAACATAAATCATATTACACTAACTTTTAATATATTACAATAATTTATTTTTACCTCAATTTCGGTTTGTAAAATATTGTTATTAATTAAGATAAAAGTCAAATTTTGTATAAATGTTAATCCAAACAAGTTAATTTCATTAATAGCAAAAGTGTTGACGTTTTATAAAGAATTCGACTATGTTTAGAGCCCACTTGAATATAGTACAAATTCTGTGTAGATGTTTTTACATCTTTTCATGTTTCATTCATGTAGTCCCAAGAAAATGAAATTCCAAGTTATTACCTAGAGCCCGCCAGGGTACTTCCCATTCCCCCCAACTTGTCTCCATAAATATCAAAGTCAAGAAAAATTAATTTCCATGAGAAACTATAAATAATAACAGTTGGGGGTTAATTAATATATGTGTGTATATTTTTTTGAACAATATATATGCGTGTGTATATATACATTAGGGGAAAAATATATAAACATGAAATATAAATATGAAATAAAATTACTCTAGTGGGGCGAGGGGTTTTATTGGACATGGCTCCTCTCTTTTTCTCTATCGCTCCATTGCCCTCCTTTTCATGCAAAACTCATCGTTTTTGGTAAACACAAGTGACTGGGAACACTTTTTTTTTTTTGTTTTTACAAAAAAAAAATCATCCAACACCTTAAAATATTTTTTATTGGCACCTATTATCTGAAAGGAGCTTTTAGCATATTTAGCATCCTAAAATATTTTATGTATCACACATCTCACACCCTCTAATAATTTTCAGTAGCATTTAGTCCTAAAGTATTTTCCGAATAGCATTCAATATTATTTTTTCAGTAAAAAAAAAAAAAATCCAACACATTGAAGTATTTTCTCATAACAACAATTATTGTAAAGTAAGTTTTAGTATATTAAACACCTTAAAATATATGTATATATATTTTCCAATATCACCCCTATATCTATCACTCATCACTCTAAACTATTTTTTTATTAACATCCTATATCTCTTAAAGTATCTACTATGATTTTATTCCTAAATATTTTTTTTTTCAATTGCAACAAGCTCACTAAAATTAGAATACTGAGTGTTACTCGAAAAATATTTTAGGATTGAATGCTACTGAAAAAATACTTCAGGTTGCGAGATGTGATAGAGGTGTTCATCATTTTCCCATTCCGGTATTCCCATCCCGATTCCAAGAAAATCGGGACGGGATCGAAATTTTCGGGATAGGTAAAATGAGGTCGGGATCGGGATCGGGATCAGGAATGGGTTTTCCTGATCCCGACTTTTTCATGATCCTGAAATAATATACATGTGTGTATATATATTTTTTTGTCTAACTAAAACACACAACACAAACTATTCAAGCGCATTTGTGGATGATGAATTCATATAATTGTATTGTCAAAGGCTCTGTGTATTGGAAGATCTTTGGGCCCATTTGTAGCTGCTAAAAATATTGTGTTTTTATTTGTTTTAATCTCTTATTTTGATGTCCCAGGGAGATCTCCTAGGAAAACTATTCTAGTTAAGGAGGTCTCCGAGGAAAACTATTCAAGTTAAATCTTGCCATTTTTTTCCCAACTATAGAAGTAATCAGGGCACCCCCAAAGAATCAAAGTCTAGCTATTTTTATCCGGAAAAAGAATGTAACAGGGAAAAAAATATCTAGAAGTCAGGAAATTCCCGATCCCGATCCCAATCCCAGGAATTTCCTATCCCGTCAGGACGAGAAATTTTCGGGATCGGGATCAGGCATCAAATTCCTTCCCGAACACTTCTCAAGATCGGGATCGGGAATGGGATTTCCCAATTCCATCATGATCCCGAACAACCCTAAGATGCAATACTAGGTGATACTAAAAAACTATTTTAGGATGCTCAGTATGCTAAAACCTAGTTTAGAATAATAGGTGCTATTGAAAAAAAAAAATACTTCACGGGACTTGTTTAGTACGAGTGGGGCTAAAAGCTTTTAATTAATTTTTCTTACACTTTTATATATCTTACATCTTCTCTTTATTAAAATATTATAACTCCACTTCTTCAATTTTTAAATTCAACTTATAGAAATTTTCTGTCGCCTTCCTTCGAATTCCTTCATACCAAACAGGGCCATGTAGGAATTGTTTCTTCTTTTTTTTCAAAAAAAAAAAAGTGTTCCATCACTTGTTTTTACCCAAAACGATGTTGTTTTGGGACAAAAGGAGAGCAGTGGATCCGGAGTTTACTCGACAGACAATGGGAGATTGAGCTTGCGACAAATATGAACCAGATAGGTTTGCTAAAACTCTCTGGGTGACCCTTCATTTTTTTTCGTCTCCCTTAAAATTTCCGTAGTTTTATGTCTGAGAGTAATCCTAGTATTGTAGTTCCAATTTGAGGATGCGGTTTTGTTCCTTTCCTATCAGATACCATTTTATCCTTGCGCTAATTTCCGTAACTTTTTCAAGTAAAGTCGATGCATCCCTTTTCCGTGGAAAAATCGCACATTTATATCTATAGTCTTTCGAATAAGAATAGTTCACTTTTGATCAAAAAAGAATAAGAATAGTTCACAAAGTTTATAACAAAATATTCAATTCAGGATTTTAACTTTGAATCGGAGTAAAATGAATGTAATTTGGAAAACTACGGATAATTCATGATGTTATGTTCACTTTAACATGATTTTGCAATTTCAAGATAAGCAATATTATATTACGATGCTCCGATCAAAAAAAAAAAAAAAAAAAATTATATTACGATGCATTTTTCTGTTGCCCTGTATCTTTGTTTATCTATAGTTTACTTTTAATCAGTGAACTAATAAAAAGACATTAATTGGTGGTCGCTTTAATTTTCAACCCTTCATTGTTCTTTTTTGGTCGCAACCCTTCAATTATTAGTCAATTAAAAAGATATTGATTACAAAAGCGATGGTGGGGCCTGCTACAACATTATTGAAAATGGATCTCACTGTTTATGAATTAAAATAAAGTTCCCCTAGAATGTGTAGAATATTCAAATCTATTCATAGACTAGGTTTGTCCCATGGCATTAGTCTAACAGGAACCTGAAAACGCCACGTTAAAGAGCCAGAAGCCCACTAGAGCCTTAAGATGTCGTTTGACTTTGCATTACCCCGAGATAACTTTTACGGCCAAGAGCCAAATCAGAGTAAAAGCTGATTTTTAGAGCCTCTAACTTTTTTTTCATGGTTTGAAACAGAATTTTTAATATATTACTAAATAATTTTATGTTACTTTGTCTTTTTTTTTTTGATAAATGCTTAATCAAACATGAGTCATATACCAAAAGTATTGACGTGCTCTTACAAATCATTAATGGCCCCAAAGAGATTGCCATTTTTTTTAAAGAATTTCAACGTGTTTGGAGCCAATTAGATTGAGTAAAATACACTAACTACCATTTTGTTTTGTGTTAATTATATAGACCCTTCTATTTTAAAAAGAATTAATTAATTTTTTTTGCAGAAGCATACATTTTAATTCAAACCATTAACATTATCAAAGAATATTATAAAAATATTCTTATAGTATATTTTTTTAATTAAAACACCTATTAGAATAAATCTTGTTTACTGGTTTACGCATCATTTTTCCAAATCTCTAATTTATTTTTTAAAATTAATATTTATTAATGATGTATTTAATATTTTTCAAAATTTAGAAAAATTTTAAGTATTTTATGTGAAAATATATTAACACTTGATAAAAATTTTGAGTAATTTTTTAACAAGCATATGTTCAATAAAATATAATAATATATTAATATAGGCATCTCAAAATTATATCATTTTAAAATTTTTTAATTTAATCGAAAATACATATATATAATTTACAAAGCATTTTCTAACATATGTATTTAAAAGATCACATCATAAATAAGTTTTAAAAAATAAATGAGATTAAATATTCAAATTTATTAAAAAATAAAAAATTGTAATCATAAAATTAATTAACTTTGTAATATGGTAATAAATTTAATAGTATCACAGAAAATCTGACAATATATATTGAAATTATTTTTTTACTTTTGGAGAAAGATATGTGATTAAATGATTATTAAGTAATACTATTTATAAATAAAAAAGAGGAATTTTGGTCAAATTGGTGAGTCAATGTTGTGATTTAATGGGCAACTAATGGTTGGGTGGATGGAAGTTGAATATCTCAAAACTAAAAGGGATATTTATGCAGCATATATGTTGATTTCAACGGAGGTCTATATAAGTTTTTAAAATAGAAAGAATGTCTTTAAAATTTAGAGTAAATAAAGGGGAGGTTGATGTATTTTAGCCCTTTGAATATAACGAGTAACAACTTGACATTTTTTTCCAATAATTAGAACATGTTTGGAGCCCACTTCGATATAGCAACTGATATTGTTGAAATTCTGCGAATGTAGATGTTTTTACATATTTTCATATTTCAATCATGTCGCCCAAATTAAATGAAATTCAAGTTGACTAGAGCCCTCCAGCGTCTTTCCCACCCCCTTCTTTGTATCCATAAATCGGAGTTAAATCGATGTAATTTTATTTCAAAACAATCACTATTATATCACAATGCATGTTTCTCTCCCCCTATATCTTTGTTTATCTATAGTTTACTTTTAATCAGCGAACTAATAATCACGCTAATCGCTGCCTTCTAATTCTGCTAACATGATCTATTTCTTTTGGTTTATTTCGCACACACTTACAAGCCGTCAATGTGGATGGTTGAAGAGAGCATTAATGCAGGCTGATTTTGCATCAAATACTCCTGTTGGTTCAAATTATAGGATGTTGTTAACTAATTCTCACAAACCAAAGAATATTAGTTAAGTCATTTAATATGTCTTAAATTCATAAAAATTTCACCTATTTTATCTTTGTTAAAGAATATGATTTATTATTTGTCACTCATCTCTAACTTACAAGGGTAAAAGTGGAAATCAATCATTAATTACGCTATCAACTTTTGAAACACAATTTTGTTTGATTTCAGGTTAAAGATCATCAAAATTAGAATATTGTTTTTATGGTTTCTATGGTGTAACCAAACACACTGTATCAAGATTCAATGCTAATTGTGAGACTTGACCAAGAGTTTATAATTAGTAAAGTCCAGCAAGATTGATTTGTGGCTTGAGAGAGAGAGAGAGAGAGAGAGAGAGAGATGAGATTAATATAAGAATTATAGATGAACAGGAAATGGGATAAGAGGGAATAGTATAGTTATTAAAAGAAAAATCGAGTATATGTACAAGCACGCAATATATACTCGATATAGAGTATAGATATAATATTACACATGGGTAAAAATTTGTCTTTTCTGCAATAAGCTTTAGATATCTATAGGTTGCAGTGGTCATAATATCTTCAGTTTTGAGGCTCTTTCTCAATCGGGCCTTGGTGGCTTGCAATTAATTCGATGGTGGTGGCTTGTATGCTGGTGGGTTGTATACATGAGGAATATAACTTTTCTGTCCAGGGGGACGGTGGTATGGTGGGTGTTGTGTTATAGGAATGGGCTCTCCATGTTCAGGGGGTTCATCTCCATCTCCCAGGAGTTGCCGAAAGGTGGATCCCTGATGCTCAGATGCATCGGTGAGAGAGACTAAGATCAGTAGCTCAAGAGAAATGGAAAGGACAAGTAACAACTTGGGAACCATCTTACTTAGGGATCTCATCTTATTGGTGTAGAGAGCACAGATGGAAGTGCTGGCCTTTTATAATATAAGGTCACAAATCTTATGTCCTCACTATTGATGGCACTACAATATTTTTTTAGGTCTTGCTATCAAGGAAAAATGGCATTAAGGTCCAATTAAGGAGAATAATATCACAAAGTCCCATGACTTGTATAATATAAGGTCACAAATCCTATGTCCTCACTATTGATCGATGTCACTATAATACTTTTTTAGGTCTTACTGTTAAGGAAAAATGATATTAAGTTCCCAATTAAGGAGAATAATATTAGGAAAGTCCCATAAGTTGTCAATGATAGCTCTTCCACTTGTCAAAGATAGCTTTTCCATTTATCAATGGTTGCTCTTCAACTTGTCATTGACAAGTTATGAGACTTTTATAATATTATTCTCCTTAGTTGGCACCTTGGTGTCATTTTCCCTACTATTAATTAGATGGTTGTTATCAGTCATTTCATTCAACAGTTCAGTACAATTTGAAATTCTTTAAATGAACTCAATAGACAAGTTTCAACTTGGATGCGAAATTTCTTCACACTTTCACATGAGAATCCTCCAATAGTGTATCATATAAGTCCAAGTTATTACAGACCTTGGATTTGAGTCACACTTTTATGATAAACCATGTTATTCCAATTAATATGTCTGAAAAAATTCATGCAGTAATTGAATCGACCGTGCGTTTTAGGAAGATAATACCTCCAACTCTTTCAGCTTATATCCCTACTCAGGCAATTCATTTCGTCTTTAGGGCATTAACTTTTGGAGTCCAACGATCATTAATGAAATGGAGGTAGACTTTTTATTGTCTTCAGGGTCTCCTTTGACTTATATAATCCTGAAAGGAAAAGTACAACTACAATGTTATGGCATTATGGGGTTTATATTATATTTACATTAGGATCTAAATTCACCGAAGATCTTTGTCGGTTTATTATCATTTTCACATTTGCTAGAATTTTGGACTCTAGGAAATATTTGAAATGTGTGAACGAATATATATACTAAATATTCAACTATATATATTATCATCCAACATGTTTAGGTCCAAAAAAAAAAAATCCAACATGTGAATTGCCAATAATTACCACCATTTTCCAAGTCTCCTTTATTTGTTTCATTCAATAATCTTCATAAGCTGTGGCCATAGAACGAAGCCAAGAGGGTGAAGCCAATAACGTAAGCTCTCTTTCATGGGCAATACTTTCCAACCACTATGCAAGCCATTAATGTAAGGTCCCTTCTATGAGCTATAACTTCCAACCACTATGCAAGCCATTAATGTAAGGTCCCTTTCATGAGCTATAATTTCCAACTACTATGCAAACCAATAATGTAAGGTCACTTTCATGAGCTATAATTTCCAGAGTGAGATTTAGAAAAAGAGTCTCTTTTAGAAAAATGAAATTAGTTTTAACAAAGATAGGGACTAGATTTTAAAATGGTTAAAATGATAGGGGCCAAGTTTCGGTGAGTCCAAGTTTAAGGATTGAGTTACAACTAAGTCAAAATTATAGGGACTGAGCTGCATTAAGTCAACGTATAAGGATTGAATAGCAAAAGGGTTAAAACTATTGGACCAAAAGATTAGAACTCGACTGCAAGAATAAAAAGCACAACTAATAATAACTTGGTAACAACCCGAAGATTAGATGAGATGGTATGGTCTCTTCTAGCTTAACCATGGGTCTCGAGTTCGAGACATGGGAATGCAACATCTTAGGGGCCAGGGGCGCCAATCTTAATGGTTCCTACCATGCATCGATCCGGAATAGTTTGGGGCTATTGATATTCCTGAAAGATGGCTTGCCCCAGGATACCGGATGCTTACGCAAAAAATAATAACTTGGTAACCATCTTACTTAGCGCTCTCATGTTATTGATGTAAGAGAAAAGATGCTAGTGCTGGCATAAAAAAAGTTCACTAAAGTCTTGTTGACATATCCCGATTTTATATATTTTTTCATATCTTATTTGGAGATTTTGTCATGATTACTATATTTAAAATGCATTTATTATGATTAACTGGAATTAATAGTGATGAGTGTATAAAATTATAGCTTAAAAGGGGCAAAATGTCATATTTTATGATTTCTCATAAGTATTTTATTTTTGGGAATAAATGATATTACATTATCATGATTTGTTTTGTAGGTAACTTGCGAGAAAATTTGAATTTCAAAGCTAGAAAAAGGAAATAGCAATCAAGGACCAAATTAATTGCAGCTAAAGACTTGAATTAAAGAAAATGGCACTAGAGCACCTTATGAAGCTATGCTTTTGATCTAGGGCTTGAAATCAGATTTGAGGAGCATGAATGGATGGTCCAATTGGTTCTTTTCAACCTCACTTCTTTTGCTGATTTAGATCAATCCCCAACTCTATCTTGCACCTCTATCATCTCCACTACTGATTATTTACACCCCTCAATCTCCATCACTGTTCGATGGCCAAAGGAGAGCCTAAGGTGTTAGAATCAATGTTTTGATGATAACAAAGTGTAGTCTATTGCTTTGTAAATAAAATGATGTTTTGAAGATGAAAACTCACTACTAGAAAAAAGGGTTTTAACGTCCCTTTTTTTGGCCTTTTAACGTCTGAAAACAGAGGGACGTCTATGTGAGGGTCGTAGAATAAAACGTCATTAACGTCCGTAAAAAGGGGACGTAGAAGGCAGACTTTAGACGTCCCCAGTTGGAACTGGGGACGTCTAAGGCCCACCTTAGACGTCCCCAGTCCCAACTGGGGACGTCTAAAGTGTCGACAACAAACTTTCCACGTCCCTTTTTTTATTAAGGACGTTGAAAGTTTTTTTTTAAATGGACTTTTTATATATATTGCACTGTCTGGAAATGTAAACTGCAGAAATAGGATTCCAACAACAGAATAAAAGAACAGCAGTTCAGCATAATGGAAACAACAACAAACACAGTGATCAACCCAAGGCTTCTACATGCCACACAAACTATACAACAATCTATATCCAAGTCTACTACACTACTACGGAAGGGACTTTTAACGACCGTTTTTTGGGCCTTTAGACGACTGTTTTCAGGGGGTCGTCTATCTCAGTGTCGTTGAAAGTTCGAGAAAAGACGACCGTTAAAAAACAGTCGTTGTATCTTTTGGATACAACGACTGGTTTTAAGAAAACAGTCGTTGTATCCAACAGATACAACGACTGGTTTTGAGAAAACAGTCGTTGTATCTTTGAGATACAACGACTGTTTTCTTAAAACCAGTCGTTGTATCCAAAAGATACAACGACTGTTTTTAAGAAAACAGTCGTTGTATCTCAACAGTCGTTGTATCTTTTGGATACAACGACTGGTTTTAAGAAAACAGTCGTTGTATCTCACAGATACAACGACTGTTTTATTAAAACCAGTCGTTGTATCCTCTTTTTTTTTTTAAAAAAAAAAATCCCTACATCAACTCCCTCTACTCCCTCCACCATATGTGTCTACAAGTCCCCACGTCCTCCCATTCTCTCATGATTAACTCTCTAGCTTCCCCTAATACTCATGGAAGTGAAATCACATATTAGTTTTTCTATCATGACATATAGCGCATATATCATCATAACATCATTTCAATGTGCAGACTTCAACTTTCAAACTTTCAATGTAAATCATGACATGCATATGGGCAAAGAGATGATGACATGCTTCCATGAAAATCCCTATTTTTCATCATCATTTTCCATAGTGTTCTCTGAAAGCATAATGCCTTAACAAATTCAAAGTACTCATAAATAAGAAACTAGGAAAAGTATTCGAATATGCAAACTTGAAATAGCACTGTACAAAAGCACTGCACTACGTAAAAAAACCTCTACACATCATCACCCGGCCCCTCTATGTGTTGTAGAAGATGTCCCGACAACAGGTCTCGGATCAAATTAATGTCTTCGATTGTGTAGGGGTCCTGATCACCAAAAATCTGAGCGCAAAATGGAGAATATGTTAACATAAATAAATAAATTGAATGAAATAAATAACAATTGAATCACATGAAAAGAACTGAAATTCAATTGAGAATCAATAAATGATCACCTGTTCAAAATTTGTAGTAAGGCCAGAGAAAATGATGTTATACATATATAGTATAACATAGAAGCCGCACTCAGTTTTCCCTGCTTGCCGTGGACACTATACAGCAAAAGGAAACGGTAAAAAAGAATAAAGGCCTATGTAAAGCAATCGTCATTCGAAGAACTTGAATGTAAAGAACTTACGTTTGGCTGGAACCACTTTGTATGACCAGCTTTACCTTCACGCTTCCCACCCATTATATAATATGTCTTCAATGCACTGTAATAATTAAAATGATAAACAAAAGACATTAAAACAATTGAGTAAAATCAAAAATCAATGACGGACAAATAAATTTACTTACGTGTTAAAAATGTTTCTGATATCTGCGTTTGGCTTGCGACCCAATGAGTCAAACCAAAAGATGACGTTGATCAAGGGACAAGGAACACAGAGACTCCAATGATAACTATAATCACATGCATATATAGATTAAAATGAGGTTAGATAACATGATACTGTTTAGCAAAGTGAACGTGTATAAATATAGCAAAGAAAGTTACTTGCCCTTCAACAATTGGTGCCAGATAACAAGGCAGCTGAGTCTGGCCTATTGTATAGCCTACATAGCTCATCCGTTCTTCCAAAGTCTGGCTATTACGCCGTGACATATTGCCAGGACATAAGAAGCCATATGTACTGCCAAGCCCTCGTTCGGCACACAGTTTGTGGAAGCAGCTACCACATAAATGAAATGAGAAATGACACAGTAAATGTAGAAACCTAAAACCCCTAAATATCAGTGCATTAATTACAATTAAAAATTATAACTAAACTCACATGATTGCAAATGTGACCCATCCTACGTCAATCTCCTCCAAAGATAGGAACTCTCTAATATCTTTGTTATCAAGCCCATAATCATACGAGATTCTGCGACCCACAATATCACAAGGCATCTTCAACTCGACCTTATTTATGCCTTGATGAATATTTTGCAGTCGTGCTAAAAACGGGAATTTTATCGCATCATCTTGTTCCTAGTAACACACAAAAAGATTATAAGTAGCATGTTAATGATTAAGTAACAGTAAGTTGTTTCCTACCATTTGAGGGACTGGCACAGTCTGAACAAGATGTCTAGGCCATAAGATGAAAGATCCTGTTGCGTGACCTAGATTGGCAACCTCACCATCAGGGAATGGGACATCTGCACCTTCCTCCCCCAGTCGAACACTTGTCACATTGACCTTAAGTTGATCATCCCGGATTTGGTTATTATGGTGGGTGGTGGCACGACTGTATACAACAGCATCAGCAACAGCACGCAGGTACGGGACTTCTAAATACAAAGTGCAGGGTTCTCCAGGCTCTAGTGAAGGACTAGGGTCGCCATGTCCAACCTCTGGCGGATTGTAACTGCCTTTAGTGCTGGGAAAGGCCGGGGATTCCTGAGTAAGAGAAATGAAAGAATTAATTAAAATAACGTAAGGAAAAACTCAATATAATGTTAAATGAAATTAGTTAGAAACCTCAGATCTAGACGCCACATTACACATCCCGCATTGCATGTGAGACAACACCATCGTACTCATCTCACCACGTAGCTCACTCAACAACTCTTCTTTTAGCTCATCTCGAAGTGAGTGACGTAGCTCTGATCGGATTTCCTCTCGAACCCTGGCCACAAACTCCTGACTCATTTCACCTCGTCCATAAGCTTGTGAACCTCGTCCAAAGTATTTAGAGAGACCAACTCCCCTTGACTCCCCTCTAACTTGACCAGGGTGATCTAGATTACCAAGCGCCGTGGCTAAGATGTCCATCCTTTCAGTTTGACTGAAGGAACCCTGGCTGCTCTGCTCTTCAAGTTCATCCTGTGGCATATAATGGATAAATAGAAAGTAATTACATGCCACCAACGTTAGAAAAATGAAACACATTTAAATATACTTGTTATTAAATACTCACAATCCTTTTAGCGACATCAGCAACGACTGGATTTATATATTTATCTCCCTTTATCCTCCCTGCTTTCCATTTTTTGTGACGCGGGGGAGGAGGTGGCTCCTGCACGACTATACTAGGATCTGCTCGGGCTGCTTCCTCCAATTTTTGCAATTCAGCCTGCATCATCTTCTTTTCAAGCTTTCGATAACCCCCACGCGACATGTAATGAGGATAATTGTTTTTCGCTCGCCTCTCTTTATTTGCTTGACTCAATTTCTATATAAACAAAGAATAATGATAACTGAGTTAGCGATGTCAAGTAAGTTCAACTAAAATGTTTAACACTAAGATGAACACAATGTACCAGGAACTCGGGATCCTGCCGCGATACGACAAACAACCTCCAGTCATTTGGAGAAAGAAACGGATACTCTTTACAAGGATCTAAATGACTCCTCGGCCCTTGAACGTACTTGGTTGTGAGCATGGACTTGAAATCTTTCCACCGCTCACGAACTTCCCCCATCCAATGCTTGTACATCTCCTTCGTATTGGGAACATCGTAGGTTTGCTACAAAACAAAATATATAGTAGTCGTTATATATGAACAAATAGAAACAAAAATTATGACAAATACAACTTTACATACCAAAATTTGTTCCCAAATCATACGCTTCGTGTCCTTTGAAACTTCCCACCAGGTAGGAATTAAAACGCTAACTTTGCTCCGACCCAAAAAGCCAAGGTAGCTAATGAACGTGTCTCCGTCTGGCCCAAGTGGCTTCAAATTAGCATCAAATTCCACGTGAATCCTGCTCGCCTGTTGTTCCTCATGACGTGCCACCAACGATCGCAACTTCGTGCTTCCTCTAACCTTTTTCTTAACCGGTGAGCCAACAGAGTCACCTGAATTTGAGTCTGCCATGATCCTGCTAAGAAATAAATGTGACATGATAAGTAAAGTGAAACTACATGCACACTTTTAACAATTCAAAATCTTAATAAGAAATAAATGTGACATATGATAAGTAAATCGAAATTACATGTATACTTTAAACAATTAAAAATCTTACGTTAAGTGTTTTCCCAAATTCCTTCACAATGATCAACTCTAGCTGCATATTCATCATCATCTACCAATTCCACTTCAGATGGCATAGGTGGATTTGTAGTGAAAGGCGGCATGTCGTCAAGATTCAAACTCGGATCACCATCCTTCTGTTTTTTACTTTGGAGTACAATAGACAATTTTTTATTTGCTGGATCAATGACATAAAACACTTGTTTTGCCTGACTTGCTAGAATGAATGGCTCATCTTTATAACCAACTCTTTCAAGATCAACTAAGGTGAATCCAAATTGATCTATTTCAACAGCATTATTGTTAACCCACTTACATTTGAATAAAGGAACTCTCAACTTAGTGTAGCTTATCTCCCATATGTCTTCAATAACTCCATAATAGACCATGGATGCCAAAATGGGATTTTTGTCTTTTGAACTAGAAAAGTGCATTGATTCGGCTACCACCATCACCCCACTATTTTGCATAGTACTTCTGTTATCCTGGCCATTTGTATAGAAACAATACCCGTTTATATCGAAGCCACTCCAAGTTATGACCTCAAACGAAGGCCCCCAAGCTAACCATTTGATTGTCTCAGACACATTGGTCTCGTGTGCTACCTTATCCTTGAACCACTCTATGAAAGTCTTGTTTTGCTCATTAGCTATCTGCATGTCATTTTTCCTTGGATAGATCTCCTTTAAACTCTTTCTGTGTTCGGCTAAGTACGGCTGAACTTCTTCCGTATTATTCAAGATATAGAGGTGTGCTTGCAACACCTCTTCACGACGCATACTCTTCACTTTGAGCCCTCGTGTTCCCTTACTTGTACCCTTTTCATGACGTGATTGGGCCTTTGACCTTGATAGATATTCTTTGCAAAAGTCCATAGCCTCTTCAACGACATATCTTTCGACAATTGAGGCTTCAGGTCGATAAGGATTTTTAGAATACCCTTTTAAGTTCTTCATGTATCGCTCGAAAGGGTACATCCACCTTAGATAAACTGGGCCGCATAGTCTTACCTCCCTTACCAGATGAACTATTAAATGCACCATTATATCAAAGAATGCGGGAGGAAAATGTATCTCTAGTTGGGATAGAATAGTATAACCCTCATTTTCTAATTCGTCTAACCTTGCAATGTCAACAACCTTGCTACAAATAGCATTGAAGAAACTGCACAACCTTGTTATCGTCCTTCGCACATCATCTTTCATAATGCCTCTAACAGCTACTGGTAATAGTTGTTGCATCAAGACATGACAATCATGAGACTTCATCCCAACTAACTTCAAATCTTCCATGGACACAAGTCGGCTCACATTAGAAGAATACCCTTGTGGCACCTTAATGCCATGCAAACACCCACACAAACTTCTTCTCTCCGCTTTTGACAATGTATGCGCTGCTGGCTCCATATACGCTCTCTTACCATCATCTCTTAGTTGTGGATGCAGTCGTTCTCTTATTCCCATTTCAACCAAGTCTAGTCTTGCAGTAATCCCATCTTTTGTTTTCCCTGGTATGTGCAAAAGTGTACCAACAAGGCTATCACATACATTTTTTTCCACATGCATCACATCAATACTATGTCTCACATCAAGACTACGCCAATATGGAAGATCAAAGAAAATTGACCTCTTCTTCCATATGTTCTTCTCACCCGTAGTCTTTTGATTTTTTCCAAAAGTGACATTGATTCTTTCCACCCGACTATAAACTTCGTCTCCAGTTAATGGCTTCGGAGCCATTTCATTCTCCGGCAAACCGTTAAAAGCCTTCTTTAGCCTACGGTACGAGTGGAATCGAGGAAGAAATCGTCTATGACCAAGGTATACCGTTTTTCTACCGTGCTTGAGTTGATGGAACTGTGTGCTCGATTCACATATCGGACATGCTTTATGACCCCTGACACTATAACCTGACAAGTTACCATATGCAGGGAAGTCGTTAATTGTGGTGAAAATCATTGCATGTAGCTTAAACGACTGTTGCTTATATGCATCAAACACATCTACACCATCCTCCCACAACTTCTTTAAGTCCTCTATCAAAGGTGCCAAGTAGACATCGATATCGTTCCCTGGCTGTTTTGGTCCCGAAATCATCATAGAAAGCATCATATACTTGCGTTTCATACACAACCAGGGAGGTAAGTTGTAAATTACCAGCAGAACGGGCCATGCACTATGTGTACTGCTAAAAGTACCATAGGGATTGATCCCGTCTGTGCAAAGCCCTAGCCGAAGGTTTCTTGGCTCGCTGCCAAATCTGGGATACATTTCATCTACTTTCTTCCATTGTGGAGAGTCAGCCGGGTGTCGAAGGAATTTTCCATCACAAACTCTATCATCATAATGCCATCTCAACTTCTTTGCTTCTTTCGCATTAGCAAACATTCGTTTGAACCACGGTATGATTGGAAGATACCACAAAACCTTTAAAGGTTGCTTTTTATTTGTCTCATCACCACACCTATTACCTTTCTTCACTTTGTATCTAGAAGTTTTACATTTCGGACATTCACTTAAGCCTTCATACTCATTTCTGTACAATACGCAATCATTAGGGCAAGCATGTATCTTTTTATACTCCATACCCATTGTAGATAATATTTTCTTGGCCTCATACATACGATTTGGAAGTACATTATCCTCTGGAAACATATCACACAACAATTCTAGTAACAACGTGAAACTACTGTCGGTCCACCCACAAGTTGCCTTTAGGTTGACCAAGTGCAAAATGCCTGACAAATGTGTATACTTTGTACACCCAGGGTACAAAGGTGTCTCTGCATCACTCCGTATGCTATCATATACAGGCGTTTGTGCAAAACATTCTACCTCAACATCGTGAATCATGTTCTCCATTCTATTGTCATCTCCAACCTCCAAAACTTCCTTCTCGCGTGACGCCCAAGCGGTTCCTTCCTCACCATGCCATATCCATCTTGTGTACCGAAGATTTATTCTATCACAAAGTAAGTGATCCCTTATATCATCAACATCCCGTAGACTCTCATTTAAACAGTTGATACATGGACAAAAATACTTCCCATTTTTACTAGGCGCATTCATTTTAGCAAATTCAATAAAGTTTTCTACCCCATTCTCATATTCTTCACTAATTCTCGAAGCATTCATCCAACGGTGATCCATTTTATTACCACCTAATCCATTTTCACAGACACTCAAGTTTAGAACAGCTATATGAAACACTCATGACACACTGTAAAAACTAACAGTTCAAATTTATCACGCTTATAACAAATAGTAGCACCATGATATCCTCAGGTTTCAAAAACTTTCATCAACAAGCAATAACATAACTTACCAGCTAATCCTTAGCTTCCAAGGACACTATGTTTGTGATTGAGGATTTGGAAGAAGATTCTACAGAGGCAAGGATGTAGTAGGCCGGCAACCCAAGGAAAAACGATAGCAGTAGTGATACCTGCAGGTTTATGAGAGTTATTCAGACATGAAGGGGTAATATTTAGAACATTTCAGGTCAAATGACCTTGATTCAGTGTTTCTTATATATAAACAAAATTATCATATAATTTCCTTAATTTATAATGACCCTCCATGTTTTGTGTCACTAGCTTACTATATTTAGTGTAAATTTCAATTTATATACTGATACATGGTAATATAAATTTAAAATTTCAAAATAGAACAATAAACAATTTATTTTTTTTTAAAAAAAATTCATGTTTTGGAATCATTGCATTACAACTTCGATACAATTAGAAAATAGGAATCCAGTGGATTTTGTCTCTATATGATCCAACGCGAAGGAAATGAAATACAGAGTAGGGTGCATGTGCTTCTCGAGATATCATTACCTCAAAAGTAATTAATTAGATGAAATTACTATTATTTGTCCATGATGATATAATAAATTAAAATTAAACCCAAACACGAAGCAAACTAGACTAATTTACTTGTATAAATAGAAATGATGTCTTATTTTTAATTATTCTTTACAAAAAACGGAAGGAACTCATGTATTCCATATATCTAATTAAGGAAACCTCCTAATTTTCAAATTTAATTTTATTACACAGCCATGTTTTGTTCTCGTTGAATTGTTTTCTTTATACTATGCATCATTGTTTCCCCTCTCTTCTCCTCTCCCATGCTGTATATAACATACCCAAATTATATAAAATAAAATAATGTATAGTACGTCTAAATATATATATCATTATTCATGATAATAAGAGATTCAATAATGTGACCAAAAGAAAGTTATTAGTCCAAACAAACGTGTTGTTTAGCTAATGGCAAGTTGTGCTAACTTAATTAGTGATATGAAATTCAATTAGGTTGAATCAATTGGGTGATGCAAATAGTCATTTTACAATGGTAAACAATTACCTAGCTAATACCTACTCCGCATTTGAAATATTTCTGATTTCTATGTTATATTTAACAACCACAACCAATATCTCAATCACATAGATTTTTTCCAGAACAGCACAACCGAAGTTCAAGATGCCTAGATTCAGTCACAATCGAAGTTCAAGATGCCAACTTTATTTCCAGAACAGCCCAAATTGACATCCAAATGAACAAAACAACTAGAAACAGAAAAGGGAAACTTACACACACAATGGAATAGACCAAGATCAGAACCACCAACGTTGTCTTCTTTATGCGAACACCAAGAATGAACTACAGGACAGAATAATAGAGGCTAAGAAGAGAAAACCAAAAGCAAAAAAACCAGAGCAACGAAACAGGGCAACTTACTTGCGTTGCTTGCTGCTGATGTGCGAAGAGGGAAAGCGAAGCTCAGACCTGCATGCGACCGAGAGGGAATGGAGGGACTGTGAAGACGGTGGACATCGGAGAGGGTCAGCGGACAGAATGCAGGAGAAAGAGATAGGCCAAGAAATTTGGGGAATGCAGCTCGTGGGAGACACGAAAATGAGGGTTCAATTAGCGCGGGGAAGAATGACAGAAACGCGCGCTGAAGATTTGGGGAAAAGTTAATCACTTTCAACGACTGGTTTATAAAACCAGTCGTTGAAAGCAACCTTTCAACGACTGGTTTTTAAACCAGTCGTTGAAAGCAACCTTTCAACGACTGGTTTTTAAACCAGTCGTTGAAAATGAAGCTTTCAACGACTGGTTTAAAAACCAGTCATTGAAAATGAAGCTTCAACGACTGTTTTCCTTGAAAACAGTCGTTGAAACTTCAGTCCAGTGCCACCGGTTCCTGGAGTTGCTTTTTTACTACTGGTTTCTCAAAACGGTCGTTATTGGGTGTCGTGGAATCATGTTCTTGTAGTAGTGCTACATGCCACACAAACTTTCAAACCAGACAAACTACACAGCAATCTATCCAATCCATATCCAACAACAATAACGCTAATTATATGTACTACCACAAAAGTATGTCCTACACAAACTACTAAAGACTTTACTCTTTTGGTATACGTTGAAGAAGATGTCCAGCCAAAAAGTCTCTGATCATATTTAAGTCTTCATATGAGTAGGCATCTTCATTGTCAAAAATCTGTAAATTAGAAAATAATCTTAGATGAAATAATGAATGAAGTGAATGAATTGCAATTGAATCACAACACCAAGAATATTATCCTCTGAGAATGAAGAAGCGATTACTTGTTCAAAATCTGTCGTAATGCCACTTTGAATGATGTTAAACATATAAAGCAAGACATAATATCCACATTCCCAGCCGCCAGGTTGTCGAGGACACTATAAATCAAAAGCAAATGGTTAAAATGAATAAAGGCATATCTAAAACGACCGTCAATCAAAAGAACTTGATTTGAAACTACGTACCTTTGGAAACAACCATCTCGGATCTTTGCCACCTCTACGTTCGCGTGGCCCGCCAAGCGCTCGATACGTCGTGCATGCCCTATCATTAAAATGAAAATCAAAATCAATTAGAATAATTCATTAAGTCAAGAATCAAGAAGCAATGAAATACAAAAAAATAACTTACTGGTTGAAGACGCTTTTAGTTTCTTTGTCTGGTCTTCTATTTAAGGAATCAAACCAGTAAACAACGTGCGACCGAGGACAGACAACACACAAACTCCAGTGATAACTATCACAACATATACAGATTAAAAAGAAGTTAGATGGCAAGGCAATTATTTATTAATAATCTCAAATACACAAAATTAAAATGCGTACCCTTGAACAATCGGTGCTAGATAACAATGATAGTCTTCATTTGCCAGTTGGAAGCCCACATAGTTCGTCCTTCTTTTCAATGTATTCCCAACCCTTGTCGTATGTGCAGGAGACAAGAATCCATATAAATCAACTTTCTGAGAGTCAACGCATATACGACGGAAGGAGCTATAATAGAATTAAAATGATGAATGTATTAGCTAGTTAAAATCAACTTAACTAAATGAATCAAAAAATGGGAAATAAAAAACTTACAGGATTGCAAATTTGCCCCATCCAATATCTAGCTCCTCGAACTTCATGAACTGTTTAAGATCTTGTTTATCAATTGTGAAGTGATACTCTGTTTCCTGGCCCACAATCCCTGTAGGCATATGCAAATCAATCTGGCGAATGCCTTTATAGATATGCTGCAGTCGTGCTAAGAAGGGCCATTTCTCTGCTTCCTGCTCGTTCTTTTAGAACATAAAAACACATACTGTTAGTAGGATGTCAACACATCTCAAGTAAAAGTGAGGTAGTTCCATACCATTGGAGGTGTTGGTGGTAACAAGCCAATAAGATGTACAGGCCAAAGGATGAAAGATCCTCTCGCCTGAGCTATCGTGGCAACCTCGGCATCAGGAATAGGGATGGCTGTACCTTCTTCCCCCGCTCGAATACACGTCACAGTCACCCTACGCAAATATTGTGGAATTTGCTGATGATGGTGGGTAGTAGCTTCTGTGTGAACGAGAGCATATGCAACTACACGCAGCACTGGGGCATCCAAAGAGAGGATGGCAGGTTCTCCCGGCGCTGGAGTATGAGAAGGGTCGCCAAGTGGTTCCTCCACCGGGTTGTAACTTCCTTTGGTGCTGTGGAAGGCCGGGGATGAATGGGTTCTACGCTCGGTAGTTACCATCTGTGATTCAAACATCTTCTGCATTTCAGCTCGTAGCTCAGGCATCAGCTCAAGACGTAGCTCTGGCAACAGCTCTTGTTGGAGCTTGTCGCGAATGTTGGCCTTGAGCTCTTGTGAGACTTCCTGACAAATCTTGGCCATAAGCTCCCTACTGGGTTCAACTTGTGACGAATAAGGATGTGAGGCTCGGCCAAAAAACTTCGTGACACGAACTCCCACTGCCTCCCCTCGAACATGACCAGGGTGATCTGGTTTCCCAATCACCATTGACAAGATGTCCATCCGTCCACTTGGAGTGAACGAACCTTGGCTACTATGATCTTCCAGTTCATTCTGCAGCATAAAAGTTATCGTAAGCACTCCCAATATGAAAAAATAAGTTTGTAATTATGCTCTAACTACTTACAATTCTTGCGGCAACCTCACCAACAGTCGGATTTACGTACTTCCCACCCTTAAGCCTCCCTGCTTTCCATTTTTTGTGACATGGTGGAGGTTGCGGGGGCTGGACCACAACGGTAGGATCTGATGTGGCTGCTTCCTTCAATTTCTCCAACTCTTATGCCATCATCTGTCGCTGAAGCTTCCGATAACCACCACGAGACATGCAATGTTGATAGTTATTAGCTGCTTGCCTCTCTGCATTTGCTGCACTTAATGCCTTTTAAAGGAAAACAACGAACACCGAATCAATAATATCAACTATATTTAAATAAAACACTATGATTACAGAAATCTTACCAAAAAGTTTGGATCTTCTCGTGATGCCATAAACAACCTCCAGTCCTCTGGAGACAAAAATGGATACTCATGACATGGATCCTGACCCCTCAAGTCCCCTCGAATGTAATCTCGTGTGAGCCTGTTCTTGAAATCTTTCCATCGTAGACGAACCTCCGTCATCCACTCCTTATACATCTCCGCGGTGTCAGGGACATCATAGATTTGCTGCAAGGTAAAAACATACGTTAATTATATTTGAAGCGATAGGAATAAAGATATAATACAGATGTATTAAAACTTATATACCAAAAGTTGTTGCCAAATCAAGTCTTTGGTTTTTGGTGGAACCAACTTCCAATTAGCATAGGTAATGCGAACTTTGCTTCGAGCCAAAAAACCTACGTAGCTAATGAAATGGTCTTCCTCTGGACCAATTGGTTTCATATATTGATCAAAGTCAATATGCAACCTCTCCTGTTGATGGTTATGACGTGCTACCAATGCAGGCATTTTTGTACTGCCTCTAACCCTTCATCTCGCAACCGGTTCACGTGTCGCATCACGTTCAGGCCTATTCATTTCATTGTCCCTATCACTTGGAGAGTTACCAGAATTGTCCATATTCCTGTAAGCACAAAAATCATTGTCAGATAGGTGAATTAATTGTAAGTAAATGAATAAACTGAGACGTAATAAAACAAACAGCACACATTACTATTTTCTAAGTTAAGCTCTTACTCTAGATTGTTTCCCATATTCCTTCACCATGATCATTTCTCACAGCATATTCTTCATCATCTACCAATTCTCTTTCTTCAATTGTTGTAGGTGGATTAATTGTGAAAGGTGGTGTGTCGTCAAGGTTGAAGGTCGGATCACCATGCTTCTGTTTTTTACTCTGAAGTACAATGGACATTTTTTTATTTGCGGGATCTGTGACATAAAACACTTGTTTCGCCTGGCTTGCTAGAATGAAGGGCTCCTCCCTATAACCTACTCTTTCAAGATCAACTGAGACAAATCCAAATTGTTGATCTATTACCACAGCATTATTGCTAACCCACTTACATTTGAATAAAGCAACTTTAAACTTGTTGTAAGTGATTTCCCATATTTCTTCTATCACTCCATAATAGGCCATGGATGCTAATATGGGGTTTTTGTCTTTCGAACTAGAAAAGTGCATGGCTTCAGCTTCTACCATCACCCCACTATTTTGCATGGTACTCCTGTCATCTTGGTCTTTTGTGTAGAAAGAATACCCGTTTATATCATAACCGCTCCAAGTAATGATCTGAAAAGAAGGCCCCCAGGCTAGCCACTCTATTGTACCAGACACACCGGTCTCATGCAAAACCTTTTCCTCAAACCACTGAATGAATGTCTTGTTTTGCTCAATAGTAATCTGCATGTCATTCTTCCTCGGATTCTCTTTCTTCAATCCCTTTCTGTGTTCCTCTATGTACGGTTGCACTTCTGCCATGTTATTTAGGATATAAAGGTGTGCTTGCAACACCTCTTCACGAGGCATAGTCTTCACTTTCAGTCCTCGTGTTCCCTTGCTCCTCCCCTCTTCATGCTGAGATTGTTCCTTCTTCCCTGATAGATAATCGCTGCAGAAGTCCATAGCCTCTTCAACAACATACCTTTCAACTATTGAGGCTTCTGGTCGATAGGGATTTTTAGAGTACCCTTTTAAGATCTTCATGTATCGCTCGAAAGGGTACATCCACCTCAAGTAAACTGGACCGCAGAGCCTTACCTCCCTTACCAAATGAACTATCAAATGGACCATTATATCAAAAAAAGAAGGAGGAAAGTGCATCTCTAATTGGGACAATATGATATAACCCTCAGCTTCCAGTTCATCCAGCTTTTCAGTGTCAATGACTTTGTTACAGATAGCATTAAAGAAAACACACAATCTTGTCACAGTGTTTCGAACTTCATCTTTCATAATCCCTCTAATAGCTACTGGTAACAGTTGTTGCATCAACACATGATAATCATGGGACTTCATTCCCACTAACTTCAAATCGTCCATTGACACACACCTTCTCACATTCGAAGAATATCCTTGTGGTACCTTAATTTCATGCAAACACCCACACAAACTTCTTTTCTCTGCTTTTGATAGTGTATGCGCTGCTGGCTCCATGTATGCCCTCCTACCATCATCTCTTAGCTGTGGATGTAACCGTTCTCTTATTCCCATATTAACAAGGTCTAGTCTCGCATTAATCCCATCCTTGGTCTTCCCTGGAATGTGCAAAAGTGTACTGACAAGGCTATCACAAATGTTTTTCTCCACGTGCATTACATCAACACTGTGTCTCACGTCAAGACTACGCCAATATGGAAGATCAAAGAAAATTGATCTCTTCTTCTATATGTTCTTCTCACCTGAAGTCTTATGATTCTTACTGAGTAAGACATTGATACGTTCAACCCGACTGTAAACTTCCTCTCCGGTTAATGCCTTTGGAGCCATTCCATGCTCCGGCAAGCCGTTAAAACGCTTTCTTAACCTACGATACGGGTGGAATCTAGGAAGGAACCTCCTGTGACCTAGGTAGACCGTTTTTCTTCCATGTTTCAGTTGGTGGAAGTGAGTGTCTGCTTCACAGATCGGACATGCTTTATGCCCCTTCACACTGTACCCTGAGAGGTTTCCGTAGGCAGGGAAGTCATTTATGGTAGTGAACAGCATTGCACGTAGCTTGAAGGACTCATTCTTATACGCATCAAACACATCTACGCCTTCCTCCCACAACTTCTTCAAGTCCTCAATCAAAGGCGCCAGGTAGACATCGATATCGTTTCCTGGCTGTTTTGGTCCAGAAATCATCATAGAAAGCATCACATACTTGCGTTTCATACAAAGCCAGGGAGGCAAGTTGTATATTACAAGGAGTACTGGCCACGCACTGTGTGTGCTATTAAGAGTTCCATACGGATTGATGCCATCTGTACAGAGCCCAAGCCGAAGGTTTCTCGGCTCACTGCCAAATTCAGGGAACATTTCATCTACTTTCTTCCACTGTGGAGAGTCAGCCGGGTGCCGAAGATATTTTCCGTCGGATATTCTATCATCCGAATGCCATCTCAACATCTTCGCCTTTTTTGCAGTGCCAAACAAACGCTTAAAGCGCGGTATTATTGGAAGATACCACAAAACTTTTACAGGTTGCCTTTTAGTCTTCCCATCGCCACAACCACCATCTTTCTTCACTTTGTATCGTGCGGTTTGACAGTTAGGGCACTCACTAAGGCCTTCATACTCCTTTCTGTACAGTACACAGTCATTAGGGCAAGCGTGTATCTTTTTATACTCCATACCCATTGTAGATAGGATTTTCTTGGCCTCATACATACGATTTGGAAGTACATTATCGTCTGGAAACATATCACACAACAGTTCGAGCAGCAATGTGAAACTACTATCGGTCCACCCACAAGTTGCTTTTAAGTTAACCAAATGTAATGTTCCTGTGAGCCGTGTGTACTTACTCCCAGGGTACAACGGTGTCTCTGCATCACTCCGCAGGCTGTCATATTCATGCGACTGCGCAAACGATTCTACCTCAACATCGTGAATCATTCTCTCCATTGTATCTTCATCTATGACATCCACAGCTTCCTTCTTGTGTGACGGACAATCAGTTACTTCCTCACCATGCCATATCCACCTTGTGTATCGAATGTATCAAAGATTTATTCCATCACAAAGTAGGTGATCCCTTATAACTTCAACATCCCGTTTTCTCTCATTTAAACAATTGACACAGGGACAAAAATACATCCCATTTTTTGTTGGAACGTTCCTCCTAGCAAATTCAATAAAGTTTCCAACCCCATTCTCATATTCTTCACTTGTTCTCAGAGCATTCATCCAACTATGATCCATTTTATTACCACCTATGCCATTTCCATTTACACTCAAGTTTAGAATAATTGAAAACACGGGGAATTGCCTTTTACAAGCATGTTTTTCAAAATTTTGGCAGCATTTCCCCTTAAAATTGAGACATCCCAAAATCAAAATAACAAACCATCTCAGCTTAATTTAAATAAAACAAAACTTTAGCTTCTAGCACCAAGCACAAACATAATACACTTATATTTTAGCAACCAAATTATTAAATCAAGTACGCGAATTTAATGAAAAATTGTAAAAAAAAATGCAAGTACGCGAATTTCTTATATTAATGTCTACGTACACTAAGTTACAATAAGATTGCCTAATTCTAGCACTAAATATATATATTAATGCGTGTGTCTTATGGCAAAAAAAATATATATATTGTGTGTCTACAAGATAATTTTTTTTGTATTTTTTTACTTTCTTTTTATTCTTTATTCTTTTCTCATTTCTTTTCCTTTCCCTACTAATTAAAAGCATTATCATGTGCCAAAACTAATAGTTACCATCATCAACCTAATCAACACGCATAAATAGAGTAATAAAATAAACCTCTAACTAATACTAAAAATATACTATACTAAAAATATAAAAAATTAAACACTTATTCAATTCATACAAAACTAATAATAAAAAGAATAATAAAACGCCCTGCATTTCTTTTCCTTTCCCTACTAATTAAAAGCATTTATCATGTGCCAAAACTAATAGTTACTATCATCAACCTAATCAAAACGCATAAACAGAATAATAAAATAAACCTCTAACTAATACTAAAAATATAAAAAATTAAACACTTATTCAATTCATACAAAACTAATAATAAAAAGAATAATAAAACGCCCTGTCATCTTATTCAAAACGAAAATGCTAACCTGAAAATTTCTCACAGCTTTGGAGGAGGCCGACGGTGGTAGAGAATCTGCAAACCAAGAATCTCAAAAACTGCAGCAGGGGAGCAAAGAAGGTGGCCTGGTGACGGAAGTGAGGAAGCTTTGGAGAAAGAAATTAAAAAACCAAGAAAGGGAGAGGAGACCGATCAATGGGGATGGAGTGATGAATTTGGGAGGAGATGTAGCAGGGGAGTGGAATGGGAAAGGAGAAAAAACGCAAAAACTGCAGCAAATGGGGACGGAGTCTCATGGAGATGGGAGTGAAGAATGAGTGATTGAGTAAAGTTGGGAGGAGGAGAGATAGATGGCAGGGGAAAGGAAGACTCTCTGACATCCTCACATGCACCGGTCACCTCAAATGTGGTGCATGTGAGGCTCTTTAGACGTCCCCAGCTGTGCTGGGGACGTCTAAACCTACCTTTAGACGTCCCCAGCTGAGCTGGGGACGTCTAAAGATAGGCTTTAGACGTCCCCAGCTCAGCTGGGGACGTGTAAAGATAGGTTTTAGACGTCCCCAACGCAGCTGGGGACGTCTAAAGGTATCTTTAGACTTCCCCATCTGGGCTGGGGACGTCTAAAGGCTTTTTTTTATGACGTTTATATTTAATCAGACGCGCCAATCTCCAAAATTTGAACATGACCATATTTTGGACGTCCCTTTTTTAAAAAGGGACGTCCTTTAGGGACTTTATAAGTATATTCTGTAGTAGTGCATAAGTTAATTCGATTATCAAATGCATTACAAAAGTTTACAGAAAGATGATGAGAAAAATATTGATGCACTCAAGTGAGGTAGTTGCACACGAGTGATGATAGCATGAATACTTGAGTATGGCTTCACACTCTTGCAAGTGTTTGGCAGAAGCTGGTTCAGAAAGTGAAGTTTTATAGGTGCACTCGAGTAAGGTTGATGCACTCGAGTGATGATGGCAACAGCACTCGGGTATGGCTCTTCAAGCTTAAAAGTCTGATGCAAAAGTTGATGAAGAAACTGAAAAGTTGCTAATATAGTTGAGTACTGAATAGATCAACACTTGAGTGAGAGGAAGTGTGGCCAAGAAAATGTTTCACAGGGAGTATACAGAAGCTGAGACTGCCTGGTACACTCGAGTGCTGATGACAAGCACACTCAAGTTGTCAACACCCGTTTCCATTTTGATAATCAAAGAGTAATAAAGACGAAATTCAATGGGCATACAGAAAAGTACAATTATACTGATAAAAATATTCGTTCACAATCCCAACGTCGTTCGTTTACAATTCCGATATTGTTCGTTGACGGAAACAGAAAATACAGCGGAAGTTTTAAGATTTACAAATTATCCAAAATATTAAGGCATAAACTAAAGCGTAACCACGTTCATATCCTCACCTCGAGACACGTGCCACTCACTTTTCGACGTCAACGTCTTTGCCTTTTGGCCCACTGGTACCCGCTGAGGTATTTGTTTAAAAATAGGGTGAGATTCCGAAGAATCCCCGTAGAGACATAATATCGTTCATAGAAAATGCGAAAAGTAAATATGTCATGCGCCAAGGTATGCACAAATTAATGAACAATATAAACACATCATCGTCATGTATACATGAGTAGGGCCCGGCCCCACAATCTACACCGGTTGGACTTCTGCCAACTCCCAGTGTAAGTGCACCTCTGGCACTAACAGCCTCTCTCTAGGCAAATCATGTTATTAATAAAGTGCATTTACAAAACAATGGCATCCACACAATCACATAACTTATGGCATAGTGTATGAAGGATAGTGTCCCTACCTCAAAGTTTTATAATCCTCTTTTAAATGTGCCTCGAAGAACGTGTCGTATCCGGCCTCCAAATTGATCCTAAAATATTAAATGTACCTGAAATAGGTCATAACCTATCCAAGTATCATTTTAGACTCTTCCATAGTGTTTATTGTGGTTATATTATTCTATGGTGAAAATTTACAAAAAAGCCCCCGGGAACCCAGCCCGGCCCCGCCGTACCCGGCCCGATAGCACGTTTTCCCAAAATTTTGACTAAGGCTATTCTGACTTATTTTTGCCCAAGGAATCCATTTCCGGCCTCGAAATCGCCAAATTCACGGTCAAATTGCGAAAATACCCTTGACAGCCCCTATTTAGGGATTTCAGTGGCGTTTTCGTAATTATGCTTTTTCGGCCTCTACCGAAAAAGTGCCCAACTGTAACCCCACCTATTTTTGCCCACTGAGTCCAATGGAACCATTTATTTCATGAAAATCCAACTCCTACTACCAGATCTGGTCTGGCCAAAATATTGGTCAAAAATTGGAAAAATGGAGTTTTGTGTTTTAGCTCCCAAAACTTGTACTTTTCCACTTCTAATCCTTGATTAACTCACTTAAACACTTCTTAACCATGATTCAAAGAAATTTGGACAGCATAACCCCTTAGGATTAGCACTTTCCAAATTTACAAACTCAACAAAATAACCAAATCCAACCATAATCATCAACAATAACCACATACTAGCATAATTTTAGGATTTGTGAAGTTACCTTCTTGAGTTCTTTTCCTTTCTCTAGAGGTCCTCCTTTCTCTTTCTCTTTGAGCTCAGGATTTGCTTGCTAAACATAGTGTTTCATGGAGAAGAAGAGATTAGAGAGGAGATTATACAAATTGGAAGCCTTAAAACTTGGATCCACAAGGTCTTACCTCTCTCTAGATTTTCCCAAGCTCTCCCTCTCTCTCTATCTTTGTTGTTTGGATGTGAGAATGAGCAAGAAAGATGAAGTATGGGCTTCATAAAATATCTCACCTCTTCTCTTCATATTTCATCTTAACCCTTGATCTCATCAATGGTTGAGATTGCAACACCTTTCCTTGCACCACACCTCCCTTCATGATGACTTGCTTTAGGCCATACTCCCTTGTAAGCATTTATGTACTTGGCCTTATCCACTTTCAACTTGTGCTTATCTACTTCAAACTTGTGTCATAAGTCCCATTGTAATTGAACCAATTCCCTTCAATTAACAATTGGGTTTTCTACAATTATCTCATTCCTTTGGTCAACATAATATATTTTATTGCAATTTAAACATGTGCTCCAACTTTAGCCATTATAATTTAATCTCTTGGCTTTAGATGATGCCACTTGGCATATTTACCTTCCAAGTAAATATTTCCCTTCTACTAAATATCCACCAATAAAAGAAAAATATGGGCTTTTACTTTATTCCACAAATCTCAATTTATTCCACCAAGAATATTCAATTCTTGAATTTATTTGCCCATTTCCTTATGAATATGAATATTTCAAAATTCACAAGATCTAATTTCCACGAATATTCACCATTCTATTGAATTACTCAAATAATTACAATATATTTTTGGTGAATATAAAATTTGGGATGTTACAGTTCTCCCCCACTTAATTAAATTTTGTCCCCGAAATTTGCTACACTTATAGATTCATAAGTACGTGGTCACCGACTTCAAATTCTAGAGGTTTTCGCCCCTTATATGCATAACTTTTCTATCGGCTCTGAGCAGCTAGCAACATCTGCTTAATCAACTTTATCTGCTATCGGTATTATCTTACGGCTCAATGCGTCAATGACAACATTAGCTCACCCTGGACAACATTTACATTCCAGGTCTTAATCTTTCAACAACTCTATCCACTTATCTCGCGTCATATTTTACTCTTTTTTATCATACACACATTTCCATCTTTGTGGTAGCAGTACATCTCCACAATTACGCCATAAAGGCAACGTTTCCGAATTTAATACAAACATTATTATCATTTACTCAAGATTATGGATGGGATAGTTCAATTCCTAAAGCTTCAGCTAACATGATGCATACGCCCTCACTCGGCTTGCATCAATTCTCATCTCAATCTATGCCTGCTTGAATCCGGGACTCAATTCCCTTCCCAATCCATGCCATCTAGCATTAGTGAAGACAACAAAGGCTCACTATGGATATGGGATTATCAACGTTGGTACTTTAATAAATTTTCATCGTCAGCTCTCTGAAGCTCCTCTCACAATCATCATCCCATGCATAATGTTGAGTTCTGAGAAATTTTGATATAAACATCTCATCCTTTTTATTGTCACACCCCGCACTTCCCCCGCACTTCCCCAATCCCAGGGACTACAAGCAGACTACGAGCGTGGACTCATCAGGAATTTGCGGCCCCTCCAACTCAACCGCATTTCTTTTGGCTCCTGCAGCCTCGAACACACGACCCTGAGGGCATAAGATCATGGTCCTGACTAAGGCTACTACCATTGAGTTACTCATAATAATCAACAGGACTCAGAACACTGTGTATCACAATCACAGTTTCTGGCCTTATCGGTTCAGTACTGCTTCCACTTTACCATGTTCAATTCTATTCATAATTATTACTCATGTGTCTTTTACTCTGTGAGCTCACCAATTGGTCATCAACTAACCAGATTTCGTGGATTACTGCTAAGCCATGCAGTATGCAACAGTAGACAATCAAGTCCACTAATGATTCAAGTCGCTCAGCATTCATTATGCCATTCAATTATACATTGACTGTGACAATCCTGACACCCGTGAGTGTAGGCACATTCTATTCGTATGAGAATCTACGCATACTTACTAATTCTACTACCTTTCTAGGGTAGCCCATTCATATACTCCAGAATAAATTCCAGAGAATTCATCAGCCTACCAGGCTGTCAATACACGATTCCCCATCATCCTTTATTTATACCCTTCTTTTCTTCCCTACTATTCAATATAGCCAATCTAATTTTAGTCAACAAGTCCTTTTATGGTTTAGCTTTCCTTTCTAGAAAGTTCTTTGTTATGGATATTGTTGGTAATTTTAATGTGCATGACTGTTTCGTTATTTCCTCCAATATAACTGTTGATATGAATATCTGGCACGCTAGACTAGGACACATTAATCAAAATAGAATGATTAAACTAGCTATAGAAGGTTTGCTAGGTGAAATTTCGAATATGGAAATGTCCTTATGTGAGAATTGTCTAGCTGGTAAGGCAACTAGGAAACCTTTCGGTAAGGGAACTATAGCTGAGATTCTGTTGCAATTAATCCATTCTGATATATGTGGTCCAATGAGTGTGAGGGTGAGACACAGAGCCTGGTATTTCATTACCTTCATTGATGACCATTCGCGATATGGTCACATCTATTTGATCTCACACAAGTCTGAAGCTCTTGAATGCTTTAGACGGTACATGAATGAAGTAGAGAATCAAACCGATTGTAAAATTAAAGCTTTGCGCACTGATCGGGGTCATGAATACTTATCTGATCAGTTTAAGGAGCTCTGTGAAGAAAAATAGATAATTAGGAAACTAACCATCACTGGCACTCCAAAACAAAATGGAGTTGCTGAAATAAGAAATAGAACTCTTCTAGACATGGTTAGGTCAATGATGGCTCAAGCACATCTGCCAATTTCATATTGGGGTAATGCTTTACTAACGGCTGCCTTCATTCCTAACCGTGTGCCCTCAAATTCAGTCACTTATACACCCTATGAGTTATGGACAAAACGCAAGCCAGATTTAAACATCCTCAGACCCTGGGGGTCTGCTGAGTACATTCATAATGATTCCCATAGGTATGGGAAATTAGGTCCTAGAGGAAAAAAGTATATCTTTATAAGATACCCTGTGCAATCAAAAGGATATGTTTTCATAGGTGAAAAAAAAAGATGGAACTGTGACTGAAATTGAATCAAGAGATACCATATTTCTAGAAAATGAATTTCCTAGCAGGGGAATATTGATCGTACAGTATCTCTTTATGAGCCACAAGAACAAGGCAGTACAGAACAAACTCAGACTAATGATCCTCAATCATCTCAATACATTAACTTGAGTGGGAGCTCAGAAAGGCCTTTACAAAGGCCTAGACAAGAGAAGCAAAAGAGACAAGAAGTTCCCATAAGAAGGAGTGACAAGGGAAATGTACCTAGGAGACGCTTCTCCATAGAAGGAGAGGCACTTATTGTTACTCCAGACGGAGATGATGAGCCTCGTTCTGTGCAAGTAGCCTTATCAGGTCCTGTTAAGGATGAATGGAAGAATGCAATGGAGGAAGAAATTGATTCAATGAAGAAGAATCAAGTGTGGGAACTAGTTGATCTACCAAAAGGGTGAAAAGCCATTAGGAACAAATGGGTTCTCAAAATTAAAAGAAAAGTTGATGGATCAATTGACAAATACAAGGCTCGATTGGTTGCAAAGGGGTACATACAACAGGAAGGTATAGATTACAAGGATACCTTTTAACCTGTTGTACGTTTCAATTCTATAAGACTTATTCTGGCAATAGTAAATAGTTTAGATCTGGAACTGCATCAGATGGATGTAAAAACCGCATTTCTAAACGGTGATCTGGATAAAGAAATCTATATGGAACAACTATTAGGTTTCATTAAGAAAGGAATGGAGAGTAGAGTTTGTAAGCTCGAAAGGTCCATTTATGGACTGAAACAATCATCCAGACAGTGGTAATTGAGATTTCATAGAGCAATAACCTCTTATGACTTTCAAATGATTGAAGAGGACCACTGCGTCTACATTAAACGGTTTGAGGGTAATTTTGTAATATTATCCTTATATGTAGATGACATACTATTAGCTGGAAATAGTCTAAAGTCGGTCTTAGCTATTAAAGAATGGTTATCATCAAATTTTGAGATGAAAGACATGGGTGAAGCAGAATATATACTTGGAGTTAAAATCCAAAGGGATCGCTCTAAAAGAATTCTCTCTCTTTCACAAGAGAATTACATCAAGAAAATTCTTGAGCGATTCAATATGAGAGACTACAATCCCTTAGATACCCCAATAGATACAGGTGTAACCTTAAGTCTTGATATGTGTCCCAAAACTGAGTCAGCAAAGAAGAAAATGGAAAGGGTTCCCTATGCTAGTGCCGTTGGAAGTTTGATGTACGCAATGATGTGTACAAGGCCAGATATTTGTTTCACAGTTGGACTGGTTAGCAGATTCTAGTCAAATCCAGTTGAGCAACATTAGAAAGCAGTGAAAAGGATTTTGAGATACTTGAAAGGCACGTCAGATTATGCACTATGCTATCAAGGAAGCGATATGCGCTTGGTTGGATATTCCGACGCTGATTTGGGTGGAGATGAAGTTGAACAAAGATCGACTTCAGGATACACCTTCTTGCTGAACAATGGCGCCATATGTTGGAGTAGCAAGAAGTAGACGTGCATTGCCTTACATCCTATAGAAGCTGAATTCGTGGCATGCACTTTAGCAGTGCAAGAGGCTATATGGCTGACGAGATTTATTGAACATCTTGGATTTGGAAATGAAAGCACAAATCCGGTGTTAGTGTATTGTGACAATACCGTGGCCATAGCCTATATGAAAGATCCCAAATACCATAGCAAGACCAAACACATAGATCTAAAGTATAATTTTGTGAGAGATTATATAGCACAGAAAGTTGTTACTGTACAACATATTTCGATCAAGAGTATGGTCGCAGACCCCCTAACCAAACCCATAGCCAAGGAAATGTATGATAAACATGTGAAGGCTATTGGAATGCATAAAATGTAAACTTGCAAACACTATGTAATATGTTTATGATTTAATGAAAATGTTTCTTCATAAAATTTTATGTGTCTATATGAAGGTATACAATGTCCAGTATGTCATACAGGCAGGTAAGGTTGGCTCTCTCACATGAGCAACCGCATTTGATACTCAGGAAGAGTATGCAAAGATGAGACAATTGTGTTCACCAGTAAAGTAGCAGGAATGCTGATATGGTAGAGAAGAAACAAAAATTATGTCACCTCGATAAGAGTGTATTATGTCGATATGAGATCCAATAAGACATAATATAAATGTGGATCGAATCATGGATACCCACTTCCATGATGCCTGTTGCCAGATAACAAATTCTTCAATATTGATGTCATGATAGATAAATGGAGTAGAAGAATTTGGGTTTAGATACTGGGAGCATCTAAACTCATGTCTGTACGGTGTTAATGATGAGAATCAAAATGACGTACGCTCTTATAGTGTAAGAGTAACACCGTAGCATGTGATTCATACCACATGTGCAAAAGAACCGCAAATAGGAAGCAAGTGAATGAATCCCTTCTTCATTGCTGTGTGAGTCCCAAGAAGGTTAAACACTTCTATGATGTCCTTTGACTTTGACATTGTCATGGAGGTATACTTCAGCGACTGCTACGTTAACATTTGTCCTATGATTACGACTGATACAATCCATGGTATTATGTTAGGAAAGCGGTTGACGTATATCAAAATGATATATGAGCGAAAGGAAGGTTACCTGAAATATACACACCTATGTTGGTGTCTGAGACATGTCCCTTATGACATTAATTTTTGGTAATTTCATAAGTGTGGACACTAAGCATATGAAAAGGCGATCTAAGT
The DNA here is from genome assembly GCA_963210345.1 of Inga oerstediana. Taxonomy (NCBI): domain Eukaryota; kingdom Viridiplantae; phylum Streptophyta; class Magnoliopsida; order Fabales; family Fabaceae; genus Inga; species Inga oerstediana. Next base: position 34,941,100 of record OY723405.1, read on the forward strand.
TTTATCTTGACTTGAGAGGGATTAGATCTGCCATGTGGAAGTATAAATTGGTATATCTAGGACATATGAGGCATAATATTAAAATTCAAGCTACACAAACAAAGGTTGTCTTGTGCTGGTCCTATGAGAGGGATTTTTAGTACAAACACCTAGGAGACGTCATGCCCACGCGGTCACGGCAAAGCACCTAGTATGAAAGAAGAAAGAGAGAGAGACAATCCTTATGGCATCCAATCCACAAAGTGTGAGTGGGAGATGTTGGAAATTGGCTTGATCCACCCTTGGTGGATTAGGCCCAAAACCCAAACCCAATAAGCTTTAAGCTTCGGGGCAAAATAAAATACCCAGACAAATGTGAGGTATTTATTTGTAATTTTCCCCAAGGGTTCAAAATTGAAACCTGGAGGGAGCAGTTCCCCTGTATATTTTGGAGGGAACGGTTGTTTGTGAAAAAGACATGTGTGCATGCGTGAATAAGTATACATAACACATAACAGACAACACAGAGAGAAAAACATTCTTTGATAACTCTCTTCTCCACTCTTCCCATCTTGTGCATTTGCTGTGTGATATAGTCGAAATCCTGGTGATTCGACTCGCATGGGTACTGGAAGAATTCGAAACGACACTTCAGATACGCCCGAAATCCGACAATTTCATTCAACAGTTCAGTACAATTTGAAATTCTTTTAATGAACTCAATAGACAAGTTACAAAAAAAAAATCATCGAACACCTTAAAATATTTTTTATTGGCACCTATTATCTGAAAGTAGCTTTTAGCATATTTAGCATCCTAAAATATTTTATGTATCACACATCTCACACCCTCTAATATTTTTCAGTAGCATTTAGTCCTAAAATATTTTCCGAATAGCATTCAATATTATTTTTTCAGTAAAAAAAAATCCATCACATTGAAGTATTTTCTCATAGCAACAATTATTGTAAAGTAAGCTTTAGCATATTAAACACCTTAAAATATATGTATATATATTTTTCAATATCACCCCTATATCTATCACTCATCACTCTAAACTATTTTTTATTAACATCCTATATCTCTTAAAGTATCTACTATGATTTTATTCTTAAATATATTTTTTTTCAATTGCAACAAGCTCACTAAAATTAGAATATTCAGTGTTACTCGAAAAATATTTTAGGATTGAATGCTACTAAAAAAATACTTCAGGTTGCGAGATGCGATAGAGGTGTTCATCATTTTCCCATTCTGGTAATCCCATCCTGATTCCAAGAAAATCGGGACGGGATGGAAATTTTCGGGATAGGTAAAATGAGGTCGGGATCGGGATCGGGATCAGGAATGGGATTTCCTGATCCCGACTTTTTCGTGATCCTGAAATAATATACATGTGTGTATATATATTTTTTTTGTCTAACTAAAACACACAACACAAACTATTCAAGAGCATTTGTGGATGATGAATTCATATAATTGTACTATCAAAGGCTCTGTGTATTGGAAGATCTTTGGGCCCATTTGTAGCTGCTAAAAATATTGTGTTTTTATTTGTTTTGATCTCTTATTTTGATGTCCCAGGGAGATCTCCTAGGAAAACTATTCTAGTTAGGGAGGTCTGCTAGGAAAACTATTCAAGTTAAATCTTGCCATTTTTTTCCCAACTATAGAAGTAATCAGGGCACCCCCCAAAGAATCAAAGTCTAGCTATTTTTATCCGGAAAAAGAATGTAACAGGGAAAAAAATATCTAGAAGTCAGGAAATTCCCGATCCCAATCCCAGGAATTTCCTATCCCGTCAGGACGAGAAATTTTCGGGATCGGGATCAGGCATCAAATTCCTTCCCGAACACTTCTCAAGATCGGGATCGGTAATGGGATTTCCCAATTCCATCATGATCCCGAACAACCCTAAGATGCAATACTAGGTGATACTAAAAAACTATTTTAGGATGCTCAGTATGCTAAAACCTACTTTAGAATAATAGGTGCTATTGAAAAAAAAAAAACTTCACGGGACTTGTTTAGTACGAGTGGGGCTAAAAGCTTTTAATTAATTTTTCATACACTTTTATATGTCTTACATCTTCTCTTTATTAAAATATTGTAACTCCACTTCTTCAATTTTTAAATTCAACTTACAGAAATTTTCTGTCACCTTCCTTCGAATTCCCTCATACCAAACAGGGCCACGTAGGAATTGTTTCTTCTTTTTTTTGAAAAAAAAAAAGTGTTCCATCACTTGTTTTTACCCAAAACGATGTTGTTTTGGGACAAAAGGAGAGCAGTGGATCCAGAGTTTACTCGACAGACAATGGGAGATTGAGCTTGCGACAAATATGAACCAGATAGGTTTCCTAAAACTCTCTGGGTGACCCTTCATTTTTTTTCGTCTCCCTTAAAATTTCCGTAGTTTTATGTCTGAGAGTAATCCTAGTATTGTAGTTCCAATTTGAGGATGCGGTTTTGTTCCTTTCCTATCAGATACCATTTTATCCTTGCGCTAATTTCCGTAACTTTTTCAAGTAAAGTCGATGCATCCCTTTTCCGTGCAAAAAATCGCAAATTTATATCTATAGTCTTTCGAATAAGAATAGTTCACTTTTGATCAAAAAAGAATAAGAATAGTTCACAAAGTTTATAACAAAAGATTCAATTCATGATTTTAACTTTGAATCGGAGTAAAATGAATGTGATTTGGAAAACTACGGATAATTCATGATGTTATGTTCACTTTAACATGATTTTGCAATTTCAACATAAGCAATATTATATTACGATGCATTTTTCTGTTCCCCTGTATCTTTGTTTATCTATAGTTTACTTTTAATCAGTGAACTAATAAAAAGACATTAATTGGTGGTCGCTTTAATTTTCAACCCTTCATTGTTCTTTTTTGGTCGCAACCCTTCAATTATTAGTCAATTAAAAAGATATTGATTACAAAAGCGATGGTGGGCCTTCTATAACATTATTGAAAATGGATCTCACTGTTTATAAATTAAAATGAAGTTCCCCTAGAATGTGTAGAATATTCAAATCTATTCATAGACTAGGTTTGTCCCATGGCATTAGCCTAACAGGAACCTGAAAACGCCACGTTAAAGAGCCAGAAGCACACTAGAGCCTTAAGATGTCGTTTGACTTTGCATTACCCGGAGATAACTTTTACGGCCAAGAGCCAAATCAGAGTAAAAGCTGATTTTTAGAGCCTCTAACTGTTTTTTCATGGTTTGAAACAAAATTTTTAATATATTATCTAAATAATTTTATATTACTTTATTTTTTTTGATAAAAGCTTATTCAAACATGAGTCATATACCAAAAGTATTGACGTGCTCTTACAAATCATTAATGGCCCCAAAGAGACTGCCATTTTTTTTTAAAGAATTCCAACGTGTTTGGAGCCAATTAGATTGAGTAAAATACACTAACTACCATTTTCTTTTGTGTTAATTATATAGACCCTTCTATTTTAAAAAAAATTAATTAATTTTTTTTCCAGAAGCATACATTTTAATTCAAACCATTAACATTATCAAAGAATATTATAAAAATATTCTTATAGTATATTTTTTTAATTAAAACACCTATTAGAATAAATCTTGTTTACTGATTTACGCATTATTTTTCCAAATCTCTAATTTATTTTTTAAAATTAATATTTATTAATGATGTATTTAATATTTTTCAAAATTTAGAAAAAGTTTAAGTATTTTATGTGAAAAAATATTAACACTTGATAAAAATTTTGAGTAATTTTTTAACAAGCATATGTTCAATAAAATATAATAATATATTAATATAGGCATCTCAAAATTATATCATTTTAAAATTTTTTAATTTAATCGAAAATACATATATATAATTTACAAAGCATTTTCTAACATATGTATTTAAAAGATCACATCATAAATAAGTTTTAATAAATAAATGAGATTAAATATTTAAATTTATTAAAAAATAAAAAATTGTAATCATAAAATTAATTAACTTTGTAATATGGTAATAAATTTAATAGTATCACAGAAAATCTGACAATATATATTGAAATTATTTTTTTACTTTTGGAGAAAGATATGTGATTAAATGATTATTAAGTAATACTATTTATAAATAAAAAAGAGGAATTTTGGTCAAATTGGTGAGTCAATGTTGTGATTTAATGGGCAACTAATGGTTGGGTGGATGGAAGTTGAATATCTCAAAACTAAAAGGGATATTTATGCAGCATATATGTTGATTTCAACGGAGGTCTATATAAGTTTTTAAAATAGAAAGAATGCCTTTAAAATTTAGAGTAAATAAAGGGGATGTTGATGTATTTTAGCCCTTTGAATATAACGAGTAACAACTTGACATTTTTTTCCAATAATTAGAACATGTTTGGAGCCCACTTCGATATAGCAACTGATATTGTTGAAATTCTGCGAATGTAGATGTTTTTACATATTTTCATATTTCAATCATGTCGCCCAAGTTAAATGAAATTCAAGTTGACTAGAGCCCTCCAGCGTCTTTCCCACCCCCTTCTTTGTATCCATAAATCGGAGTTAAATCGATGTAATTTTATTTCAAAACAATCACTATTATATCACAATGCATGTTTCTCTCCCCCTATATCTTTGTTTATCTATAGTTTACTTTTAATCAGCGAACTAATAATCACGCCAATCGCTGCCTTCTAATTCTGCTAACATGATCTATTTCTTTTGGTTTATTTCGCACACACTTACAAGCCGTCAATGTGGATGGTTGAAGAGAGCATTAATGCAGGCTGATTTTGCATCAAATACTCCTGTTGGTTCAAATTATAGGATGTTGTTAACTAATTCTCACAAACCAAAGAATATTAGTTAAGTCATTTAATATGTCTTAAATTCATAAAAATTTCACCTATTTTATCTTTGTTAAAGAATATGATTTATTATTTGTCACTCATCTCTAACTTACAAGGGTAAAAGTGGAAATCAATCATTAATTACCCTATCAACTTTTGAAACACAATTTTGTTTGATTTCAGGTTAAAGATCATCAAAATTAGAATATTGTTTTTATGGTTTCTATGCTGTAACCAAACACACTGTATCAAGATTCAATGCTAATTGTGAGACTTGACCAAGAGTTTATAATTAGTAAAGTCCAGCAAAATTGATTTGTGGCTTGCGAGAGAGAGAGAGAGAGACAGAGAGATGAGATTAATATAAGAATTATAGATGAACAGGAAATGGGATAAGAGGGAATAGTATAGTTATTAAAAGAAAAATCGAGTATATGTACAAGCACGCAATATATACTCGATATAGAGTATAGATATAATATTACATATGGGTAAAAATTTGTCTTTTCTGCAATAAGCTTTAGATATCTATAGGTTGCAATGGTCATAATATCTTCAGTTTTGATGCTCTTTCTCAATCAGGCCTTGGTGGCTTGCAATTAATTCGATGGTGGTGGCTTGTATGCTGGTGGCTTGCAATAAGCTTTAGTATACATGAGGAGTATAACTTTTCTGTCCAGAGGGATGGTGGAATGGTGGGTGTTCTGCTACAGGAATGGGCTCTCCATGTTCAGGGGGTTGATCTCCGTCTCCCAGGAGTTGCCGAAAGGTGGATCCCTGATGCTCAGATGCATCGGTGAGAGAGACTGAGATAAGTAGCTCAAGAGAAATGGAAAAGACAAGTAACAACTTGGGAACCATCTTACTTAGGGATCTCATCTTATTGGTGTAGAGAGCACAAATGGAAGTGCTGGCCTTTTACAATATAAGGTCACAAATCTTATGTCCTCACTATTGATGGCACTACAATATTTTTTTAGGTCTTGCTATCAAGGAAAAATGGCATTAAGGTCCAATTAAGGAGAATAATATCACAAAGTCCCATGACTTGTATAATATAAGGTCACAAATCCTATGTCCTCACTATTGATCGATGTCACTACAATACTTTTTTAGGTCTTACTGTTAAGGAAAAATGACATTAAGTTCCCAATTAAGGAGAATAATATTAGGAAAGTCCCATAAGTTGTCAATGATAGCTCTTCCACTTGTAAAAGATAGCTTTTCCATTTATCAATGGTTGTTCTTCAACTTGTCATTGACAAGTTATGAGACTTTTATAATATTATTCTCCTTAGTTGGGACCTTGGTGTCATTTTCCCTACAATTAATTAGATGGTTGTTATCAGCCATTTCTGTTGGAAATTGGGCTTGGTGCACCCTTGGTGGATTAGGCCCAAAACCCAAACCCATTAAGCTTTAAGCTTTGTTGCAAAATAAAATACCCAGACAAATGTGGGGTATTTATTTGTAATTTTCCCTAAGGGTTCAAAATTGAAACCTGGAGGGAGCAGTTCCCCCGTATATTTTGGAGGGAACAGTTGTTTGAGAAAAATGCATGAATAAGTATACAGAACATAGAACAGACAACACAGAGAGAAAAACATTCTCTGAGAACTCTCTTCTCCACTCTTCCCTTCTTGTGCATTTGCTATGTGATATAGTCGAAATCCTGGTGATTCAACTCGCGTGGGTACCGGAAGAATTTGAAACGACACTTCAGGTACGCCCGAAATCCGACATTGGTATTAGAGCATTTAGGTTTTTATCAGACTTGAATGTTGCTTCTGCTATACGTCTGTGTTCTTAAATATTTACTGTCCATCAATTTTTCATTTTATGTTCATGATATACATGTATGGTAGTCTAATTTCATGATACGTGAGAGTATATGATTCGGTTCATGTATATTTTTTTGTATGAGATTGAGTTTCGGTTCATGTGTTTAAACGAAAATATGAAATTGTGCTTAAACTCACTCTGTTCTACGTTTATCGTTTGTTTTTTTTTCGGTGCTTTACTGTGCAATCTACTTTCGGCGAACTTCAGTTGTATGATAGTGTCTTGGTTCTATGAGCATTAGAAAATTGAAAAGCATCATAAAACATATACTAAGGCTATAGAACAAGAGTACCAATAGGTTGTGCGAAATCCGGAATTTTTTTAGGAAACTAAGGAAAGCCATTATTGACTACTGTTGTTCTGACATTTAATGGTGTATTGTGTTCCTATTTCCTTTTATGCTGTTTGTATTGAGAATATAACTCTAAATATTATTGTTTGTTTGTTTTATATATGGACATGGTATTTTTCATGTAATGAATTATGTTTGTCATACAATGCTAATTTTTTAATTGTGTATTATCATACCATGTATCCCTGATGAGTGGGAGCTTTTAGAAAGTGAAACTTCTAAAAGCTGATGACTTATTTAAAGTACTTATATGAACTTTTTTTGATAGAAAATAATAAGTTGCTAGTATTTGTGTGATGGGAGGTACAAACATATTCTCCTGATCATGGATCTAGTAATGAACTTATTTTTTGGTCAAGAATGATATAAGTACAGACGTTGTATACCGTGCTATGCTACATAATCGTTTGGTTATGTTCTCTTAAAGAGAACAGTGTTTCTAAATGTGAAAAATGTTGCTTCAGAATTGACGAATGGCCACGAAAGGGATTATTGCTGAACTGAATAAGGGGGAGAAACTGAATGGCGACAACTGGGACATCTGGCACCATAAGGTGTAGTACATTTTGGAGGAACAAGAGGCTGTTGAACCACTAACCACTATTTTAGTGGAACCTGAAGCTGGGACTACTACTCAGCACAGGAGAAACTTGGAAGTTTACCAAGCATAGAAGAAGAAGAACAACATTGCAAGAGTCACCTTATTGAGCACAATGGAGAATGACCTGATGTGCCAATATGAGAAATACCAAACTGCTCAGGCTATGTGGGCTGTACTCAAGGATAAGTTTGGTGGCACATCAACCACTAAGCTTAGAAGGTTGACAATCAAGTTTGATACCTACAAGCTTAGAGCAAATACTCCTATGAAGCAGCATCAGAGAGAGATGTCCAAGATGATTAGAGAACTTCAGGAAGCTGGACACACCTTGACTGATGAACAGCAAGTTCAGGCTGTAATCCAATCGCTTCCTTCTAGCTGAGAGCACATGAAAGTGAACTTAACTCATAATGACAACATCGTCACTTTTGATGATGTAGTGAAACATCTTCAGCTTGAGGATGAACGCCTAGCAGCGTATAAGGCTTCTGGTCAAGCCTACTACACTGAAAATACTGGTCCTTCTAATGCAAAGCCCGATTCCAAAAAGGGTAAGAAATCTAAAAAGAAAGGCAAGAAGAATGGCTCTAATTTCAAAAAGGGTAGAAAGCAATTCAAGAAGAAAGGAAAGAACGGCGGCAAGAAGAAATGGGATAAGAGGGAATAGTATAGTTATTAAAAGAAAAATCGAGTATATGTACAAGCACGCAATATATACTCGATATAGAGTATAGATATAATATTACACATGGGCAAAAATTTGTCTTTTCTGCAATAAGTTTTAGATATCTATAGGTTGCAGTGGTCATAATATCTTCAGTTTTGAGGCTCTTTGTCAATCGGGCCTTGGTGGCTTGCAATTAATTCGATGGTGGTGGCTTGTATGCTGGTGGGTTGTATACATGTGGAATATAACTTTTCTGTCCAGCGGGATGGTGGGTGTTCTGCTACAGGAATGGGCTCTCCATGTTCAGGGGGTTGATCTCCGTCTCCCAGGAGTTGCCGAAAGGTGGATCCCTGATGCTCAGATGCATCGGTGAGAGAGACTGAGATCAGTAGCTCAAGAGAAATGGAAAGGACAAGTAACAACTTGGGAACCATCTTACTTAGGGATCTCATCTTATTGGTGTAGAGAGCACATATAGAAGTGCTGGCCTTTTACAATATAAGGTCACAAATCTTATGTCCTCACTATTGATGGCACTACAATATTTTTTTAGGTCTTGCTATCAAGGAAAAATGGCATTAAGGTCCAATTAAGGAGAATAATATCACAAAGTCCCATGACTTGTATAATATAAGGTCACAAATCCTATGTCCTCACTATTGATCGATGTCACTATAATACTTTTTTAGGTCTTACTGTTACGGAAAAATGATATTAAGTTCCCAATTAAGGAGAATAATATTAGGAAAGTCCCATAAGTTGTCAATGATAGCTCTTCCACTTGTCAAAGATAGCTTTTCCATTTATCAATGGTTGCTCTTCAACTTGTCATTGACAAGTTATGAGACTTTTATAATATTATTCTCCTTAGTTGGGACCTTGGTGTCATTTTCCCTACTATTAATTAGATGGTTGTTATCAGTCATTTCATTCAACAGTTTAGTACAATTTGAAATTCTTTAAATGAACTCAATAGACAAGTTTCAACTTGGATGCGAAATTTCTTCACACTTTCACATGAGAATCCTCCAATAGTGTATCATATAAGTCCAAGTTATTACAGACCTTGGATTTGAGTCACACTTTTATGATAAACCATGTTATTCCAATTAATATGTCTGAAAAAATTCATGCAGTAATTGAATCGACCGTGCGTTTTAGGAAGATAATACCTCCAACTCTTTCAGCTTATATCCCTGCTCAGGCAACTCATTTCGTCCTTAGGGCATTAACTTTTGGAGTCCAACGATCATTAATGAAATGGAGGTAGAATTTTTATTGTCTTCAGGGTCTCCTTTGACTTATATAATCCTGAAAGGAAATGTACAACTACAATGTTATGGCATTATGGGGTTTATATTATATTTACATTAGGATCTAAATTCACCGAAGATCTTTGTCTGTTTATTATCATTTTCACATTTGCTAGAATTTTGGACTCTAGGAAATATTTGAAATGTGTGAACGAATATATATACAAAATATTCATCTATATATAATATCATCCAACATGTTCAGGTCAAAAAAAAAATCCAACATGTGAATTGCCAATAATTACCACCATTTTCCAAGTCTCCTTTATTTGTTTCATTCAATAATCTTCATAAGTTGTGGCTATAGAACGAAGCCAAGAGGGTGAAGCCAATAACGTAAGCTCTCTTTCATGGGCAATACTTTCCAACCACTATGCAAGCCATTAATGTAAGGTCCCTTCTATGAGCTATAACTTCCAACCACTATGCAAGCCATTAATGTAAGGTCCCTTTCATGAGCTATAATTTCCAACTACTATGCAAACCAATAATGTAAGGTCACTTTCATGAGCTATAATTTCCAGAGTGAGATTTAGAAAAAGAGTCTCTTTTAGAAAAATGAAATTAGTTTTAACAAAGATAGGGACTAGATTTTAAAATGGTTAAAATGATAGGGGCCAAGTTTCGGTGAGTCCAAGTTTAAGGATCGAGTTACAACTAAGTCAAAATTATAGAAACTGAGCTGCATTAAGTCAACGTATAAGGATTGAATTGCAAAAGGGTTAAAACTATTGGACCAAAAGATTAGAACTCGACTACAAGAATAAAAGGCACAACTAAAAATAACTTGGTAACCAACCCAAAGATTAGATGAGATGGCATTATGGGGTTTATATTATATTTACATTAGGATCTAAATTCACTGAAGATCTTTGTCGGTTTATTATCATTTTCACATTTGCTAGAATTTTGGACTCTAGGAAATATTTGAAATGTGTGAACGAATATATATACTAAATATTCAACTATATATAATATCATCCAACATGTTCAGGTCAAAAAAAAAAAATCCAACATGTGAATTGCCAATAATTACCACCATTTTCCAAGTCTCCTTTATTTGTTTCATTCAATAATCTTCATAAGCTGTGGCCATAGAACGAAGCCAAGAGGGTGAAGCCAATAACGTAAGCTCTCTTTCATGGGCAATACTTTCCAACCACTATGCAAGCCATTAATGTAAGGTCCCTTCTATGAGCTATAACTTCCAACCACTATGCAAGCCATTAATGTAAGGTCCCTTTCATGAGCTATAATTTCCAACTACTATGCAAACCAATAATGTAAGGTCACTTTCATGAGCTATAATTTCCAGAGTGAGATTTAGAAAAAGAGTCTTGTTTAGAAAAATGAAATTAGTTTTAACAAAGATAGGGACTAGATTTTAAAATGGTTAAAATGATAGGGGCCAAGTTTCGGTGAGTCCAAGTTTAAGAATTGAGTTACAACTAAGTCAAAATTATAGGAACTGAGCTGCATTAAGTCAACGTATAAGGATTGAATTGCAAAAGGGTTAAAACTATTGGACCAAAAGATTAGAACTCGACTGCAAGAATAAAAAGCACAACTAATAATAACTTGGTAACAACCCGAAGATTAGATGAGATGGTATGGTCTCTTCTAGCTTAACCATGGGTCTCGAGTTCGAGACATGGGAATGCAACATCTTAGGGGCCAGGGGCGCCAATCTTAATGGTTCCTACCATGCATCGATCTGGAATAGTCTGGGACTATTGATATTCCTGAAAGATGGCTTGCCCCAGGATACCGGATGCTTACTCAAAAAATAATAACTTGGTAACCATCTTACTTAGCGCTCTCATGTTATTGATGTAAGAGAAAAGATGCTAGTGCTGGCATGAGAAAAGTTCACTAAAGTCTTGTTGACATATCCCGATTATATATATATTTTCATATCTTATTTGGAGATTTTTTCATGATTACTATATTTAAAATACATTTATTATGATTGACTGGAATTAATAGTGATGAGTGTATAAAATTATAGCTTAAAAGGGGCAAAATGTCATATTTTATGATTTCTCGTAAGTATTTGATTTTCGGGAATAAATGATATTACATTATCATGATTTGTTTTGTAGGTAACTTGCGAGAAAATTGGAATTACAAAGCTAGAAAAAGGAAATATCAATCAAGGACCAAATTAATTGCGGCTAAAGACTTGAATTAAAGAAAATGGCACTAGAGCACCTTATGAAGCTATGCGTTTGATCTAGGGCTTGAAATCAGATTTGAGGAGCATGAATGGATGGTCCAATTGGTTCTTTTCAACCTCACTTCTTTTGCTGATTTAGATCAATCCCCAACTCTATCTTGTACCTCTATCATCTCCACTATTGATTATTTACACCCCTCAATCTCCATCACTGTTCGATGGCCAAAGGAGAGCCTAAGGTGTTAGAATCAATGTTTTGATGATAACAAAGTGTAGTCTATTGTTTTGTAAAGAAAATGATGTTTTGAAGATGGAAACATAAGTTAATTCGATTATCAAATGCATTACAAAAGTTTACAGAAAGATGATGAGAAAAATATTGATGCACTCGAGTGAGGGAGTTGCACACGAGTGATGATAGCATGAATACTTGAGTATGGCTTCACACTCTTGCAAGTGTTTGGCAGAAGCTGGTTCAGAAAGTGAAGTTTTATAGGTGCACTCGAGTAAGGTTGATGCACTCGAGTGATGATGGCAATAGCACTCGGGTATGGCTCTTCAATCTTAAAAGTCTGATGCACAAGTTAATGAAGAACAGAAAAGTTGCTGATATAGTTGATTGCTGAATAGCTCAACACTTGAGTGAGAGGAAGTGTGGCCAAGAAAATGTTTCACAGAGAGTATACAGAAGCTGAGACTGCCTGGTACACTCGAGTGCTGATGACAAGCACACTCGAGTCCTACAAGTAAAGACCAAAAAGTGTTTGCCCAACAGTAAGCAAGACCCTAATGCAATAAAGTGCACTTGAGTGTGACTATATGCACTCAAGTAAGGGACAAACACTCGAGTGATGAATCAACAATCTTAAGTGAATATCTGCAATCTTGAACGCTGAAGCACAACCAGAAAGCACCTTCCAACTGATATGTGATAGTGCACCCGAGTGAGGGGAATGACACTCGAGTGTCGACCTCTAGTCTCTGCATGAACTAAGTGAGAAGGCCTGTGCACTCGAGTGAAGGATCATACACTCGAGTGTGACATCAACATTCTTGTAAGTGCAAAGTTGTACTATTGCAAGTGTTTTCCAGAGACTACCTAAACTATGATATCAATTCAAGTGCACTCGAGTGAGGGCATAATACTTTAGTGAGACAAGAATACCCTTGAAGTGCACAAGTTCACTCTTGCAAGTGTTTGTCAGAGACTACCCAAAACAATGATATTGGCCAAGAGCACTTGAGTGTTAACTCTCATAACTTAAAGATTATACCATGCACGTGGAAGTTTGACCAAGATTACTTTGTGCTAAAATCTAAAATAGAAAGAACACTCGAGTAAGAAATGTTGCACTCAAGTATGAATTCAAAATACACTCGAGCGAGAAAGGTAACACTCGAGTATGATTGTCTCAGAAGCATATTGAAATACAGAGTCACCACGAACAATTTGAATATGGTTAAATGTTATTTATTCATTATGTTTCTATTGTTATTGTTCCTAAACATTATCTAACATATATTTCAAGTGTAAAACATGATATTAAAAGTTCAGATCATGGGTTCATATGAGGAAGTCAATTGCGGCAAACATCATAATTTCATACTGAATGGCGGCCACCTGTCATCACGTGCAGTTGACCTACCACGATAGCGTGTCTGAGTATTCAAACAAAATCATCCCACTCCTCAACGGATCATTATGCTCCATAATGGATGCTAAGCAATGGATAACTCAGACAACTATAAATATAGAGGATCAGAGATGAGTTATATACAAGAACATTGAATGAGAGCTTACAGTGAAAAACTTACAAGAGTCTCTGTTTTTATATTTCCCTCTGTATTCATATTGTACTTCAGTACTTATCATATCCAATCTGTGAGAGAGTCTGTAAACACTTCAAATTATATTTTCAATTTGATCTCAAGGTAAAGGAACCTTGAGAGGGTAGATTTCCTTACAGGAGAAGCAGTAGCAAATGTTGTTGCTTGTAAGACTTACAAGGGTGTAAGCAGGAGAGGACGATTCTGCTCATAAGAATTGTCATAAGGCGGATAGAAAATTCTAGGTGTAGAATATTTCTGCTCGTAGTCCTTGTGAGCATAGTTGTTGTAGCCGAGTTTTGAGAACCCACTGAATCTTAGAGGATTAGTGAAAATCTTGGAGCTGTTGATCTCTGAGGACTAGACGTAGGCCTGGGGTTTAGGCCGAACCAGTATAAACCTTTGTGTGCAAGTTCTCTCATCTCTACTAGCTCTCTTTACTTATTTCATTAAAATGTGTGTACGAATATATATACTATCTTTCAACATTAAATCTTTTTTTTAAACGAACAAGGCAAGCTCTATGCTTGAGAAATTACACTACTACAAAAAAGTAAAGTTGTGGCGCTTATAATTGCTTTAACTGTGGCGCTATAGAAGTGCCACATATCTGGACGCCACTAAAAAAAACTGTGGCGCTTCATTTTAAATTTTTTTTTTAAAAAATACCCTCCTGTGGTGGTTGTTGGAGGAAGTGCCACAGGAGGGGGGTCCTACTGTGGCGCTTGTGTCAGCAAGCGCCACAGGAGACCCCCCTCCTGTGGCACTTCCTCCAACAACCGCCACAGGAGGGTCCTTTTTTTTCTTTTTTTTTCTTTTTTCTTCTTCTTCTTTTTTTTTTCCTGTGGCCCTTTTTTATGTTTCCTGATTGTGAAGCTTTATATAAAATGAGTGGCTTTCGTGTTTATAATCTCCACAAATTGTCAATCTTTCTATTTTATATTTCAACCTATTATATATATATATATATATATATATATAATTTTCACATTTAAAATTCAAGTTCCCTAACAATAATGTTCTTACATTAATACTCTCCAAAGCTAACATAAAAAATATCACAATACAAGAACTTGATATGTGAACACAGTATATCAATAACTAATTAAGTAAATTAAAAGATTACTAAAAAGCGCAAGCTTGTTGGCAAAAAAATTTAAACAAAGCAAAAAGGCAAATGAAACAAGCTAGGTTTTCACTCCTTCCTATTAAATTAGGAACAAAAAGGCAAACGTTATATTACGGTTTATCTTGACTAGAAAAAAATTTAAACAAAGCAAGCTAGAATGAAACAGTCTTCTTCTTACAAATCTATTAATTGACCAGCGCAGGGAGTGGGAGACCACGTTGGTGACGCTAGCTTGAGTGACGAGTGAGCGTGTGGGTTTACTTTTTAGTGTGAAGATGATAGGAAATGGAGGGAGGGGGCCGACGGATCCACTAAGAAGATGAGAAAGGGAAAGTAATTTAATGGATGAGAGAGTAGTTGAATAATTAAAGTGGAGTAGTAGTCAAAAAGAGAAGGAATGAGGGACGGACACGGGACTACTACGCGGGAAATGAAATAATTAAGAGATATACACTATCCATTTGAAACTTGAATTTTTTTTTTAGAAATCGGCATCAACTTTGGCGCCTAGGCATTAGGCGCCACAGCTGATATATAATATATCAGTTGTGGCCTTAGGCGCCACAGCTGATATATTATATATCATGTGTGGCACCTAAATAGGCGCCACACATGATATATAATATATCACGTGTGGCGCCTAATGCCTAGGCGCCACAGCTGATCTTTAATGAGCTATGGCGCCTGGTGGGTCAGGCGCCACAGCTGCTTGCGTGGCGTCAAGTGTGGCGCCTGTATAGGCAGGCGCCACACCAGGCCTCCCCAATTGTGGCTCTAACCTATTAGGTGCCACAGTTGGTACCCAAAAAAAAATTATACAGGTAAAAAATAAAAAAAAGGGAAGCTGTGGCACTTGTTTAAAGAAGTGCCACAAAATGTGCGCCACCTTTTATCTTTTTTGTAGTAGTGTTACAATCAAAATACTGTCGGACCTAGGGGATTACTAGGTGTTGTTGAAGCTAGTCCACACAAAAAATTGGCGAAGCTGGTAAAATTCGCGCCTCCTTCCCCATAGTATGTGCCTCCTTAGCTAGGTGATCAGCACACCTAAGGGCTTCCCTGTGGTTGTGAGCAATTTCTAGGTCCCAATCCAAAGCAATAAGTGAATGAATGTCACAGATTTCATGCCATAAAGGGTGATCCGCACTACAGTCTGTCATAAGTAAATGAATAGCATCCAACGAGTCTGAGAAGAGCTTGATTTTCGAGAATTTCAGCCTTTAACATAATCTTAAGCCTGTACCTATAGCTAAAATCTCAGCTGCAGTACTTGGCAAGGTACCCGATGCTTTTGAAATCCACTCAGCCATACGCCTTGGTCATCTCTCACAACGCCACCCATAGCTGCATGTTTCTGGTTATACACCAATCCATCCATGTCGATCCGAATAAATCCTGGAGGAGGTAGTTCCCACTTGCAATTCATCCTCTTTTGAATTCGGAATACTAGGTGTTGTACTGACTTTTATCTATACCTTCCATGAGCTGGTGGATACTGTTACTAGTGTAAATGGTCTATTATAAAGTGCAAGTGTACACTGTCGTAAACAAGTAATATAGAAGTGAGTAGAGTATCATTCCCTCAAGGATTGATCACTAAGTACCAAAATGAGCAATTTTAACTCTATTTAGTCAATCGATTAGTTGGTGATTGAGAGTATGAAATAAAAGATGATTAAATATAAATGCAAATGACATGAAACAACTATGAGAAAAAGTCCTAAGGATTAGATTTCACTTAACAAATTTTAGATTGAATCACTTATCTGTTCTAGCTTAATTTATTCCACATAATTGATAGTTGAGTTTCCCTAATTTAATTACTAGCCTCTTTCAAGGTCAAGCAATTTTATAATTAATTGCTAATCCAATATATTCCTATATGAATTTAAGCAATTAATCATGCATTAAGATTTATTGAACTCATTAAGACTACGCAACTCATATGAATATATTCCAATTTCATATGCAAGTCATGGTTTTAATTATATGATCTACACACATGCATCTCCTTCTGGTCTCAACATGCATATTGAAATCATTTAAAAGATGGCAAATCAATCAAAAGCATTAAGAACAATAATTAAAACTCAATCATGAATGAAAAATTCAAACTAGATTTAATAAGTTAAGATTCAATCTGTCATTAGTAAGCTACGTCATGACCCTAGGAAAATGAAAGTTTAGCACATGATGAAATTAAAAACAAAAATAAAATAAATTGAAAAATTCATAAACATTGCAATAAACATAATTAATAAATTCTAAAACATAAAAATACAACCACAAGATACATGAAAATGGAAAAATCTTGCCTTCCATATAGGAGATAAAACCTTCCATATAGGTGGCAACCTAAGCCATCCATAAAAGACGACTACTTAAGCCTTTCATATAGGAGGCATACAAGAATTAAATACAATGCATAAAAATTGACTCTAAGATGGTTGGTGTAGAGAAGAGAGGAAAGTAATGGATATGAAATGGTTGTGTAAAATGTGAGGGAGATGATGGCTATATATAGGGAAGAATAGAGTAGGGTAGATGAAGTGGTAGATGAAAAGGAAGATGGAGTGGTAGATAGAATGTGGTAGATGGAGTAGTAGATGAAAAGGAAGATGAAGTGGTAGATGAAATGGGGTAGGTGGAATGGTTGGTGGAATGATAGATGATTCATGCTCTCAACTTCCAAGAAAAATTCAAAACCCTTGGAGATAGAACTAGGTTTTGGTCTCAACATAAAAGTTGTAGAGCTATTTCTTAGCTTTTTATCCATATATAGAACGTCACAATGCAACATCTAGAGCTCCAGATATTGCCTAAAAACTGAAAGAGGGTAGATTTAGTATTTTTTCAAGAAATTCTATTTTATGCCAAAATCATTATTTATTAATTAATTACACCCAAATTCATTAAATTGAGCTCAAGTATCATCCACAAAATCATCATATAAGGGAAAATAAATATGCAAATATTCTACTTATCAGATACATTTGTTCTTCAGCACTATTGGTTGATCATATGTGTTTCCAAAGTCTCGTTGACATCTGTTCTTCCAAATCAGCCAGCATGCCAGCCCCAAATACTCTATGCCAAGGCCATCTTGCAGTAATTTTTGCTTCTAGCTCATTAGATGCGTTCCACCGATGCCATACCTGTAAATCACCATTAAAAAAAGTAGTAGCACATATAATGGGTTAATTAAAAGCATCCACACTTGTCTAGCCGCCTCCCAATCTCTCAAAGTGTGTATAGTGTTTTCCTCACTGTGACACTCAAATGGACACTCTGGTTGTATAGAAGGTATTCGCTTTACTCTGAGTTCATTCACGGGAGTCTCTCTTGGTAAACCTACCACATGAAGTACTTGGCTCTTTCTGGGATATATTTAACTTCGCTCTATAGTACCATTAGCTCCAATAAAGGAGCCAATGATTGTAATCAAGTAAAGTTACAGAGGTCAACATGTTAATGGAAAAAAATTAAGGAATTTAATAAATAGAAAAAAAAAGATACAGGTATCAAATTAAAAATTTTAAAAAGTGTAGGTACGTCCAAAATGATTTCCCCATTACAAAAAAAACAAAAAAACAAGAATGACAACTGTTCCATTGTGGATTTTTTTTTTTTTTTTTTGAGATACAAAGGCAAGCAAATCTTGAAAAGTTATAAGATCAAGGGCAAGGCCCCAAAGACTTTTTTGTGGCAGTAAATCACGTTCTAACGCAAAAAGAATTGTGGAATTTTATGTGGGTCCTGCAATAACATAACTGAAAATGGATTTCACTGCTTGCTAATAAAAATGGATTTCCCCTAAAATGTGTAGACTTATTATTATTATTATTTTCTTGCCAATAAAATGTATAGACTTCACATGTATTATTTTTATTTTTTATTTTTTTTGGTTGTCCACCCGGTTCATCGGAGCTTTGCCCCGACTACATCCGGATCCGACCCGCGTCGCGCACTTGGCTATGGTGGGAGAGTCTCCCAATGAGAATTTTCTGCATATACAAGGCTCGAATCCGAGACCTTGCTTAAGCGGAACCAAGCCGCTTACCACTTGAACCAACTTCACATGTATTATGTGACTTGGCATTTGGAAGCTGGAAAAGCCTCGTTAAAAAGCTAGATGCCCGCGGAAGTCCCAAAATGCTGTTTCAGTAAGCTTTATGAAATCGGCCAAAAAAAAAAAAAAGTAAGCATTATGACAAAATCACCTTTTGGCCAAAAACTAAGATAAAATGAAATCTGGTTTTTAGAGCTTTTGACTTGTTTTCCAAAACAAGTTTAAAAATGACTTTTTTATATATCATCTTTCTACATATTAAAATATTTTTTTATAAAAACATATCTAAACATAAATCATATTACACTAATTTTTAATATATTAAAATAATTTATTTTTACCTCAATTTCGGATTGTAAAATATTGTTATTAATTAAGATAAAAGTCAAATTTTGTATAAATGTTAATCCAAACAAGCTAATTTCATTGATAGCAAAAGTGTTGACGTTTTATAAAGAATTCGACTATGTTTAGAGCCCACTTGAATATAGTACAAATTCTGTGTAGATGTTTTTACATCTTTTCATGTTTCATTCATGTAGTCCCAAGAAAATGAAATTCCAAGTTATTACCTAGAGCCCGCCAGGGTACTTCCCATTCCCCCAAACTTGTCTCCATAAATATCAAAGTCAAGAAAAATTAATTTCCATGAGAAACTATAAATAATAACAGTTGGGGGTTAATTAATATATGTGTGTATATTTTTTTGAACAATATATATGCGTGTGTATATATACATTAGGGGAAAAATATATAAACATGAAATATAAATATGAAATAAAATTACTCTAGTGGGGCGAGAGGTTTTATTGGACATGGCTCCTCTCTTTTTCTCTATCGCTCCATTGCCCTCCTTTTCATGCAAAACTCATCGTTTTTGGTAAAAACAAGTGACTGGGAACACTTTTTTCTTTTGTTTTTACAAAAAAAAAAATCATCCAACACCTTAAAATATTTTTTATTGGCACCTATTATCTGAAAGGAGCTTTTAGCATATTTAGCATCCTAAAATATTTTATGTATCACACATCTCACACCCTCTAATATTTTTCAGTAGCATTTAGTCCTAAAGTTTTTTCCGAATAGCATTCAATATTATTTTTTCAGTTAAAAAAAAAAAATCCAACACATTGAAGTATTTTCTCATAACAACAATTATTGTAAAGTAAGTTTTAGTATATTAAACACCTTAAAATATATGTATATATATTTTTCAATATCACCCCTATATCTATCACTCATCACTCTAAACTATTTTTTTATTAACATCCTATATCTCTTAAAGTATCTACTATGATTTTATTCCTAAATATTTTTTTTTTCCAATTGCAACAAGCTCACTAAAATTAGAATACTGAGTGTTACTCGAAAAATATTTTAGGATTGAATGCTACTGAAAAAATACTTCAGGTTGTGAGATGTGATAGAGGTGTTCATCATTTTCCCATTCCGGTATTCCCATCCCGATTCCAAGAAAATCGGGACGGGATCGAAATTTTCGGGATAGGTAAAATGAGGTCGGGATCGGGATCGGGATCAGGAATGGGATTTCCTAGTCCCGACTTTTTCGTGATCCTGAAATAATATACATGTGTGTATATATATTTTTTTGTCTAACTAAAACACACAACACAAACTATTCAAGCGCATTTGTGGATGATCAATTCATATAATTGTATTGTCAAAGGCTCTGTGTATTGGAAGATCTTTGGGCCCATTTGTAGCTGCTAAAAATATTGTGTTTTTATTTGTTTTAATCTCTTATTTTGATGTCCCAGGGAGATCTCCTAGGAAAACTATTCTAGTTAAGGAGGTCTCCGAGGAAAACTATTCAAGTTAAATCTTGCCATTTTTTTCCCAACTATAGAAGTAATCAGGGCACCCCCAAAGAATCAAAGTCTAGCTATTTTTATCCGGAAAAAGAATGTAACAGGGAAAAAAATATCTACAAGTCAGGAAATTCCCGATCCCAATCCCAGGAATTTCCTATCCCGTCAGGACGAGAAATTTTCGGGATCGGGATCAGGCATCAAATTCCTTCCCGAACACTTCTCAAGATCGGGATCGGGAATGGGATTTCCCAATTCCATCATGATCCCGAACAACCCTAAGATGCAATACTAGGTGATACTAAAAAACTATTTTAGGATGCTCAGTATGCTAAAACCTACTTTAGAATAATAGGTGCTATTGAAAAAAAAAAATTCACGGGACTTGTTTAGTACGAGTGGGGCTAAAAGCTTTTAATTAATTTTTCTTACACTTTTATATATCTTACATCTTCTCTTTATTAAAATATTGTAACTCCACTTCTTCAATTTTTAAATTCAACTTATAGAAATTTTCTGTCGCCTTCCTTCGAATTCCCTCATACCAAACAGGGCCACGTAGGAATTGTTTCTTCTTTTTTTTGAAAAAAAAAAAAAGTGTTCCATCACTTGTTTTTACCCAAAACGATGTTGTTTTGGGACAAAAGGAGAGCAGTGGATCCAGAGTTTACTCGACAGACAATGGGAGATTGAGCTTGCGACAAATATGAACCAGATAGGTTTCCTAAAACTCTCTGGGTGACCCTTCATTTTTTTTCGTCTCCCTTAAAATTTCCGTAGTTTTATGTCTGAGAGTAATCCTAGTATTGTAGTTCCAATTTGAGGATGCGGTTTTGTTCCTTTCCTATCAGATACCATTTTATCCTTGCGCTAATTTCCGTAACTTTTTCAAGTAAAGTCGATGCATCCCTTTTCCGTGCAAAAAATCGCAAATTTATATCTATAGTCTTTCGAATAAGAATAGTTCACTTTTGATCAAAAAAGAATAAGAATAGTTCACAAAGTTTATAACAAAAGATTCAATTCATGATTTTAACTTTGAATCGGAGTAAAATGAATGTAATTTGGAAAACTACGGATAATTCATGATGTTATGTTCACTTTAACATGATTTTGCAATTTCAAGATAAGCAATATTATATTACGATGCATTTTTCTGTTCCCCTGTATCTTTGTTTATCTATAGTTTACTTTTAATCAGTGAACTAATAAAAAGACATTAATTGGTGGTCGCTTTAATTTTCAACCCTCATTGTTCTTTTTTGGTCGCAACCCTTCAATTATTAGTCAATTAAAAAGATATTGATTACAAAAGCGATGGTGGGGCCTGCTACAACATTATTGAAAATGGATCTCACTGTTTATGAATTAAAATGAAGTTCCGCTAGAATGTGTAGAATATTCAAATCGATTCGTAGACTAGGTTTGTCCCATGGCATTAGCCTAACAGGAACCTGAAAACGCCACGTTAAAGAGCCAGAAGCCCACTAGAGCCTTAAGATGTCGTTTGACTTTGCATTACCCCGAGATAACTTTTACGGCCAAGAGCCAAATCAGAGTAAAAGCTGATTTTTAGAGCCTCTAACTTTTTTTTTTCATGGTTTGAATCAGAATTTTTAATATATTATCTAAATAAGTTTATGTTACTTTGTTTTTTTTTTTGATAAATGCTTATTCAAACATGTGTCATATACCAAAAGTATTGACGTGCTCTTACAAATCATTAATGGCCCCAAAGAGATTGCCATTTTTTTTAAAGAATTCCAACGTGTTTGGAGCCAATTAGATTGAGTAAAATACACTAACTACCATTTTGTTTTGTGTTAATTATATAGACCCTTCTATTCTAAAAAAAATTAATTAATTTTTTTTCCAGAAGCATACATTTTAATTCAAACCATTAACATTATCAAAGAATATTAAAAAATATTCTTATAGTATATTTTTTTTAATTAAAACACCTATTAGAATAAATCTTGTTTACTGGTTTACGCATCATTTTTCCAAATCTCTAATTTGTTTTTTAAAATTAATATTTATTAATGATGTATTTAATATTTTTCAAAATTTAGAAAAATTTTAAGTATTTTATGTGAAAATATATTAACACTTGATAAAAATTTTGAGTAATTTTTTAACAAGCATATGTTCAATAAAATATAATAATATATTAATATAGGCATCTCAAAATTATATCATTTTAAAATTTTTTAATTTAATCGAAAATACATATATATAATTTACAAAGCATTTTCTAACATATGTATTTAAAAGATCACATCATAAATAAGTTTTAATAAATAAATGAAATTAAACATTCAAATTTATTAAAAAATAAAAAATTGTAATCATAAAATTAATTAACTTTGTAATATGGTAATAAATTTAATAGTATCACAGAAATCTGACAATATATATTGAAATTATTTTTTTTACTTTTGGAGAAAGATATGTGATTAAATGATTATTAAGTAATACTATTTATAAATAAAAAAGAGGAATTTTGGTCAAATTGGTGAGTCAATGTTGTGATTTAATGGGCAACTAATGGTTGGGTGGATGGAAGTTGAATATCTCAAAACTAAAAGGGATATTTATGCAGCATATATGTTGATTTCAACGGAGGTCTATATAAGTTTTTAAAATAGAAAGAATGTCTTTAAAATTTAGAGTAAATAAAGGGGATGTTGATGTATTTTAGCCCTTTGAATATAACGAGTAACAACTTGACATTTTTTTCCAATAATTAGAACATGTTTGGAGCCCACTTCGATATAGCAACTGATATTGTTGAAATTCTGCGAATGTAGATGTTTTTACATATTTTCATATTTCAATCATGTCGCCCAAATTAAATGAAATTCAAGTTGACTAGAGCCCTCCAGCGTCTTTCCCACCCCCTTCTTTGTATCCATAAATCGGAGTTAAATCGATGTAATTTTATTTCAAAACAATCACTATTATATCACAATGCATGTTTCTCTCCCCCTATATCTTTGTTTATCTATAGTTTACTTTTAATCAGCGAACTAATAATCACGCCAATCGCTGCCTTCTAATTCTGCTAACATGATCTATTTCTTTTGGTTTATTTCGCACACACTTACAAGCCGTCAATGTGGATGGTTGAAGAGAGCATTAATGCAGGCTGATTTTGCATCAAATACTCCTGTTGGTTCAAATTATAGGATGTTGTTAACTAATTCTCACAAACCAAAGAATATTAGTTAAGTCATTTAATATGTCTTAAATTCATAAAAATTTCACCTATTTTATCTTTGTTAAAGAATATGATTTATTATTTGTCACTCATCTCTAACTTACAAGGGTAAAAGTGGAAATCAATCATTAATTACCCTATCAACTTTTGAAACACAATTTTGTTTGATTTCAGGTTAAAGATCATCAAAATTAGAATATTGTTTTTATGGTTTCTATGGTGTAACCAAACACACTGTATCAAGATTCAATGCTAATTGTGAGACTTGACCAAGAGTTTATAATTAGTAAAGTCCAGCAAGATTGATTTGTGGCTTGAGAGAGAGAGAGAGAGAGAGAGCTGAGATTAATATAAGAATTATAGATGAACAGGAAATGGGATAAGAGGGAATAGTATAGTTATTAAAAGAAAAATCGAGTATATGTACAAGCACGCAATATATACTCGATATAGAGTATAGATATAATATTACACATGGGTAAAAATTTGTCTTTTCTGCAATAAGCTTTAGATATCTATAGGTTGCAGTGGTCATAATATCTTCAGTTTTGAGGCTCTTTCTCAATCGGGCCTTGGTGGCTTGCAATTAATTCGATGGTGGTGGCTTGTATGCTGGTGGGTTGTATACATGAGGAATATAACTTTTCTGTCCAGGGGGACGGTGGTATGGTGGGTGTTGTGTTATAGGAATGGGCTCTCCATGTTCTCCATCTCCCAGGAGTTGCCGAAAGGTGGATCCCTGATGCTCAGATGCATCGGTGAGAGAGACTAAGATCAGTAGCTCAAGAGAAATGGAAAGGACAAGTAACAACTTGGGAACCATCTTACTTAGGGATCTCATCTTATTGGTGTAGAGAGCACAGATGGAAGTGCTGGCCTTTTATAATATAAGGTCACAAATCTTATGTCCTCACTATTGATGGCACTACAATATTTTTTTAGGTCTTGCTATCAAGGAAAAATGGCATTAAGGTCCAATTAAGGAGAATAATATCACAAAGTCCCATGACTTGTATAATATAAGGTCACAAATCCTATGTCCTCACTATTGATCGATGTCACTATAATACTTTTTTAGGTCTTACTGTTAAGGAAAAATGATATTAAGTTCCCAATTAAGGAGAATAATATTAGGAAAGTCCCATAAGTTGTCAATGATAGCTCTTCCACTTGTCAAAGATAGCTTTTCCATTTATCAATGGTTGCTCTTCAACTTGTCATTGACAAGTTATGAGACTTTTATAATATTATTCTCCTTAGTTGGCACCTTGGTGTCATTTTCCCTACTATTAATTAGATGGTTGTTATCAGTCATTTCATTCAACAGTTCAGTACAATTTGAAATTCTTTAAATGAACTCAATAGACAAGTTTCAACTTGGATGCGAAATTTCTTCACACTTTCACATGAGAATCCTCCAATAGTGTATCATATAAGTCCAAGTTATTACAGACCTTGGATTTGAGTCACACTTTTATGATAAACCATGTTATTCCAATTAATATGTCTGAAAAAATTCATGCAGTAATTGAATCGACCGTGCGTTTTAGGAAGATAATACCTCCAACTCTTTCAGCTTATATCCCTACTCAGGCAATTCATTTCGTCTTTAGGGCATTAACTTTTGGAGTCCAACGATCATTAATGAAATGGAGGTAGACTTTTTATTGTCTTCAGGGTCTCCTTTGACTTATATAATCCTGAAAGGAAAAGTACAACTACAATGTTATGGCATTATGGGGTTTATATTATATTTACATTAGGATCTAAATTCACCGAAGATCTTTGTCGGTTTATTATCATTTTCACATTTGCTAGAATTTTGGACTCTAGGAAATATTTGAAATGTGTGAACGAATATATATACTAAATATTCAACTATATATATTATCATCCAACATGTTCAGGTCCAAAAAAAAAAAATCCAACATGTGAATTGCCAATAATTACCACCATTTTCCAAGTCTCCTTTATTTGTTTCATTCAATAATCTTCATAAGCTGTGGCCATAGAACGAAGCCAAGAGGGTGAAGCCAATAACGTAAGCTCTCTTTCATGGGCAATACTTTCCAACCACTATGCAAGCCATTAATGTAAGGTCCCTTCTATGAGCTATAACTTCCAACCACTATGCAAGCCATTAATATAAGGTCCCTTTCATGAGCTATAATTTCCAACTACTATGCAAACCAATAATGTAAGGTCACTTTCATGAGCTATAATTTCCAGAGTGAGATTTAGAAAAAGAGTCTCTTTTAGAAAAATGAAATTAGTTTTAACAAAGATAGGGACTAGATTTTAAAATGGTTAAAATGATAGGGGCCAAGTTTCGGTGAGTCCAAGTTTAAGGATTGAGTTACAACTAAGTCAAAATTATAGGGACTGAGCTGCATTAAGTCAACGTATAAGGATTGAATTGCAAAAGGGTTAAAACTATTGGACCAAAAGATTAGAACTCGACTGCAAGAATAAAAAGCACAACTAATAATAACTTGGTAACAACCCGAAGATTAGATGAGATGGTATGGTCTCTTCTAGCTTAACCATGGGTCTCGAGTTCGAGACATGGGAATGCAACATCTTAGGGGCCAGGGGCGCCAATCTTAATGGTTCCTACCATGCATCGATCCGGAATAGTTTGGGGCTGTTGATATTCCTGAAAGATGGCTTGCCCCAGGATACCGGATGCTTACGCAAAAAATAATAACTTGGTAACCATCTTACTTAGCGCTCTCATGTTATTGATGTAAGAGAAAAGATGCTAGTGCTGGCATAAAAAAAGTTCACTAAAGTCTTGTTGACATATCCCGATTTTATATATTTTTTCATATCTTATTTGGAGATTTTGTCATGATTACTATATTTAAAATGCATTTATTATGATTAACTGGAATTAATAGTGATGAGTGTATAAAATTATAGCTTAAAAGGGGCAAAATGTCATATTTTATGATTTCTCATAAGTATTTTATTTTTGGGAATAAATGATATTACATTATCATGATTTGTTTTGTAGGTAACTTGCGAGAAAATTTGAATTTCAAAGCTAGAAAAAGGAAATAGCAATCAAGGACCAAATTAATTGCAGCTAAAGACTTGAATTAAAGAAAATGGCACTAGAGCACCTTATGAAGCTATGCTTTTGATCTAGGGCTTGAAATCAGATTTGAGGAGCATGAATGGATGGTCCAATTGGTTCTTTTCAACCTCACTTCTTTTGCTGATTTAGATCAATCCCCAACTCTATCTTGCACCTCTATCATCTCCACTACTGATTATTTACACCCCTCAATCTCCATCACTGTTCGATGGCCAAAGGAGAGCCTAAGGTGTTAGAATCAATGTTTTGATGATAACAAAGTGTAGTCTATTGCTTTGTAAATAAAATGATGTTTTGAAGATGAAAACTCACTACTAGAAAAAAGGGTTTTAACGTCCCTTTTTTTGGCCTTTTAACGTCTGAAAACAGAGGGACGTCTATGTGAGGGTCGTAGAATAAAACGTCATTAACGTCCGTAAAAAGGGGACGTAGAAGGCAGACTTTAGACGTCCCCAGTTGGAACTGGGGACGTCTAAAGTATGACATTAGACGTCCCCAGTTGGAACTGGGGACGTCTAAGGCCCACCTTAGACGTCCCCAGTCCCAACT
This sequence comes from Inga oerstediana, assembly GCA_963210345.1. NCBI lineage: Eukaryota > Viridiplantae > Streptophyta > Magnoliopsida > Fabales > Fabaceae > Inga > Inga oerstediana. The sequence goes on from OY723405.1 coordinate 34,968,596, forward strand.
GGGGACGTCTAAAGTGTCGACAACAAACTTTCCACGTCCCTTTTTTTATTAAGGACGTTGAAAGTTTTTTTTTAAATGGACTTTTTATATATATTGCACTGTCTGGAAATGTAAACTGCAGAAATAGGATTCCAACAACAGAATAAAAGAACAGCAGTTCAGCATAATGGAAACAACAACAAACACAGTGATCAACCCAAGGCTTCTACATGCCACACAAACTATACAACAATCTATATCCAAGTCTACTACACTACTACGGAAGGGACTTTTAACGACCGTTTTTTGGGCCTTTAGACGACTGTTTTCAGGGGGTCGTCTATCTCAGTGTCGTTGAAAGTTCGAGAAAAGACGACCGTTAAAAAACAGTCGTTGTATCTTTTGGATACAACGACTGGTTTTAAGAAAACAGTCGTTGTATCCAACAGATACAACGACTGGTTTTGAGAAAACAGTCGTTGTATCTTTGAGATACAACGACTGTTTTCTTAAAACCAGTCGTTGTATCCAAAAGATACAACGACTGTTTTTAAGAAAACAGTCGTTGTATCTCACAGATACAACGACTGTTTTATTAAAACCAGTCGTTGTATCCTCTTTTTTTTTTTAAAAAAAAAAAATCCCTACATCAACTCCCTCTACTCCCTCCACCATATGTGTCTACAAGTCCCCACGTCCTCCCATTCTCTCATGATTAACTCTCTAGCTTCCCCTAATACTCATGGAAGTGAAATCACATATTAGTTTTTCTATCATGACATATAGCGCATATATCATCATAACATCATTTCAATGTGCAGACTTCAACTTTCAAACTTTCAATGTAAATCATGACATGCATATGGGCAAAGAGATGATGACATGCTTCCATGAAAATCCCTATTTTTCATCATCATTTTCCATAGTGTTCTCTGAAAGCATAATGCCTTAACAAATTCAAAGTACTCATAAATAAGAAACTAGGAAAAGTATTCGAATATGCAAACTTGAAATAGCACTGTACAAAAGCACTGCACTACGTAAAAAAACCTCTACACATCATCACCCGGCCCCTCTATGTGTTGTAGAAGATGTCCCGACAACAGGTCTCGGATCAAATTAATGTCTTCGATTGTGTAGGGGTCCTGATCACCAAAAATCTGAGCGCAAAATGGAGAATATGTTAACATAAATAAATAAATTGAATGAAATAAATAACAATTGAATCACATGAAAAGAACTGAAATTCAATTGAGAATCAATAAATGATCACCTGTTCAAAATTTGTAGTAAGGCCAGAGAAAATGATGTTATACATATATAGTATAACATAGAAGCCGCACTCAGTTTTCCCTGCTTGCCGTGGACACTATACAGCAAAAGGAAACGGTAAAAAAGAATAAAGGCCTATGTAAAGCAATCGTCATTCGAAGAACTTGAATGTAAAGAACTTACGTTTGGCTGGAACCACTTTGTATGACCAGCTTTACCTTCACGCTTCCCACCCATTATATAATATGTCTTCAATGCACTGTAATAATTAAAATGATAAACAAAAGACATTAAAACAATTGAGTAAAATCAAAAATCAATGACGGACAAATAAATTTACTTACGTGTTAAAAATGTTTCTGATATCTGCGTTTGGCTTGCGACCCAATGAGTCAAACCAAAAGATGACGTTGATCAAGGGACAAGGAACACAGAGACTCCAATGATAACTATAATCACATGCATATATAGATTAAAATGAGGTTAGATAACATGATACTGTTTAGCAAAGTGAACGTGTATAAATATAGCAAAGAAAGTTACTTGCCCTTCAACAATTGGTGCCAGATAACAAGGCAGCTGAGTCTGGCCTATTGTATAGCCTACATAGCTCATCCGTTCTTCCAAAGTCTGGCTATTACGCCGTGACATATTGCCAGGACATAAGAAGCCATATGTACTGCCAAGCCCTCGTTCGGCACACAGTTTGTGGAAGCAGCTACCACATAAATGAAATGAGAAATGACACAGTAAATGTAGAAACCTAAAACCCCTAAATATCAGTGCATTAATTACAATTAAAAATTATAACTAAACTCACATGATTGCAAATGTGACCCATCCTACGTCAATCTCCTCCAAAGATAGGAACTCTCTAATATCTTTGTTATCAAGCCCATAATCATACGAGATTCTGCGACCCACAATATCACAAGGCATCTTCAACTCGACCTTATTTATGCCTTGATGAATATTTTGCAGTCGTGCTAAAAACGGGAATTTTATCGCATCATCTTGTTCCTAGTAACACACAAAAAGATTATAAGTAGCATGTTAATGATTAAGTAACAGTAAGTTGTTTCCTACCATTTGAGGGACTGGCACAGTCTGAACAAGATGTCTAGGCCATAAGATGAAAGATCCTGTTGCGTGACCTAGATTGGCAACCTCACCATCAGGGAATGGGACATCTGCACCTTCCTCCCCCAGTCGAACACTTGTCACATTGACCTTAAGTTGATCATCCCGGATTTGGTTATTATGGTGGGTGGTGGCACGACTGTATACAACAGCATCAGCAACAGCATGCAGGTACGGGACTTCTAAATACAAAGTGCAGGGTTCTCCAGGCTCTAGTGAAGGACTAGGGTCGCCATGTCCAACCTCTGGCGGATTGTAACTGCCTTTAGTGCTGGGAAAGGCCGGGGATTCCTGAGTAAGAGAAATGAAAGAATTAATTAAAATAACGTAAGGAAAAACTCAATATAATGTTAAATGAAATTAGTTAGAAACCTCAGATCTAGACGCCACATTACACATCCCGCATTGCATGTGAGACAACACCATCGTACTCATCTCACCACGTAGCTCACTCAACAACTCTTCTTTTAGCTCATCTCGAAGTGAGTGACGTAGCTCTGATCGGATTTCCTCTCGAACCCTGGCCACAAACTCCTGACTCATTTCACCTCGTCCATAAGCTTGTGAACCTCGTCCAAAGTATTTAGAGAGACCAACTCCCCTTGACTCCCCTCTAACTTGACCAGGGTGATCTAGATTACCAAGCGCCATGGCTAAGATGTCCATCCTTTCAGTTTGACTGAAGGAACCCTGGCTGCTCTGCTCTTCAAGTTCATCCTGTGGCATATAATGGATAAATAGAAAGTAATTACATGCCACCAACGTTAGAAAAATGAAACACATTTAAATATACTTGTTATTAAATACTCACAATCCTTTTAGCGACATCAGCAACGACTGGATTTATATATTTATCTCCCTTTATCCTCCCTGCTTTCCATTTTTTGTGACGCGGGGGAGGAGGTGGCTCCTGCACGACTATACTAGGATCTGCTCGGGCTGCTTCCTCCAATTTTTGCAATTCAGCCTGCATCATCTTCTTTTCAAGCTTTCGATAACCCCCACGCGACATGTAATGAGGATAATTGTTTTTCGCTCGCCTCTCTTTATTTGCTTGACTCAATTTCTATATAAACAAAGAATAATGATAACTGAGTTAGCGATGTCAAGTAATTTCAACTAAAATGTTTAACACTAAGATGAACACAATGTACCAGGAACTCGGGATCCTACCGCGATGCGACAAACAACCTCCAGTCATTTGGAGAAAGAAACGGATACTCTTTACAAGGATCTAAATGACTCCTCGGCCCTTGAACGTACTTGGTTGTGAGCGTGGACTTGAAATCTTTCCACCGCTCACGAACTTCCCCCATCCAATGCTTGTACATCTCCTTCGTATTGGGAACATCGTAGGTTTGCTACAAAACAAAATATATAGTAGTCGTTATATATGAACAAATAGAAACAAAAATTATGACAAATACAACTTTACATACCAAAATTTGTTCCCAAATCATACGCTTCGTGTCCTTTGAAACTTCCCACCAGGTAGGAATTAAAACGCTAACTTTGCTCCGACCCAAAAAGCCAAGGTAGCTAATGAACGTGTCTCCGTCTGGCCCAAGTGGCTTCAAATTAGCATCAAATTCCACGTGAATCCTGCTCGCCTGTTGTTCCTCATGACGTGCCACCAACGATCGCAACTTCGTGCTTCCTCTAACCTTTTTCTTAACCGGTGAGCCAACAGAGTCGCCTGAATTTGAGTCTGCCATGATCCTGCTAAGAAATAAATGTGACATGATAAGTAAAGTGAAACTACATGCACACTTTTAACAATTCAAAATCTTAATAAGAAATAAATGTGACATATGATAAGTAAATCGAAATTACATGTATACTTTAAACAATTAAAAATCTTACGTTAAGTGTTTTCCCAAATTCCTTCACAATGATCAACTCTAGCTGCATATTCATCATCATCTACCAATTCTACTTCAGATGGCATAGGCGGATTTGTAGTGAAAGGCGGCATGTCGTCAAGATTCAAACTCGGATCACCATCCTTCTGTTTTTTACTTTGGAGTACAATAGACAATTTTTTATTTGCTGGATCAATGACATAAAACACTTGTTTTGCCTGACTTGCTAGAATGAATGGCTCATCTTTATAACCAACTCTTTCAAGATCAACTAAGGTGAATCCAAATTGATCTATTTCAACAGCATTATTGTTAACCCACTTACATTTGAATAAAGGAACTCTCAACTTAGTGTAGCTTATCTCCCATATGTCTTCAATAACTCCATAATAGACCATGGATGCCAAAATGGGATTTTTGTCTTTTGAACTAGAAAAGTGCATTGATTCGGCTACCACCATCACCCCACTATTTTGTATAGTACTTCTGTTATCCTGGCCATTTGTATAGAAACAATACCTGTTTATATCGAAGCCACTCCAAGTTATGACCTCAAACGAAGGCCCCCAAGCTAACCATTTGATTGTCTCAGACACATTGGTCTCGTGTGCTACCTTATCCTTGAACCACTCTATGAAAGTCTTGTTTTGCTCATTAGCTATCTGCATGTCATTTTTCCTTGGATAGATCTCCTTTAAACTCTTTCTGTGTTCGGCTAAGTACGGCTGAACTTCTTCCGTATTATTCAAGATATAGAGGTGTGCTTGCAACACCTCTTCACGACGCATACTCTTCACTTTGAGCCCTCGTGTTCCCTTACTTGTACCCTTTTCATGACGTGATTGGGCCTTTGACCTTGATAGATATTCTTTGCAAAAGTCCATAGCCTCTTCAACGACATATCTTTCGACAATTGAGGCTTCAGGTCGATAAGGATTTTTAGAATACCCTTTTAAGTTCTTCATGTATCGCTCGAAAGGGTACATCCACCTTAGATAAACTGGGCCGCATAGTCTTACCTCCCTTACCAGATGAACTATTAAATGCACCATTATATCAAAGAATGCGGGAGGAAAATGTATCTCTAGTTGGGATAGAATAGTATAACCCTCATTTTCTAATTCGTCTAACCTTGCAATGTCAACAACCTTGCTACAAATAGTATTGAAGAAACTGCACAACCTTGTTATCGTCCTTCGCACATCATCTTTCATAATGCCTCTAACAGCTACTGGTAATAGTTGTTGCATCAAGACATGACAATCATGAGACTTCATCCCAACTAACTTCAAATCTTCCATGGACACAAGTCGGCTCACATTAGAAGAATACCCTTGTGGCACCTTAATGCCGTGCAAACACCCATACAAACTTCTTCTCTCCGCTTTTGACAATGTATGCGCTGCTGGCTCCATATACGCTCTCTTACCATCATCTCTTAGTTGTGGATGCAGTCGTTCTCTTATTCCCATTTCAACCAAGTCTAGTCTTGCACTAATCCCATCTTTTGTTTTCCCTGGTATGTGCAAAAGCGTACCAACAAGGCTATCACATACATTTTTTTCCACATGCATCACATCAATACTATGTCTCACATCAAGACTACGCCAATATGGAAGATCAAAGAAAATTGACCTCTTCTTCCATATGTTCTTCTCACCCGTAGTCTTTTGATTTTTTCCAAAAGTGACATTGATTCTTTCCACCCGACTATAAACTTCGTCTCCAGTTAATGGCTTCGGAGCCATTTCATTCTCCGGCAAACCGTTAAAAGCCTTCTTTAGCCTACGGTACGGGTGGAATCGAGGAAGAAATCGTCTATGACCAAGGTATACCGTTTTTCTACCGTGCTTGAGTTGATGGAACTGTGTGCTCGATTCACATATCGGACATGCTTTATGACCCCTGACACTATAACCTGACAAGTTACCATATGCAGGGAAGTCGTTAATTGTGGTGAAAATCATTGCATGTAGCTTAAACGACTGTTGCTTATATGCATCAAACACATCTACACCATCCTCCCACAACTTCTTTAAGTCCTCTATCAAAGGTGCCAAGTAGACATCGATATCGTTCCCTGGCTGTTTTGGTCCCGAAATCATCATAGAAAGCATCATATACTTGCGTTTCATACACAACCAGGGAGGTAAGTTGTAAATTACCAGCAGAATGGGCCATGCACTATGTGTACTGCTAAAAGTACCATAGGGATTGATCCCGTCTGTGCAAAGCCCTAGCCGAAGGTTTCTTGGCTCGCTGCCAAATCTGGGATACATTTCATCTACTTTCTTCCATTGTGGAGAGTCAGCCGGGTGTCGAAGGAATTTTCCATCACAAACTCTATCATCATAATGCCATCTCAACTTCTTTGCTTCTTTCGCATTAGCAAACATTCGTTTGAACCACGGTATGATTGGAAGATACCACAAAACCTTTAAAGGTTGCTTTTTATTTGTCTCATCACCACACCTATTACCTTTCTTCACTTTGTATCTAGAAGTTTTACATTTCGGACACTCACTTAAGCCTTCATACTCATTTCTGTACAATATGCAATCATTAGGGCAAGCATGTATCTTTTTATACTCCATACCCATTGTAGATAATATTTTCTTGGCCTCATACATACGATTTGGAAGTACATTATCCTCTGGAAACATATCACACAACAATTCTAGTAACAACGTGAAACTACTGTCGGTCCACCCACAAGTTGCCTTTAGGTTGACCAAGTGCAAAATGCCTGACAAACGTGTATACTTTGTACACCCAGGGTACAAAGGTGTCTCTGCATCACTCCGTATGCTATCATATACAGGCGTTTGTGCAAAACATTCTACCTCAACATCGTGAATCATGTTCTCCATTCTATTGTCATCTCCAACCTCCAAAACTTCCTTCTCGCGTGACGCCCAAGCGATTCCTTCCTCACCATGCCATATCCATCTTGTGTACCGAAGATTTATTCCATCACAAAGTAAGTGATCCCTTATATCATCAACATCCCGTAGACTCTCATTTAAACAGTTGATACATGGACAAAAATACTTCCCATTTTTACTAGGCGCATTCATTTTAGCAAATTCAATAAAGTTTTCTACCCCATTCTCATATTCTTCACTAATTCTCGAAGCATTCATCCAACGGTGATCCATTTTATTACCACCTAATCCATTTTCACAGACACTCAAGTTTAGAACAGCTATATGAAACACTCATGACACACTGTAAAAACTAACAGTTCAAATTTATCACGCTTATAACAAATAGTAGCACCATGATATCCTCAGGTTTCAAAAACTTTCATCAACAAGCAATAACATAACTTACCAGCTAATCCTTAGCTTCCAAGGACACTATGTTTGTGATTGAGGATTTGGAAGAAGATTCTACAGAGGCAAGGATGTAGTAGGCCGGCAACCCAAGGAAAAACGATAGCAGTAGTGATACCTGCAGGTTTATGAGAGTTATTCAGACATGAAGGGGTAATATTTAGAACATTTCAGGTCAAATGACCTTGATTCAGTGTTTCTTATATATAAACAAAATTATCATATAATTTCCTTAATTTATAATGACCCTCCATGTTTTGTGTCACTAGCTTACTATATTTAGTGTAAATTTCAATTTATATACTGATACATGGTAATATAAATTTAAAATTTCAAAATAGAACAATAAACAATTTATTTTTTTAAAAAAAAAATTCATGTTTTGGAATCATTGCATTACAACTTCGATACAATTAGAAAATAGGAATCCAGTGGATTTTGTCTCTATATGATCCAACGCGAAGGAAATGAAATACAGAGTAGGGTGCATGTGCTTCTCGAGATATCATTACCTCAAAAGTAATTAATTAGATGAAATTACTATTATTTGTCCATGATGATATAATAAATTAAAATTAAACCCAAACACGAAGCAAACTAGACTAATTTACTTGTATAAATAGAAATGATGTCTTATTTTTAATTATTCTTTACAAAAAACGGAAGGAACTCATGTATTCCATATATCTAATTAAGGAAACCTCCTAATTTTCAAATTTAATTTTATTACACAGCCATGTTTTGTTCTCGTTGAATTGTTTTCTTTATACTATGCATCATTGTTTCCCCTCTCTTCTCCTCTCCCATGCTGTATATAACATACCCAAATTATATAAAATAAAATAATGTATAGTACGTCTAAATATATATATCATTATTCATGATAATAAGAGATTCAATAATGTGACCAAAAGAAAGTTATTAGTCCAAACAAACGTGTTGTTTAGCTAATGGCAAGTTGTGCTAACTTAATTAGTGATATGAAATTCAATTAGGTTGAATCAATTGGGTGATGCAAATAGTCATTTTACAATGGTAAACAATTACCTAGCTAATACCTACTCCGCATTTGAAATATTTCTGATTTCTATGTTATATTTAACAACCACAACCAATATCTCAATCACATAGATTTTTTCCAGAACAGCACAACCGAAGTTCAAGATGCCTAGATTCAGTCACAATCGAAGTTCAAGATGCCAACTTTATTTCCAGAACAGCCCAAATTGACATCCAAATGAACAAAACAACTAGAAACAGAAAAGGGAAACTTACACACACAATGGAATAGACCAAGATCAGAACCACCAACGTTGTCTTCTTTATGCGAACACCAAGAATGAACTACAGGACAGAATAATAGAGGCTAAGAAGAGAAAAGCAAAAGCAAAAAAACCAGAGCAACGAAACAGGGCAACTTACTTGCGTTGCTTGCTGCTGATGTGCGAAGAGGGAAAGCGAAGCTCAGACCTGCATGCGACCGAGAGGGAATGGAGGGACTGTGAAGACGGTGGACATCGGAGAGGGTCAGCGGACAGAATGCAGGAGAAAGAGATAGGCCAAGAAATTTGGGGAATGCAGCTCGCGGGAGACACGAAAATGAGGGTTCAATTAGCGCGGGGAAGAATGACAGAAACGCGCGCTGAAGATTTGGGGAAAAGTTAATCACTTTCAACGACTGGTTTATAAAACCAGTCGTTGAAAGCAACCTTTCAACGACTGGTTTTTAAACCAGTCGTTGAAAGCAACCTTTCAATGACTGGTTTTTAAACCAGTCGTTGAAAATGAAGCTTCAACGACTGTTTTCCTTGAAAACAGTCGTTGAAACTTCAGTCCAGTGCCACCGGTTCCTGGAGTTACTTTTTTACTACTGGTTTCTCAAAACGGTCGTTATTGGGTGTCGTGGAATCATGTTCTTGTAGTAGTGCTACATGCCACACAAACTTTCAAACCAGACAAACTACACAGCAATCTATCCAATCCATATCCAACAACAATAACGCTAATTATATGTACTACCACAAAAGTATGTCCTACACAAACTACTAAAGACTTTACTCTTTTGGTATACGTTGAAGAAGATGTCCAGCCAAAAAGTCTCTGATCATATTTAAGTCTTCATATGAGTAGGCATCTTCATTGTCAAAAATCTGTAAATTAGAAAATAATCTTAGATGAAATAATGAATGAAGTGAATGAATTGCAATTGAATCACAACACCAAGAATATTATCCTCTGAGAATGAAGAAGCGATTACTTGTTCAAAATCTGTCGTAATGCCACTCTGAATGATGTTAAACATATAAAGCAAGACATAATATCCACATTCCCAGCCGCCAGGTTGTCGAGGACACTATAAATCAAAAGCAAATGGTTAAAATGAATAAAGGCATATCTAAAACGACCGTCAATCAAAAGAACTTGATTTGAAACTACGTACCTTTGGAAACAACCATCTCGGATCTTTGCCACCTCTACGTTCGCGTGGCCCGCCAAGCGCTCGATACGTCGTGCATGCCCTATCATTAAAATGAAAATCAAAATCAATTAGAATAATTCATTAAGTCAAGAATCAAGAAGCAATGAAATACAAAAAAATAACTTACTGGTTGAAGACGCTTTTAGTTTCTTTGTCTGGTCTTCTATTTAAGGAATCAAACCAGTAAACAACGTGCGACCGAGGACAGACAACACACAAACTCCAGTGATAACTATCACAACATATACAGATTAAAAAGAAGTTAGATGGCAAGGCAATTATTTATTAATAATCTCAAATACACAAAATTAAAATGCGTACCCTTGAACAATCGGTGCTAGATAACAATGATAGTCTTCATTTGGCAGTTGGAAGCCCACATAGTTCGTCCTTCTTTTCAATGTATTCCCAACCCTTGTCGTATGTGCAGGAGACAAGAATCCATATAAATCAACTTTCTGAGAGTCAACGCATATACGACGGAAGGAGCTATAATAGAATTAAAATGATGAATGTATTAGCTAGTTAAAATCAACTTAACTAAATGAATCAAAAAATGGGAAATAAAAAACTTACAGGATTGCAAATTTGCCCCATCCAATATCTAGCTCCTCGAACTTCATGAACTATTTAAGATCTTGTTTATCAATTGTGAAGTGATACTCTGTTTCCTGGCCCACAATCCCTGTAGGCATATGCAAATCAATCTGGCGAATGCCTTTATAGATATGCTGCAGTCGTGCTAAGAAGGGCCATTTCTCTGCTTCCTGCTCGTTCTTTTAGAACATAAAAACACATACTGTTAGTAGGATGTCAACACATCTCAAGTAAAAGTGAGGTAGTTCCATACCATTGGAGGTGTTGGTGGTAACAAGCCAATAAGATGTACAGGCCAAAGGATGAAAGATCCTCTCGCCTGAGCTATCGTGGCAACCTCGGCATCAGGAATAGGGATGGCTGTACCTTCTTCCCCCGCTCGAACACACGTCACAGTCACCCTACGCAAATATTATGGAATTTGCTGATGATGGTGGGTAGTAGCTTCTGTGTGAACGAGAGCATCTGCAACTACACGCAGCACTGGGGCATCCAAAGAGAGGAAGGCAGGTTCTCCCGGCGCTGGAGTATGAGAAGGGTCGCCAAGTGGTTCCTCCACCGGGTTGTAACTTCCTTTGGTGCTGTGGAAGGCCGGGGATGAATGGGTTCTACGCTCGGTAGTTGCCATCTGCGATTCAAACATCTTCTGCATTTCAGCTCGTAGCTCAGGCATCAGCTCAAGACGTAGCTCTGGCAACAGCTCTTGTTGGAGCTTGTCGCGAATGTTGGCCTCGAGCTCTTGTGAGACTTCCTGACAAATCTTGGCCATAAGCTCCCTACTGGGTTCAACTTGTGACGAATAAGGATGTGAGGCTCGGCCAAAAAACTTCGTGACACGAACTCCCACTGCCTCCCCTCGAACATGACCAGGGTGATCTGGTTTCCCAATCGCCATTGACAAGATGTCCATCCGTCCACTTGGAGTGAACGAACCTTGGCTACTATGATCTTCCAGTTCATTCTGCAGCATAAAAGTTATCGTAAGCACTCCCAATATGAAAAAATAAGTTTGTAATTATGCTCTAACTACTTACAATTCTTGCGGCAACCTCACCAACAGTCGGATTTACGTACTTCCCACCCTTAAGCCTCCCTGCTTTCCATTTTTTGTGACATGGTGGAGGTTGCGGGGGCTGGATCACAACGGTAGGATCTGATGTGGCTGCTTCCTTCAATTTCTCCAACTCTTCTGCCATCATCTGTCAGTGAAGCTTCCGATAACCACCACGAGACATGCAATGTTGATAGTTATTAGCTGCTTGCCTCTCTGCATTTGCTGCACTTAATGCCTTTTAAAGGAAAACAACGAACACCGAATCAATAATATCAACTATATTTAAATAAAACACTATGATTACAGAAATCTTACCAAAAAGTTTGGATCTTCTCGTGATGCCATAAACAACCTCCAGTCCTCTGGAGACAAAAATGGATACTCATGACATGGATCCTGACCCCTCAAGTCCCCTCGAATGTAATCTCGTGTGAGCCTGTTCTTGAAATCTTTCCATCGTAGACGAACCTCCGTCATCCACTCCTTATACATCTCCGCGGTGTCAGGGACATCATAGGTTTGCTGCAAGGTAAAAACATACGTTAATTATATTTGAAGCGATAGGAATAAAGATATAATACAGATGTATTGAAACTTATATACCAAAAGTTGTTGCCAAATCAAGTCTTTGGTTTTTGGTGGAACCAACTTCCAATTAGCATAGGTAATGCGAACTTTGCTTCGAGCCAAAAAACCTACGTAGCTAATGAAATGGTCTTCCTCCGGACCAATTGGTTTCATATATTGATCAAAGTCAATATGCAACCTCTCCTGTTGATGGTTATGACGTGCTACCAATGCAGGCATTTTTGTACTGCCTCTAACCCTTCATCTCGCAACCGGTTCACGTGTCGCATCACGTTCAGGCCTATTCATTTCATTGTCCCTATCACTTGGAGAGTTACCAGAATTGTCCATATTCCTGTAAGCACAAAAATCATTGTCAGATAGGTGAATTAATTGTAAGTAAATGAATAAACTGAGACGTAATAAAACAAACAGCACACATTACTATTTTCTAAGTTAAGCTCTTACTCTAGATTGTTTCCCATATTCCTTCACCATGATCATTTCTCACAGCATATTCTTCATCATCTACCAATTCTCTTTCTTCAATTGTTGTAGGTGGATTAATTGTGAAAGGTGGTGTGTCGTCAAGGTTGAAGGTCGGATCACCATGCTTCTGTTTTTTACTCTGAAGTACAATGGACATTTTTTTATTTGCGGGATCTGTGACATAAAACACTTATTTCGCCTGGCTTGCTAGAATGAAGGGCTCCTCCCTATAACCTACTCTTTCAAGATCAACTGAGACAAATCCAAATTGTTGATCTATTACCACAGCATTATTGCTAACCCACTTACATTTGAATAAAGCAACTTTGAACTTGTTGTAAGTGATTTCCCATATTTCTTCTATCACTCCATAATAGGCCATGGATGCTAATATGGGGTTTTTGTCTTTCGAACTAGAAAAGTGCATGGCTTCAGCTTCTACCATCACCCCACTATTTTGCATGGTACTCCTGTCATCTTGGTCTTTTGTGTAGAAAGAATACCCGTTTATATCATAACCGCTCCAAGTAATGATCTGAAACGAAGGCCCCCAGGCTAGCCACTCTATTGTACCAGACACACCGGTCTCATGCAAAACCTTTTCCTCAAACCACTGAATGAATGTCTTGTTTTGCTCAATAGTAATCTGCATGTCATTCTTCCTCGGATTCTCTTTCTTCAATCCCTTTCTGTGTTCCTCTATGTACGGTTGCACTTCTGCCATGTTATTCAGGATATAAAGGTGTGCTTGCAACACCTCTTCACGAGGCATAGTCTTCACTTTCAGTCCTCGTGTTCCCTTGCTCCTCCCCTCTTCATGCTGAGATTGTTCCTTCTTCCCTGATAGATAATCGCTGCAGAAGTCCATAGCCTCTTCAACAACATACCTTTCAACTATTGAGGCTTCTGGTCGATAGGGATTTTTAGAGTACCCTTTTAAGATCTTCATGTATCGCTCGAAAGGGTACATCCACCTCAAGTAAACTGGACCGCAGAGCCTTACCTCCCTTACCAAATGAACTATCAAATGGACCATTATATCAAAAAAAGAAGGAGGAAAGTGCATCTCTAATTGGGACAATATGATATAACCCTCAGCTTCCAGTTCATCCAGCTTTTCAGTGTCAATGACTTTGTTACAGATAGCATTAAAGAAAACACACAATCTTGTCACAGTGTTTCGAACTTCATCTTTCATAATCCCTCTAATAGCTACTGGTAACAGTTGTTGCATCAACACATGATAATCATGGGACTTCATTCCCACTAACTTCAAATCGTCCATTGACACACACCTTCTCACATTCGAAGAATATCCTTGTGGTACCTTAATTTCATGCAAACACCCACACAAACTTCTTTTCTCCGCTTTTGATAGTGTATGCGCTGCTGGCTCCATGTATGCCCTCCTACCATCATCTCTTAGCTGTGGATGTAACCGTTCTCTTATTCTCATATTAACAAGGTCTAGTCTCGCATTAATCCCATCCTTGGTCTTCCCTGGAATGTGCAAAAGTGTACTGACAAGGCTATCACAAATGTTTTTCTCCACGTGCATTACATCAACACTGTGTCTCACGTCAAGACTACGCCAATATGGAAGATCAAAGAAAATTGATATCTTCTTCCATATGTTCTTCTCACCCGAAGTCTTATGATTCTTACCGAGTAAGACATTGATACGTTCAACCCGACTGTAAACTTCCTCTCCGGTTAATGCCTTTGAAGCCATTCCATGCTCCGGCAAGCCGTTAAAACGCTTTCTTAACCTACGATACGGGTGGAATCTAGGAAGGAACCTCCTGTGACCTAGGTAGACCGTTTTTCTTCCATGTTACAGTTGGTGGAAGTGAGTGTCTGCTTCACAGATTGGACATGCTTTATGCCCCTTCACACTGTACCCTGAGAGGTTTCCGTAGGCAGGGAAGTCATTTATGGTAGTGAACAGCATTGCACGTAGCTTGAAGGACTCATTCTTATACGCATCAAACACATCTACGCCTTCCTCCCACAACTTCTTCAAGTCCTCAATCAAAGGCGCCAGGTAGACATCGATATTGTTTCCTGGCTGTTTTGGTCCAGAAATCATCATAGAAAGCATCACATACTTGCGTTTCATACAAAGCCAGGGAGGCAAGTTGTATATTACAAGGAGTACTGGCCACGCACTGTGTGTGCTATTAAGAGTTCCATACGGATTGATGCCATCTGTACAGAGCCCAAGCCGAAGGTTTCTCGGCTCACTGCCAAATTCAGGGAACATTTCATCTACTTTCTTCCACTGTGGAGAGTCAGCCGGGTGCCGAAGATATTTTCCGTCGGATATTCTATCATCCGAATGCCATCTCAACATCTTCGCCTTTTTTGCAGTGCCAAACAAACGCTTAAAGCGCGGTATTATTGGAAGATACCACAAAACTTTTACAGGTTGCCTTTTAGTCTTCCCATCGCCACAACCACCATCTTTCTTCACTTTGTATCGTGCGGTTTGACAGTTAGGGCACTCACTAAGGCCTTCATACTCCTTTCTGTATAGTACACAGTCATTAGGGCAAGCGTGTATCTTTTTATACTCCATACCCATTGTAGATAGGATTTTCTTGGCCTCATACATACGATTTGGAAGTACATTATCATCTGGAAACATATCACACAACAGTTCAAGCAGCAATGTGAAACTACTATCGGTCCACCCACAAGTTGCTTTTAAGTTAACCAAATGTAATGTTCCTGTGAGCCGTGTGTACTTACTCCCAGGGTACAACGGTGTCTCTGCATCACTCCGCAGGCTGTCATATTCATGCGACTGCGCAAACGATTCTACCTCAACATCGTGAATCATTCTCTCCATTGTATCTTCATCTATGACATCCACAGCTTCCTTCTTGTGTGACGGACAATCAGTTACTTCCTCACCATGCCATATCCACCTTGTGTATCGAATGTATCAAAGATTTATTCCATCACAAAGTAGGTGATCCCTTATAACTTCAACATCCCGTTTTCTCTCATTTAAACAGTTGACACAGGGACAAAAATACATCCCATTTTTTGTTGGAACGTTCCTCCTAGCAAATTCAATAAAGTTTCCAACCCCATTCTCATATTCTTCACTTGTTCTCAGAGCATTCATCCAACTATGATCCATTTTATTACCACCTATGCCATTTCCATTTACACTCAAGTTTAGAATAATTGAAAACACGGGGAATTGCCTTTTACAAGCATGTTTTTCAAAATTTTGGCAGCATTTCCCCTTAAAATTGAGACATCCCAAAATCAAAATAACAAACCATCTCAGCTTAATTTAAATAAAACAAAACTTTAGCTTCTAGCACCAAGCACAAACATAATACACTTATATTTTAGCAACCAAATTATTAAATCAAGTACGCGAATTTAATGAAAAATTGTAAAAAAAAATGCAAGTACGCGAATTTCTTATATTAATGTCTACGTACACTAAGTTACAATAAGATTGCCTAATTCTAGCACTAAATATATATATTAATGCGTGTGTCTTATGGCAAAAAAAAAAATATATATTGTGTGTCTACAAGATAATTTTTTTTGTATTTTTTTACTTTCTTTTTATTCTTTATTCTTTTCTCATTTCTTTTCCTTTCCCTACTAATTAAAAGCATTATCATGTGCCAAAACTAATAGTTACCATCATCAACCTAATCAAAACGCATAAATAGAGTAATAAAATAAACCTCTAACTAATACTAAAAATATACTATACTAAAAATATAAAAAATTAAACACTTATTCAATTCATACAAAACTAATAATAAAAAGAATAATAAAACGCCCTGCATTTCTTTTCCTTTCCCTACTAATTAAAAGCATTTATCATGTGCCAAAACTAATAGTTACTATCATCAACCTAATCAAAACGCATAAACAGAATAATAAAATAAACCTCTAACTAATACTAAAAATATAAAAAATTAAACACTTATTCAATTCATACAAAACTAATAATAAAAAGAATAATAAAACGCCCTGTCATCTTATTCAAAACGAAAATGCTAACCTGAAAATTTCTCACAGCTTTGGAGGAGGCCGACGGTGGTGGAGAATCTGCAAACCAAGAATCTCAAAAACTGCAGCAGGGGAGCAAAGAAGGTGGCCTGGTGACGGAAGTGAGGAAGCTTTGGAGAAAGAAATTAAAAAACCAAGAAAGGGAGAGGAGACCGATCAATGGGGATGGAGTGATGAATTTGGGAGGAGATGCAGCAGGGGAGTGGAATGGGAAAGGAGAAAAAACGCAAAAACTGCAGCAAATGGGGACGGAGTCTCATGGAGATGGGAGTGAAGAATGAGTGATTGAGTAAAGTTGGGAGGAGGAGAGATAGATGGCAGGGGAAAGGAAGACTCTCTGACATCCTCACATGCACCGGTCACCTCAAATGTGGTGCATGTGAGGCTCTTTAGACGTCCCCAGCTGAGCTGGGGACGTCTAAAGATAGGCTTTAGACGTCCCCAGCTCAGCTGGGGACGTGTAAAGATAGGTTTTAGACGTCCCCAGCGCAGCTGGGGACGTCTAAAGGTATCTTTAGACGTCCCCATCTGGGCTTGGGACGTCTAAAGGCTTTTTTTTATGACGTTTATATTTAATCAGACGCGCCAATCTCCAAAATTTGAACATGACCATATTTTGGACGTCCCTTTTTTAAAAAGGGACGTCCTTTAAGGACTTTATAAGTATATTCTGTAGTAGTGCATAAGTTAATTCGATTATCAAATGCATTACAAAAGTTTACAGAAAGATGATGAGAAAAATATTGATGCACTCAAGTGAGGTAGTTGCACACGAGTGATAATAGCATGAATACTTGAGTATGGCTTCACACTCTTGCAAGTGTTTGGCAGAAGCTGGTTCAGAAAGTGAAGTTTTATAGGTGCACTCGAGTAAGGTTGATGCACTCGAGTGATGATGGCAACAGCACTCGGGTATGGCTCTTCAAGCTTAAAAGTCTGATGCAAAAGTTGATGAAGAAACTGAAAAGTTGCTAATATAGTTGAGTACTGAATAGATCAACACTTGAGTGAGAGGAAGTGTGGCCAAGAAAATGTTTCACAGGGAGTATACAGAAGCTGAGACTGCCTGGTACACTCGAGTGCTGATGACAAGCACACTCGAGTTGTCAACACCCGTTTCCATTTCGATAATCAAAGAGTAATAAAGACGAAATTCAATGGGCATACAGAAAAGTACAATTATACTGATAAAAATATTCGTTCACAATCCCAACGTCATTCGTTTACAATTCCGATATTGTTCGTCGACGGAAACAGAAAATACAGCGGAAGTTTTAAGATTTACAAATTATCCAAAATATTAAGGCATAAACTAAAGCGTAACCACGTTCATATCCTCACCTCGAGACACGTGCCACTCACTTTTCGACGTCAACGTCTTTGCCTTTTGGCCCACTGGTACCCGCTGAGGTATTTGTTTAAAAAAAGGGTGAGATTCCGAAGAATCCCCGTAGAGACATAATATCGTTCATAGAAAATGCGAAAAGTAAATATGTCATGCGCCAAGGTATGCACAAATTAATGAACAATATAAACACATCATTGTCATGTATACATGAGTAGGGCCCGGCCCCACAATCTACACCGGTTGGACTTCTGCCAACTCCCAGTGTAAGTGCACCTCTGGCACTAACAGCCTCTCTCTAGGCAAATCATGTTATTAATAAAGTGCACTTACAAAACAATGGCATCCACACAATCACATAACTTATGGCATAGTGTATGAAGGATAGTGTCCCTACCTCAAAGCTTTATAATCCTCTTTTAAATGTGCCTCGAAGAACGTGTCGTATCCGGCCTCCAAATTGATCCTAAAATATTAAATGTACCAGAAATAGGTCATAACCTATCCAAGTATCATTTTAGACTCTTCCATAGTGTTTATTGTGGTTATATTATTCTATGGTGAAAATTTACAAAAAAGCCCCCGGGAACCCGGCCCGGCCCCGCCGTACCCGGCCCGATGGCACGTTTTCCCAAAATTTTGACTAAGGCTATTCTGTCTTATTTTCGCCCAAGGAATCCATTTCCGGCCTCGAAATCGCCAAATTCACGGTCAAATTACGAAAATACCCTTGACAGCCCCTATTTAGGGATTTCAGTGGCGTTTTCGTAATTATGCTTTTTCGGCCTCTACCGAAAAAGTGCCCAACTGTAACCCCACCTATTTTTGCCCACTGAGTCCAATGGAACCATTTATTTCATGAAAATCCAACTCCTACTACCAGATCTGGTCTGGCCGAAATATTGGTCAAAAATTGGAAAAATGGAGTTTTGTGTTTTAGCTCCCAAAACTTGTACTTTTCCACTTCTAATCCTTGATTAACTCACTTAAACACTTCTTAACCATGATTCAAAGAAATTTGGACAGCATAACCCCTTAGGATTAGCACTTTCCAAATTTACAAACTCAACAAAATAACCAAATCCAACCATAATCATCAACAATAACCACATACTAGCATAATTTTAGGATTTGTGAAGTTACCTTCTTGAGTTCTTTTCCTTTCTCTAGAGGTCCTCCTTTCTCTTTCTCTTTGAGCTCAGGATTTGCTTGCTAAACATAGTGTTTCATGGAGAAGAAGAGATTAGAGAGGAGATTATACAAATTGGAAGCCTTAAAACTTGGATCCACAAGGTCTTACCTCTCTCTAGATTTTCCCAAGCTCTCCCTCTCTCTCTATCTTTGTTGTTTGGATGTGAGAATGAGCAAGAAAGATGAAGCATGGGCTTCATAAAATATCTCACCTCTTCTCTTCATATTTCATCTTAACCCTTGATCTCATCAATGGTTGAGATTGCAACACCTTTCCTTGCACCACACCTCCCTTCATGATGACTTGCTTTAGGCCATACTCCCTTGTAAGCATTTATGTACTTGGCCTTATCCACTTTCAACTTGTGCTTATCTACTTCAAACTTGTGTCATAAGTCCCATTGTAATTGAACCAATTCCCTTCAATTAACAATTGGGTTTTCTACAATTATCTCATTCCTTTGGTCAACATAATATATTTTATTGCAATTTAAACATGTGCTCCAACTTTAGCCATTATAATTTAATCTCTTGGCTTTAGATGATGCCACTTGGCATATTTACCTTCCAAGTAAATATTTCCCTTCTACTAAATATCCACCAATAAAAGAAAAATATGGGCTTTTACTTTATTCCACAAATCTCAATTTATTCCACCAAGAATATTCAATTCTTGAATTTATTTGCCCATTTCCTTATGAATATGAATATTTCAAAATTCACAAGATCTAATTTCCACGAATATTCACCATTCTATTGAATTACTCAAATAATTACAATATATTTTTGGTGAATATAAAATTTGGGATGTTACAGTTCTCCCCCACTTAATTAAATTTCGTCCCCGAAATTTGCTACACTTATAGATTCATAAGTACGTGGTCACCGACTTCAAATTCTAGAGGTTTTCGCCCCTTATATGCATAACTTTTCTATCGGCTCTGAGCAGCTAGCAACATCTGCTTAATCAACTTTATCTGCTATCGGTATTATCTTACGGCTCAATGCGTCAATGACAACATTAGCTCACCCTGGACAACATTTACATTCCAGGTCTTAATCTTTCAACAACTCTATCCACTTATCTCGCGTCATATTTTACTCTTTTTTATCATACACACATTTCCATCTTTGTGGTAGCAGTACATCTCCACAATTACGCCATAAAGGCAACGTTTCCGAATTTAATACAAACATTATTATCATTTACTCAAGATTATGGATGGGATAGTTCAATTCCTAAAGCTTCAGCTAACATGATGCATACGCCCTCACTCGGCTTGCATCAATTCTCATCTCAATCTATGCCTGCTTGAATCCGGGACTCAATTCCCTTCCCAATCCATGCCATCTAGCATTAGTGAAGACAACAAAGGCTCACTATGGATATGGGATTATCAACGTTGGTACTTTAATAAATTTTCATCGTCAGCTCTCTGAAGCTCCTCTCACAATCATCATCCCATGCATAATGTTGAGTTCTGAGAAATTTTGATATAAACATCTCATCCTTTTTATTGTCACACCCCGCACTTCCCCCGCACTTCCCCAATCCCAGGGACTACAAGCAGACTACGAGCGTGGACTCATCAGGAATTTGCGGCCCCTCCAACTCAACCGCATTTCTTTTGGCTCCTGCAGCCTCGAACACACGACCCTGAGGGCATAAGATCATGGTCCTGACTAAGGCTACTACCATTGAGTTACTCATAATAATCAACAGGACTCAGAACACTGTGTATCACAATCACAGTTTCTGGCCTTATCGGTTCAGTACTGCTTCCACTTTACCATGTTCAATTCTATTCATAATTATTACTCATGTGTCTTTTACTCCGTGAGCTCACCAATTGGTCATCAACTAACCAGATTTCGTGGATTACTGCTAAGCCATGCAGTATGCAACAGTAGACAATCAAGTCCACTAATGATTCAAGTCGCTCAGCATTCATTATGCCATTCAATTATACATTGACTGTGACAATCCTGACACCCGTGAGTGTAGGCACATTCTATTCGTATGAGAATCTACGCATACTTACTAATTCTACTACCTTTCTAGGGTAGCCCATTCATATACTCCAGAATAAATTCCAGAGAATTCATCAGCCTACCAGGCTGTCAATACACGATTCCCCATCATCCTTTATTTATACCCTTCTTTTCTTCCCAACTATTCAATATAGCCAATCTAATTTTAGTCAACAGCTCTATTCAAATACTCCAATAATATCTCGAATCAAGATATTAGGGTAAGTTTTCACACCCATAGATGTGATCAAAATCAACTATTCATATACATTCAACCCAGAATGTTTTACACAGTCAAATACAATATATATGGTAAGTCCTAATCCCAATCTACTCGTAGAACATATCCCTTACTTCAGATTGCTTCGAGGGTAATCTCAGGCGACTCCCGTATTTTCTCATGAGTAATCACTTCTTTGCCTCGAGCTTTTGAGCTAAGCTCCTTGGTTTGTTGCTGTTGTGGGCAATCTCTAGCCAAATGACCCAGCTTTCTACAGTTGTAGCAAATTCGTAACCTGATTAGGCATGGTTCATCACCATGTGGCTGGATGCAACGCCCACACGTCTTATTTCCAGAGGATCTCTGCTTGCTATCGCTATCATCACGATATCGCTTTTTGTTATTGCTTCCAGAGGGAACTTCCAGATTCATACATTTCTGGGAAGGACTCCCACTACCAAACACATCCTTGTAGTTGCCACTTCTGTTAGGGTGCAAGCTCAATAAGTCGTTCTCAGCGAGTCGACTTTCTTCAACCGCCTTAGCGAACACTACAAAGTGTTTAGAAATCAATTTCTTTCTCAGTTCTAGCTTCAACCCTCGTATTAGAATATCAGAGCTCCACTCCTCATCGTCCCGATGTCTTAGGTACAAGGAATACCGAGACAATCGGACATAACGTGCCAGGTACTCATCGAAGCTCTCTTCATTATCCTGTCGTATGTTGAGGAATTCCTTTTCTTTTGCTAACTTGTTTGGTTGAGAGAAATATCTTTCGTTAAATTTCCCCTGGAACATTTCCCATGTTGCTGGAATATTCCATGCCTGTAGAGTCAACGTTGTATTCCTCCACCATATATTCGCCTCTCCTTCGAGTTTGCGAGCGGCTAGCTGAACTTTAATATCATTGGTGCACATCAGCCTTGTGAAAATTTGCTCCAATGCGGATAACCATTCTTCTGCTTGTAAAGGATCGAATCTCCCTCGGAAGGTAGGAGGTTGTTGTTTCTCAAATCATTTCACCCAGGTTTGAAAAACATTCATTTCGTAAACAAATGCGATTGGCAGCTCCTGATGAAGTTGCGCAGATGAGCTATATTCACATACTTTCCTTTCAAGATGTTCTAATCTTCCCTGTCTCTGTCGTAACTCACGCAGCTCATCTCTCAAATCATTTATCACAAGTTGTTGTCGTGCCATCTCGTTCCGTATTTGGTGCGTAGAGTCAGGGCTAACCTCGCCGCTTGGGTCATAATCTCCTTCCCTTGTACGTGTCATTTTGATACCTCGCTGAATGAAATAAGGAAAAAATAAATTTCCATATAGACACAAGGGTATTCTTGTCATTTCATAATAATTCGAGTACACGAATACATTAAATATTTATACTAGTTATGGGGAAACTAAAGACATTACTCAACTTACAACCTATTGTTCATCATAATATCAATTCTGATACCATTATCAGAATTGTAACTACTGGCATTTTGATAACGTCATTACGTTTATCGATTCTTTTATCCAGCGCACTAGTCTCACTGATACCGTTGACTGGGCACTGATACCTCCTTCGCCTGTGCTAATTCCATTATCTTCCGATACCGCTAGTACTCTCCTGATACCACTATCACAATAGCGGCTATCATTATTATATGCACTCGAACCACCGATACCATCAACTGGGTTCTGGTACTGCCTCTACATGCACTGATAATGCTACTTCCTTATACTACTGATATCATCATGATATCACTGATAACATCCTGATACCACTGATACCATCCTGATACCATCGATACCTTACTGATATCATCTCCAGGTGCACCAATACCACGAATACTACAATCTGGGTACTGACATCACCTCTGAGTACCCTGATACCCTATTCCGTGATATCACCATTACCGTCTCGATACCGCTCCGTCATGAAACTGCTCCCCTAGTATCATTGTCTTGATATCGTCAATGAATACTAAGTATCGACCTCTGCCTGAGACTCGCTGTCGCTCAGCTCGTCCGCTGACATCTCCTCTGGATCGTAGTCAAAATCATACACCTCCAGTGCATCTCCGATCTCTCCGACCTCTGTAACTCCTGGGGACGCCGGCCTCGGCTTTAGACTATACACGGGCAGTCTCGGCACGCACTTCCATGCTATGTATCAATACGCATTCAGCCGTATCCGAAGTGGTCGATCGTCGGCCCTCTGTTTGGAACACGCTGGTTCACCGTCGTCTCGCTCGAATTATCCACGATAACGATCATCGGCTCACTTGGACCAACCATGAATATAGGCGCACTCAGACTATCCGTGATGTCCTCTCGCCGTGCAAACAAAACCTTATCAGTATACAATTCTGATAATGCCAGAACCGCTTATTAGCTCTGATACCAAAAATGTCAACACCCGTTTCCATTTTGATAATCAAAGAGTAATAAAGACGAAATTCAATAGGCATACAGAAAAGTACAATTATACTGATAAAAATATTCGTTCACAATCCCAACGTCGTTTGTTTACAATTCCGATATTGTTCATCGATGGAAACAGAAAATATAGCGGAAGTTTTAATATTTACAAATTATCCAAAATATTAAGGCATAAACTAAAGCATAACCACGTTCATATCCTCGCCTCGAGACACGTGCCACTCACTTTTCGACGTCAACGTCTTTGCCTTTTGGCCCACTGGTACCCGCTGAGGTATTTGTTTAAAAATAGGGTGAGATTCCGGAGAATCCCCGTAGAGACATAATATCGTTCATAGAAAATGCGAAAAGTAAATATGTCATGCGCCAAGGTATGCACAAATTAATGAACAATATAAACACATCATCGTCATGTATACATGAGTAGGGCCCAGCCCCACAATCTACACCGGTTGGACTTCTGCCAACTCCCAGTGTAAGTGCACCTCTGGCACTAACAGCCTCTCTCTAGGCAAATCATGTTATTAATAAAGTGCATTTACAAAACAATGGCATCCACACAATCACATAACTTATGGCATAGTGTATGAAGGATAGTGTCCCTACCTCAAAGCTTTATAATCCTCTTTTAAATGTGCCTCGAAGAACGTATCGTATCCGGCCTCCAAATTGATCCTAAAATATTAAATGTACCAGAAATAGGTCATAACCTATCCAAGTATCATTTTAGACTCTTCCATAGTGTTTATTGTGGTTATATTATTCTATGGTGAAAATTTACAAAAAAGCCCCCGGGAACCCGGCCCGGCCCCGCCGTACCCGGCCCGATGGCACGTTTTCCCAAAATTTTGACTAAGGCTATTCTAACTTATTTTCGCCCAAGGAATCCATTTCCGGCCTCGAAATCGCCAAATTCACAGTCAAATTACGAAAATACCCTTGACAGCCCCTATTTAGGGATTTCAGTGGCGTTTTCGTAATTATGCTTTTTCGGCCTCTACCGAAAAAGTGCCCAACTGTAACCCCACCTATTTTTGCCCACTGAGTCCAATGGAACCATTTATTTCATGAAAATCCAACTCCTACTACCAGATCTGGTCTGGCCGAAATATTGGTCAAAAATTGGAAAAATGGAGTTTTGTGTTTTAGCTCCCAAAACTTGTACTTTTCCACTTCTAATCCTTGATTAACTCACTTAAACACTTCTTAACCATGATTTAAAGAAATTTGGACAGCATAACCCCTTAGGATTAGCACTTTCCAAATTTACAAACTCAACAAAATAACCAAATCCAACCATAATCATCAACAATAACCACATACTAGCATAATTTTAGGATTTGTGAAGTTACCTTCTTGAGTTCTTTTCCTTTCTCTAGAGGTCCTCCTTTCTCTTTCTCTTTGAGCTCAAGATTTGCTTGCTAAACATAGTGTTTCATGGAGAAGAAGAGATTAGAGAGGAGATTATACAAATTGGAAGCCTTAAAACTTGGATCCACAAGGTCTTACCTTAAGATTTCTCCTCCTTCTCTCTAGATTTTCCCAAGCTCTCCCTCTCTCTCTATCTTTGTTGTTTGGATGTGAGAATGAGCAAGAAAGATGAAGCATGGGCTTCATAAAATATCTCACCTCTTCTCTTCATATTTCATCTTAACCCTTGATCTCATCAATGGTTGAGATTGCAACACCTTTCCTTGCACCACACCTCCCTTCATGATGACTTGCTTTAGGCCATACTCCCTTATAAGCATTTATGTACTTGGCCTTATCCACTTTCAACTTGTGCTTATCTACTTCAAACTTGTGTCATAAGTCCCATTATAATTGAACCAATTCCCTTCAATTAACAATTGGGTTTTCTACAATTATCTCATTCCTTTGGTCAACATAATATATTTTATTGCAATTTAAACATGTGCTCCAACTTTAGCCATTATAATTTAATCTCTTGGCTTTAGATGATGCAACTTGGCATATTTACCTTCCAAGTAAATATTTCCCTTCTACTAAATATCCACCAATAAAAGAAAAATATGGGCTTTTACTTTATTCCACAAATCTCAATTTATTCCACCAAGAATATTCAATTCTTGAATTTATTTGCCCATTTCCTTATGAATATTTCAAAATTCACAAGATCTAATTTCCATGAATATTCACCATTCTATTGAATTACTCAAATAATTACAATATATTTTTGGTGAATATAAAATTTGGGATGTTACACGAGTCCTACAAGTAAAGGCCAGAAAGTGTTTGCCCAACAGTAAGTAAGACCCTGATGCAATAAAGTGCACTTGAGTGTGACTATATGCACTCAAGTAAGGGACAAACACTCGAGTGATGAATCAACAATCTTAAGTGAATATCTGCAATCTTGCATGCTAAAGCACAACCAGAAAGCACCTTCTAACTGATATGTGATAGTGCACCCGAGTGAGGGTAATAACACTCGAGTGTCGACCTCTAGTCTCTGCATGAACTAAGTGAGAAGTCCTGTGCACTCGAGTGAAGGATCATACACTCGAGTGTGACATTAACATTCTTGTAAGTGCAAAGTTGTACTATTGCAAGTGTTTTCCAGAGACTACCTACACTATGATATCAATTCAAGTGCACTCGAGTGAGGGCATAATACTTTAGTGAGACAAGAATACCCTTGAAGTGCACAAGTTCACTCTTGCAAGTGTTTGTCAGAGACTACCCAAAACAATGATATTGGCCAAGAGCACTTGAGTGTTAACTCTCATAACTTAAAGATTATACCATACGCGTGGAAGTTTGACCAAGATTACTCT
Organism: Inga oerstediana; assembly: GCA_963210345.1. Classification (NCBI taxonomy): domain Eukaryota; kingdom Viridiplantae; phylum Streptophyta; class Magnoliopsida; order Fabales; family Fabaceae; genus Inga; species Inga oerstediana. The sequence goes on from OY723405.1 coordinate 34,995,432, forward strand.
GTGCTAATATCTAAAATAGAAAAAACACTCAAGTAAGAAATGTTGCACTCAAGTATGAATTCAAAATACACTCGAGTGAGAAAGGTAACACTCGAGTATGACTGTCTCAGAAGCATATTGAAATATAGAGTCACCATGAATAATTTGAATATGGTTAAATGTTATTTATTCGTTATGTTTCTATTGTTATTGTTCCTAAACATTATCTAACATATATTTCAAGTGTAAAACATGATATTAAAAGTTCAGATCATGGGTTCATATGAGGAAGTCAATTGCGGCAAACATCATAATTTCATACTGAATGGCGGCCACCTGTCATCACGTGCAGTTGACCTACCACGATAGCATGTCTGAGCATTCAAACAAAATCATCCCACTCCTCAACGGATCATTATGCTCCATAATGGATGCTAAGCAATGGATAACTCAGACAACTATAAATATAGAGGATCAGAGATAAGTTATATACAAGAATATTGAATGAGAGCTTACAGTGAAAAACTTACAAGAGTCTCTGTTTTTATATTTCCCTCTGTATTCATATTGTTCTTCAGTGCTTATCATATCCAATATGTGAGAGAGTCTGTAAATACTTCAAATTATATTTTCAATTTGATCTCAAGGTAAAGGAACCTTGAGAGGGTAGATTTCCTTACAGGAGAAGCAGTAGCGAATGTTGTTGCTTGTAAGACTTACGAGGGTGTAAGCAAGAGAGAACGATTATGCTCGTAAAAATTATCATAAGGCGAATAGAAAATTCTAGGTGTAGAATATTTCTGCTCGTAGTCCTTGTGAGCATAGTTATTGTAGCCGAGTTTTGAGAACCCACTGAATCTTGGAGGATTAGTGAAAATCTTGGAGGTGTTGCTCTCTGAGGACTAGATGTAGGCCTGGGGTTTAGGCCGAACCAGTATAAACCTTTGTGTGCAAGTTCTCTCATCTCTACTAGCTCTCTTTACTTATTTCATTAAATTGTAAAGCTTGAAACTTTAATAATATCACCTAGTTCACCCCCTCTTGGGTGAAGCTTGTCTCTTATATTTGGTATCAAAGCGAGGTCTTCTAAGAAGAGCTTAACAGCTTGAGAAGGATCTATTAAATGGCAACAATGGGTTAAAACATTCTTCCAGACAGAGCTTCTATTACTCGACCTCCTGGTTTTACTGGAGAGCATTTTTCGTTATAGAAAGCTAAGTTTAGAGTGTTCGTCATGGCGAAAGAGTATGGTTTATGGAATTTCATACAAGACTGTGATTATGTTCCAACAAAGAAAGTAGAAGATAGAGTCTTGAAAAAGAGCCTAAAGGAATATGACGACAACAGCAAGAGATTAGTAACATTAAATAGTAAAGTTATTTTAATGATACAGAGCACACTCAGCCAAAAGGAGTATTTCTGAATCTGTACATTGCCAATAGCTAAAGACATGTGGGATGTATTAGAGATTACACATGAAGGTACATCCGGAATCAAAGAAAATAGAATCAATATTCTCATTACAAAGTATGATCTATTTTAGATGAAACGTAGAGAAAGCATATCTGAATTTGAACTTAGATATACCCACATAGTCAATCAACTATCAGCACTTGGGAAAATCTTTGATCAAATCCGAACATGGATTAATATTATTTATTCATTCTATTTTCACTTGTTATTATTATTTAACATCCATTAACATATATTACAAGTGTTCGATGGGAGTTTGGTCATTTGAATTAGAAAGGCACAAAGGAAGTCAAACAATGGAAGATAGAATCCTTACGACCAACCAAGCACGTACCTACCATGATATCTTGTTCAAAGATTTCAAACGTACACATATTATTCCACAGTAAAATACTCCACTCCATAATGATTATTATTCACCGGGAAAAATCAACTGACTATAAATGCAGAGCTTCAGAGACTATCAAGAATAACAACAAAGAACAAGAATACACACAAGGAAATTCACAAGTCTCTGTTATTCATATTTTCTCTGTATTCATATTGAACTTCAGTGTTTATTATATTTGCTCTATGAGAGAGTCTGTATACACTTCAAATTCTATTCTCATTTGATCTCAAGGTACAGGGACCTTGAGAGGGTATATATCTTTATGAGAAAAGCAGTTGAAAGAATTCCTTATAGGACTTTCTGCTCATAAGACTTACAAGGTATAAGCAGAAGAGTACGTTGCTGGTCATAAGACTTATAGGGGTGTAAGCTGGAGAGAACGTTGCTGCTCATAAGACTTGTATACGTAAGCAAGAGAGAAAGGTCATAGGTTTGTTTTTCTACACGTAAGACTTGTTGTAAGGGGAGAGAAATTTCTAGGTGTTCGAATATTTCTGCTCGTAGTACATTCAAGGATGATTGTTGTTTTGTGGCATTCTGAGAGCCCACTAAATCTTGGAAGTATAGTCAAAATCTTAGTAGGTCTTGATCTTTGAGGACTGAACGTAGGCTTGGGTTTTAGGTCGAACCAGTATAACTCTCTGTGTGCTAATCGTCTCAACTCTACTCTATCTACAGCTATTGTCATATCACCGCATCAACCAAAAAATTTATCACATCACCCAATTCACCCCCTCTTGGGTGAAGCTTGCCTCTTTCATTTGGTATCAGAGTGAGGTCTTTTCCGAATAGCCTAACAACTTGAGAAGGATCTAGTAAATGGCAACAATGGGTGAGAACATCCTTTAAGATAGAGCTTCTATCACTAAACCTCTTGTTTTCCTGGAGAACATTTTTTGTTTTCGAAAGCTAAGTTCAGAGTATTCGTGATGGCTAACGAATACGTTCTATGGAATGTGATACAAGACGGTGACTATGTTCCAAGATAGAGTAATTTAAAAGAGCCCAGAGGAGTTTGAAGAAGAAGACAAGAGGTTAATAACATTAAATAGCAAAGCTATTTTAATGATACAAAGTACCCTCAGTCAAAAGGAATATTTCCGAATCTATACTCTACCAACAGCCAAAGATATGTGGGCTGCTCTTGAGATTGCTCACGAAGGCACATCCAGAATCAAAGAAAATAGAGTCAATACTCTAATTATAGAGTATGATCTATTTCGTATGAAACATGGAGAAATAATCTCAGAATTCAAACTCAGATATACTCATCTTGTTAATCAACTATTTGCACTTGGGAAATCATTTGACCAAAATTCCCAAGTAAGAAAGATCCTTAACATTTTTACAAAAGAATGGGAAGCAAAGGTAAAAGCTGTCGAAGAAGCTAAAGGAGAGTTAATGAGATTTGTAGCTGCTCTCTTTGGTAGCCTTTCTGAGTATAAGGAAAGTTGAGGTTCAAGAAGGAACTAGAAGAGTTCGATGATAAAAAGAAAAGAGGAGTTGTACTTAAAGCTATCAAGGAAAAAGAGTCTTCCAAAAATGAAGATGTCCCTGATGATGATGATATGGGAATGATCGTGAGTAAATTCAAGAAGTTCTATAGAAGAGGTCAAAAGAATTTCAAGAATTATCAATGTGGACCAAGCAAGAAAGAAAATAAGGAGCAACAGATAGTATTCTTCGAATGTGGAAAGCCTGGACACATTAAATCTGAATGCTTCAAAAATAAAGACAAGAAGAAGCAGAAGAAGAAAGCATACATATCATCTATATGTGGTGATAGCTCATCGGATGAAGAAACCGACAATAATGAAGTTGCAAATCTATGCTTGGTAGCTAAAGAAGAATAATCGAATTCTAAGGTAAGTGACTCTGAACCTACATATAATGAGTTATTATCTGAATATAATGCATTACATACTGAATTTATCAACGTAGCTACAGAAATGGTTAGTCATAAGAAGAAAGTAAAAGAGTTAGAAAATACTATCATATCATCATGTGCATTATGTGAAGAAAAAGATAAGAAAATAAGTGATTTAACAACAATTATGGAAAGATTTACTAAAGGAAGTAAAACTCTTAAAGTTATTCTAAAATCTCAAAAAGTTTCCTTTTATAAATCTTGAATTGGATATAAATCTGATCAGGATAAAAACAGAGGAAATAAGAAAAATGGCAGGAGGACTTATCTTAAATATTTTAAGAACTTTATGCATACATCAAGTCCATTTGCATTATGAGTTGTTGTAATAGGAATGGACATTATACTTCATCATGTTATTTTAGAAAAGGACAAGTCATTGGTACATACAAATGGGTTTCAAAAAGGACGCATGTACCAAAAGTAATGCATACTAACCACAAAGGACCCAAGAAAGTGTGGGTACCTAAAACTTGATCACATTACTCTAGGTTTGTCTCAAAGCATCATGTGAAAACAAGTGGTACATTGATAGTGGATGCTTGAGACTCATGACTAGTGACATAAATAAGTTCACCATGCTAGAAACCAGAGAAGGAGGAAAGGTAACTTTTGGAGGTAACCAATCTGGACGTATTGCTGGAATTGGTGAAGTGGGAAAATTCGATGGTCTTAAAATCCATGATGTATATTACATTGAAGGATTATGTCACAACCTCCTGAGTGTGAGTCAAAGCATTGACAGAGATAACTGGGTGATCTTTGATTCAGAAGAATGCTTGATAGTAAACAATAAGGATCTGCCGCTTAACAAAGAATCCATCGAAGAAAAGATCTGAGCTCAAAGGGACGGTAAATGTTATACTATTGATTTAAATTCAAATTCTTCTGAAAATTAGTTTCTTAGCAAATTAGAGGAGAGTTGGTTATGGCATAAGCGTCTGCCTCATGTTAATATGAACCAACTTGACAAACTAATTGGAAAATATTTAGTTGTTGGTCTTCCTAAACTTAAATTCAAAGACGACATGATTTGTGAGGCTTGTCAAAAAGGCAAACAAACTAAATCTTCGTTCAAAACAAAGTATGAGATTTCTACTTCCAAGCCTTTACAATTACTTCATATGGATTTGGTAGGTCAGCAAGAGTAAAAAGTTTTGGAGGAAATCTATATACTTTAGTAATTGTCGATGACTTTACAAGATTTACATGGACTATATTTATTACTTCAAAAGATGAAATGTTTGTTGAATTTATTATGTTTACTAAGAAGGTTCAAAATGATAAAGGTATTTATATTGTCTCTCTCAGGACAGACCATGGAGGAGAATTTGATAATAAACTTTTTGAGATCTTCTGCAACAACAAGGGAATAGATCACAACTTCTCTGCACCTAAAACACCTTAGCAAAATGGAGTAGTAGAAAGGAAGAATAAAGTTCTCACTGAAATGACAAGGGCAATACTTAATGAAAAAGAAATGTCACAAGTGTTATTGCCGGATGCTATGAGTACTGCATGCTATATTTCAAATCGAGCATATATTCGCAAGTCACTTGGAAAGACACCATATGAACTCTACAAAGGGAGAAAGCCAAATCTTGCTCATCTATATATCTTCATATGCAAGTGCTTCATTTACAACAACGGTAAAGAAAACTTGGGTAAATTTGATTCAAAGTCTGATGAAGGTTTATTTCTAGGATATTCTAATAGAAGAAATGCATATAGAGTCTTTAATAAAGGACTATGTACTATTGAAGAATCCATTCATGTTGTGTGTGATGAACTTGATTCTCAAATAAAGCATTTTGATGAAGAAGAAATGGATTTGATAAAGAAAAACAAAATATTCCAAATCAGAATGATTTTAAAACAAATGATTTTCAAAATAAAGAAGGTATCGATGGTCATGCTCAACCAAAAGCATGGAGACATATTAAAGATCTTTCAGTTGATCAAGTAATTAGAGATATTCACAAAGGTATCAAAACCAAAAATAGAATTCTTAATGAGGTAACTTTTTCTACTTTTATTTTTGAGATTGAACCTTTTAATGTTGAACAAGCTTTATCTAACAATGATTGGGTGATTGCTATGCAGGAAGAATTAAATCAATTCCAAAGAAATCAAGTTTGGGATTTGGTACCTCAACCTAAAGATCACTCAGTTATAGGAACCAAATGGGTTTTCAAAAACAAACTTGATGAATAAGTAATCATTATGAGAAACAAAGCAAGATTGGTTGCCAAAGGCTATAATCAAAAAGAAGGTATTGATTATGATGAAACATATGCTCCAGTGGCAAGATTGGAAGCAATATGAGTACTCTTTGCCTTTTCTTGAATTAAAGGTTTCAAACTTTATCAAATGGATGTGAAAAGTGCTTTTCTAAATGGTTATATTATAAAGGAAGTATATGTAGAACAACCTTCTGGTTTTGAAGATGAAACAAAACCTAATCATGTTTTCAAACTTAAGAAAGCTTTGTATGGTTTAAAACAAGCACTCAGAGCTTGGTATGAAAGACTAAGCAAGCTTCTTCTTGATCAAAACTTTGTCAGAGGAAAAGTAGATACAATTCTTTTCATTAAACATAACAAAAATGATCTTCTAATTGTTCAAATTTATGTTGATGATATTATTTTTTGTACTACTAATGAATATCTTTGTCAAGAATTTTCCAAGCTTATACAAGGAGAATTTGAAATGTCCATGATGGAAGAATTAAACTTCTTTCTTGGACTTCAAATCAAGCAAAAGAAGAATGGGATATTTGTATCTCAAACAAAATATTTGATAGAAGTATTGAAGAAGTACAAAATGGACAATGCTAATAGGGCTGATACTGTAATACCCGAATTTTGAGACTCGAGGCTAGAGAATAAGGCAGAGATTAGTGGATTGCTAAGCCCCGGTTTAGCAAGATCCCAAATTGTGATTAAGGGTTAATGAGTCCAAAAGTGGATGTGGTTAGTGATAAATAACCCTTTTGGAGAATATGATGTGATTTGGCACTCGAATATGATTCGTGTGTGTTTTGAGCAGCGCCAAAACCCTGTATTTGAGTTCAATTGTGGATCAACATCCAAATTGACTTAGAATAGAGGGAAGAATTGAATGGGGGTATTGTGTTGGAAATGGTGTCATAGTGTGTTTTGATGTCATTCAAATTGGTTTGGAACTTTGGAATGGAAATGTTGCAATGTTAGGTTTTGAAATGTGAATTGTGTTGACATGTTGAGATTGTTGTGAAAACATGTCAATGAGATGTGAATTTGATTGATTTGGTGTTTCCAATGGATTCCTAGTGAAAATTTATGTGGGAATGATGTTTGGTATGAAAATGGAACCATTGGAAGCAAAGATGCAAAATCTGAAATTCTGTCCAGTGAAACTCTATTCTGAGCAGTCTTCTCGTGTGGATGTTTTGCCTAGGTAAATGATGTCACAAAATTATGAAACTTTCCAGTATTATAGTTCACATCCCAAGCTTCAAAATGGACATATAATTTGGGCCATTTCGTTTTGGAAACGGGGAGATATGACTGTCAAAAGTTTGAGGTCGAAAATGGACTCTGTTTTGGGGCAGTGATGAAATTTGTGTAATTCTGGAATTTTGTGGTGATTTCTGGTAATGGATCATATTTTTCCAATGAATAGGACTTAAATACCTTTCGTTTGGCTTTGGAATCACCTCATTTAAATTTTTCTAGAATTAGTTATGATTTTTCAAAGTTTGGGCGGAAAATCTGCCAGAAAATCCGAAAATGTCAATTTTGGAATTATGACATCATCATAAGGGAATAATGACATAAGCATAATATAACATATCATCTTCTTCCTCCAAGCTTCAAAACCGTCAGTTTATTCAGCTGAACAAGAGGAAAAACGTTTGAGATTTCTAGAGAGAGAAAGGAGAAGAGAACTCGCAAGGTAAGCCGATTTCTCCGATGATCTAGCTCCTAATGCGTATAACTCCGATCCTAAGCTACTCCTTTATGTTCTTTAAGGTTTGGAAGCTCTTCCTTTGGTGTTAAAACAGCTAGGGTTTCAGCCAAGACAAGAAAAAGCTAGTGGGAGCTTGAGGTAACTTCCAAACTCTTGTGTATTGACTATTCTGGCTGCTGTGGACAATTTAATCGGTGAAATTTCGCCGGATTGTCATTGTTTGTGGTATACACATTAATATCCCTGGTGTTATGGATATCTAGGATTTGTGGATTATGTGTATACATTATTTGGTTATCCTGAATTTGTGTGTTTAAAGGTCTTAAGACCTAGGGGACTGATATGCCTGAGGCTGGCGGAGATATTTGAGTTTATGTTGGAGTCGATGATGCTCCGTGGATTTGAGGGAAGTGATTCCCCGGTTCAACTACGGTTGAAGGTTTAAAAGGTGAATTGGGATCCAAGGATCAGACTCAATAGTCAAGCTGGTCCTTATGAGGTTGATATGACCTATATGGTCTGTGGTACCAGGATGTGGTACTAGATTGGAATTGAAATGTGTATCAGGTATCCTGAGGTTGCTAGTGTTAATCTAGCACAGGGAAAAGTGATTCTGCAGAGAATTTGAATTTGAAAGAGTTACCTACGAGGATTTGCAGCAGAAAAGGCAGCCTACGGGGAGTTCTGATCGGAGAGGGCTACCTACGGTGACGTCTGATCGGAGTGGCTATTTGTGTGTTTATCACCTGCGGCCCACTTGGGGTGTGTATGGCACACAGTAGGAGGACCGTGCCTTCGGGATAGTGGAATACGGGGGATGTGTGTGAGTCTACTACCTGCGGCTCATCGGTGGTTCCTGTGAGAGGACTGTACCTTTGGGCGGTAGTATACGGGGGGTGAGACTATGTGATTATATGAGCCGTAAGGCTATTTCTTCACCTGTGGCCCATCGGTGTTGACGGTGGGAGGACCGTGCCTTCGGGGTGGTAGAATACGGGGGATGTGTGTGAGTATACTACCTGCGGCTCATCGGTGGTTCCGGTGCGAGGACCGTACCTTCGGGCGGTATCATACGGGGGGTGAGACTATGTGACTTTGTGAAAGCCGCCGTGACGATAAGCCCTAGTGTGCAGCCACCGTGATAACGAACTGTAGATAGCAGTTACCTTGACGTTGAATCGTAGAGTAGAGCTATGAGAGCCCATGTTCGTAATGTAGCTCAGTAGTACCAGGGGATGCATTGAGGCACTACTTACCCCCAGGTAGTGGCTTCGATCCCTAGGGAGGTGAAAAAAAAATCCCGCTCGAGGAGCGAGGAACTTTTGTGAGTCCTGGGTGGTGGGTTAGCCCAAGAGGGGTGAGACCAACCAGCCCAGCCACCGGCACGGGGCATTCCCTGAGGAGGGTAAAACCGGGGTGGGTGTGACAATAAAAGGCGCGATGTATTGGTTATGGCTCTAAATAATTTGAGTTGAATCAGGCTAAAATTGGGCATAAATTGTCAGTGTGGTCAGTTGTAGTGGGAGTTTCCTACGGGACTCATATTAAATCACCTTGACATTGTTAAAGCACATATGAGGAGAAAGACCTCAGAGTGTGCAGCGAAATCATGGTGAATATGATGTGTTTGAATACTACGCTGAGTAGGAGCTCAAGTTTGTAGAAAGTGCGATGTGTTAGTGATGGCTTTGAAGAGTACAACTCTGAGTCCAAATTATCTTGTGAGAAGGGGTCTTGAAGGATCCCGATTTGGTGAAAAGAATTCTCAATGTGAAGGTGAAGCTATTAAGATGCCAGTTCTAGCTTGTTGTGATTGTATTGTGAGTCCATCTCCCTGGTTGGGCCGGATCGGGTTGGTCCGGTGGGCTGTGTTTGGTAGGCAAAGGCTCAGGATGTGACGAACATTTGTGTGTCTTTCACCTGCGGCCGCATGGGGTGATTCCCATGGCGGAGGACCGTTCTGCTGGGGTGGTAGTTTACGGGGGATTGACTATCTGGAAGCCAGAGTGGCTTTGTGATTGCCAGAGAGGCGATGTGATATGTGTATGCCAGTGAGGCAACATGTATGTGTGACAATTGTGAACAAGCTGGGATTGAGGTGTAGTTGTGGCCACAGAGCAGAGCTAGTTCAGCTGATGGCGAATTCGACTACATGATTGGGGTTCTCATTTGTGAGGGCAATTACCCCAGCATGGCCAGCATGGCTAGCCACCAGCTGGTTGCACCGATGTTGACCCAAGGCCGAAAGGCGGTGCGTAAAATTAGAGTCTACGATGTGTGTTGGTATGAAAGCTATGTGATGTGCTCTGACATTTGCCCTGGTACTGAGTAGCCTCTGTCTGAATACCGTCGGAAAGAACAAGGTAGTGACTCTTTCTCTTATGCTATATGTAAAGCATTGTATGTATGTTTGTCATGCATTGAGATCATAGTGAAAGCTGATGCATAGTATTTATCGCAGCAAGAGCTGACGCATAGTGTTTATCGGAGCGAGAGTTGAAGCATAGTGTTTACAGCCATGAGTGCTGTTGTATATGGTGTGAGCCATGTATCATTATGATACTGTTGAACATGATCTTACATGCTATATGTTTATATACGGTATAAGTGATTTGTTACTATTGGGATTCTTTTGAATCTCATTCTTTCCATTGACTAACCTTCAAACAGAGCAAGCGGCACCAAAGAGAAAGAGGGTGGAATGGTAAGTGACCACGCCAATAGTCCTTGAGTACCTAAGAACGGTTCGGGTGTGTGCAGTGTGCCTCCCCGGCGGAGAAAGAGGGTGAGGGTGGTGTTGGGAGATTGAGACTCTCGACCAGTCACCTAGATAGAAGAGACTGCGACTCTAGGTAAGCCGATATCATAAGTTGCTTGTTGCTTCGGATAGAAGAGATTGAGATTCCGGAGTGACCTGATAATGTGATGTTGTGGACTCCCAAAAGTCCCAGTTACCACTAGCGGAGTTACTGGTGGGTGTACAGGTGAGGGTAAGGTTGTGGATGTGAATACAGTAAAAGAGTTTGTGTATACAGCTAAGGCTGTCATTTGATGTATTGAGGTTGTGGTGTTTTGGGGTTACTCCCAGAAGGAGTAACTAGTTTGAGATAAGCAGAATGGTGGCCTATGCCGCCCAACTGCCAAGATCTTATGATATGGCTCATAAGTTAGAGCCTCCAGATATCGAGATGCACTAGCCACTCATGAATTAGGGGGCTTGCGATGATTGTGGTTATGTTATGATGGTTTTGTGGCAATTGTATGTGGAAGCGATTTCATCTGTTTGGCAAAAAATATATGGTGATTTGGTTTGTATGGCAATCGTGAAATGGGCCGATTGCAGTTTGGGGCAACTGAGTTGCATTCATTGTTTGAGATTCTTACGATAATCGGATTTGTGGAGTATCATTTGTGTGTAGGTGGTCTAGAGGAGACCGTCCTAATATGAAATGAATTGTGAAACGGAAGCTGTCGTGAAGAAGCATCCGTAGTTTTTGGATTAAGTGGCATGACAAATTTTGAGGATGAAATTTATTGAACGGGGGGAGAAATGTAATACCCCAAATTTTGAGACTCGAGGCTAGAGAATAAGCCTGAGATTAGTGGATTGCTAAGCCCCGGTTTAGCAAGATCCCAAATTGTGATTAAGGGTTAATGAGTCCAAAAGTGGATGTGGTTAGTGATAAATAACCCTTTTGGAGAATATGATGTGATTTGGCACTCGAATATGATTCGTGTGTGTTGTGAGCAGCGCCAAAACCCTGTATTTGAGTTCAATTGTGGATCAACATCCAAATTGACTTAGAATAGAGGGAAGAATTGAATGGGGGTATTGTGTTGGAAATGGTGTCATAGTGTGTTTTGATGTCATTCAAATTGGTTTGGAACTTTGGAATGGAAATGTTGCAATGTTAGGTTTTAAAATGTGAATTGTGTTGACATGTTGAGATTATTGTGAAAACATGTCAATGAGATGTGAATTTGATTGATTTGGTGTTTCCAATGGATTCCTAGTGAAAATTTATGTGGGAATGATGTTTGGTATGAAAATGGAACCATTGGAAGCAAAGATGCAAAATCTGAAATTCTGTCCAGTGAAACTCTATTCTGAGTAGTCTTCTCGTGTGGATGGTTTGACTAGGCAAATGATGACGGAAAGTTCTGAAACTTTCCAGTATTAAATTTCACATCCTAAGCTTCAAATTGGACATATAATTTGTGCCATTTCGTTTTGGGAACTGGGAGATATTACTGTCCAAAGTTTGAGGTCGAAAATGGACTCTGTTTTGGGGCAGTGATGAAATTTGTGTAATTCTGGAATTTTGTGGTGATTTCTGATAATGGATCATATTTTTCCAATGAAGAGGTCTTAAATACCTTTCTTTTGGCTTTGGAATCACCTCATTTCAATTTTTCTAGAATTAGTTATGATTTTTCAAAGTTTGGGCGGAAAATCTGCCAGAAAATCCTAAAATGTCAATTTTGGAATTATGACATCATCATAAGGGAATAATGACATAAGCATAATATAACATATCATCTTCTTCCTCCAAGCTTCAAAACCGTCAGTTTATTCAGCTGAACAAGAGGAAAAACGTTTGAGATTTCTAGAGAGAGAAAGGAGAAGAGAACTCGCAAGGTAAGCCGATTTCTCCGATGATCTAGCTCCTAACGAGTATAACTCTGATCCTAAGCTACTCCTTTATGTTCTTTAAGGTTTGGAAGCTCTTCCTTTGGTGTTAAAACAGCTAGGGTTTCAGCCAAGATAAGGAAAAGCTAGTGGGAGCTTGAGGTAACTTCCAAACTCTTGTGTATTGACTATTCTGGCTGCTGTGGACAATTTAATCGGTGAAATTTTGCCGGATTGTCATTGGTTTAAAAAATGGAAAATGGGTGTGTGGGGCTGTTATGCTGCCCAAATTGGTACTAAATGATAGTTGTAACCTAATGGAATAGTCAATAAAGTGGTTACGAGTAGAAAGGAACGTGTTTACGGAGCCGAAACCGAAAAACCCCAATTTTTTCCGGAGTACATGTATATTTCGGCCAAGGCTATAAATGGGTCTTAGAGTTTGATTTTCAATGATTTGATGATTTCATTGAGTTCAGGAGCGAAAATTAGGTGGGGTTATAGTTGGTCACTTTTTCGGAAAAGGCCGAAAAGGCATAATTACGAAAACGCCCTTGAAACCCTTAAAGTGGGGCTGCCAAGGGTAAATTTGTAAATTAACATTGAATTTGATAATTCCGAGTCCGGAAATGGATTCCTTGGGTGAAAATATGTCAGAATAGTCCATGTCAAAATTTCAAGAAAAGTACAGCCGGACCGGGTACAGCGGGGCCGGGCCGGGACAGGTCCCCGAGGGTATTTTAGTAAATTTTCAATATAGCCTCATATAACCCCCAGAAACACTATGGAAGTGTCTAAATAGTACATTTGACATTGTAGGATCGAATGTGAAGCCCCGAGTTGCTGGTACGCAAATCGAGGAGAAAAGACTGGAGGTAGGGGACTTACCTTACTTGCATGTATTTGACATCTTTGCTTGTGTAGTGATATATGTGATTGCTTTACTTGATTGTGTAGAGCATATTTGAATAAATGAAGCTCTGTTTCTGTTTTCGCTGTGGCCATAGTTTTGTTACATGAAAAATTGAGTATGCAAAAATGTCATTATGGGGCATGCATCTAGATAAAGCTAACATGTCATACACATAGCATCTATCATGCATGCATTATGGTATCTATTTCCTACTGAGATTCTCTCGAATCTCACCCTCCCCTACCAACAATTTAGACAGGGCAAGTGACTCGTGGAGGGAGCGGCTAGGACTCCTTCGAGATGAGATTGTGTAATCCCCATTTGAAGAATTGTAATGGGAAATTGTACCCTGTGTATCTTTAGTGAAGGTATGTACCCGGGATTGCCGGGATGATTAAGTTGTGCACTCTGATATTTATATGAATGTGATTTATCTTCGCGTAGTAATTGTATTCGAAATGTGAATATGAGACCAAGTTTATAAATGATTTCAAAAAGTATTCGTGAAAACCCCGTCATGTGATGGGTTAGTAAATGTTATTTGATTATTATTGGTCTCTATTTCATTTTAATCGCGTATTTCGGATATAATTACGGAGGGGGTTACAGATACCCCAATGAGTTCTACAACTTGTTGGATACTAACGTAAAAGGTACTGACTTCAACATCACCAAATATAGAGGAATGATTGGCTCATTACTCTATCTAATAGCAAGCAGGTCGGATATACAATTTAGTGTTAGAATGTGTGCAAGGTATCAATCGGCTCTTAAGGTATCACATGCAGAGGCTGTAAAAAGAATTTTCAAGTACCTAGGAGACATTGCAGAACTTGGCCTATGGTATCCAAAGAGAGGAAACGAATATTTAATAGCATATTCAGATTCAAATCATGGAGGATATAAAACTGACAGGAAAAGTACCAGTGGACAATGTCAATTCCTTGGAGGATCTTTGGTATCATGGTTCAGCAAGAAGCAGAACACAGTTTCATTATCTTCTACTGAAGCTGATTATATAGCTGCAGCAAGTTGTTGTTCTCAAGTACTGTGGTTGAAGCAACAACTTCATGATTTGAGGATATACTTAAAGGAGATACCAATTTACTATGACAATACTAGCAATATTAGTTTGGCAAAGAATCCTGTATAACATTTAATGACCAAGCACATAGATATCTGACATCACTTCATTCGAGATCACGTACAAAATAAGGATGTTAAAGTAGAATTCATACTGACACATCTTCAACTTGCTGACATATTCACAAAGCCGATAGCTAAAGATCAATTCTTATATATACGAAGAGAATTGGGAATGGTTAATCCCAATGAGTTGTAAGTTTGTCTTATTAATGATTATGTTTAATATAAGTTTTGATGATAATCATACTAATTTAGGCATCGGAGTATATAGAAAATGTTTTTGCAGGACAGTCACTCGAGTATTAGGCAGCTCACTCTTGTGCAAGGCGTCTTATCACTTGAGTCATAGATGAATTCTTGAGTGTGGAACTATATCATATAATCTGCTTCTAACTATGTAAAATAGGGATTAACAGAGTATGTAAGAAGTTTTGGAACTCACTCAAGCATGCCAAAAGTGTCAGACCTCACTCAGGTGATGGCAAAATATCACTCGAGCACTGTATGAACATACCTAAAGTATAGCAAGAACACTCAAGCACTTACTTACTTAAACAAGGTACGTATTTACATGCTTTGTGTAATTTGTGTTTTGCACTCAAGTACCAAATTTTGTCACTCAAGCACTATATGGATAATACTCGAGCACTAGGGTTGTCACTCAAGTGTTGCAACTTATATCAGATACACGATAGCTTAGACTATCGTACTTCCTCTTCTCACTCGAAGCGTCTCTTCACTCGATAGCCATAACTCTTCATCTTTGTTCATTTCCCACTGATTAAACGCCTCAAGTCTATTCAAATTTGAGTTGCAACCCTTCAATCTCCATAGAAAGGTTAGATTTTTCATCTTTTTCTTTTTCTTGCCTTAACAGAAGACAAATTCTGAAAATATTCTTCAAGCTTTTTCTGTGCGGTTAATCCTTTAATCCAGTTTTGAATCGTTCAAAATGGTTAGGACCAAGATTCCACAAGTTTCACAAAACTCCCCAACTCCTTCACCTCCTTATTCCGAAGCCAGTGAGACTGAATCTCAAATGGCATCTCCACCACAAAATCCATCTCTAACTCCTTCACTATCCTCACTCCAACACCACCTCCAAAGCCCAAGATCACCAAGAAAAGAACTCCAGCTAAGAAGATTTATCCTAAGCCTAAGATGGCTAAGAAGGATCAACCTTTACGAAAGAAACCGAAGGGAGTGGTCTTCAAAGAATTAATTGTCACTCGTTCTCAATCGAAAGAAGTTAAAGGAAGAGGAAAGAAGAAAGACACATAGCAACCACAATAATCTTCCTCCTATAATGACTCATTCAATATGCAGCTCTGAGAAGTAATGGATAAGTCCAAGCTCGATGCCTTGGTTGGCAAGATTGCCTCCCAAGCCAATGCCTCAGGCTCTCATTAAGTTGGCCATACAAGTCAAGCTGCTTCACAGTTTGGAGTTCCTTCTACTTTATAGGCTCTGGAGGAAGAACAAGTCATAAATCCTTCAGAAGGCTTTAACGTTAAGGAACTGAAGCCACTTGATCAGAAGGTATATGACTCTAAGTTTGCTCATAGAAATTTCTGCCCTATAGTTTATATGGACTTAGATTATCTGAAGAAAAGTTGTAGTTTGGATTTTCAACCTTTCCTTGGATTTTATAATCCCTGGTTGAATATGCATCTCCCTTATTCACCGACTGTATTGAGAACCTTTTACTATAACCTGAAAGTCCATAACATAAAATCTAAGACCGGGGAGTTGATAGAGGAAGGAATGTCTACCACTGTTAGAGGTCAACATATTATGATATCTCCTACCATAAATGATATCCTTGGTTATGTTGCACCCTCTTCCGATCCTCCTACACTCTCTGGTAATGAAGCCTTCTGGCATTTAAGGCCAAATGATCCTATAAGCCCTCTTAACTTTAAGCCTATTGACATGCCTGACTCTATTCATGCCCTTAATTACATATACATCCATAGCATTGTCAATAAGTCCAAAAACTATACCTATTTTGCTTAGAGAGACTACTATCTATAGGCTTCCTTTTTGCCTAGTCAACGAAGAAATATGGGGGAGCTTATCTTTGGTGAGATGAGAAGGTTTAGATTTTCTTCATCGAGATCCGCCACAATTCCATATCCATAACTTGTGTCTCTCATCCTAAAGCACAATAAAGTGTGGTATTTGGAGGGAACTGAGAGGGTAACCATTCCGAGGTTTGGCAAGATACAATTGACACTTATGGGTATCAATCTTCCAGTAAGCCAAACCAGGGCTACATCTCAAAGAGAAGCCATTCCATCAAGAGGAGATGAGGCTCAGTCTTCTGCACCTGGCTCAATTCCACCTCCATCTTTTCTAAATTCTTCTCTACCAAGCTATTTAGCCGAAGTAATCAATCAAGCTGTGACAAGCCAGTAAAAGTAATTTTTGAGCGAATACAAAAAATTGGTAGACAAGCTAGAAACTCAAGTCTCAAGATTGGTGGACAAGGCTAATGCCAATTTTGATATGATGTTTAAGGCACAAGAAGATCAGTCTCGAAGAATCTCTGACATGGAGATTTACTTGCGTTCTCATATTCCGACTGCTTCTACTGAGGTGCCTCCCGAGTTTACTCCTACTACAGCTTCACCTTCCCAGCCTCAGACACATGTACTTTTTACTGATCCTTATTCCCAGGTTGAGGTCACTTATGACCGGCCATCATCCTCCACACCTGCAGCCACTGTTCCTCAGCCATCATCTCTACCTTTTGTACCTGAGCCATTTGACCCATCTACCGCCATGGTGCTATATACTCCACCATTTGATCTTACTTTCCCTCAGTCCCCTTTTGCTGCTGGCAAAATTGGGGAGAAGGGTATGTGATAGTTTTGAGCTACTCTGGTATGATATGGGAGTATTTTGGTTTAAGGGGGAGTATTGGGTAGCTTTTCTGTATTGGGGTAGGTTTTTCTGTAATTGAACTTTTCTGTTTAGATGTACTTGGATTTCATGCGTAGATGTTAGTTTGCCATTATACTTTACAAGTTCATGACTCTATATATATGATCATTTTTAGTTTTTTGTTCAAACATTATAGTACTATGACTTATCTTGGCTTTAAGTTTCGATTGGAAGTATTGCAGGAAACTTGAGAAGTTAAGTGCCAAAATCTGAAAAATGACTTAAAACTTTAGTGAATAATCATTTAGAAATCTTGAAAGTGTTTTTCAAAAATTTTCACTTCAATCAAATTTTTAAATTCCATCACAAAGATTTTGTAATCATCAAAAAGGGGGAGAATGTTAGATTCCAGGTTTTGATGATAACAAAAGATTATTGTGTGTTATGGTAAGAAACTCATGTTTTGCAAGTTTAGAAAATGGTTGAAAATATTACCAAAATATTACCAAATGCATATCACTAAGTTCAAGGGTCATTTTTGTGATTTTAACTGATGTACTCGAGTGATGAAGCTAGCACTCGAGCAATAAGCACTTTTGCACTTGACCACAAGCAATTATCGAACTGAAAGTATTTGATAGAAGTAGACTCTAGCTGAAAATACCAGGACAACTCGAGTGATAGACACAGCACTCAAGTGATAATATGATTTGTACTCGAGCATGAAGGCACACTCGTGAAAGTGCTTGACAAAAAGCAATATAGAGATAGGATATCATTATTTCACTGGAGCACAGACTCAATACTCGAGTGATAGCCTCAAGCTCACCCGAGTCCTACCAAGTGTGTACAGAAAGTGTTCACCCGAGAGTAAGAGTAACTCAAAGTGAAAACTGCACTCGAGTCGAAGCGAGTAAGGCATAGAAAGTGTTTGCTCGAGAGTCAGTCGGTGCACAGAAGATCAAGTGTACCTTAGTGGAGAGTAGTTGCACCTGACTGATACCTCAGCACCCATGAGTGAGAAATCTAACTCTCTCCATTCCTGATGCAAGTGCTAAAGTGAAAGAGTATCTTATATACGAATATAATCTTCGCTCAAGTAAGGATCAGTGTACTCGAGTGAGAACCCACATCACCTCCAAGTGCCAAATCACACTCTTGAAAAAATGGGGTGTGATTGTTATTAAGAGACAAGGGTTCATAGTACAAAATACAAGTGCACTTGAATGAGAGGATATGTACTCGAGTGAGGACTCACATCACTTACAAGTATGAAAATACACTCTCTTAAAATCACATGGAAGTGTAACACAAAATCAGAAGCAGAAGAGGAATTATGAAGATGCATTCGAGTGAGACCAGAGTGCACTTCAGTGATACTCTGTCAAAAGCCAAAACGCAACAGACTTACAACGATCAATTCGAACATAGTTTAATATTATTTATTCATTCTACTTTCACTTGTTATTATTATTTAGCATCAATTAACATATATTACAAGTGTCAATAGGAGATTGGTCATTTAAATTAGAAAGGCACAGAGGAAGTTAAACAACAACGGACAGAATCATTACGACCAACCAAGCACGTACCTACCACGATATCTTATTCAAAGATTTTAAACGTACGCATGCTGTTTCACAGTAAAATGCTTCACTCCATAATGATTATTATTTAATGTACAAAATCAACTAACTATAAATGTAAAGGTTCAGAGACCATCAAGAATGACAACAAAGAACAATAATACACATAAGAAAATTCACGAGTCTCTGTTATTCATATTTTCTCTGTATTCTTATTAAACTTCAGTGTTTATTATATTTGCTCTGTGAGAGAGTCTGTATACACTTTAAATTCTATTCTTATTTGATCTCAAGGTACAGGGATCTTGAGAGGGTAGATATCCTTACGAGAGAAGAAGTTGAGAGAATTACTAGTAGGAATTTCTGCTCATAAGACTTACAAGGCACAAGCAGTAGAAAACATTGCTACTTGTAAGACTTACAAGGGTGTAAGCTAGAGAGAATGTTGTTGCTCATAATATTTGTATACGTAAGCAAGAGATAAATGTCATAGGCTTGTTTTTCTGCACATAAGACTTGTCATAAGGGGGAGAGAAATTTCTAGGTGTTGGAATATTTCTGTTCATAGTCCATTCAAGGACGATTATTGTTTGGTGGCATTTCGAGAACCCACTGAATCTTAGAAGTATATTCAAAATCTCAGTACGTCTTGATCTCTGAGGACTGGATGTAGGCCTGGGTTTTGGGCTGAACCAGTATAACTCTCTGTGTGCTAATCTTCTCAACTCTACTATATCTACAGCTATTGTCATATCACCACATCAACCAAAAAATTTATCACATCACCAAATTCACCCCCCTTTTGGGTGAAGCTTGCCTCTTTCAATTCTATCTCCAAACTCTTCAGTGAGTCGGCGATACTGTCTCCAACTCTGACTCTGACACCATCTCCTACTGCTCCTCCTACTTCTAAATCGAAGGCCACCAAAAAGAAAGCAACCCTTGCAAAGAAGAAGCATGTTAGACCAAAGGTGGTGAATCATGTTCAACCTCTATAGAAATAGCCTAGGGGAATTTCCTTCAAGTGAAAGAGGCGAGCTTTACCCAAAAGGGGGGTAAATTGGGTGATGTGATAAATTTGTTGCTTGATGTGGTGATATGAAAACAGATGAAGATAGAGTAGAATAGAGAAGATTAGAACACAAAGAATTATACTGGTTTAGCCTAAAAACCAGGCCTACGTCCAGTTCTCAGAGATCAAGACCTACTGAGATTTTCACTATTCTTCCAAGATTTAATAGGCTCTCAGAATGCCACAAAACAACAATTGTCCTCGAACGGACTACGAGAAAAAATATTCTCATACTAAGAAATTTCTCTCCCCCTTACGACAAGTCTTACGTGCAGAAAAATAACCTATGACCTTTCCACTTGCTTACGTATACAAGTCTTATGAGCAGCAACGTTCTCTCCTGCTTACACCTCTGTAAGTCTTACGATCAGCAACGTTCTCTACTGCTTGTATCTTATAAGTCTTATGAGTGGAAGGTTTAACTAGGAATTCTCTCAACTGCTTCTCTCGTAAGGATATCTACCCTCTCAAGTCCCAATACCTTGAGATTAAATGAAAATAGAATTTGAAATGTATATAGACTCTCTTACAGAGCAAGTATGATAAACACTGAAGATCAATATGAATACAGAGAAAATATGAATAACAGAGACTCATGAATTTGCTTTTGAATTCTTGTGCTTCGTTATATTTGACGATCTCCGGAACTCTGTATTTATAGATGTTCGTTTTTGCCCGTTTGAATAATGATCATTGAGGAGCGGGGCATGTTACTGTGGAACGGCATGCGTACGTTTGAAAACTTTGAATGTGGTAAGTACGTGCTTGTCACGATGTTGTCTGCCGTTGTTTGACTTCCTTCGCGTCTGTTTATTTCAACGTTCATCCTCCTGTATCACACTTATAATACATTTAAAATGATGTTAAATAATAATAAGTAATGATAAGATAAATAAATATCATTAAACCATATTTGGATTGAACGTTGTAAGACTGGTGCATTTTGCCTTCTGGCAGAGTATCACTCGAGCATGGATGGGCTCACTTGAGTGAACTCACCATTTTTCTCCTTGTTCTTCAGATTTGTACTTGCACTCGCACAGGATTTCAGAAAGTTAATTTTCTCACTCGCGAGTAATGTGGGGCCTCACTCGAGCACAACTCCTTCTACTCGAGTGGCCTTGCATATTACACTAGGAGACCCGTCTCTGGACAGCACTCGCATACCATTTTAGCAAGAGTGAGATTTTGCACTCGTAGGTGATGTGGGCCCTCACTCGAGCACACATACTCCTGCTCGAGTGATAAGAATATTCTCATTTAATATACCCTTGTGATCAGCACTTGCATTAGAATTTGAGAGAGTTATATTTCTCACTCGCTAGTGCTGATGTGTCATTCGGGCATATGAAGTCTCACTAAGGCATACTTGTGCTTCTCTGACCTTCATGACTCTCGGGCAAACACTTGCAATCCTTCACTCGCTAGTGCTCGAGTACAAAAGAGCTTCATGCTTGAGTAATGATTTGCAATGCTCGAGTACATCAGAAAGAATGACAGGAATTGCTCTCGGCCAAGCACTCGCAATCCCTCACTCGCATGTGCTCGAGTGCTAGTTCTTGTGCTAGAGTACATCAGTTAAATCTGATAGCAAACATCACAGAACTTTGCCATATGCATTTGGTAACTTTGTAATCATTTCTTAGACTTATAAAACTATGATTTGCACACAAATTGCCTTTTATTATCATCTAAACTTGGAATCTAACATTAAGGAGCTGATAGTTGCTCAGTCCAAGTAGAATGAAGTGAAGGGTACTAAGAAGAAGGTAGCCATAGAAGAACCATATGAGCCTTGTTCAGACAGTTAATTTGACATGAAACTTTGACAGGCAATAGAACAATCCAAGTTAGTTTCCTTTGTGACAAGATTGCCTCCTAAGTTGGCGCCTCTATATCTCATCATGTTTTTAGACCATCTAGTCATACTGGTACATAGTCATGAATACCAGGCACCTCTCAATCATCAGTGGAGAAAGAACTTGATCCTGTCTCTCCAGACAGCTTGAATACTGAGCCATTGAAACCATTCAACAGAAAGGTATACGATACTGAATTTGCTCATCATAGTTTCTTCCTTATAGTGCATGTTGATCTAGGATATCTAAATTATCACTGTGGCCTAAACCTTATACCTTACCTGAATTTTTATCAACCATGGCTTATTGAACACCTTCCATATTCACCTTCAATTGTTAGAAATTTCTATTGCAATATGAATGTGAAGGATGTCCTATCTAAAAATGGTGAGTTGATTGAGAAAGGAATTGTAACCACTGTCAGAGACCAACTTGTGATGATTACCCCCTCCATTATTAACTCTATTCTTGGGTATATCACACCTCCATCTAACTAGACATAGACTTCTCTACTGATCAAGTTTTTCGGTTGTTAAGGCCTAGTGAAACCATTGGACCCTTGAATTTCAATCCGGTAACTATGCCAGACATTAACCAAGCCCTTTTCTATATTTACAATCAAAGCATCATCAATAAATCAAAGAACTTCACACATTTTGCCTAACAAGACTACTACTTGATGGCTTCCTTTTTGGCCAGATAACAGAGGAATGTTGGTGAACTCATTTTAAGTAAAATAAGGAGATTTCGATTCTCTTATACTAGAACCACCACAATTCTATATCCACAGCTGGTATCCCTTATCCTCAGGCATAATAAAATTTGGCACTTAGAAGGTAGTGAGAAGGTGAAAATTCCTAAGTTTGGATTTACTCAGTTGGGTCATATAGGACTGTCTTCCCTATATGTTAAACCACCTGCAACTCAATGTAAATCTACACCTTCTATGATGAGGCTCAACCCTTTGCAAAATAAAGATCCCCTTCTCCTTCATTCTTCGATGTATCCATTCAAGGCTTTATATAAGAAGTAATCAATAAAGCAATGGCCAGCCTAAAGAAGGAATTGTTCACTGAGTATGAGAAGTTAGTTGAGAAAATGGAGTCGCAGG
Organism: Inga oerstediana; assembly: GCA_963210345.1. Taxonomy (NCBI): domain Eukaryota; kingdom Viridiplantae; phylum Streptophyta; class Magnoliopsida; order Fabales; family Fabaceae; genus Inga; species Inga oerstediana. The sequence continues at coordinate 35,018,356 of OY723405.1, forward strand.
TCATTAAATTGGTGGAACAGACCAATCAAAATTTTGAGTTGATAATTAAGACTCAAAAGGCTCATATAAGGACTCAGGAAGATTATATGAGAAGACTGAATGAGTTGGAGACCTTTCTGTATACACACCTCCCTATTTATCCTACCATTGGATCTCAGCTATTCCCTTCTATATCGCTATCCTTTACTACACCTGCCACCACCATAGTATTGTTCACCTATATTGATCCTAGAACTTCAAACACTATAGATGTTACATTGGATCAGCCTGACACCTAGCCATCATCACCACCATTCATATATCTCTTTACTGCATTGGTCTTGTATACTCCACCAAATTCTAATCCTGATGTTGACCCTATCACTTTTCCTCAACTTCCCACTTTTGATGAAGACAAAATAAGGGAGAAGAAGGAGTGATGTATTTGATAAGCTTTGGCATAGACTAACAGGGATTTTTATGTTTAAGGGGGAGTATAGCTTATTTTATGTTTTGTAACAAGGTTTTAAATTCATGTTCTTTGAAATTTTGTAACTTTGTAATGAATTCTGTAATTAAATGAAGTTTATGGTTTCAATTTGTTGTTTAATTATCCTTTTTGAAGTTAAGTTATGAATTTGGATCATATACTATGACTTGATCTTGTTAAAAGTGTTGCAGTAACAATCTTACAAAAAAATGGATGAAAAATGCCAAACAGCAGTAAACAAACTATGAACTATGGCAACTTTGGTATTTTTGCATTTAAAAATCAAATAAGAGTTTTCAATCAGGTTTACAAGTCAATTAAGTTTTCAAATCCATCACTAAGGTTTTGTTATCATCAAAAAGGGGGAGGATGTTAGAATCTATGTTTTGATGATAAAAAAGTGTTAGTATATTGTTTTGTTAAGGAAATGATGTTTAAAATATGAAACAATAAGTTAATTTGATTATCAAATGCATTTCAAAAATTTACAGAAAAATGCTGAGAAAAATACTGAGAAACTTGAGTGAGGGAGTTTCACTTGAGTGATGATAGCATGAATACTCGAGTATGGCTTCACACTCTTGCAAGTATTTGGTAGAAGCTAGTTTATAAAGTAAAGTTTTACAGGTGCACTCGAGTAAGGTTGATACACTCGAGTGATGGAGGCAGCAACACTCAGGTATGGCTCTTCACTCTTGGAAGTCTGATGTAGAAGTTGATGAAGAAACTAAAAAATTTGCTTATGTCCTCGAGTGTCAGTGATATACCTTAATACTGAATGGCTTAACACTCGAGTATGACATTAATACTCATATAAGTGCAAATTTTGACTCTTGCAAGTGTTTGCCAGAGACTGCCTAAACTATGATATCAGTCCAACTACACTCGAGTGAGACAGGAAAACTCTTGAAGTGCACAAGTTCACTCTTACAAGTGTTTGTCAGAGATTAACCAAAACAATGATATTGGCCAAGAGCACTTGAGTGACGATTGAACACTCGAGTGTGAATTCTCGTAACTTAAAGGTTATACCATGCATGTGAAAGTTTGACCAATATTACACTGTATTGATGTGTAAAATTGAAAGAACACTCAAATGAGAAATGTTGCACTCAAGTATGAATTCAAAATACACTTGAGTGAGAAAGGTAACACTTGAATATGACTATCTCACAAGCATGTTGAAATACAGAGTCACCACGAACAATCTGAATACGGTTAAATGTTATTATTCATTATGTTTCTACTTAATATTTTTCCTAAACATTATATTTCAAGTTTCAAATAGGACATTAAATGTTTGAATCATGGTATCATGTGGGGAAGTCAATTGCAGCGAACATCATCATTTCATATCGAATGGTGGCTACCTGTCAGCACCTGTAGTTGACCTACCACGATAGCATGTTTGAGCATTCAAATAAAATCATCCTTTTCCTCAATGGATAACTTAGAGGACTATAAATACAAAGGATGAAAGACAAGTCATATACAAGAACATTGAACAAGAGCTTAGAGTGAAAAACTTACAAGAGTCTTTGTTTTCATATTTCTCTCTATTCTCATATTGTTCTTCAGTGCTTATCATATCCACTTTGTGAGAAAGTCTGTAAACACTTCAAATTATATTTTCAATTTGATCTCAAGGTAAAGGGACCTTGAGAGGGTGGATTCCCTTGTAGGAGAAGCAATAGATAACGTTGCTACTTGTAAAACTTGTAGGGGTGTAAGAAAGAGAGAACAGTTCTGCTTGTAAAACTTGCCATAAGGGGAGAGAAAATTCTAGGTGTAGAATATTTCTGCTCATAGTCCTTACGAGGACAGTTATTATAGTGGTGTTCCGAGAGCCCACTAAATCTTGGAGGATTAGTGAAAATCTTAGAGGTGTTGATCTTTAATGACTAGATGTAGGCCTAGGCTTTAAGCTGAACCATTATAAATCTTTGTGTGCAAGTTCTCTCATCTCTACTATCTCTCTTTACATATTTCATTAAACTGTAACCCGTGAAAGTTTTATAACATCACCCAATTCACCCCCTCTTGGGTGAACCTTGTCTCTCACAAAAGACTTAGAGTAGTTGTTCTCCATTCATGAGTTGAGAATGTGTCCTACAAGATTTAATACATGGTAAGTGCCAACTAAAATGAGTCTAATGAACTAAACTAAAGCTAGGAGTATAGGAGGGTTTAGTTAATTAGAGGAATTGTTTGGATAAGGTCTCTTCTTACAAGCCTAAGTACTTAACAAATGAATTGAATTGAAGTCAAATTTAGTTGTAACAAGGAAAGCTAGTGGATTCACTAATCAAGGAAGCTTATATTCACATTCCACATCATTCCATTTCATTTTAAACTTGGAAAAATCTATAAACTAGTGGCCTAGCTTGGTTAAGAATAGTTAATTAATTTCATTACACTCTTTGGCTAATTTGTTAATTGCATTTAATTAATTAGGCAATTAACATGGGCTCGTTGTAGAGAATCAACTAAGGTTAGCATCACTATAGCACATTTAATCTAGTTTTTATTTGATATACCCCACGACATGGCTTGCCATACATAGAAGGGACTTCATCAAATGTAATGACCAAAAGATTCAGAAACTTCATATGACACTACTAAAAAATAGATATTTTCTATACAAAAGATGTTTGTTTTTGAAAAAATAAAGTTAAAAATATAGGCGGTGTCATTTTTAAATTTTTTGCATTACTTTTGTAATCCGTTTTGTTATAAATGGATGTTAAATGTGTTTTGGCATCCATTTTCTTAAAACGGACACCAAAAGCCTTGTTATCTAGCACTAATTATTGAAGGGCAAGTAACTTAATTTTGTCTATTTATACATATTTAGTTTGTTAAGGATTATTATATTATCTTACTCTGTATTGTTTTATATTTATCATTGGAGTTTATGTGTTGTTTGCCTAATCATCAATGTCGTCTATTGGTTTGATTCCTTGAGTCACAAGCCAAATAAAGAGATAAAAATCATCTTCAACAAGTAAGTTAGTTCGTTTGTAAATCGTTGGTTCTTGACTTAAACAAATTGTTTTAATGTCTTGTGATTTTCATTTTAATGATATTTTTCTTAAGACATATAGAATAATAGGTAGGAGGCATAAAGGTAAAAATAGAGAGGTGAAGCAGTTTTATCCGACAGTAAGTAGTTTGAATTCAAGTCCTTTCGTTGATAGTCACTTTATATACATCTTTATTCATTTTACCATAGAGAACTGAGTGTGGCTACTATGTTGTACTTTATATGTGTAATATCATCCAGAGTAAAGGAGTTATTATAGATTTTGAATAGGTAATCGCTTCGTCATTCTCAAATGATAATTCTTTTTGTTGTTGTAATTGAATTGTTAATTATTTCATTCGCTTAATTCATTTACATTAGCTTATTTTCCAATTTGCATACTTTTGGTAATGAGGACGCCTACTCAGACGAAGAGATTAATTTGATCTGAAACCTCTTGGCAAGATATCTTCTTCAACATATAGATGATGAGTAAAGATTATTATGATAAAAAGATTTATTTTAGATAGTAGTCGTTTAGACAAGTTTTGGACACTTTGTTTATATATACACTGCTACAGATTCAAGCATATATAATGCTTAATAAATAGTAGTTACAGTGAACAAACATCATATATGTCATGGAAGAGGTCGTGCAAGAATATATAATGGCAAAACATAATGGTTAAATATGAACACTATCATGTATTGAGAGGTGGAATCTGTGAAAACACAAAAGTAACAGTTGTATACACTTATAAATGAAAAATATGATGGTTCCTATGAAACAACTGTCATGTAACACTTATAAATGACTCATCTTCCAACCCTTATATCAACAAAGACAAACATAATGGTCTTCATAAACAACCATTATCTAACACGTTCATAACCCTTCGTAATATCGTCGGACATTCATAAGTCATAAGTCATAACCCATCATAATCTCATCAGGCCTTTATAAGTTATAACTCATATAATTACCCTTTGTAATCCGTTAACTTACATAAGTCATGAGTCATAACACTTCATAATCTGTTAGGCCTAGATTTAAACTCACATATTCCTTGTGATTTTACATCAAGTACTTTTTTATTAAGTTTGGAAAAAATGATGAAGAGTCAATTATAAGTCTCAATAGGTGAAGGATGAGTTACTTCCATACATGTCCTCTTGTCTAGAAATTCTTCTACTGCACGACATCTCTTCTCTTATCCTTATAGGGAAAGTCTTCCCTCTGTTACTCACATGCCACTGAACTGAAGAAGGCAACAGAGAGAAATTGTGAGAGATTTTGATTGAGAAGGAGCAAAGGATGTATTAATGGGAGAAGACATGGTCAAAGAAGAGGGAAATGTAGAGAAGCTAATATATGGGTACATCATTCTTAGAATCAAGGTAGGTCTGATCCTCTTCTAACTCTAATCTGTGATTAGGATTTTGGTTCTGAGATGTGGAGCAAAACACCGATTAGGAGAGGGATAGGTGCCTTATGTGATTCCGTGATTTAAGCTTGCTTGAAACTAGAAGATAACGTTTAAATTGAGTATATGATTGAAGGCTTATGAGTGACGATGTTCAAACTCTAGAATACATTTTATTGAATCTGAAACTTTTGGGTCTTGATGTTATGTGTCCGTTGATTGAAGGGTGCTAAGATTTCTAAGAGTTAGTAATCTCATAATATTGAAACAAGTTTAGAAAGAGTTAATATGGGTGCAGTGAATTAACCTTCCATATTTTGATTAGTGAAGGTTTTAAAGAGAAGGATTAAGTTGCCAAAACTTAAATGCATTAAGGTACCTTGGTCTAAGGTATTCTCAAATGACTAACGTAGTGTCTAAAATATTGAGATAATGGCTTAAACAATGCATTGAATTTGTAAGTAGTTAAATGCTCATTTTTTTAAGAGGATGTGGGTGTGTCAGGAACTTCAGGGAGCATATGTTTAAATCATTTGAGTATATGTAAAATATGTTTAGATGGGACATATAGGTGTCATAAAGGGGGAGGACCTTTGAATGTCTCAAAGAGTAGCATTCCTATAAATTGTGTTTAAAGGCATCATAGTGATGATTTCAAATATAAGTATGAAATATTTCAGAATTAAATAGAAGGGTTATTTGAAATTTTCAAGGGACCAAATTAATCATATGCCAAGGAAAATAAAAGATAAATATTAAAACTTGAGATAAAAGAGAGATTTAATAAAATATTAAAGAAAAATAATATATGTAATTAACCTGCCTTTATATGTAACTTCTAGGTTTTGATTTGTACACGAGTCCTCCAAGAAGACACTAAGAAAAAGTGTGAGAGGGCAAGATAAAGGTAGCTTTAATCATTAATTTCATATATTTGCATTGGTTACATGTTTATTTGTGCATTATTGCTGTAGTTAAGCATGAGAACATGTGAATTCCTTACTTCTATTATTGCTATGGACATGTGTAATAATAGTTTGAGTTATTCAGTTTTACATATATTCAGTTATTATAAGGTATTGTTCCCCTTAGCTTGTTTTGTATGCTCGGTTATTTACCATGTATTATATATTGAAATATGATTAATGCTACTGAGATTTCCCAAACTCACCCCTCTCTTTATGTATTAACCATAGGAACAAGTTCATCTAAGGGAAAGGAGAAGTTGGTGGAGGCTTTGCTAAGGTGGATGGAAGAAAGCATGTTTTGTTAGGTTAATTTTACAATATTGTGGCTTATTATAATTACCAGGGCATTTAAATTTAATGTTTGTTTTGGGTTGTACATATCTCTATAAGGAGTTTGAGATGAGCAGTTATAAACATGGTAAAAGTTCATATTATTGTGGATAATTAGCTACACATGCTTGCTGAAACATCATTGTTACATCTAACTTTTAGATAGGGTAAACATTCGAGTTATTTCTTGATATTTGGTAGGTTAATAGTAACATCCTAAGTTTTAAAACAAGTATCAATTTATAATTTTTAGATGTGTAGATAAAAGTTATGAATTTTATAAGTTGGGTCATAATTCTGATTTTTTTTTTTGCAAAAAATTCCTATGAACTGTTTGAGTTTTAACCAAATTTTGAATCTAATGAAACCCTGTTGAGCCTGGGACTTCGTTTAATCATGAAAGGCTTTAAAGGAGCTCAAGTTTGAGCTTTGAACCACTATTTTTAATATTGTAATGAGTTAGTGACGCATTTCTGAAGTTCTTAGAAAATCCCATTCCACCAATAAATGTTAGAACTTGAAATGTTGGATAAAAAGTTTTTAGTTGTTGGTGGTTTCTAGGATTTCTAAAGATTAATAGTGGTTAATTCTCAACTAGATAGCTCTAATAAATGGCCCTAGTGTAAGGTTTGACCACCGCGACACAAGGCATCTCACGGCATATGCCAACAAGCTGAACAGGAAGTTGAACCATATACTTCATAATAATAATGATGTTGAATATGACTTGTAGTCAGATCCTTCATCTCCCTCCTCCAATGATGAGGATGAGGAAGAGGATGAGGACCACAGTGTTTGGATGACTGAATATCATCATTGTTTTTCTAAAATATTAAAAATGAAGTAAATTAAAAAAATTTAATAATTCACAATAATTAATTAAGAACCGTAAAGTATTCTTCATGCCGGCCTCATCCACATCTTCATCTTTTTCATCTTGTTCCTCATACTTATCCTCATTCTCATCATCGGAGGAGTGAGATGAAGTTAACAAAAAAACAAGTTAATAATTCATGGTTAGTAATTAAGAACCATAAAGTATTATTTTTGACATACTCAACAATTCTAACTTAATAAAAGTTAAGTTAATAAAGTTAGATATGATTAGTTTTGATGATCTCAAATATAGATGTCAAGTATTAAGAGCAAAAAGTTTGTATAATATACTTATCTTCTACATTGACTAACTACTATATTTAATGTTATATAACTTGTAGATTAGTCATAAACCGAATAGTGGGTTGATGTTATTTTGCTCATAATGCCTCATAATGGAAAATGATCATCAAGAGGAAAGGGATAGAAGAAAGAAGAAAGAAGAAGATTGAAGATATTCAAGAAGATATCTAGTTGGGTTATGAAGAATGATCATCAAGAGAAAAAATAAGAAGATATCTAGTACATTAGCCAAGCAAAGAAAGAAGAAGATTGAAGAAAGAGATTGAAGAAAGAATAACTTGCAAGATCATATAAGAATATCAAGATCCAAGCTATTAGAAGTAATACCGGAGGTTTCTTGGATCATATGGAGGTTGGAATGGGTCAATTCAAAGCCAAGATAACCTATATGGAAGTTATGGAACTTCCCCAAGGTGTTCCTTTGAGTTTTGGCTCTCTGCAATGTTTTAGAAGGCATCACTTAATTGGTTACTCGAGTGATGGACATGATCACTCGAGTGACTACTCGAGTGATGTGCATTTTTAGTGTGCCTTGTTTTCATGCGATAGGATTGAGGCTCGGTATTTTAGGCATATCTCTCTAACCATATGTCGGATTGAGCTAAAACCATTAGCATATGAAACTCAACTCCTAACACAAACTATGGACACCAAGATCATATTAATAAAAGTTCATATGAGAGAGCTAAAACCTGTTGAAGGTGACACATAAATCACTATTATATTCCAGGACAGATTTCTTGTTTTGGATATAACTCTCAAATTACACATCGGATTTTGATAAAACTAGTGCCATTTGAAAGTAGACTCAAAGAGCTTTCCATGAATACATAATTTGTCACAATTGAAGCTATATACTATGAATCATGTCTTCTGGAAGTTCCTGCTCGTGATTTCAGAGATTGTTTAAGAATAGTAGATACTATTTGCATCATAACTTTCTATATATAACAATTTTGGAGTTGATTCTTATTGCATTGGAATGTAGATGATGAGAGCTTTCCGATGATATATAATTTGCCATGTTTTGAGTCAAAATGAAGAGATCACTTAAAGGGCTTACTCGAGTGATATGCAAAGTTATTTGAAACCTTACTCCAGGGACAACTCAAGTAATATGTGAGAAATTTTTCCAATAAGCCCTCTATCAAGAATTGTGTGGGAATACTCAAAGAGATCACTCGAGTAATCTGTAAAGTTATTTGAGACATTACTCGAGGGGCCACTCGAGTAATCAGAGAAGAAATCATCCAGTAGCTCTTAGCGAAGATTTGAATGACATTACTCGAGGGGGCACTCGAGTAACATGAAATGAAAAGAAAGCATTACTAGAGGAATCACTCGAGTAATGAAGTTAGAATGCTCTTGGCCAGATTTTAAACGTGATTACTCGAGGGATCACTCGAGTAATAACCCAGGCTTACTCGAGTGACCACTTGAGTAATGCTTCCCAGGAGAACAAAACAACGTACTGAAACTTTCAGAAATCATGGGAATTTTTATGTAACCCACTCTTCTTGATTCCAATTACTCTAACACTTTATTATATTAGTGTTTAATATATCTCCTTGGGAATACAATGAAGAAATTATTAAAGAGACAAAAGTTGACTTTACGGAAGCGGAGCATTTACCAACCACAACGGCTAGTTTTCAAAATCAAAGAATAGTCAAATGAAGCTACGCCACTCTAACGGACAGGTTGAAATACTTCCAATGGCTATCTCAACTCATCTATAAATACGGAAACATTCAAAAAAGAACAACACCAACGAGAAACATGAAAAGATCATGAATCAACTACTCCAACCTAACTACTCTCTGTTCTTATCTATTTTTTATATCATGTATATTTGAGAGAGCGGTTATTTGTATTGTACTTTAGTGTTCGTCTTATTCACTACTGAGAGAGAAGATTGATTGTAATCTTTCATCATCAAAGTTGTATCCTTATAGTGTGTAAGGGGGAGCAACTCTGTTATAACCTTACGGTGTATAAGGGGGAGTAACTCAGTACTAGAATTGTAAAGGCTTCACAAGTGCCCAAATTAAACTTGTGAGATTGTAGTGGTTCTCAAGTACCCAAGTAAACTTGAGGAAGATAATAGATTGAAAATCTCAGGAGGAGCCTGTGTACTGGATGTAGGTCATCATGGATTGGGCTGAACCAGGATAAATCATAGTTTGCATCTTCTCTTGCCTAAGCTCTTATATTTCCAACATATATGTTTTAGATACTTACTTATAGTCTCAAGCTTCCATACTTATTGATTTCATAAGATGCGAAAAGATTTTTAAAGTTATTAAGTTTTTATCTTCCACCCAATTCATCCCCCCTCTTAGGTGTTGGCCAGTTCTAACATTTGGTATTAGAGTTGGACTCTTGTTTAAAGGACATAACCGTCTCAAGAGTTTATAATGGCTAATTTTGGGTGTTATATGCTTTCTGAAGGTTTTGATTATACAATTCCACCTATTTTGAAAGATATTGATTTTTGGTTTTAGAAAGCTAGAATGACATCTTTTATAAAATGCTTTTGATTATGATATGTGGGATGTTTTTACAAATGTCTTTGATTTCAAACCAAGAAAGGATTGGACAGAAACAGAAAAGAAAATGTTTTTGTTAAACATCAGAGCACTGAAAATTTTGTATAGTGCTTTAACCAAAAATGATTTTGAAAAAATTAGGTTTTGCTCTACTGCTAGAGATATTTGAGATACCCTTGATTCTGTCTATACTTTTAATAAGTGTATTGAAGTTGAAAGTATTGACAGTTCATTTGAAAATATAAGCTGCATACCTGTGGTTCATGAACAAGTGGAAGTTGACAGTGAAGAAGGAGAAATCATAGAACACTTCCATGATCTTGTCAACATAGAAGAACAAGAGGAAGATGATTCCCAATAAAAGCTCATTACGGACAAATTTGATAAATCATCCTCTAGAGCTCAAGATACACATATGATAAACAATTCCAATTCTTCTAGAGTTATTTTAAAAACTGATTTTCAAAGTTTGCATCAAATTGTTTTTTAACCAATTATTGATTCTATTGACAAAAGCAAAAAGGTTTTCAATTATGCTGGAAATTTATGTGGGAAGAAAGAACTTAGGCAAACTGATCATTTGAGATCGTCTTTTCTTGATCAACACAATACTTGCAAAGAATCTTATCATGCATATCATCATATTATTTGCAATTTTTGTGGTAAATCAGGTCATATTTCACACACATGCTATATTAGGAGAAATTCTAATATGAGAAATAAATTTGTTTGGATGCATAAAATGCAAGTGAGTTCAAATGCTAATGTTCAAGGACCCAAAGCAAAGTGGGTACCAAAATGTCTATCTGGTGTTTCATGTGTGCAGATTAATTCTAGAAAGAATGGACAAAAGGGTAATGAGAATATGAAGAAGATTTTAAGAGTTTGTAATGCACCTAAATGGAGATTCACATCAATTAGGAAAACTCTCGAATCACCCATTGCTGGAACTGTAAAGTTTAACCATAAAGAATAAGGCAATGGAGAAAAGAAGTACATTCCACTTCAAGAATGGACTATCATAGAGTTTTGTTAAACTATCTTGAGGAGAACAAGAAAAGGAGGATCTCTCAATCATTAAGTCAAAGACTCCTGGAGTCTATATATTTTGAGAGAAGATTGCCAGCACCCAAAGCAAGATATTTAAAGTATCAACATCATAGAAAGATGTAGTAGGTAAGCAAATGCAATCCTCCAAGTATCTAAGGCAAAGGTACACAAAGATAAAACCTCATATTCTATTGTCTGTAATATTCATTGAGGTTTTATATTTTAAAACCTTAGGAATGAGCATTGCAAATGATTTTGAAATTATGTTTTCGCATCCCTTAAAAAGCCTCTTAATAGGTATATTTATAAAGGGATTGTAATGCTTAACAGGTTAATTTTTTATGCATATATAATGATTGAAAAGAAAATATTTATTTTATGCATAAAGACATATTTAATTCGTTATACTCAATTGCCTTGAATTAATTATATTCTTATAGCATGTGAATTTTATCTTGATTCCTACAACCTAACAAGGAATGGATCCAAGCAAGGTTGGATACCATGAAGAAAAAGAAATTTATACAGTTTTATAGGATAAGAAAAAGCTTCTCAAGATTATAGCCACATGAAAACAAATTCATATCTTGATAATGCTGAATTATGGAGTTTGGATTTTGGTGTTGTGTGTACAAAGGAGAAAAATCAATATTATTCCACCAAAATCAAGCAAGCTATCGCAAGGACAAGAAAAATTACGGTGACATCTAATCCTTACTCTATATCTTTTCATATCTTGTGCTTTTATGAACTAGATTGGGTAATGAATACTTGCTTATTATTGCATACCATTAGCAATCAATCATTTATGGTTTTCAAATCGTTTTTAGATTGCTAAATATACTGGAAGTGAAATTGTGCATAATTTTTCTATGTATTTGAGTTTCGAAATGCTCATTCCAAAAATGTAGTTAGATTCCAATTCATCTTGTTTATAAAATTGCATACACATTATTTGAAAATTATTCATATCTTGTTTGCATTTAAATCGGTTTCAAAATTGAAAGTTAATATTTATGTATATTGAAAGTCAAAAATGCTTCAAATCTAACTACTAGAAATTTCCCCATCATTCACATATTATTTCTTGATTTTAAACCTGTTACTGCTTGAACTCCTCAATCTTTATTTCTAACAAGTTAGACCTTATGTCTAATATATTCACTATCTATGTGAGTTTCAAGAGTATTTCCTAGAAAGGAATTCAATATGTGAAAACCTCATGACAAATGCATAAATCTTTGGTTGGCCATGTTATTCCAAGCATTATGAATGTTTGTTAGTGTATTGAATCTTAATGCATTAACCATTATAGTGGAATAACTTACTAGGATAATATTCTAGTACTCTAGTCATTTGGACTAATGAGTATGTACTTAATCATTCATAATTCATTTGCACTCATTTTGTTGCTCAAATACATGAACCATTGATATCATTTATCTCTGAGTAGTGTATTGTATTCAAATTTTTGAGATGAATATTCTTGTTATTCAAGACACCTCTAAGAGTCAAGATTATCTCTTGGTTAATTGCAAAGTCATTGTGTTTATATATATCCTTGAAGCTAAGTTTTTTTGGCTAATTCATTTTCCATATAACTTTTGCTCTTAGGAAAATTCTCAAACATGTTAAACTCCAATGTCTAACATGTTATCTTAGTTGTTCTATAAAAGAGAAGCTTTCTTATATATGTATATTTAAACTGTTGACTTCCACCATTTTCAACATAAACATTGATTATAAACATACACTACTACAGAATTATGATATAAGCACCCCAATGGACGTCCCAATTTTAAAATTGGGTGGTTAAAAAGGAAGGCGGTGGCATTTTCATAATTATGTGTACGTATAGAAACCTTTAGACATCCCAAATTTGAATTTGGGACGCCTAAAGTAGAGTTTAGATGTCCCAAATTTTATTTGGGACGCCTAAATATTTCCACTGGCGCGAAAAAAATAAATTAAAAAAATTTAACTTACTTTAGATGTCCCAAATGGGATTTGGGACGCCTAAAGTATTGACTTTAGGCGTCCCAAATGGGATTTGGGACGCCTAAAGTAAGACTTTAGGCGTCCCAAATGGTTTTGGGACGCCTAAAGTCTTACTTTAGGAGTCCCAAAAAAATTTGGGACTCCTAAAGTAAGACTTTAGGCGTCCTAAATGCCATTTGGGAAGCCTAAAATCAAGACTTTAGGCGTCCCAAATGCCATTTGGGAAGCCTAAAGTCAAGACTTTAGGAGTCCCAAAAAAATTTGGGACTCCTAAAGTCATGTCAGAAATTCTGACATGCGTAAGACTTTTCTTCCCTTTTCTTCATTCCCATATCAGAAACCCATCCCTCCTTTTCCATCTTTCCCATCCCCCATGACTTCTCTTCCCTTTTTTCTTTCATTCCCGTGACTTCGTCTTCTCTATCTACACCATGGGTATGCTTTTTCATTATTTTCTTTTCTTCATTACACTTTGTCTTCCTCTCTTCCTTTTCTTCATTCCCTTTTCCTCCACCTCCTTCCATTCTCATAGCACCTTCTTTGCTCTCACCCTCCGACGAACGCCTCCTCTGTAACACCCCGAATTTTGAGACTTGAGGCTAGAGAATAAGCCTGAGGTTAGTGGATTGCTAAGCCCCGGTTTAGCAAGATCCCAAATTGTGATTAGGAGTTAATGACTACAAAAGTGGACGTGGTTAGTGATTAATGAACCCTTTTAGAGAATATAAAGTGGATTGTAGTCGCTTGTGTTATGAGCAACGCCAAAACCCTGTATTTGAGTTCAATTGTGGATTAACATCCAAATTGACTTAGAATAGAGGGAAGAATTGAATGGGGTATTGTGATGGAAATGGTGTCATGTTGTGGTATTTAATCATTGGAATTGATTTAAATTGGATTGGACACATTGGTTGCAAAACTGGAAATGCTGTCCAGTGTGAATTCTGTCTGGGAAGTCTTCTCGTGTGGACGTTTTTACTAGGCATATGATGTCATAAAATTATGAAACTTTCCAGTCTTATCGTTCACATCTCAAGCTTCGAAATGGACATATAATTTGTGCCATTTCGTTTTGTGAACTAGGAGATATGACTGTCCAAAGTTTGGGATGGAAACTGAACTCTGTTTTGGGGCAGTGATGAGTTTTATGTAATTCTGGAATTGTGTGGTGATTTTTAGTAATGGCCAATATTTTTCCTATGAAGAGGACTTAAATATCTTTCATTTGGCTTTGGGATCACCTCATTTCGATTTTTCTAGAATTAGTTATGATTTTTCAAAGATTGGGCAGAAAATCTGCCAGAAAATCCGAAAATGCCAATTTTGGGAATTATGACATCATCAAAAGGCAAGATGACATAAGCATGGAATTAAAACATCTTCTCATCATCTTCAGCTGCTCATTCACGCACAGCACCTGAACATAGTGTGAGAAAGTTGAGAGAGTTTAGAGAGAGAAAGAGAAGAAAAATCACAAGGTAAGTCGATTTCTCCGACGATTTCGCTCCTAACGCGTATAACTCCGACTCTAAACTACTCCTCTTTGTTCTTTAAGGTTTGGAAGCTCCTCTTTTGGTGTTTTGAAGTTAGGGTTTTCAGCCACAAGAAGGAAAAGCTAGTGGGAGCTTGAGGTAACTTCCAAACTCGTGCATATTGACTATTCTGGCTGCTGTGGTTGATTTAATCGGTGAAATTTCACCGGATTGTCTTTGTTTGTAAATTTGGAAAATGGGTTGGCCTAGGTGTTATGCTGCCCAAATTGATACTAAATGGTAGTTCTAACCTAATGGAATAGTCAATAAAGTGGTTAGGAGTAGAAAGGAACGCGTTTACGGAGCCGGAACCGAAAAACCCCAATTTTTCCCGGGGAATTCAGAATTTCGGCCAAGCCTGGTTTGGAGGGGTTAGAGATGGATTTTCAATGATTTGATGATTCCATTGAGTTCAGGAGTGAAAATTAGGTGGGGTTACAGTTGGTCACTTTTTCGGAAAAGGCCGAAAAAGCATAATTACGAAAACGCCCCTGAAACCCTTAAAGTGGGGCTGCCAAGGGTAATTTTGTAATTGACATTGAATTTGATAATTCCGAGTCCGAAAATGGATTCCTTGGGCGAAAATATGTTAGAATAGCCCATGTCAATATTTCAAGAAAAGTACAGCCGGACCGGGTACGGCGGGGCCGGGCCGGGTCCCCGGGGGTATTTTAGTAAATTTTCAATATAGCCTCATATAACCCCCAGAAACACTATGGAAGTGTCTAAATAGTACATTTGACATTGTAGGATCGAATGTGAAGCCCCGAGTTGCTGGCACGCAAATCGAGGAGAAAAGACTGGAGGTAGGAAACATATCTCTTCTGCTTGTATTTGATATATGTGTTAGTGTGTTGGTGCATGTCTTAGCTTTGCATAATTATGTGTAATTTGAAGCTATGTTTCAATTTATGCTATGGCCATAGGTATATTGTTCGAAGCATTGAGCTGGCAAATTGTCATTGTGTTATCATGAGTTGTGTGATGCAAGCATGTCATGCATTAAACATTTATCGTACATGCATATTGATATTGCTATCCTACTGAGATTCTCTAGAATCTCACCCTCCCCTACTAACCTTTCAGACAGGGTAGTAGATCGATGATGGAGTAAGCAGCCAAGGGCGATGAGGACTTCCTTCAGTAGTTGTTTTGGTAGTTGGTTATCATCCCAGATGGGAGTATATAGATTTGGATGTGTATATAAGTATGTGGATGAGGATTTGCTATGTATTTGAGAAGACTTTGTGTAATCCCCATATGAGGGCTTGTATGGGCGAATGTGCTCTATAAAGCTTGAGTTAATATATGGAAACCGGGATTGCCGGGATTATTGATGTGTACTCTGATTTGTTATGAATGTGATATTCCGCGTAGTAATTGTATTCGGAAATGTGATTCTGAGACCAAGTTTATAAATGATTTCGAAAGGTGTTTGTGAAAACCCCGTCTGGTAGATGGGTTTATAATATTAAATTTTGTTCTTATTGGTCTCTATTTCACTTTATTGCGTAATCCGAATATTAATTACGGCAGGGGGTTACATCCTCCACCTTTTTTCCCCCTCCAGCGTAGACCTCCCAGTTTCATCGTTGCTTTCAGCCTTCGGCGTACCTCTCCTCTCCACTGTGCATAAACAACTCCTCCAACGTCTTCTCTCCACCTTGGAAGCACATAGATACCGTTGGCTGCCCTCTACCCTACTTTCATCAGGTTTATTTTTTTTTTAAATATAAATTTACATGAAGAATTAAGTTAAACTTGCAATGTGAAATTATTATAATGCTTTCAATTTATTTACATGATTCTAGTTATTGGAGTGTTTTTCCCTTGATTGTTTTTTTTCCCAGAATCATAAACTAGTTGTTAGTAGTTATGCAATACTAATAATATTTTTGTTTTATACGTTTGGAGCTTGGAAATAGAGGGAAATACATATGTATATTTAGTTTGATGAAATGAACAACAATTAGTTTATAGTTGTTAGTGACAAACATTTTGACACTTTCTGGTTGTTGTTATACATATATAATATTAGGTTGTATGAGTTGTTGTTATTATACATATATATATATATAGTAAAAAGATTGCAATGCTAGATGTCTTTATCATTTTATAAGGGATATTTTGTGGTTTATGAATCCATCTTCAATTCTGTTTCTGCAATTTTAATTTGCTGGGTAATGAAGAATATAAATAATAATTTAAAAAAATAAAACTTTTTAATTTCCCAAATTAAGAATTGGGATGTCTAAAGTCCCCCTGTGGAGGACTTTAGACGTCCCAAATTGAGATTTAGGAGGTCTAAAGTCCTCCACGGGGGGACTTTAGACCTCCCAAATTGAGAATTGGGACGTCTAAAGTCCCCCCGTGGAGGAAAAAAAATTTGGGAGGTCTAAAGTCCTCCACGGGGGGACTTTAGACCTCCCAAATTGAGAATTGGGATGTCTAAAGTCCTGACTTTAGACGTCCCAATTCTTAATTTGGGACGTCTAAAGTCTCACTTTAGACGTCCCATTTTTTTTGGGACGTCTTTTCTTAAAACATACTATGCCCCCTACATAGACGTCCCCCAGTTTTTGGACGTTAAAAGTGCCAAAATAGGGACATTAAAACCCTTTTTTGTAGTAGTGATATTTCAAAGATGACTTTTGCATATATTCAAAATCTCAATTTTCCAATGCATTGTTACGATTTGAAATTACATATGAGATTTGAAACAATTTCCATACTCATTATCATTCTTGGAAAACTTGATTTCATTTATGATTTATCATTTCATAACAGTTGGTCATTATGAATAGGTTTTCAACTCTCTTTGATCTGACTTACATCGATTGCATGAAAATCTTATTAATGACATTTTTTCTATACAAAGCATATTTGCATACTGTTATTGTGAAAACATCATTCTTTGTATCAATTGTTTGCTATTCTTTATGGCATGAATTAATTGGATGACATTATAACTTTAATCTTTGGTGATTTAATACACTCTTTGCTCAAATATCATATGATTCAATTGTATAAGAGCATAAGAGTTATAATGTCTAATGCTGTATATACCTAAGAGAAAGTAAGGTACCAAAGAGCTTATATTTAAACTTTTGCAGGAGTTGATCAAAATGCTCTACTTTCGAATACAAAGATCAGAGGCTAATAGAGGAGGCGTTACTTGCAATGTTGTAGTATGAGCAGAAGCTAAATCTATGTTATCACTCAAGTAATCAATCAAGTGGCACCCCATCATTAGCAAGTAACTATCTAGTGGTGCAGTCAGAGGAAGAGGAAGAGTCAGAAGACTTCTTAGTGGGCTTAGTGGAATTCAATTCGAAGAAGCTCAAGCCGAGAGACCAAGGATACTCATGAGTTGGACGCATACTTCCAATACTATAAGCCTTCACCATCCAGTCATCTTCCCTACTGCCAAATAATTGAAGCATGATGAGTTATGCTTTGAGAAAGGCAAATAATTGAAGAGACATTAGAGACAACAATAAGAGATTAGAAGGTCATCATCTCAGCCTCAAAAATCAATAAGTTGGGATTCAACAACGTTCCACTAGACCTTTCAAGGAGTTCAACGAGCCTGAGAAGTACAGAATCATCAAACCATGAGAACTAGTGTGGATTCTAAACTTCAATTCTAGCTCTATATGCAATTTTCATAGGATTATCTATTATACCTATACTAGAGCTATGGTTAATAAGGCCAATAACTTCACTCACTTCAGCGGGAAGAATTATCACATAATGGCCTATATTATAAGCAAGGAGGAGAGGAATACTGGAAAGATCATGTCTGTCAGAGAACAAGAGGTATATACATACTTCTACAAGACTTACTCTAAGTAATCTGCAATTACTTCAAGTAGACCTTCAAGTAATTCGCAATTACTCCAAGTAAGTCTGAATGTCACTCCAAGTTAACACAAGAGGCGTAGAGGATGAGAGCTGAGATTTCAAGAATAAATGAGAGACAATACTTTGTTAGAGCAGGTCTCTTTGATCCTTCATTCTTTAGTTCATCTATCCAAGGCTATCTGAGAGAGGAGCTCAACAATCACACAGAGCTTGCAACAGACAATATTGAGTTCATTACTTCTGTGAATGGCAAGATTAGAACACTCTGTGATTTGATCAACCAAGAACTTCAAGGCCTTATTCCAAACTCATCTTGATATACTAAATGCTCACAGAGACCACACTTCAGAATCCCTCAGTACTGATCACATCATCAGACAGTGACAAGCCAACGATGCATCAATGGATTACAGAGGATTATGACTCGAGTAATTATGAGATTACTTGAGTATGGTATTGTATTCTTACTTAATTAAAATTCTCTGTGTTACATCACTCGAATGAGCACTCAAGTGATGGTCAAGTAGAATCACTCAAGTGACTACTCAAGTGATATTAGGTTATATCTCTTAAAACCCTGAATTGCATCGTCATTTTCAAAACCTAATTTCCCTCCAAATCTTTGAATTTTCATACTCATTTTCTCTACAAAGTTTCTAAATGTTTTTTTTTTCAAATCCTGGAAAGGTATTATTTATTCCTCATAATGATTTTTAAACCATGCATTCATTAAGGGGGAGCTTCACATTCACATGTGTTTTATATCTTGAAGCTCATATCCTTTATTGGAAGAAAATCATTATAACATACTCATCTGCATTCACTCTCAATTGATTAGTTTTGATGATGAGTTATTTATATATCTTATTTTCATGGTCTTAATTTGCATATATTTTATAAGAAATTTTTGATACTTGATTGCACTAACTATTCTCCTTGCAAGAATGTTTTTAACTTATTGCAGGAGAGTTTGATCTATGTAAGATCATTCCTCAACATACTACAAGAAGAATTTATCAACTTTGAGGAACAATGCTTTAATGCTTAAACAAGGGAAATATATTGGCTCCAACATTTAAAGCATCAAATACATATGCCAATACAATTGAGCATTAACCATGTTGAACAGAAGCTCAATTCAATAAGAGAATCCTAGAGACAACATGAATCAGAGTTACAGAACCGAAATGTGGTGAACACAACATCTTAAGCTAGCATTGACAAAGAATAAAGCGATAAACTTCATGGAGCACTTCATCATTTTTTAAATCCTAAGGAGCATTTCTAAACCCTCTCTTTATATTTCAAAAATACTTTTTATATCTTTGATTTTAATTTTCCTTGATTAAAAATATTTTCTTGAAAACCTCTCCAAATTGTTTCAAATTTGTTTTCATGAAAATTATTTTCATTTGCATTAAATTATAAATGAAATTATCTTCAAATTGGGGGAAAGAAAAATGTTTTCTTGACAAATTTATTTTAATTGACAAAGAGAAAGGCATTTCTAATTTGGTTTTATATTTGCTTCTTTAAAAGCTTTTCCAATTTATGTTTCAAACTTTTTGCTGATGTCAAATAGGGGAAGAGAAAGGCAAGAAAAATATGTTGCTCTTACTTTGCTTTTATAATTCATACACATTTTTCTTTAAGGATTTGCCATCATCAAAAAAAAGGAGAATGTTAGATATGATTAGTTTTGATGATGTCAAATATAGATATCAAGTATTAAGAGCAAAAAGTTTGTATAGTATACCTATCTTCTATATTGACTAACTACTATTTTTAATGTTGTATAACTTGTAGATTAGTCATAGACCCAATGGTGGGTTAATGTTATTTTGCTTATAATGCCTCATAAATGGAAAATGATCATCAAGAAGAAAATCAAGAGGCAAGGGAATGAAGAAAGAAGAAAGAAAGATGAAGATTGAAGATATTCAAGAAGATATCTAGTTGGGTTATGAAGAATGATCATCAAGAGGAAAAACAAGAAGATATCTTGTACATTAGCTAAGCAAAGAAAGAAGAAGATTGAAGAAAGAATAAGTTATAAGATCACATGAGAATATCAAGATCCAAGCCATTATAAGTGATACTAGAGGTTTTTTTGATCATATGGAGCTTGGAATAGGTCAATTCGAAGCCAAGATAACTTATATGGAAGTTATGAAACTTCCCCAAGGTGTTCCTTTGAGTTTTGGCTCTCTGCGATGTTTTGGAAGGCATTACTCGAGTGGTTACTCAAGTGACGGACATGATCACTCGAGTGACCACTCGAGTGATGTGCATTTTTATTGTGCTTTGTTTTTGAGTGACAGGATAGAGGTGCTATATTTTAGGCATATCTCTCTAACCATATGTCGGATTGAGTTAAAACTAGTGGCATATAAAACTAGACTCCCGACACATACTATGGATACCAAGAT
The DNA here is from genome assembly GCA_963210345.1 of Inga oerstediana. Classification (NCBI taxonomy): domain Eukaryota; kingdom Viridiplantae; phylum Streptophyta; class Magnoliopsida; order Fabales; family Fabaceae; genus Inga; species Inga oerstediana. The sequence goes on from OY723405.1 coordinate 35,039,170, forward strand.
CACATTAAAAGGAGTTCATATGAGAGAGCTATGATTTGTTGAAGGTGACACATGAATCACCATCATATTCTAGGACAGCTTTGGTATTTTGGACATAACTCTCAAACTCCACATCGGATTGTGACAAAACTAGTGCCATATAAAATTAGACTTAAAGAACTTTCTATGGATATATATTTTGTCACATTTAAAGCTATATACTAAGAATTATGTCTTCTAGAAGTTGCTGCTCGTGATTTTAGAGATTGTCTAAGAACAGTAGATACTCTTTGGATCAAAACTTTCAATATGCAACTAGTTTGGAGCTGATTTTATTGCATTAGAATGTAGACGATGTGAGCTTTCTGATGATATATAATTTGACATATTTTGAATCAAAATAAAGAGATCGCTTGAAGGGCTTACTCGAGTGATATGCAAAATTATTTGAAACCTTACTCCAGGGACCACTCGAGTAATGTGTGAGAAATTGTTCCAATAAGCTCTCTATCAAGAATTGCATGGGACTACTTAAAGGGATCACTAGAGTAATCTGTATAGTTATTTGAGACAATAGTCGAGGGGCCACTCAAGTAATCAGAGAAGAAATCATCTAGTAGCTCTTGGTCAAGATTTGAGTGACATTGCTCGAGAGAGCACTAGAGTAACATGAAATGAGAAGAAATCATTACTTGAGGGATCACTTGAGTAATGAAGTTAGAAATGCTCTCAGCTAGATTTTGAATGTGATTACTTGAGGGATCACTCGAGTGATGACCCAGGCTTACTCGAGTGACCACTTGAGTAATGCTTCCCAGGAGAACAGAACAACGTACTGAAACTTTTAGAAATCATGGGAATGTTTATGTAACCCACTCTTCTTTCTTCCAATTACTCTAACACTTTATTATTTTAGTGTTTAATGCATCTCTCTAGGAATATAATGAAGAGATTATGAGAAGAGATAAGAAATGACTTTATGGAAGCGGAGTGTTCACCAACTACAACGGCTAGTTTTCAAAATCGAAGAACAGTTAAATGAAGCTACGGCACTGTAACTAACAGGTTGAAATGCTTGCGACGGCTGTCTCAACTTATCTATAAATATGGGAACATTCAACGAAGAACAAAACCAATGAGAAACATGAAAAGATCATGAATCATCTGCTCCAACCCAACTACTCTCTGTTCTTATCTATTTTTTATAAAATGTATATTTGAGAGAGAGATTATTTGTATTATACTTTAGTGTTCATCTTATTCACTACTAAGAGAGAAGATTGATTGTAATCTTTCATCATCAAAGTTATATCTTTACACTGTGTAAGGGGGAGCAACTCGATTATAACCTTATGGTATGTAAGGGGGAGTAACTGAGTACAAGAATTGTAAAGGCTTCACAAGTGCCTGAATTAAACTTGTGAGATTGTAGTGGTTCTCAAGTACCTAGTTAAACATGAGGAAGATAGTGGATTGAAAATCTCAGGAGGAGCCTGGGGACTGGATGTAGGTTATCATGGATTGGGCCAAATCAGGATAAATCACAGTTTGCATATTCTCTTCCCTAAGCTCTTATATTTCTAGCATATATGTTTTAGATACTTACTTATAGTCTCATGCTTCCATACTTATTGTTTTCATAAGATGTGAAAAGATTTTTAAAGTTATTAGTTTTTATCTTACACCCAATTCACCCCCCTCTTGGGTGTCTTCTAGTTTTATCAAATAAAGAGAGAGAGAGAAAACAAGAAGCAAGTCATAATAATAGAGAAAATCAAGGTCAAAAGGCACAATGGTAATTAGTCAAATAGTGGCTAAAAATGCAAAGCATACATAGGGGGTTCTTATTATACTTACTAAGCTACACTACCTCTACTTTTTCTACTAGGATGCTCTTTCCCACACTTATCTTAAACAATCATTCAAGCACATATAACCACCAATTCTAGAATATTGAAAGTGAAAGAAAGTGAAATGAGGAGAAGTAACCTAGCCTCAAGGAGTCTTTGATGAATCATCATGGTAGAGCTTGACGAGATACCTATTAACTTTGAATTCTTCTCCAATGGCCTCATCCAAAATCTCAACCATTCCAAATGAGTGCGCCTTCGTGGCGAAAGGCCCATACCAACTAGATTTGAGCTTCCCACATCAAAATTTGACTCTAACTCAGAACATCAAAGCACATAATCACCCACTTTGAATTCCTTCTACACTATCTTCTGATCATGGAGCTCTTATTAGTGTCCAATCACATTTCCTCAAGTTCTTGTAGTTGCAACTTCTTCTTCTGGCACAACATCCTACACTCCTCCTCTGTGCTTAGCTGCCTATATGGTTGGTTGAGGGGGTGAGATTCATGGGAATCTTAGTAGTAAACAATACCAACAATGCATGTAAGATAAAGTGCTAGTACATGAAAAACTTGCCTTATGTAGGCTCATGTTAACATAATGACATATTTGCATGCTCAAGGCTTCACATTTCTTACATATTGCTATAGCATCAAAAGAATCAGAGCTTCAATTATTCAACTATGTTACACATAAACAAGCAAGGCAATGATGGACATTAACACACAATGTTACACATTAAAAATTAAGGCAATCATGCACATTAACACATAAGCATACATGAAAGTAAGGAAAGTTCCCAGGGTAATACCCAATATAAGTTGTACTCATGGGCTTTCAGCCTCAAGACTACCTGGCTCGAGACACCCCAAGTATCTCCCGGTAACTTGTACTTACGGGTCTTATTGCCTTGGGACTAACTGTCCCATCATTATCAGAATCTCATTCATTGAGTCAACCCCGAAATCTTGAATTTGGATTGAATAGCAAGACTACGACCCTGCTCTAAATGTACATCAGGTCTTATGGCCTAAGGAGACACTAGTCCAATAGATCTTACTACATACTATATATTCATAACACAAACATACTCGATGGTAACACATACATGCAAAACCAGTATATAAGATACGAGAGCAAGAGTTGCTTGCCTTTCTTGTTGAGCCTGTTCTTCTTTTGTTTTCTTTCACACCTTTCATTCAACAAAAAGTATAGGAATACTACATGGTGATTCACTGGCTCAAACAAACACTTCTTTATAGGACATCTAGCCTGGAGATTGCATATGACATTTACTAGTCCTCCAGAGATGCTAGAAACTATCCCCACAGGGAAATATAAGCAATACCAACTTCTAGGTATAAATTTTCCATGTATTCCCATAACACAGAGTAGGGATCTAATTCTTATTCTAATTCGGTGCCAGAGACTCAAGAGTCAGCAATAGAACCCCTATCCTGTGCTACCTCATCTTTCTCTTAAAGTCTCAATCCCGCTTAAATAAGAATCCCTGGGGGTCACCCATCCTAGGGATTCTCTCGCTTAAGCACATTAACCATGGAATTATGTTAGAATCTAAGTCGTATGCCAATTTGGCATCAGATACATCAGAGCTCATACTCAAGTGTTCTACTAGTAATCTTAGAAATGGGATCATTCAAGTGATCTGATCTTAGAAAACTTTCAACAGAGATCACTTTCAGAATTACTCCAGTGTTGTGCTTGTGATGCCTTTTATCTCATCACTCGAGTGGTCACTCAAGTGATGCCTTATAAAGCTTGACAAAGAGCATAACTGGAACAGAGCACATTTTAACACTATCAATTGAGTAGTCACTCAAGTGATGGCACTATATGCCTTAGAAAATCTTGCTTGATTGTTCAAAAATCTTTAGTCTAGGAAGATCAAGGGCAGTAGAAATACTCCTATTTGCTTAGGTGGTGCATGACTTGTGCTAAGCTCTATGGATTCTACTACTTGTGCATTGGTCTTCTTAAGTGTTGAACCAACATTTAGTTAATCAATAGTAGCAATAGGCTTGGGAAAAGTAGCCTCTTTCATACCTACTTCACATGGATTGATTAGTTCATTAAAAATCTCAAGTATAAAGAGTAATCTTAGTTCTTGAATTAAGAGATAAGGTAGGAAGTAGCCCTTTAACCATATTGTTTTGAGGCCCAAAGTAAGTCACATGAGAGATATCTTGGTTCGTGTGAGGGCTTTACCCTTAAAAACCAAATCATCCAAGCTTTGGCTACCGACCTCAAACTTAGCCTCCTTTACTAGTTTGTAACCTGAAACATTAACAAAACACCTTCCTCACAAGAATCATCACTTAAACATGAAATATTAGAAGAATTAAGCTCCAATAAACTAAGATAATTATGAGAAAAATCACTAAGGGAGGATAATCAACAATTAATCATCGATGAGTTAAGGTTGGAAATCTTTCTCCCAAGTAAATCAAAATTATCAACAAAAGAAGAGAGTAATATTTTTCATCACATGAATCCAATGCAATATCATAGTCAAGGTCATAGTTATCAATGTGCAAATTAAGCTCATATTCATTGATAACATCATCAATTGCCAAGTCAATTGAATTCACGCCTAATAAAGAGTAATCTTCAAAAGGGTACTTCATGGCTTCATACATATTAAAACTTCACTTAGAGTTACCCACTTCTATGGTGATTAATCCATCTCTCATTTCTATCTAGGTACTAGCGGTTCTAAAAAAGAGTCTCCTTAAGATAAGGGTAGATTCACTAGACCCATGAGAGATGTCTAAAATATAGAAGTTTGTGGGGAAAACCAAGTCTTTGACTTTTATAAGAAAATCCTCAATGATGCCTTGAGGGTGGTGAGATTCGAGAGAATCTCAGTAGCAAATAAAACCAACAATGCATGTAAGATAAATTCTACTACATGATATGTTGCCTTACATAGGCTCATGTTAACATAATAACATATCTATATGCTTAATGCTTCATATTTCTTACATATGGCCATATCATCAAAAGAAAACAAAAGCTTCAATCATTCAATTATGTTACACATAGACAAGTAAAGCAATCATACACATCAACACACAAGCATACATATCAATACACGCAAATAGGGTAAGTTCACTACCTTTGGTTTTTGTGTCCTCCTCTTGTACCTTTTCTTCCTACCATTGAAGTTGCTTCTTCTTTGTTACCTAATGGCGCTAGATACATAGCCACATTATTAGAGCCATGACAACTGAGTGTCCGATCGGCTACTTTAGCCAATAGGACTTGTCTCTATTCTTTTGGCCCATACTTATCCCAAATTTTAATAACCTATGACACATTTGTTAGTTAACCTCAAAGTTAACACTTTAGGCCTAATGGGTATTGAATAGGCCCACACTAACTTTATGGGCTTTACCTTCTATTGAAGTTCAAATTAATTACCAACTTCCCCTACTTTCTTATTTTCGCATATTTACCAAATTTTGCCAAAATTTTCAATAATCTTTGAAAATTTATATCTTGTCCTAAGAATATCCAATTAAGGTGGTTCAAAATTCAATATGTCAATTATTAAGTTTATTTTAAGGTAAAAATGCTTCCCACTGCCACCTATCCAAGCACCATTCCCAGTTTCCATTTTTTCCCTTACTGCCAGAAAATCTTTCCAATTTTGATGGCCAGAATTCTAAAATTCATACCTTAATCTATAGAACTCCAAATGGGGTGGTTCAAAGTCCCATGTGAAGCTCTTTAAGTCTATTTTAAAGAAAGAAATATCACTCACTGCTATTAATGCGCACAGGAGTCCAAAAACCTCAATCAACGATAGCGTTCTAGATTTCATTCTAGATTCTCTGCCTCAACTTTAACAATTCATATCTCCCAATCTAAACAGCCAAATGACACAAATGATATATCCAATTAAAGCTTATGATATCTACTTTAAACTGGAAAGTTTCATAATTTTTGTCAAGGTTTAGTTTTGCAAAATCTCACCATAAAAAATCCGACTTCCAGAAACATTATCTGGTAACCGCTAACTTCAAAAATTCATATCTCTTGATATACCATTCCAAATGGCACATATTACCTATCATGTTTAAGCTTGAAAGGTCTACTACAGTTTTGAAAATTTTCAGGCCATTGGACAATATTTGGTCACTCAAAAACTCATCACAGGTAGAGAGCCTCTAGAAAACGAAATCTAGCATCATTACTACTTTAACTTCAATCTTTAGGTTATCAATCCAACCCTTTGAAAATCATGTTCACAATATATTCCTATACAAAATCATGTGTAGAATCCATTTCTAACCATAAAATCACAAAAGTCATCTTCTTTCTATGGTTCTATGTCTAAACGAAAATAAGGGGAAATATAAAAGCTCAACAAAACCTCAAGATATTCTGTTCAAATTGTAGCTTATACTTACCTCTACTCAATTCTATAACTGATTCTTGATTTTGGAAGTACTATAGCCAGCTAGATGGCACTAAACACCTATGAAAAAGAATCCAAAACCATAGAAATATATTACTTTTTAAGTGAATGGTAAGAGAGATTAACCCATATTTTGGATTTCATTAACTCCTTATTTTGAGAAAGAGAGTTTCTATTTCATTAGTGCATTTAGCATTATTATAATTGATTGCAAATGTTTTAATTGATTGTGTGTGTAAGGTTAGCATTAAGAATAGCTAAGAAGATGTTTTGTGGTTAGCAAACTATACAATTGATTTTGTTAAAAGGAGATTAGAGAAAAACCTTGTTGGAAGGTTATTTGAGCCTTAAATTATCTTTATGTGTGCATATTCACTTAGTTTTTCATGTTCTAGAACTTATTTCAACGCTTTTTCAAAATAGCATTTGCATTTTGTGTGATGGAAATGAAAGAGCCATTCAATTTTAAACTCTTTCACCCAAACACAAACGTACATTCATCACCATTTTCTTACCCCTTTGAGCAATCTTATGTAATTAATTGTGCTAGAAGGAGTATTGGAGAACTTCTGCTTCATCATTAGAGAAAAAACTGAAAGATGAACTCCCTCTGCCAATAAACATTGAAGGGCTTGTCTAAGCAACCTATGACCTCTATCATATGGTCTAGGTTTACTTACGAGAGCAAGGACACATGGACCAGTACCTGAAGGAACATACCACTCTCATTCGTTCTTTGAATGAGAAGGTGGACATATTATTGAAGAGCATATCAATAACTTTTTACTTTTAGTTAGTTTATATACTTTGTGTTTTTGTTTGTAAAATGGTGGTTGTAAAATCAACAACCAAAATTTTAAAAAAGAAAAGTGAAATGCGTAACAGTTATTAAGGAAAACCTGACACTTATTAGAATACCATGTAAAAAAGTGAAATACATAATAGTTATTAACAAAGAACTATGATAAATATACACAAATAAATAACAGTTCTTATGGATGAACAATGATGTAAACTCTTAGGCACAATTACCCAAAAAACCATACCATTCCTCTTTTATTTAAACATATGAAACAAAATACACTTGACACTTAGTCTTTTTAAATGAAACCCACCAATATCTTAACCCTACGACTCCTGATGTCTTTTTGACTGCCAGGAGTAATTTTTAGTCAAATTCCGCCATAAAAAGCCTTCCAACTCCTCAACGATAGTTACGCTAGTGAATACATTTAATCCTTACCTTAGCAACTATCACGTGAGTTGTTTTCATTCATGAGCCTAGCTAGGTAAAGTTCTGATTTCCCTCATCCATTTCACATTATCCTTCATGCATTAACTTCTAATAGTTCCTTTCCTATTTCTTGTACTGTTTAACTCGGCTGATTAGGCTACATTTGTGAAGTCACGTTGCGATGAATCATATAAGGTAAAGTTAAATTGCTTTTGTAAAGTTATGTTTCTTTAGAAAATCTATTATTGGTATGATCGAAGGTTCCCTTCTATTGCTTTGACTGAAGATTCCTACTCTATTGATCTTTTTTAAAACAATTTTAGGAGATATGGATCCTTAAGCAAATACCTCTCCTTTTTTGGAAGTATTCATATCTCCAGAAGTTACTTTGAAAAGATCAATAGTGATGTGATGAATAAACTAGTTCAACTGTACTAAGAGTCATACATAAAGTAGGTAATACCTGCAGAATTTGTGAAGTCATGATGCAATAAAACATTCAAGATGACATATTAAATTGCTTTAGCAAAATTATGTTGTTTTGGAAATCCCATTATTGCTTTAATCGAATGTTCCTCTCATGTTATAGGAAATTATCAACTCTATTGCTTTGACTGAAGGTTCCTACCCTGTTGATCTTTTTCAAAGTAACTTCAGGAGATATGGATCCCTAGGCAAATACCTATTCTTTTTTAGAAGTATCCATATCTCTGGAAGTTACATCGAAAAGATTAATAAGGAAGTGATGAATAAACTAGTTCAATTGTATTAAGAATCATACATGAACAAGCCATTACCTACAATATTTGTGAAGTCACAACGTGATAAAGCATTCAAGATGACATATTCAATTGCTTTTGTAAAGTTATAATTTTTAGAAAACTTGTTACTGATCTAATCAAAGGTTCCTCTCCTATTTTTGTATTGAGTAGGTAGCACTAAGTTAAAAGCTCTGAAATTCAACATTATGATCAGTTATAGACTCTTCAATGTGATATTTTCTCAGCTATTTGGTCTTGACTCTCTCTAATAGAGTAGTACTTCCCACATTGAGTAGCTATGCAATTCAAGACGGATCAAGATTTTCTAGGCTTTGTGGTTAGAATCTATCGCACTCTTGATGGTTAGAATCAATCATACTATTGACCTATACATCTCATAATGTGAGTGTTAAACACTTATACCTTGTGACTCTTCAGTAATTAAGTCAGGAAAGCAATGGCTGGGTGAAAAAAATACGAATATGGGTATAGGTAAGGCCACAAGGGGTAAGTAAACCTTTGAGCAGCTCAAGGGTTTACGACAAGCCATATTGTAGGGGCTATCAAATAAAACTAGACTAACTATGCAATGTAATGATGCAAACTTAGGTCGATCTCTTTGAGGAACCAATTAATTAATCCCTAATTAACTATGTGCAATTAACAAAGTAATCTAAGAGTATAATGAAATGAGAAAACTATTCTAAACTTAGATAAGCTAATATACTTTTTATGATTTTCCAATTTTTGTAAGTGGAATGAATTATGAAATGGATGATAGTGGACTTCCTTAATGAGTGACTTAATATCCTAGTTCTACTTTTAGTGAATTTAATCACCTAACTAAGCCAAAGGACTAGTGAAGACACCTTCCTGCCCAATACCAACAACTCCCTAAATTGACCTAGACATCTAGTTTCCTTTAGTTAATTAGAGATGTCTTAAATGGCTTAGCTCATATTAGACTTGCAATCAGCCCTCTCACTCTCAATCAAAACTAGACACCTAGCCATTCAATCAAGAGTTCAAGAACATGAACAATTAATTACGATAATCAAGAGGACTACAAGACAATCAATCATAAACTAAACAAATCCAACATGAATAACAATATCCAAATCGTACATGCAAGTAATAATCCTTAACTACATATATCAATCATAGTCCTAGATACCGAGAAACTATAATTAATATGAAATTAGGAATAATTAAACTCCCTTCAGGCACAGACAAAACATAATAGCTTTACCACAATATCAAGAAAGGGATGTAATCAGCTACATATGACTAAATGATGACTCAATCAAGCTTTAGGCTCTCATTTGGCCATCAACGCAGCTGTTGAAGGTAGAAGATAGAGATAGAAAGTGATAGAGCATGAGGCTATGAGATGCGAAGATGGAATATCAATGGAGACGATGGAAGATTGGCTGGATATGGTGGTGGACATTAGATTTGGTTGGTGGAGTGGAAGAATAAGATGGAAGGAAGGGAGACAGAGGGAATGATGACGTAGGTGTTGGCCTGCTTCAAAATGAGAAGAGAAGCCATTGAAATATGATTCCTATTGCCCATAAACACTGATTTTCAGATTTAAGGACTAAACTATAATTTTTGAAATTCAGGTACTAAACTGACATATCCTTGGGTACTAAATTGTCATTTCTAAAATTCGAGGACTAAACTGAAATTGCCAAGATTTGTTTGCTTGACCAAAATACGCCAAAATGAAATTCAAACTATTGTAATACCATGTATCTGGATAATCATGAAAATAATGACATTTTGACTCCTTTTATCAACTAACTCATACAATCACTTTTAAGCCCAATTAATCACAATAAATGCATTTTTGGCCCAAATAACATGATACAATACCTAAATAAAGTATTGAAAAAGATGATAAAATATGGATTCATCAGTTTGTATACCCTTGATTTTCTCAAAGGTTTGCATACCACAAGCATCCTTTCCTATACGCATATTCATACATTTTCCCCCCTCAACCTTAACTTTCCAAGGTTAATTCTGTGTAGAGACACAATTTATAGGTCAACAATTAAATTATCACATATATACGTCAACAATTGCCATTGATTCTCTATATAAAGCCTCTAATGTCTTGATCCATCTTGAATTGCATAGCTACTTGATGTTGGAGGTACTGTTCTATTATATACAGATGAGTCCAACTAGCTCAGAAACTCACCTGAAGAGTATCACATTCATATATCACAGTTATAATATAATAAGCTTCATTTTTTATAAAAGTTCATGGTTCATATTTAAAAACGTTATTAATGTACTAAATACATAATGGTTGTCTGCGTGACACCGTTATTTATTTTGTTTAAAAGAAACATTCTTACATAGGAACTTATATATGTTGTTGAATAAATAATGGTTGTCAATATGAGACCGTTATATATCATATAGGCATTATAATATATTATAACAATTGTTCACGTATGCCTATTAATTAATGTCATAGCAGTGCACATATCAAAGCCTTACCAAGACTCAATCTATAATGGGTGTTATATTAGAACTGTTATAATAAATCCAGAACAAATAACGGATGGGAACTATAATGTAGCTACACTGAGCATATATAGTGTTCGCATATATAATGGTTAGGAACCATGGTTTATGGCAGATAATAACCATGATATATCGCGATTTCTGTAGTAGTGATAGTTGATTATTTTAGATAGTAGTAGAAGTTGATGAAGTGCTGGACACTTTGTTTATGAAGTGCACAGGATGTTTCTGTATAGGGTTTATTTGCCGGGTAGTGAAATCTATAATGGAAAAGATTTAAAGAAATTGAACTTTCAATGTCCTTTTTGGGAAAACAAAAGCTATAAGACTCTTACAGTGCCTTTTTTTCAAAAATGGATGTTGTAAGTGTGCTACTTACAATGTTCATTTTTGAAAAAATATAAGCTATAAGGAACTTACAACATCTGTTTTTATAAAACCAGATGCTGTAAGTGGCACACTTACAACATCCTTTTTTGGAAAACAGACGCTTTAAGGGTCTTATAGTGTTCATTTTAAAAGGACATCATTTCCAAACTTTCAATGTCACTCACATAAGCGTCCCCATGAAAAAGGATATGGAAAGGGCTTAAAAGCAAATGTTTAAAGTGTTATCTGTAGCAGTGATTCTTTGAGGCCTAAAATGAAATAAAGTATGAAAAGTATATTTACATATATAACCTTGGCTGAAAAAAGTATGTGTATGAATGAATCCCAACTTTGATAAAAAAAAGTTTGAAAAGTATATTTTCATATGTAGCATTTTTATTTTTTAATTGTGTTGTAAATTTTCATAGGCAGTGCTATTATTTTATTATTCTATGTTGCAAATGTCTATATGTAGAGTTGTTAACATCTTATTCATTGTTGTAAATTTCCATATCTAGAGTTGCAACTCAGCTATGAGCACTTGTAAATTGAGTTGTACATCTATATTAGAGTTTTTATTATTTTATTATTTGTTTTAAATTTCCATAGGTGGCATAGTTATTTTTCTATTTCGTGTTGCAAATTTCTGTGTAGAGTTGTTATATTTCTCTTCTTTGTGGTAAATTTTCTTTTGTGAGAAGAGAAAGGGCAACATGGTCTTTTTGCTTTCAAATTTAATTTCATTTTGGGCATAAAAAACTCATAAAGTTTCAGAGTCTTTTGGGCCTTATCTTCAATATTGTCCCTTCTATTGAACTTTAAGGAAATTTTCATAAAGTTTCAGAATTTTTTGGGCCTTATCTTTAATGTAGTCCCTTCTATTAGACTTTAGTGAAATTTTCTGTCTATAATATAATGTCATAATTGTCGCCAAAGGATGAAGATGAATGAGAGTATATGTCAAGGTTACCAAACGCAAATGCTTATAACTATTCTGAAAGGGATAACTCCTGTATGCTCCTCCGTTATCTGTACAAAGACAATCGTAACTATCGATGTCATCATAATTCTTTTCCAAGTTTGACTATTAATTAGGTGGTTGTTATTAGTCCTTTCATTCAAGAGCTAAACAAAATTTGAAGTTATTTTAAGGAACTCAAAGGGCAAGTTCCAACCTGGACGCGAAATTTCTTCACACTTTCACGTTTGAATATAATTTTGTCTAAGTTATTAATAACCTTGGATTGATGCACAATATTATTAGGAACCTTGTTATTCCACTTAAGATTACAAGGCCTTAATGTCTGAAAAATTCTTACTGTAATTGAAACAACCATTTCAGGAAGAATAGCTCCAATTCTTTTCAGGCAAATCATTTTATCTTTACGGTAAGTTTGGAATCCAATGATCATTAATGAAATGGGGAAAAACACTTCATTGTCTTTAGAGGGTCTCGCTTGACTCATATCCATAGTGAAAGGGAAAGTACAACTACAATATGGCATTATGGTATATATTCAACATATCGCATATGGAGTACGAGTGTCTAAGTTGACCTATATAGGTTTTTGTTGGTTCATTATCGTTTTCACATTTGCTAGTAATTTTGGATTTGAGGAAATCTTTAAAATGTGTGCACGAATATATATACTATCTTTCAACATTAAATCTTTTTTTAAAAACTAACAAGGCAAGCTCTATGCATGAGAAATTACAATCAAAATACTGCGAACCCAAGGGATTAGACCCCAGATCTAAATTAATTAAATCTTGTTGAAGCTGGTCCAAATAAAAAACTGGCGGAGCTGGTAAAATTTGGGCCTCCATCCCCATAGTATGTGTTTCCTTAGCTAGACGATTAGCAGACCTAAGGGGTTCCCTGTGGTTATGAGCAATTTCTAGGTCCCAATCCAAAGCAATAAGTGAATGAATGTCACAGATTTCATGCCATAAAGGGTGATCCGCGCTACAATTTGTCATAAGTAACTGAATAGCATCCAACGAGTTTAAGAAGAGCTTGATTTTTGAGAATTTAAGCGTTTAATACAATCTTAAGCCTGTACCTATAGCTAAAATCTTTGCTGCAGTACTTGGCAAGGCGCCCATATGCTTTTGAAATTTACTTAGCCACACGCCTTTGTCATCTCTCATAACGCCGCCCACAGCTGCATATTTCTGGTTATTCACCGACCCATCCACGTTGATCCAAATAAATCCTAGCGGAGGTAGTTCCCACCTGCAATTCATCCTCTTTTAAATTTGGAATACTAGGTGCTTGTACTGATTGTTATCTATAACTTCCATGAGCTAGTGGATACATCTGTTGTTCTTCAGCACTATTGGTTGATCATACATGTTTCCAAAGGTTCATCGACATCTGTTCTTCCAAATCAGCTAGCACGCCAGCCCAAATACTCTATGCCAAGGCCATCTTGTAGTAACTTTTGCTCCCAGCTCATTAGATGCATTCCACCGATGCCATACCTGTAAATCACCATTAAAAAAAGTGGTAGCATATAATGGGTTAATTAAAAGCAGCCACACTTGTCTAGCCGCCTCACAACCTCTCAAAGTGTGTATAGTGTTTTGCTCACTTTGACACTCAAACGAACACTCCGGTTATATAGAAGGTATTCATTTTGCTCTGAGTGCTTTCGTGGGTAGTCTCTGTTGGTAAACCTACCACATGATGTACTTGCAGGCTCTTTTTAGGATATATTTAACTTCGCTCTATAGTACCATTAGCTCTAATAAAGGAGCCAATGATTGTAATCAAGTAAAGTTACAGATGCCAACATGCTAATGTTACAAAATTAACGAATTTAATGAATAGAAAAAAAGACATTGTGGAATTTTCGTACCCCTCCATTGTGGAATTTAAAGAATGACAATTGTCGGACACCTCCATTGTGGAATTTTCTGTGTTCGCTTTACAACCCATCATTTGTTAGTCATTTAAAAAGGGGTGTTGAATATAAAAGCGATGGTGGGGCCTGCAATAACATAATTGAAAATGGATTTCACTGCTTATGAATGAAAATGGATTTCACCTAAAATGTGTAGACTCTTGTTTTTTTTCTTTGCTAATAAAATGTATAGAATTCACATGTATTATTTGACTTGGCATTTGGAAGCTGGAAAAGCCTCGTTAGAAAGCTGGATGCCCGCTGAAGTCCCAAAATACTGTTTCAGTAAGCATTATAAAATCGGCCAAAAAAGAAAAAGTAAGCATTATGACAAAATGACCTTTTGGCCAAAAACTAAGTTAAAGTGATATCTGGTTTTCAGAGTTTTTGACTTGTTTTCAAGAAAAAGTTTAAAATTGGTTTTTTTATATATCTTCTAAATAAATTTCTATTAAACTGTTTTTTTATAAAAACCTATCTAAACATAAATTATATTACACTAATTTTTTTATATGTTACAATAATTTACTTTTACCTCTGTTTCTGTTCGTAAATAATTGTTATTAATTAAGATAAAAGTCAAATTTTATATAAATGTTAATCCAAACAAGCTATTTTCATTGATAACAAAAGTATTGACATTTTATAAAGAATTCGACTATGTTTGAAGCCCACTTGAATATAGTAGAAATTCTGTGTAGATGTTTTTACATCTTTTCATGTTTCATTCATGTGGTCCCAAGAAAATGAAATTCCAAGTTATTACCTAGAGCCTGCTAGGGTACTTCCCATTCCCCCCAACTTGTCTCCATAAATATCAAAGTCAAGAAAAATTAATTTCCATGAGAAAATATAAATAAAAAAAGTTGGGGGTTAATTAATATATGTGTGTATAAACATTAGGGGGAAATATATAAATATGAAATAAAATTACTCTACTGGGGCGAGGGGATTTCTTGGACATGGCTCCTCTCCTTTTCTTTATCCCTTCATTGCCCTCCTTTTCATGCAAAGCTCATCGTTTTTGGTAAAATCAAGTGATCGGGAACACTTTTTTTTTAAAAAAATAATCATCTAACACCTTAAAATATTATTTAGTGGCACCTATTATCTGAAAGCAGCTTTTAAGACTGGAATCGGGATTGGGTATCAAATTCCTTCCTGAGCACTTCTTGAGATCGGGATCGAGAATGGGATTTCCCGATCCTATCCTGATCCTGAACAGCACTAAGATGCGATACTAGGTGATACTAAAAAAATATTTTAGGATGCTCAGTGTGCTAAAACCTACTTTAGAATAATATGTGCTATTGAAAAAAATACTTCACGGGGCTTGTTTAGTACGAAGGGAGGGAAATTTTTTTGAGTTAGATTTAAAATAAAAAAAAGTAGACAAGTGGAACTAAAATTTTTTAATTAACTTTTCTTACACTTTTGTCTTACATCTTCTCTTAATTAAAATATTGTAACCCCACTTCTTCAATTTTTTAAATTCAACTTATAAAAATTTTTTGCCACCTTCCTTCCAATTCCCTCATACCAAACAGGCCCACGTGGGATTTTTTTTTAAAAAAAAGTGTTTCATCACTTGGTTTTACCCAAAACGATGTAGTTTTGGGACAAAAGGAGGGCAGTGGATCAGGAGTTTACTCAACAGACAATGGGAGATTGAGCTTGCGACAAATATGAAGCAGATATGTTTGCCAAAACTCTCTGGGTGACCCTTCATTTTTTTTCGTCTCCCTTAAAATTTTCGTAGTTTAATGTTTGAGAATAATCCTAGTATTGTAGTTCCAATTTAAGGATGCAGTTTTGTTCCTTTCCTATAAGATACCATCTTATCCTTGCGCTAATTTCCACAACTTTTTCAACTAAAGTCGATGCATCCGTTTTCCATGGAAAAATACAATTATATCTTGCGTCTTTTGAATAAGAATAGTTCACTTTTGATAAAAAAAGAATAAGAATAGTTCACAAAGTTTATAACAAAAGATTCAATTCATGATTTTAACTTTGAATCGGAGTAAAATGAATGAAATTTGGAAAACTACAGATAATTCCTGATGTTATTATTGACAACTATACTAGCCTAGAAAACATCTCTGAAATATTATTAGAATAATAATGAATGGGTAGAATCCATACATTAACATGTCTCTAGGCATCATATTTATACACATGTATTGGGCTTAATTAGCATTAGGCCCAGTCCTATCTACAGTAATATTTACACAACAATTACAATCATACACCTAAACACTTTCTACACTCCCCCTCAAATTTGAGGCTGATTAACTGTCCCTAATTTGCTAAGCAATCTACTGTGAGCCTCCTTGCCAAGTGCCTTAGTTAAAATGTCTGCTTCCTGACAGTGTGATCTCACATGCTCCAAACTAATCAGCCCTGGTTGCAATTTTTCATATAGAAAGTGACAATCAATCTCGATGTGCTTCGTACGCTCATGAAATATCAGATTAGAAGCAATGTGTAATGCAGCCTTGCTATCACAAAAAATGCTCACTAGACCTTCATTTATTATACCTAAGGGCTTGTTTGGTATGAGGGGAGGGGAGGGAAAGTGGGTGGAAGGAAGATTTTTTTGAGTTGAATTAAAAAAAATTAGATAAGTGGGGTTAAAAATTTTAAATTAATTTTTCTTACTCTTTTATCTTATATATTCTTTTTATTAAAAATTTATTACCCTACTTCTTCATTCTTTTAAAATTCAGCTCATAAAAATTTCCCTTCCCCTCCAAATCCCTCACACCGAACAGACCCTAAGTCTTTAAGCAAACCATCTACCCAAACAACCTTAAATACACCTTAACCCAAGGCTCTATATTCAGCCTCAGCTGATGAGCAAGATACTGTCTCTTGTTTCTCTGATTTCCATTTAACAAGGGAGTTTCCAAGCTTAAGTAAATAACCAGTGACCGAACGCCTTGTTGTACCACAAGCAGCCCAATCAGCATAAGAGAAACATGATAAAACAAGGCTGTCATCCAAGCTCAACAATATTCCTAGGCCCACACTCTGCTTCAGGTACCTCACTATATCCCTTGCAGCAGCCATATGTGCCTTTGCCGGCATATGCATAAACTGGCTAACAACCTACACAATGAACGAAATGTCAAGTCGAGTAACAGTTAGATATATCAGCCTTCCTACTAGTCTTCTATAGGATTCTGGGTCTTTTAGAAGATCTTCCTTTTTATCGCTCCCTTCTTTATAAGCTAGCAGTCTCAAATTTAGTCTCATTGGCAATGTCAAAGGCCTACAACCACTCAATCCTGTGTCTGCAAGTAAATCCAAAACATACTTTCATTGTCAGAGAATTATTCCTTTACGGGATCGGGCTACTTCAATTCCTAAGAGGTATTTCATTTCTCCCAAGTCCTTTATTTTAAACTGACTATGAAGAAATTCTTTTACCTCACAGATCTTAATTTCTGAATCACCTATAATAAGCAGATCATCTACATATACAAGAATTAATACCAATTAAAGCATCATCATATTTCTTAATGAATAATGAATAATCATTTTTGCTTTGGTGAAAACCACCATTTATTAATGCCTTTGTCAACTTATAGTTCCATTGCCTTGATGCTTGCTTAAGTCCATATAGGGACTTCTTAAGCTTACATACCATACCTGCACCCCTTTTGTCAAAACCTTTAGGTATAGACATATATATTTCTTCATTTAAATCTCCCTGCAAGAAAGCGTTATGCACATCCATCTGATAAAGATTCCATCCATATACAACATCCATTTTCAATACTATCCTAACAATTATCATCTTAATGACTGGGGAAAAAGTCTTATTAAAATCAATCCCCTCTTGCTGTGTATAATCTTTTGCTACCAATCTCACCTTATATTGATCTATTGTACCATCTGAATTATATTTTATTTCGAAGACCCATTTACAACCTATTGCCTTCTTATCCTTAGGTAATGACACAATATCCTATGTATTATTTATTTCTATTGCATCTATCTCTACTTGCATTGCCTAGACCCATTTCTTGTCCTTTACAGCCTGATCATATGTTCTGGGTTCCATAATACTACCTATAGTTGATAAGAAACACATATGTGATATTGAAACTGAATCATACGATACATAGTTCTCAATGGGATACTTACAAGTACTCCTTTGTTGCTGACCAAATAATGATGAAATAGCATTACCTTGAGATATGAGGTTGAACACATAGTCTTGTGGCCAAATGGGAGGTCTTCTCTCCCTTGTAGGTCTCATGTTGTTCTATTCAACTCTATGCAATTTAGCATCATTTGACTCCTCTTGCGTTGGACGAGCACTGCCAGTTTGTTGTGTTTCAGCTGCTGGCTCCTTTCTAAGTCAATATTATAGGCATTGAGTTGCATTAAGTCAAGGTATAAGGATTGAATTGTAAAGGGGTTAAAAATATTAGACCAAAAGATTAGAATTCGACTGCAAGAATGAAAAGCATGACTAATAATAACTTGGTAACAACCCCAAATATTAGATGAGATGGTAGGGTCTCTTATAGCTTAACCAGATTTCTTGAGTTTGAGATGTGGAAATGCAACATCTTAGGGGCCAGGGGCACCAACCTTAATGGTTGATATGCCTTAATCCAGATTAGTCTGGGACCATTGATATGCCTGAAAGATTGCCCTAGGATACATGATGTTTACACAAAAAATATTAACTTGCTAACTATCTTACTTAAAGCTCTCATGTTATTGATGTAAGAGAAAATATACTAGTGCTGGCTTGAGAAAAATTCATAAATAGTATATAGAAGCTGAGAATTCCTAGTACACTCGAGCATTTATGACCAGCACACTCGAGTCCTGCAAGTGAAGGCCAGAAAGTGTTTGTTCGATAGTAAGCAAGGCCCTGATGCATTGAAGTGCACTCGAGTGTGACCATATGCACTCGAGTGAGGGACAAACAATCAAGTGATGAATCAACACTCTCAAGTGAATGTCTGCAATCTTGCATACTGAAGCACAACAACAAAACATCTTCCAATTGATATGTGATAGTGGACCCGAGTGAGGGGAATGACACTCGAGTATCGACCTCTACTCTTTGGAGGAACTAAGTGAGAAGGCCTGTACACTCAAGTGAAGGATCATACATACGAGTGTCATATTAACACTCTTGCAAATACAAAGTTGCACTCTTGCAACTATTTACCAGAGACTACCTAAACTATGATATCATTCCAAGTGCACTCAAATGAGTGCATAATATCGAGTGAGACAGGAACACTCTTGAAGTGCACAAGTTCACTCTTACAAGTATTTGTTAGAGACTAGCCAAAACAATGATATTGGCCAAGAGAACTTGAGTGAGGATTGAATACTAGAGTGTGAACTCTCATAAATTAAAGATTATACCATGCACATGGAAGTTTAACAATATTACTCTATATTGAGGTGTAAAATTGAAAGAACACTCGAGTGAGAAATGTTGCACTCAAGTATGAATTCAAAATACACTTGAGTGAGAAAGGTAACACTCAAGTGTGACTGTCTCAAAAGTATATTGAAATACAGAGTCTCTATGAACAATCCAAATATGATTAAATGTTATTTATTCATTGTGTTTCTACCTGTTATTTTTCCTAAACATTATCTAACATATATTTCAAGTGTGAACAATATATTAAATGTTCATATCATGGGTTCATGTGAGGAAGCCACTTGCAGTAAATATAATCATTTCATACCGAATGGCGGCCACCTGCAGTTGACTCACCATAATAGTATGTCTGAGCATTCAAACAAAATCATCCCACTCCTCAACGGATCATTACTTTCCATAGCGGACTTAAGCAATGGATAACTCAGATGACTATAAACAGAGATAATCAGAGATGAGTCATATACAAAAACATTGAACAAGAGCTTAAAATAAAAACTTACACGAGAATTTGTTTTCATATTGCTCTTTATATTCATATTGTAGTTCAGTGCTTATCATATCCACTCTATAAGAGAGTTTAAAAACACTTCAAATTATAATTTCAATTTGATCTTAAGGTAAAGGGACCTTAAGAGGGTAGATTTACTTACGGGAGAAGCAGTAGAGAATGTTGCTACTCGTAAGACTTACAGGGGTGTAAGCAAGAGAGAATTAATTGCTCATAAGACTTGCCATAAAGGGGAGAGAAAATTTTAGGTGTAGAATATTTCTGCTTGTAGTCCTTGTGAGGACAGTCGTTGTAGTGACGTTCTGAGAGCCCACTGAATCTTGGAGGATTAGTGAAAATCTTGGAGGCGTTGATCTCTAAGAACTGGACGTAGGCCTAAGGTTTAGGCCGAACCATTATAAATCTCTGTGTGCAAGTTCTCTCATCTTTACTAGCTCTTTTTACTTATTTTATTAAATTGTAATGGGCAAAATTAGTATTACATCACCCAATGCACTCCTTCTTGGGTGAAGTTTGTCTCTTACATTTGGTATCAGAGCGAGGTCTTCTCCGAAGACCATAATAACTTGAGAAGGATCCATTAAATGGTAAAAATGGGTGAAAACATTATTCTAGATGAAGCATCCATCACTCGACCTCCTGGTTTTACCAGAGAACATTTTTCGTTTTGGAAAGCTAAGTTTAGAGTGTTCAACATGGCGAACGAGTACGGTTTATGGAATGTCATACAGGACAGTGATTATGTTCCAACAAAGAAAGTAGAAGATAGAGTGCTGAAAAAAGAGCCCAAAGGAATATGATGACAACGACAAGAGGTTAGTAACATTAAACAGTAAAGTTATTTTAATGATACAGAGCACACTCAGCCAAAAGGAGTATTTCTGAATCTGTACATTGCCAATAGCAAAAGACATGTAGGATGCATTAGAGATTGCACAAGAAGGTACGTCTGGAATAAAAAAAATAGAATCAATAGTCTCATTACAGATTATGATCTATTTCGGATGAAACCTAGAGAAAGCATATCTGAATTCCAACTCAGATATACCCACAAAGTCAATCAACTATCAGCACTTGGAAAATTTTTTTATCAAAAGTCCCAAATAAGATAGATCTACAACATTTTTAGAAAAGAATGGAAGCAAATGTGACTGCTATAAAAGAAGCCAAAGGTGATTCAATGAGATCGTAGCCGCACTCTATTCCTTGTTTAGCATACCACAAGCACACAAGTCGTAGGTAATAGTATAGTGATAGAAAGAGTATCGATCCACAAGAACTATGATGGAAGTGAGTTAATTGTTCTTAACTAGGTTGAATGCAATCCTTTGAAATTTGACAAGTTAAATAAGGATTGTTTATGAAAACAATGAAATTGAGTATTGGAAAATGGAAAATTGATTCTAACTTCAAGATTAAATGCTTAGAATTACTTCTTCTCCATTGTATTTCATGAAACTATGCAATAAAATCACTTATGCTCGTTGAATGAATCTACATGCTAGTCAAAGATTCTAAAATCATCAACCAAGCTCTCTCAAATCAAGATTGATTGTTTATCTTCATTAAAATTATTCCATCTCTTGTTTATAATTAATGAAAACCTTCTTTTCAAAACAATTCTTCATTAGACTATGCTAGGTTGTTAGATATATCTCTATTCTAACAATAAACCATCCATTTAATCCATAAACTTTAAGTCTAACATGATTTTTCTCAAGTTCTAAAACCAAAATAGCTTTCTCAAGCATTATTCAATTGAACTAATCTAATCATGTGGTGGTCAATCACAAGATAGTCATTAAGCATAAAGAAAAATCAGCATGTGTTATTAATTAGGAAAAGCAAAGAAATCTAGTAGTTCAATCCATACAATGCAATACGTAAAAGTAATCCTAAATGAGAGTTTTAGCTACTCATAATCAATACAAACCAAAAACTAAACTTAAAACTCATATCCATATCAGCAAAATGGGAAGAAAAAAAGGAAAAACCAGAAAAAGTAAGGAAAGCTCTTGAATGTCTCCAAAAATCTATTATGGGAGCTCTCAAATTCTCTAAGAGCTCTCTCCCAAGTAGCCTCCTCTTACCCTAAACCTCCCTCGATGCAAAATACCATATTTTCAGCCTAACACATTCTTAAAAACCCTCTACATGTATTTTAGAGAGTAAAATGCATGGTTGTACTACTAGCCGTATGCTTCAGTATACTATCATGTGTTGAAGCATATAACATAGAAAGTTCAGACCCTTGTTGGCTTCAGCCAAAGGTCAAGTGTTGAAGCATATAACACAAAAAGCTTCTTCATCCTTAAGTCTTATTTGCTTCAACACATGTGCAACTTCCTTTTCGGCTCATGAACTTTCTTTAATCTGTATTGCTACAAGCTTTATTCTTTGGCCTTTAAAAGCTTCCCAACTTATCTCTATCCTCCTATAAAAGAGAGGATGTATAAGTTCTCACTAAAGCATAAAAATACACGGTTCTACTTTAACTGGCTTGTTACTTTGATATGCATATTTTCTTATATTATCTCTTTCTATAATTCAGAACAAAGTTAAAAATAGAAGAGAATATGTTTGAATATTATCAATTTTTGAGAGTTAACACACACTTTGGCTGTCTTTCTAAGTATGAAGGAAAGATGAAATTCAAGAAGGAATTAGAAGATTTTGATGACAAAAAGAAAAGAGGAGTCACTCTCAAAGTCATCAAGGAAGTCGATTCATCAAAAAATGAAGATGAACCTGATGATGATGATGATATGGGAATGATTGTAAGAAAATTCAAGAAGTTTTACAGAAGTGACTAAAAGAACTTCAAGACTTATCAAGGAGGACCAAGCAAGAAAGAAAACAAAAGAGCTACAAATCTTATGCTAAGAATTATCATCCGAATGCTTCAAGAACAAGGGTAAGAATAAGCAGAGAACGAAAGCATACATATCATCCATATGTGATGATAGTTCATCTGATGAAGAAGGTGATGACAATGAAGTTGCAAACATATGCTCCATAGCCAAAAAAGAGGAATCTGATTCTAAGGTTAGTGATTCTGAACCTACTTATGATGAATTATTATTTGAATATAATGCATTGCATACTGAATTCATCAAGGTAGCCAAAGAAATGGTTAGTTATAAGCCAAAAGCAAAAGAATTAGAAAGTATTGTCATATCATGTGTATCATGTGAAGGGAAAAAAGAAAGAAAATAACTAACCTAAAGAAAACTATCGAAAGATTTACTAAAGGAAGAGAAACTCTTAAAGTAATCTTAAAATCACAAAAAGTCATGCATGATAAATCTAGAATTAGATATAATCCTGCTCAAGATAAAAATAGAGGAAAGAAGAACAAGGACATTAAAGCATATCTCAAATACTTTAAGAATTATATGCATGTAGAAGAGACCATTTATGTAGTGTTTGATAAAGTAGACTCTTAGACAAAAGTTTGTAACGAAGAAGAAATGGATTTGATAAAGAAAACAAAAAATCTAACAATTTAAAATCAAATGATTTTCAAACCAAAGAAAATGTCGATGATCATGTTGAGTGAAGATCATAGAGACACATAACATGAAATATCTTGTATAGAATGTATTTCTTTGACTAATTATTGTTTTTAATGTGAAATATCTTGTAGATTAATTAAGTTGAATTATCGTGGAAGAATGAGAAGAAAAAATTATCAAATATTCAAAGAAGTGATTGAATTAATGAGAATGAATAAAAGGAAGAAGAAGAAAGAAACTGAAGATAGTCAAGGAGCTGCCTACTAAGATTATGAAGAATGATTATCATGAGGAAAATCAACAATAAAGATATTGAAGAAAGAAGAACTTGCAAGATCTAATGGGAATATCAAGATTCAAGTTCTTAGAAATAACTCTGAGATTTCTATGGTTAGAAGGAAATTACATGGCACAGTTTGACACTGTAGCAGTTGGCACTGTAGCGGCCGATACTGTAGAAATCAAGCATTGTTTGGCACTGTAGCATGCAAATCACTGTAGCACTCGAAGTGCAGACTGAAGGTGCAGAATCACTGTAGCAAGTGTGGCACTGTAGTACTTGAGTGAAGGAAGAACACACTCGAGTGTCGGTCTACTATGTTCAGCTTAGTTTTATGTTCATCTTGACAGAGGTCCAGTATTTTGACCATATCTCTCAAACCACAAGTCAGATTGACCTGAACCTATTGACATATGCAAGAAGACTCACAACACAAAAAATGTACAAAAAGATCATATTTAAAAAAGCTAAGATGAAGGAGATAGAATCCATGGAAGTAGACACTGAAATCAGTGTCACTTTTCAAGACAAGTTCAGTATTTTTGACATAACTCACAAATTCCATATTGAATTGAGACAAAACTAGTGACATATCAAGCTAGATTCAAAGAGCTTTGCATGGATAGGTAATTTGCCTAATTTGAAGTTATATTCTAGGAGCTATGCCTTTTGGAAATTGACATTTGTGCGGTCTAGTGTGACAGACGCTATTTCAATCATAACTTCTAGAATACAAGGAGTTTGAAGCTGATTCTTTTTGTATTGCAATGCATATGACAAGAACTTTCTTATTATACATCATTTTCCATATTTAGAATCAAATAAATAAATTGAGTCTGACATGGCCCCACATCACTCACGAGTCCAAAAAGGCACTCTTGAAAAATGTCATGTGAGTGTTGTCCAGAAGCGGCTGAAGCATGGACAAATTTGGCAATACTCGAGCATTAATCAACATACTCAAGTGAGGATCAGAATTGCACTCAAGTCATGCAAGTGTTGACATGAAAGTGTTAACCCGAGAAGAAGCAAGCACTTGAAAACGAGAAGCGCACTCGAGTGAGGAATTGTTGCACTCGAGTGATGTCCAGATTTGTACTCGAGTTCTGCAAGTATGGATCAGTAAGTGTTTGCTCGAGAGTGAGCTGAAGCTTGAAAGCATGAAGTGCACTCGAGTGAGACCTATTGCACTCGAGTGACGAACCAGGATAAATCACAGTTTGCATATTCTCATTACTACAAAAAAATAAAGCTGTGGAGCTTATATTTGTATTAGCTGTGGCGCTTAGTAAGTGCCACATATCAAGACGACATTAAAAATTGCTGTGGCACTTCCGCATATATATATATTTAAAAAAACACTTCCAATAGCGCTTCCCTGAGGAAGGGCTACAGGAAGTCAATAATTATTTTTTTTAAAAAAAAAATACCTTAGGTGGTACTTCCTTGAAGAAGTGTCAGAGAAAGTCACTTCATGTGGCACTTCTTAAAGGAAGTGCCACCTTAGGTGTTATTTCTCTTAGAACCCTATAATTATGGTTGATAACACACTTTTAACCCATTTTCTTATCCACAACAAAATGACAAAAAGCAAACCACATTCAAATAACTCCAAAATAATATAAATTAACAAATAACTAATTAACAAAATCACTATTAAGTAAAATTTAAGTGTTAAAATAAATAATTATTTTACTTATGCAAATCATCAATGTTAATAATTATTGCAACAACTAAAAATTATAACTAATAAATGAATACAGCTTATATATAATAACATTTAATTTTATCTCATTTATTTTTTAGCACATAAAAATGAAAATAATTTTTTCAGGAATAAAATGAGAAAAGAAATTTAAGAAGCATTCTTCATCAAATGGAAATCATGAATGTTAATAATTACTACAACAACTAAAAATTATAATTACTAAATAAATACAACTTATATATAATAACATTTAATTTTATATCATTTATTTTTTAGCATATAAAAATGAGAATAATTTTTTCAGGAATAAAATGAGAAAAGAAATTTCAGAAGCACTCTCCATCAAGGAAAATTAGAACAATTAAAAGCAGGAAACTTAAAGTAAATATGAACGTTCTTTACCAACACTGCAATTGATAAAACAATACGAACACCATTCCCTCCATCATAAAAAATCAAAGATTTATTCTCCTGTAGAAACATATGCAACATAATAGTAAGAAACTATTTTTCAAAATAAACTGTAAGCTATATATGTGATATAATGCAGCTAAAATAGCAATTAGACCAAATAAACTTACAACTTCGTGGCTAATGCTAAGTTAGACGACGCAGATCTAAAATTCGAAGCTTAATATAAAAAAAATGGAAGAAGAAACAAGTGACAAGAGAGAGAGTATGAGTGTGTGAAGGAAGGAACTGTCACCATCTTCATAAGATTCAGGGAAAGGAAATTGATTGAAGATCTAATATTTATAGATGTAAAAATCTGGCAGACCACAAATTTTCCAAAAGAAAATCCTTACAAAGGTGATGAGTGACAAAGGAATAAGGAGGAAGTAGCGATCAAAGTGGAGACGGTGATGAGTGACAAAAAGAAAAGAAAGAGAAAATATGGGGACTAAGACGATAAGGAGTGATGACACGTGTTAGATGGGGAGTGAAGACTTAGAGGATAAATATGATAGAACCAGATTGCAGGAGAGAGAATAATTTGAAAAAAAAATTTAAAAAAAAAATACTTTGTGTTGCGCTTCCTAAGCTAAGTGCCACACAAAATACATAGCAGCTGTGGCACTTCTTTAAGCAACACCACAGCTACCACATCATTTTTTTGAAAAAAAACACCTTATGTGGCGCTTCTTCAAGGAAGCGCCACCTAATGTTACTAAGCAGCTGTGGCACTTCCTTGAGGAAGCGCCACCTAAAGTGATTTTTTTAAAAAAAAATAAAAATTTAAAAAAATCTAGAAAGAAGCTGTGGCACTTCTTTAAAGAAGTGCCACAAAAGGTGCACCACTAATCTCTATTTTTGTAGTAATGTCTCTTTCTTAAGCTCTTATATTTCCAACATATATTATCTAATTGATTTATGATTCATTAGTTTCATATTTACTGTTTTCATTACGATACGAAAAGTTTTTCAAAGTTCTGAAGTTTTTATCTTACACCTAATTCACCACCCCTCTTGGGTGTTAACCGGTTCTGACATTTGGTATCAGAGCCTAGGCTCTTGTTTAAAGAACTTAACTGTCTCAAGAGTTATAATGGCTGATTTTGGGTGTTTTATACTTTTAGAAGGTTTTGATTATGCAATCCCACCTCTTTTGAAAGATATTGATTTTTGGTTTTGGAAATCTAGAATGACTAGTTTTATAAAAGCATATGATTTGATATATGGAATGTTTTTACAAATGGTTTTGATTTCAAACCGAGGAAGGATTGGCCTAAAAAAGAAAAGAAAAAGTTTTCTTAAAACATTAGAGCAATGAGGATTCTCTATAGTGCTATGACAGAAAATGATTTTTAGAAAATTAGATTTTGTTCTAATGCTAAATATATCTGGGACACTCTTGATTCTATTTATACTTCTAACAATTGTGTTAAAGTTGAAAGTGTTGAAAGTTCATGTGAACCTACACGCTACGCATCTATTATGCATGAACAATTGGAAGTTGATGATGAAGATGGAGAAATCATAGAACACTTCCATACATTCAAGATGGATAGACAAGAAGAAGAGGATTCCCGAAAAGAGATCATTATGGACGAACATGAAAAATCACTCTCCGGAGCTCAAGATGAACTTAAGGTAAAAAGTTCCAATTCTTCATATGATTTTTGTAAAACTGATTTTCAAAGTCTACAAAAGTTTATTTCTCAATCAATTGTTGATTCTATTGAGAAAAGCAAAAATGTTTTCAAATATGCTGGAAAGTTTGTTAGGAAGAAAGAATGTTCAAATAAAATTCATTCGAATCTCTACTCTCTTAATCGACATAATACTTGCATGATATCCAATAATGCATATCTTGATACAATTTGCAATTATTGTGGCAAATCCGGTCATATTTCTGACTCATGCTATATTAGAAGAAATTCCCATGTGAGAAATAAGTATATTTGGGTACCGAAGAGACATGTAAGGGTTAATACTAATAATCAAGGACCCAAGTATATATGGGCACCAAAATGTCCATCTAGTACTTTATGTGTGCAGATTGATTATAAGAAGAATGGACATAAAGGTACAGAGAAAATGAGGAAGAAGCCAAGATTTTCTCATATACCAATAAAGAGGTTCATATCGTCTATATCAAAAATGAGAACTCTCAAAGCACCCATTGCTAGAGCTATAGAGCATAACCACAGAAAGAAGCAATGGATAAAAGGAGTATGTTCTACCTTAATGAAGGGCTACCATAATGTACCATTCAACAATCTTGAGAAGAACAAGAAGAGGAGGATCTCTCATACATAAAGAAAAATTCTCGCAAAGCCTACATCATATGAGAAAGTTGTGCATAATCCCAAAGCTAAATACGCTAAAACAGAGCTTCAAAGAAAGATGTAGTGGGTATGTAAAGACAATCCTCTAAGCACCTAATGTGAAAGTAAGCAATGGTAAAACCTCCTATACTATCATCTTTAATCTTTATTGAGGTTTATACCTTGTTACTTGTTACCTTAGATATAAGCATTGCACATATATTTTCACAATCTTTGGAAAATTTATTAATAAAGAATTGCAATGTTCAATAGTTTAACATTTTATGTCTATACGAATACTCCATGAGAAAATAGTTTTTCTTAATTCATTATGCTCAATTTCTTTGAAGTGACTATATTCTCAGAGCATATGAATTATGAATTATGATTCTTACAAGCTAACCGTGAGTATATCCAAGTAGAATTGGATACCAAAGGAAGAAAAAGGGTTATATGAGTTTTGCAGGTATAGTTTGAAAACGAAACATGACACTCAAAGAACAGAAGTGAACACTCGAGTGCAAGGCATGTTAATACTCGAGCACGGATTGGTCACTCGAGTGCTGATTTGAATCCTATGCTCTGTTTCTAGTTTGTAAAATAAGGGTTAACATAGTATGTAGAAACTCTAAGGAGACTCTCGAGTTCATCAAATGTTCCAATGCACACTCGAGTGAGATGTGAGTACACTCGAGTGCTTGAAGAACTCACTTAAAAGTGCAGCAAGAACTTGCCAATGCCACAAATGCATAAATTAGCTTCAAAACATGGTTTACTCAAGTGATCTTGGAAGACTTGAGTACAAAGACACAAGGAGATGGAAATTAACTTGAGTATATACAAGTTACACTTAAGCCAGGTACACTGTATTAGTACTTAAAGTCTCAATAGTTACACCCATTCTTTCCAACTCAATTTGAGTGGTAAATTCTTGCTCATTACTACATACCATTAGCAATCAATGATTTATGGTTTCCAAAATATTTTCAGATTGCTAAATGTATTGAAATAGAATTGTGCATAATTTTTCTATGCATTGGAAATTTGAAATGCATATTTCACAAATTTACTTGGATTTCAATTCATCCTGTTTATAAAAAGTATATACATATTATTTGGAAATTATCCATATCTTGTTTGCATTCAAATCGATTTCAAAATTGGAAGTTAGTATTTTTGTATACTGAATGTCAGAAATGCTTCAAATCCATCTACTAGAGCATTTCCCCATCGTTGACATATTGATCATTGATCTTAAATGTGTTATCTAATACTTGAACTCTTTAGCCTTTATTCTCTAACATGTTAGACCTTACGTCTAGCAAGTTACCTATATATATATAAGATTCAAGTGTATTTCTCATAAAAGAATTCAATATGTGAATGCCTTGTGACTAATGTCTAAAGTCTTATTTGGCTAAGTTATTCCAAGAATTATAGATGTTCATTGATGTATTAAATGCATCAACCATTACAGTAGAGTAACTTTATAAGACAACACTTTGGAACTCTAGTCATCTGAACCAACAAGCTTGAACTTCACCGTTTATAAATCTACATACCTACTCTTATTGCTCAAATGTCTTAACAATTGACATTACCTATCTCCGAGCAACTAAAATATTCAAATCCTTGACTTTGTAGTATTCCTACTCTTCAAAGTCAGGACTGTATCTTGTAAATAGCAAAGTCATTGTGCTTATATATATATTTGTCAAGTCAAGCCTTTTTTGGCTAATTCATTTTCCATCTGACTTATGCCCTTGGGAAAATTCTCAAACACGTTAAAACTTCAGTGTCTAACATGTTATCTTAGTTGAATTTCAAAGTGAAGCTTTCTGATACATATTTTATAACTGTTAACTTCCATCATTTTTAACATGAACATTGATTATAAACAAGTTTCAAAAAATGTGTTTTGCATATATTCATAATCTCAATTTCACAATGCATTATTATGATTCAAAAGAACATTTGAGATTTTGAAACAATATGTATATCTCATTATCATTTTGGAAAAGCTGATTTCATTCATGATTTACCATTTTATAAAAGTTGATAATTGTGGATAGATTTTCTACTCTCTTTTATTTGACTTACATCAATTGCATGAAATTTTATCAATGACATATTTTCTATATAAAGTGTATTTACAAATTGTTATTGATTATCATCATTCCTGGTATCACTTGTTTGTTATGCTTTTATGATGACTTGATTTTATTGGATAAAATTATATCTTGGTATTTGTTGGTTTATGATACTCTTTGCTCAAATTTCATATGATTAATTGTATACGAGCATAAGAGTTGTTATATCTAATATTATATGGACCCAAGAGAATGTTGGGTACCAAAGAGCATATATTTATACTTTTACAGGAGTTAACCAAAATGCTCTGCTTTCGACTACAAAGATCATAGGCTAATAGAAGAGGCATGACTAACAGTATTGCGGTACGAGCTGAAGTAGAATGTGATATCACTCAAGTGACACCCCAGTACTACCAAGCGACCAGCTATTGATGCAATTAGAGGAAGAGATGTTCAAAGGAAGACACAATATTCTACTAGAACTGGTCCCCTTGGTTTCTCAGCCTTTAGTCCATCTATCTAAGGCCATATGAGAATGGAGTTTCAATACTTTCACACTAAACTTGCTACAAACAATTCTAAGATCATTATTTAATGAATGATAAGACGAGGCAGCTGTGTGACTTAATGAACTAGAACTTCAAAGCTCTATTTATGATGATGGATGACAAAATAATAGAGCTATGTGATATAGTGAAATCAAATTTTATCGATGGTGTTTGCTAAGCACGGGAATCATACCAAACTAATATGCATATAAGGTCTTACTCCAAGCTCATCTTGTTATGTTCAAAATGATCACAGAGATTATATTTCCGAATCCCTTAGCACTGATCACATAATTAAACAGTAAGTGGCCAACGATGTACCAATGGATTACAGAGGATTATGACTTAAGTGATTACGACATTACTCGAGTAAGGTATTGTATTCTTGCTTATTTCAAATTCCTTGAGTTGCATTACTTGAGTCAACAATAAAGTAATGGTTGAGTATAATCAATTATGTGATGACCACTCAGGTGATATTGGATTATATCTCTTACAACCTCTAAATATTATTATCATTTTTCAAATTTGATTTCTCTCCAAATCTTCACATTTCAAAATCATTTTCCATACAAAGTTACCAATAGTCTTTCAAATCCAGAAGAGTAATTAATTATTTTTCTAATGACGAATTTTCAATCCATGCATCAATTAAGGGGGAGCTTCACATTCACTTGTATTTTATATCTTGAAAGCTCATCTCTTTTATTGGAAGAAAATCTTTTTAACACATACTCATCCATATTCACTATGTCTTAATTAGTTTTGATGATGAGTTACTCTCATACTGTTCTTTTCACAATCATAATTTTACCATATCATATGGAAAGGAACCTTTTGTTACTTGATTGAACTAATAATTCTCTCTGTAAAGAAAGATTTAAATTTATGAAAGGAGAATTTGTTTTGTGTATTAGCATTCCTAGGCATACTACAAGAAGACTCTATCAACTTTGAGGATGGTTTTAATACTCAATCAAGGAAAATCTATTGGTTGTAACATTCAGAACAACAAATACATATGCCAATACAAATGAGCATTAAGCTTGCTGAGCAGAAGCTCAACTCAATTAGAGAATCCTGGCAACAACATGAACATACATCAGAGTTGTACAGAACACGTCATCATGAACAAGCATTACCAAAGCAACGGGCTTGATGGAGCACATCATCATTTTTCAAAATCTACATAAGCATTTCTAAACCTTCTCTCTTTACATTTCAAGAATATTTTTCATATATTTCATTTATCTTGATTTTAAAAAATTTCTTGAAAACCTATCCAAATTTATTTTTAGTTCCCTTTCATTAAAAATGAAAGTACTTTCACAAAGGGGAGAGTCAATTGTTTTCTTGGTTCATTAATTTTGATTGAAGTTATTTCGAATTTATTTACTTCTTCATAAGCCTTACTTCTTTATATATTTCAAACTTTTTGGTGATGTCAAATAGGCGGAGAAAAATGTAAGAAAAATATGTTTGTTGCATTTATGTATGTTGCACTTCATTCAGACATATTTTTCTTTAAGGATTTGTCATCATCAAAAAGGGGGAGAATGTTAGATATGATTAGTTTTGATGATGTCAAATATAGATATGAAATGATAAGAGCAAAAAGTTTATATAATGTATTTCTTTGACTAATTATTGTGTTTAATGTGAAATATCTTGTAGATTAATTAAGTTGAATTATGGAGGAAGAATGAGAAGACAAAATTATCAAATATTCAAAGAAGTGATTGAATTGATGAGAATGAGCAAAAGGAAGAAGAAGAAAGAAACTGAAGATAGTCAAGAAGCTGCCTACTCGGATTATGAAGAATGATTATCAAGAGGAAAATCAACAAGAAAGATATTGAAGAAAGAAGAACTTACAAGATCTAATGGGAATATCAAGATTCAAGTTCCTAGAAATAACTTTGAGATTTCTATATTTAGAAGGAAATTACATGGCATTGTTTGACAATGTAGCAGCTGGCACTGTACCAATCGATACTATAGAAATCGAGCACTGTTTGGCACTATAGCATGCAGGTACTATAGCATGCAAATCACTGTAACACTCGAGGTATAGAATGAAGGTACAAAATAACTGTGGCAAGTATGGCACTATAGCACTCGAGTGAAGGAAGAACACACTCATTTGTCGGGCTACTCTGTTCAGCTCTGTTTTACGTTCAGTTAGATAGAGGTCCAGTATTTTGGCCATATCTCTTAAACCACAAGTTAGATTGACCCGAAACTAGTGGCATATGAAAGAAGACTCACAACCCAAAAAGTACACACCAAGATCATATTGAAAAAAGCTCAGATGAAGGAGATAGGATCCATGGAAGTTGACACTGAAATCACCATCACTGTTCGAGACAGGTTCGGTAATGTTGACATAACTAACAAATAGCACATCGGATTGAGACAAAACAAGTGACATATGAAGCTAGATTCAAAGAGCTTTCCATGTATAGGTAATTTGCCTAATTTGAAGTTATATTCTATGAGCTATGCCTTCTGGAAATTCACATTTGTGCGGTCTAGTGCGATAGACACTTTTTCAATCATAACTTGCAGAATACAAGGAGTTTGAAGCTGGTTCTTTTTGTATTGGAATGCATATGACAAGAGCTTTCTTATGATACATCATTTTCCATATTTAGAATCAAATAAATAAATTGAGTCTGACATGGCCCTACTTCACTCACTAGTCCAAAAACACACTCTTGAAAAATGTCATGTGAGTGTTGTCCAGAAGCGGCTGAAGCGTGGAGAAATTTAGCAACACTCGAGCATTGAACAACACACTCGAGTGAGGATCAATTTGCACTCAAGTCATGCAAGTGTTGACATGAAAGTGTTAACCCGAGAATAAGCAAGTACGTGAAAATGAGAAGCGTACTCAAGTGATGTCCAGATTAGTACTTGAGTTCTGCAAGTGAGGATTAGCAGCTGTTTGCCCGAGAGTGAGCTGAAGCTTAAAAGCATGAAGTGCACTCGAGTGAGACCTATTGCACTCAAGTGACGAAGCAAAACTCACGAATGTGCATACCAGAAACGAAACAGAGCCTTATAGCGATCAACTCAAACAAGGTTAAATGCTATTTATTCATTATGTTTTCACTTGTTATCATATCTAAAGTTAACTAACTTATATTTCAAGTGAGAAACAGGAGATTAAACATTTGGATTCCATGTTCAAGAATAGAGGTCTCGTATGGCAAATATCATTACTCAACGAACAATCCGAATATGGTCAAATGTTATTGAATCATTGTGTTCTCACTTGTTCTTATTCCTAAATGTTAACTAACAAATATTTCAAGTGTAAACCATGAAGATGAACGTTCAGATTACAGTTTCAAATGAGAGAGTCAATTGTGGCAGCGGCATCATTACACACCGAATATTGGCTACCTACCATGACAAAATATTGACCAACTATGAATGAATGTCTAAAACACCAACGCTCCACAACGTGACGTACAGCTCATAATGAAACATCCTGCTCTTTAACGGGATGCTCAACTCTACAACGGACAGTTCATAGCAGCTAATTTTTCAAATATGCTCAATGGTCAAATGAAGCAATAGGAATCCAATAGATGAATGCTTACAACGGTTATCTTCTACAACTCATTTATAAATATGGTAGCATTCAGAGAAGAGAAAACTAGTGAACAGAGAACAGAGCAATGACGCCAACATGCGAATATCATGAGTCATACACCTCAGTCTAAACACTCTCTATTCTGCAGTTTCTATATTACTTATCATTGAGAGAGCGATTATTTGTATTGTACTTTATAGAGCATTATATCCACTCTGTGACAGAGTCTGTAAACACTTTCAACTATATTTCTGAATTGATCTCAAGGTAGAGGGACCTTGAGTGGGTTGTTTTTTCTTACAGGGAAAGATGTTGAGACAATCGCTGGTAACACTTTCTGCTCGTAAGACTTATAAGGTACAAGCAGTAGAGAATGTTGAAAGAGGCAAGCTTCACCCAAGAGGGTGGGTGAATTGGGTGATGTTTTAAATTTTTTGCTTGATGTGGTGATATGTAAAATAGAGTAGAGTTGAGAAGATTAGAACACAAAGAGTTATACTAGTTCGGCCTAACAACCAGGCCTACGTCCAGTCCTCAGAGATCAAGACCTACTGAGATTTTCAATATTCTTCCAAGATTCAATGGGCTCTCAGAACGCCACAAAACAACAATTGTCCTTGAAAGGACTACGAGCAGAAATATTCTCTCACTAAGAAATTTCTCTCCCCCTTACGACAAGTCTTACGTGCAGAAAAACAACCTATGACCTTTCCTACTTGCTTATGTATACAAGACTTATGAGCAGCAACGTTCTCTCCTGGTTACACCACTGTAAGTCTTACGAGCAGCAACGTTCTCTTCTGCTTGTATCTTATAAGTCTTATGAGTGGAAGGTATAACAAGGAATTCTCTCAACTGCTTCTCTCGTAAGGAAATCTACCCTCTCAATGTCCCAATACCTTGAGATCAAATGAAAATAGAATTTGAATTGTATGAAGACTCTCTTACAGAGAAAATAAATGAACACTGAAGATCAATGTGTATACAGAGAAAATTATGAATAGCAGAGACTCGTGTATATGCTTGTGAATTCTTGTGCTTCGTTAATTTTGATGTTCTATGAATCTCTGTAGTTATAGATGTTCAGTTTTTGCCCGTTTGAGTAATGATTATTGAGGAGCGGGCCTTGCTACTGTGGAATGACACGCGCATGTTTGAATATTCTGAATGCGGTAGGTACGTGCGTGCTTGTAATGATGTTGTCTGTCGTTGTTTGACTTTCTTCGTGTCAGTTTATTTCAAATGTTCATCCTCCTGTATCACACTTATAATACATTTAAAATGATGTTAAATAATGATGATAAGTAATGATAAGATAAATAAATAACATTAAACCATATTCGGATTGAACGTTGTGAGAGTTGGTGTATTTGGTGATCTGGCAGAGTATCACTCGAGCATGGATGAGCTCACTCGAGTGATATTGCAATTTTACTCCTTGATCTTCAGTTTTGAGGTTGTGCTAGCATAGAATTTCAGAGAGACAAAATTCTCACTCGCAGGTGATGTGGGCCCTCACTCGAGCATACATACTCCTGCTCGAGTGAGAAGAATATTCTCAAGTAATATATCGTTAATACCAACACTCGCATCAAAAATTAAGAGAGATAGATTTTTCACTCGCGAGTGCTGATGTGTCACTCGAGCATATGAAGCTATGCTCGAGCATACTTGTGCTTCTCTGATCTTCATGACTCTCGGCCAAGCACTCGCATACCTTCACTCTCTAGTGCTCGAGTACAGGACACTCATGCTCGAGCATTGATTTCTCTGCTCGAGTACATCAAGGAAGAATGAAAAAACTTGCTCTCGGCCAAGCACTCGCAGACTCTCACTCGCATGTGCTCGAGTGAGAAAAGCTCTTCTGCTCGAGTGTTATCTCCAGTGCTCGAGTGAATCAGTAAAGATGACAGTAGCATGCTTCTCGGGTAAACACTTTCTGGCTATCACTCGCACCTGCTCGAGCACAGAAGGGTTCCATGCTCGAGTGCTAGACTTATGCTCGAGCACACCAGTTCATTTTTACAGCAGACACCACATAACATTGTTATATGCATTTGGTAACTTTGTAATCATTTCTTAAACATGATTTGTACACAATTGACTTTTGTTATCATCAAAACTTGGGATCTAACATTCTCCCCCTTTTTGATGATGACAAAACCTTTATGATGGAAGTCAAGGAAAATTGATTAAAAAAAATTTTGAAGTACAATATCAATGTTCCCAATTGCATATCAAGTTTTAGGTTCAAGTTCATATTTCCCTGCAATATTTCCTATGGACACTTAACAACCAAGATAAGCATAGTATAAATCAAATTCTTAAACAGAAAAACTTGAATCATAGAAATAGTTATTAACAATAATAAACTTGATAAACATAATAACATAAAAAATCATGAACTACCCATAAACCCCCGTATACAACCATGATAACATCAAAGCCTATCCCATACGGAAAACCTACTCAAACACCCAATACATCCCATGATATAACTCAGCTCAGAAAACCATCACACATCCTTCTCCCCCATTTTTTCAACATCAAAAGGGGTCTGAGGAAAAGTGATAGCAGAAGATGGGACAAAGGGTACCATGGCAGTGGATGGGTCAATTTACACAGCAGGAGATGATGACTGTGGTACAGAGGCTGAGAGTAGTAAGGAAGGCGACCGATCAAAGGTGATATCAACATTAGAATCTGGATCAGTGAAGAGAACATGTGTCTGTGGATGAAGAGTTGAGGTTGAAGCAGGAGTGGTCTCAGGGGGCACTTCAGAAGATGCAGGTGGAAAACGAGAGCATAAAAAGATCTCCATATCAGTTAACCTCTGTGACATCTCATCCTGAGTCTTAAACATCAAATCAAAGTTGGTATTGGCCTTATCTACCAACTGAATGACCTGTAACTCCATCTTTTCCACAAGTTTCTCATACTCAGTCACTAATTCCTTCTTCAAGCTAGACACAGCTTGATTGATTGCTTCAGTCAGATGGTTAGAAAGTGAAGCATTAAGGAAAGAAGGAGGAGGAATAGGACCTTGAGCAGATGATTGGGCCTCATCACCTCTTGATAGAGTGGCTTCCCTCTGAGATGTGGCTTTGGTTCGACTCACTGGAAGATTGATACCCATATGAGTAAGCTGAGTCTTACCAAACCTTGAAATGAGCACCCTCTCAGTTCCTTCCAAATACCATACATTGTTTTTCATTAGGATGAAGGATACAATCTGAGGATATGGTATGGTCGTGGATTTTGATGAAGAAAATTGAAATCTTCTCATCTCATTGAAAATAATCTCCCCCACATTCCTTTGTTGCCTGGCTAGGAAAGAGGCCAACATATAATAATCTTTTTGAGCAAAATGTGTAAAGTTTTTGGACTTATTGACTATGCTCCGGGAATATATATAGTGAAGGACTCTGTGAGAGTCAGGCATATCAATAAGTTTAAAATTGAGAGGGCCTATTGGGTCTTTTGGTCTCAAAATCCGGAAGACTTCATTGGCAGAGAAAGAAGGTGGATCAGGGGGAGGTGCAACATACCCAAGTAAGTCATTTATGATCTTAGCAGATATCATAATAAATTTGCCTCTAACAGAAGTAGATACTGCTTCCTCAATAAATTCACCAGATCTAGACATAATGTTATGGGTCTTCATGTTGCAATAAAAGGTTTTCACAACAGTGGGTGAATATGGCATATGGATATTTAGCCAGGGAGCATAGTATTGAAGATAAGGATATAAATCCAAATGGCAATTCTTCTTTAAATAATCTAAATCCACATACACAACTGGACAGAAATGTCTATGAGTAAACTCATCATCAAATACCTTCTGAGACAATGCCTTTAGTTCCTCAACAATGAATCCCTCAGGAGGACTGGTAATGTGATCATCCACTGGTGCTTGTGAGGCAGAAGGTGCTCCTGAAGTAGTGGTACTAGATTGCCCAATATGGTGTGAACTTGAAACACCGGCTTGAGAAGCAATCTTTCCAACTATCTTATCAAGTTTGGATTTCTCCATTTCTTCCCGGAGTTGCTTGTTGAATGAATCATCAGAGGAAGAAGATGATTGATGAGGTTGCTTAGTTTCCTTTTTCTTCCCTCATCCTTGAACCTCTTTGGATTGAGACCGAGTAACTATAGGTTCCTTGAACACCACACCCTTTGGTTTCTTTTGAGGAGGTTGAACCTTCTTTGCTATCTGAGGCTTAGGGTGAAGTTTCTTAGCCGGAGTCCTCTTTTTAGTTTTGGGTTTAGGAGGAGGTGAAGGAGAGGAAGTCATTTTAGGAGATGGAGGAGTTGGTTCTGGGGTAGCAGAGGCACTAGCAGCAGAATGAGTTGGAGAGGAAGGTGAGATCTTTAAGGAATGGAGGGCATTTTAGTTCTTGCCATTGATGAACAAGATGAAGAAGAGACAAAACTCATAGAGATTTTTGGAAATACAGAAAGCAATTAGGGCACCAAATGAGAGAGGCAGAATGATAAAATTCACCTTTTATAGAAGATTGGAGAGTTGTAACGGTGATTTGAAGCAAATGGACGCGATTCATTGAAGAGAAACGGTTCGAGGTGAAAGGTTGTGACCTTCGAGTGACGAGACACCTCGAGTGAGAGCAGGAAGTGCGACGGTCTGAGCTATTGCGTAT